>CM038674.1:598830275-599565915 GCA_021605145.1 Aegilops bicornis | reverse complement strand
CGCATAAAACCTGTTCCCTCACCATATCAAAAGATCAAGCAGAAGAGTCCTCTTCTTCAAGAAGAGTTTTTCATTTCACTCTTCCGCAGCAATGCGCCGCTTGACCCTGTTTTGAAAATGAGCTTTGCACTTCTGGGCGCTGGGCGCTCCCGTGGTTTCAACCCGATTCACCGCCTACGTGCCCTTTACGCCCAGTCATTCTGAAGAACACTCCCCCCCCCCCCCGTCTTACCGCGGCTGCTAGCACGGAGTTAGCCGGCTTCATATCCAGATTTCACTCCACTTTCACTTTCATATCAGGAACGTCGACTTGCACTTTCAATAGTGAATTATTCACTTTCTGGAATTGGCTCATACAGATAGAGAAGAGGGCACGTCTCTTTTTCTAGAAGCCGGTCTATGTTCTTATTCGGACGCCTTTTTCATTGTTCGTTCTGAGGTGGATTCGAACCACTCTCTCCGTTTGGATTTCAGGCAATACATTGAGTCGGAAAGACGGGGGGCTTTCGTAAATTCCATTCTGTAGCCGAACTAGCCCCTGGATCAGGCTGCGGCTAATGTTGCAAAAATAAGAGCTTGAATACCGCTTGTAAATAATCCAAGAAACATGACCGGTATAGGGATTACTAAGGGGACTAAAGAAACAAGAACAACAACGACTAATTCATCCGCCAATATATTCCCGAAAAGTCGAAAGCTAAGCGCTGATTTGTTTTCGATCGGAGCATCAAGCAGCGCAACCCGGTTCTACTTGACTAAGCCCCGTGCTCGTCGGGTATTGCTTATTGTTGAAAGCACTCGTTTGTTCTGGCTCGCGAGTGGAAAGCACTCGTTTGTTCCGGCTCGTGATGCGGCGGCACGATCGGGATGATCCAAACGGGTCAAAAATGAGTCAAAACTTGTAAAACCCCGGTTTTGGCCTTGTTACTAAGGAGAAATTGGCGGAAATTCCAAAGAAGTATTACCACCTATCTCATTTTAACCTCCATCTTGCTCTTGTGGCTCCTCCTCAACTACCTCAGGTTGCTCTTGGCATGGTCATGGCTTTCATTCATTCATTTCATTCTTTGTTCTGTTGTGGAATCGCGGCTCTTATCTGGTTCGAATCCAGTTCGTCCCGGAAAGAAAACGGATGCGCTAACGCGCAACGGCTTTCGCGCTAGTCCACTGCTGCCTCCCGTAGGAGTTTGGGTCGTGTCTTAGTCCCAGTGTGGCTGATCATCCTCTCGGACGTTATGTACGCAAACCTGGATCACGGCGGGCTTCTTCCTCTCTTCGTCCTTTAGATCCTTCTCTCGTCCCAGGACTGTGGTGTACTCAACATCTAGCCCAGCGACCCACTCATCCATTGAACTGTTGAACATGCGTAGGAAGCGAGCAAGCCATGCTTTCACCGTCGCGGATCCACGTGTGTAGATGATGATGAACTAATCGCTGGTGATGGCTCTAACCTGGTACTCAGCGGCGACCATGGAGATTTGGGAGGCCATGGATTTTGGAGGAGGGTTAGGAGAAGTTGAACTGTTGTACCACTGCAAAAGCGGGAGGCGAACTAATGTGAAAGGGACGGAGACGATCGGGAGGCGAACTGTTGTGAGGTAGAAGATGGGGACGAGTAGGGCATGCGAGCAGCGTGGGGTTGCTTTGGCTTGCACAGTGGATAACCGGCTGCAAGCCCCCAAAGAGTTCTCGAGAACTATGCGGGACCCACTAGATGTCATGTCTACTAGACCCATATCGTAGGCCTGACGGTATAGCTTCTGCCTGTTCGCACGCCATGCCGGCGCGTGGATGTAACTTCACTTAATTCCGTCAACCGTCGCGCCTCCCATGACCTTCGCCTCCCTCGCGCGGTCGCGCCCTTTGAGACTTCGACCGGCTATAAATGAGCAATTTTTTGCCTACTCCGCATGCATGATACTCCCTCTGGTCCTTTTTACTCCCGTCAACCGTTTGCAAAGAGTTTGACCAAATTTATACTTTTTTAACACCACCTTATATTAATTAACCAGCCACACCAGTACACTCATTTGATACAATATTCACTACACAGTGATGCGTTATTTACAAGAATACCATCTAATCTATTGTCAAAGCTATACTTAGCGATTAAGTGTGCACCTTATTGGCGAGCGGCTAATCTTTGACAATTGAAGATTGTTGATCAACTTCGAGATGCTCAACGCTTTCATCTTGAGTCACGCATAGCGGACCTGTCATAGTCCCTCGATGCAATGTGACGCTACCACAAAAGCGCAATCTGTCTCTAAAATTACAGGATTATGAAGAGAAATACCTATGCAGAGACCGACAATGCAAGCCCTAAGCTCCGGTTCCTCCATGCTTTGACATGCATCAATGAAATCCTACAACCAAATTTATACTAAAAATATCAATATCTACAATACTGATTATAATGAGTATAAGAACTACGTTTTATAATGAGTGTAAAAATATTGATTTGACATTGTGAATGTTGATACTCCCTCCGTCTAGGTGAGTAAGTCATCTTAGGCTGCGCACCGTGACCAAGGAGGAGGGGAAAACGAGAGACATTAATGTTTATTTGCTAATTAAATAGTATTGCATGCAATGAACTAACCACTTCATGTCATGTTTGATAGTCTCAGGTCATTAAAAGCATGCACATCCTCATCTCTTATTGGTTGATATGTCAAGAAACAAGAAACGAGGTAGAAGTTAATGCACCGCACCTACGTGTTTTGGGAGTATTTGGTTTTCGTAAGATGACTTACACACCTATTAGAGTACCACTACCTCCCTTCTAGTTTAAAGGGCTCGACTCAAAAATTTCACCTACTCTTAGCAAGATAGTAGAGGCGGTGGAATAGTTTTTGAAGTCTGCAAAAGTACTCAACTAATGCCGTCGTTCTTCACAAAAAAATGTGTTTACCAATGCATGCATGAACACTAGTTACTCTAACCCCCCTCTCTTCTTTAATTCTTTGGCACATCAGCATGTTTGCTATTCCCGTGTGCATGATACCAGCTAAGATACCACCATTACGGCCAGCCTTAATCATCGCATGTGTCGGCGTTCTGGGAACGGGGGTCCCCAGACTTGGCTGCCTGCGGCCTGCGGCGTGGCTCAAAGGAGGCCCAGGATAGCCCATCTTCATCAACGCATGCTCAAGACCCTCGCGAGGGGCCAAGCCTCGCGGGGCGGACGACCAAGAGCTTCCTCAGGCACGGCCTCGTCAGGCTGGCTCACGAGGAGGCGGAGAGTTCAAGGCAGGGTACCTCGCGAGGTGCCCATGACGTAAGCCATGATGGCCAAGGGCGCCCGGTCGAGGCGCCCGGCCAGCGCTGGCGTCCTCCTTCCTCTTTGGTGCAAAGGGAGCAAGCGCGAGCAAGAGCATCAAGCAAAGGCATCCGTTTGGTGCAACAAGACCAAGACCAGCCCCAACGGCTGGAATGCAGTCATCGTGGAGCCCAAGCAGGCGTCATCACCAGAGCCTTTGGCAGGCGAGGACCAACTTTAGTCAGGATAAGTGTACCCACTATTCCCCTTCAAAATGGCCAAAGATTGGCGCCCTTCCCGCTCAATATTTGGGAAGAGGCCCAGGGCCTTCTTCTATATAAGTAGAGCTAGCCACCATAGTAGGAATACGATCGGAGAGGGCAGGAAGCATCCGAAGAGAGAGAGAGAGAGAGACCCGATCCTCAAGCTAGAGCGACGGGACACCACTTAGCAGTTCATCGCTTCCTCTAAGAACAGACCCTCGCGAGGCTGTTCTTCCCTGTACTGTTCTTCATCAGCCCCAGAGGCAATCCACACACCACACACTAGAGTAGGGTATTAGACCACGATGGTGGCCCGAACCAGTATAAATCTTGCGTCTCTTGTGCTGTTCTAGTTAGCAGTTTAGGTCCTTGCGATTCGGTGAGGTACGAGTCGGTGGAGGGTTGGATCTCCGTGCGCACCCCAGAGTTCGAACCTTAAGGGTCTGCCGGAACCCGAAATCCGACATTTAAGCGCCCGGTAGGTGCGCGGAATCTGCCTTCGTCGCCTCGTTCTTCCCCGACCACATAACCATATCGGCGCTTCGTCGGGCCCGCGCCCGGCGCCGCGCCGCCCGCTTCCCACGTCGCCCGAGCGGCTCCCGTCGGCCGGGCGTCCTCGTCGTTCCCGTCGCTTTCTGTCAACGCCGCCACCGGCCCGGTGAAACGAGCAACAAGCGTCGTCAGCACCCATCCATGAGGCGGGGCGGCCGCACCGCCACGCCGCCGCTCACCCTGCTGGTTCTTCGTCGCGCGCGCCAGCAGCCGCTGGAAACCCGAGCTGCACTCATCGCGCTAACGAGCTCCTGCGCTACCGCCCCGTCGGCAGCGTCTCACGAAGAATGGCTCGACCGCGTCGCCGAGCTTCGTCCGCGCTGCGAGGCGACCCGCGCACCGTCCGTTTACACAGCGCACCCGCCCAGCTGGCGATAAACTCCCGGGCGGCTCAGCCGCCTCCTCCTCAAGACGACGCCACAGCCCCCAAAGCGCGCGGCCCCTGGCGGAACCCGTTCCGCCAGCGCCCAGCGACAAACAAAGCTGCCAAGAAGTTCCTCGCCCGCAAAGCTGCCCGGCGCTCCCGCTCCAGCACGTCAAGACCTGCGCTGCCCCCGGCCGGCGCGAGGGAGGCCTGCAAGACCAAGCTCTCTGCCGTCCGAGGCCCCTCATGACCACGGCGGGCTGCAGCGCCTTCACCACCGAGCTGCGCAGCATTGCGTAGCCCGCCAAGTTCAAGCCGGACCTGCCTCCATGCTACGACGCAGCACGGTGACCCTCTGAGTTCCTCCGACTCTGACACAGGCATCGAGGCTGCCAGCGGAGATGAAAAGGTAATGGCGAACTGGTTTCCCATGGCGCTCAAGGGCCGGAGCCCATACGCGTGCCTCCTGAATCTGGCCCCAGGCACAATCTCTTCCTGGGCCGAGATGCGCACCCGCTTCATCGCCAACTTCAAGGTACTCGCGACCGGCCACCCGCCGTGAGCAACATGCGTCGAATCAAGCAGCAGCCGGAAACCACAAAAGTACATCCAGGCGCTTCAACAACGCCGCCTCAAGATCCCTAGGAGTAGCGGAGGAGGCCATCATCTCTGCCTTCTCCGTGGCATGCATGTGACGTCAAGATGAAGGAGGAGCTGGCAATGCATGAAGATCTGTGCACCTCCCTGGAGCTGTTCAACTTGGCAACCAAGTGCGCCAGGGCTGAGGAGGGGCGCCTTTCCCTCCTCGAGCTGCCTGCCGCGGATCCCGAAGAGAAGAAGTCTAAGGCCAAGGACGTGAAGCGCAAGGGGGCTGCCGTGCTCGCAGCCAAACCAAACACCAAGCGAGGCAGAGATCAGCCCGAGTCTTCCAAGGGCGGCCGGTACTGCGTGTACCACGACCTCCACACCCACAACACCAATGAATGTCAAGAGCTCCGGGCCGTGCGCGAAGGAAGGGTCGGCAGACGCCCTGAGCGCAGCGACCGGGGCTATGGCCGAGGAGGAGGAAGGAACGCGGGACGCTGGGAAGACCGCGGCTCGCGCCAAGGGTGGCGCGACCAACCTCGCGAGGACCGCTGGCAAGACCCACCTCGCGAGGGGGGCTGGAGGGATCAGCCTCGTGAGGATCGTCCGCAAGGGAACGCAGGCCTCCCGCCGCTGCCGTCACCGCCGAGGAGAATCGAAGACCGTCATCGGGGACGAGGGGCTGGGGCTTCCGAAGCGCGCGGCGATCGTCGCATCCTGGGCGGAGCTCAAGCCCCAGCCTCTCACCGCATCTTCAAGCAGTTCGCCCGTGAAGTGAATGCAGTCCACGCGCCCTCTCAGGTGGTCGGCATGCGCCATCACTTTCAGCTCAGCGGATCATCTCAAGTGCGCAGCCACAGCCGGAGTTCTCCCAATGCTTTGCTCCTCAATCATCAGCAATATGCTGGTCACCAAGACCCTCATCGACGGCGGAGCAGGGCTCAACGTCCTGTCCGTGGAGACGTTCAACAATCTTCAAGTGCCCTACAGTCAGCTTCAGCCAACCAAGCCCTTCTCCGGAGTCACCGACGGCTCCACGGTCCCGATCGGGCAGGTCCGCCTTCCTGTCACCTTCGGGGCCCGCGACAACTACCACACCGAGCTCATCGACTTCGGCGTCGCCCACATTCGCCGCCGCCATACAACGCCATCCTCGGGTACCCAGCGTTGGCCAAGTTCATGGCCGTAACCCACCATGGCTACAACATCCTCAAGATGCCAGGAAGCGGCGGGGTCATCACGGTGCCCTGTGAAGAGAGAGATGCAGTGTGCTCCCTGGAGCGAGCTTTTCAGGCCGCATCATTGGAAGACCAGCACCACGCAGCAGGATGCCTCCCGAGGCGGCACCCAAGAAGAAGAAGACATCGACCGGCCCGGCTCTACTACAGGCAGGCCCCTCGGGGCCCGCACCGGGCCAGGAGCCTCCTTCCATCGCGCATAGGAAGCGCGCCCAGCGCCTCCTCGAGGCAGGGCTCGGGGCTCTCCCCACGGAGGGCCGCCGACCTCGCCAAGGTCTCGAGGAGGCGCTTGGGCACCACGTGAGACGTGTTTGAAGCACGTTTTCCATAGCGAGCAGACCAGGAGGACAGAACCCTCAAGAGTTCATCGGTAAGGCCATTCAGAGCTACAAGAGTCAAAGGGTCATGAGGGCAGCCGCCGCCACCCGCCGTGTGGCCCCCATCTAGGCGAGGATGGTAGGCTGCAGCGTCTGCATCGACATACCAGGGCTCGGCCGAGCCGCATCTCGAGGCGCCTCGGCCCTCGCGAGTGGGGCGTTGCGAGGTCCGCCCCACAACCACGTCACGCATGCCTTATGGCACATGCCAACGTAGGCTGCTGCGCACCAGCGTCTCATGAGGACCATCACGGAGGCTCATGAGTTCGAGCACTTGCAGCCAGCGTGAATGGAGATGGCCCATGAGGAGCCGCCAGCACTTCCGGAGCCTCCCGAGGCCCCTGGACCTGGGGGCTCGTGAGGATCGACTCCCGCAGCCCACCGAGTCGGCTACATCAACAACCCTTCATCCTCAACATCACCAGGTGACATCTTTAAGTTTTATTTCCGGTGGGGGCGCCTTGAGGCCGCATTATTCCCGAGCTGCGTGGGTCCGTCCTGCGGCATGTATCCCTTTTTATTTCATGTCTTTAGCTTATCCTGTTGGGGGTGCCCCTCGGGCTGCATCATCCCCAAGCCGCTCGGGCCAGTCCCAGCAGCATGTATCCTTCACGCGTTTTCCTTAGGATTATGCTCTCGTTCCACCATGCTTGTTATTTGGTGCCTTCTCCTGGGTGGCGAAATCTTGCGCGTTAAAGGGGGGTGCCTGAGCATCGCGACTCAGGGCTCCTACCAGCTCTCCGGCCCTCACCCTCTGGTCTTGTCCATGGCATCGCGACTTGGCTTGCCAGCGACGGCTGAGACCAGCCCGAGAGCCGGACCGAGGGCGTAGAGTTTCGTCATCCAATCCAGCTTCTTGGCGTTAAAGGGGTGCTGGCGTCGCGACTCAGGGCTCCTACCGCTCTCCGGCCCTCACCCTCTGGTCTTGTCCATGGCATCGCGACTGGCTTGCCGGTGACGGCTGAGACCAGCACGAGAGCCGGGACCCGAGGCGTAGAGTTGCTGCCTCGACCCAGCTTATGCGTTAAAGGGGGTGCACGAGCATCGCGACTCAGGGCTCCTACCGGCTCTCCGGCCCTCACCCTCTGGTCTTGTCCATGGCATCGCGACACAGCTTGCCACCGGCCGAGACCAGCCGAGAGCCGGGACCGAGGATGCGAGTTGCGTCATCTAACCTAGCTTGCGGCGTTATAGGGGGGTGCACGAGCATCGCGACTCAGGGCTCCTACCGGCTCTCCGACCCTCACCCTCTGGTCTTGTCCATGGTATCGCGACACTGGCTTGCCGGCCGACGGTGAAGACCAGCCCAGAGCGAGGACCCGAAGGCGTGAAACCCGACATCCGGCCAATTTTGCGAGGAACACACTCAAAGATAAGGCCCGAGCCAGCGCAACCCGCCTTGAGGTAGGGCCTCGTGAGTCCCGCTACTGCTCACGGGTGCCCAGATACACCTTGTCTAGCCCTACCGTGCCAGCCACGTGTCGGGGTGGGCTGATACTCCCGGGGCTCCTCCCGGGCGAGCCCCTCCCACGTTCGATGGAAGCACCATGCTCCGCGTTGGTAGCGACAACTGCCGAGGAACTGGCTATGCCCGTCACGCATGCGGAAGCGCTATGGTCCGCTGATGATAAACAAGCGAGGGTGGCCTCCGGGTCGCATCAACCTCGAGAGCCCGAGCTCGGTGTGTCACGGCCTCGTCATAGCGCCTCCCCTCGGGGCGCCCTTGGCGCGAGGGCTGGGCACGGGCTGCGCTGAGTCACGCCCACCGCCACGCCTCAGCCAGGCCCCTTGGGCCTAGTTCGTCAGACGCCACTCCCCGAGCCGGAGCCAAAGGTACGCATGCCGTTTGAGCGTCAAGGGGGACTCCTGAGCATCGCGACTCAGGAGCCTAACTGGTCACGTAGCCCCTCACCCCTTAGTTCTGAAAGGCTAACGGCGGTTGGGGTATGCGCGGGGCCGGGCTCTGCAGACGTAGAACGGTGGATCCGCCCGCGCCTCACCTCCCTACTTGCTGTTCGTGCGCCAAGGGGGACTCCTGAGCATCGCGACTCAGGAGCCTAACTTGTCACGTAGCCCCTCACCCCTTGGTCCCGTCAAGGTTTCGGTCGGGGCTAACGGCGGCTGAGGTATCTGTGAGGCAGGCCTGCCCGGCGTGAGAACATAAGCAAGTAGGAAGCACAAATTTCAAGGAATTCAAAAGCAAATATTACAGATCCACCTTTGTTATCGCAGTACCAAATGCAAGTTTAAACGCCTCCCGAGGCATGATACATGTCAGGAATTAAAAGCAAGGCAGAGCCATGGCCGGAGTCACTTGTCGTGGTGGAGCAGCCTTGAGTGGGCTCGTCTCGTGAAGCGGGAGGGCGGCGCTCGCCCGGCTTGCGTCAAGGCCGAAACTTCCCAACAGAGCCTCATGGCGACCCTTCACAGCCCTCGGCGGCAGCTGCGTGCTTTCGCCGCTTCGCCCGGCTCCGGTGAGTTGTCCATGTCGACGCTGGGATCGCGAAGATAGATATGGGTGAGGATCCGCGTCGGTGCCGCGGAAGACAAGACCAGCGCCTCGGCCTCGGCCCGTGGGGCCAAGACCAAGGAAACATCTTGAGCGCGGATCGGGGAAGGAAGCAGCTTGGCGGGGCCGTCCTCTGCGCCCGGCCGGTGGGCTCTCCGGGCCGCTGTCATAAAGCTCCCTCGGCGAGACACGAGCCTTCACCTCCATATCCATGAAGGCCACGCGATCTTCAAGCAGAACTTCGCGCCTTGGCGTCCATCTCGACCTTCCTCGCCTCCGGCTCCTGCTCCGGTAGCGCCTAAGCGATCGCGGCGCTTCTTCAGCTTGGCCTCCCGGTCCTTGATGGCGCCTCGCGAGCCTTCATGCCTTCCTCCTGCTCTGGCGGAGGCGGGCCTCCTCGGCGAGCTGGTTCTGCGAGCCGCCGGCTCGCCCTCCGGCGTCTCACGGCGGCCTCGGATGTTGGCTGCCTCCCCGAGCAGCATCGCGGGCTACCGCCGCCTCGCGAACAGCCTGCTTCTCCTCATCACAAGCCGTCGGCTTTGGACCAGCGCCGCCCGAATCGGCGTCGGCGCGAATCCAGCCGGAGGCCAGCTCAAGCGCCCGGCCACCTGGCGAGGTCGGCGCCCGAAGATCTCTGCTGCAGCCGGTCGATTCAGCTGCAGCGTGGTCGAGACCGCTGGAGGAGTCGAGAGACAGCAGTTGGCGGAGTAGGAGGAGTTGGCGGCAGCGTAACCATCGTGCCCTGGCGGAACCAGCGGCGCCCGCGGCAGCGGTGGAGGCGGCGCCCAGCAAGGCCACCTCGAGAAGTCGCCTGGGACAAGAGGGCTTCGCCCAGCCAGGCTCAGCCAGGAGCCTGTGAGGACGCCCGGGCAGGAGAGGCCTGGGCATCGGGGTCATCTTCCTTTTCGGGCAAAGGCACCACCATGGATGGGGCCTCGAGGCGCCCTTGACTTCGCCCGCGGGCGCCGGCTGGCCAAGAGCATGGACATCGATCTCGTCGACAAAGCAATAATCAAGACAGAAGCGAGACACTTACAGTGTCGTCAGTGGTGGACTCGAGCAGCCTCCGCCCATACTTGAAGCCCGAGAGCCGGCGGGGATCGGCTTCAAGGGGACCCAGAGGCGGGAGGCGCGTCCATGATCGCCCGGGGCAGGCGGACCCACGGGGGACCAGCCCAGTCCGGTCCTTCTTCGGGATCGGGGACAGGCTTCTGCCTCCCCGCTCATCCTCATCTTCGTCGTCGTCACTCTCGGGGAGGCGGAGAATGCGGGGCCTGCGCCACAGGGAGGGATCCCTTGACTCCGCCCCCGAATCGACCCCCTCTCCTGGCTCCCTTTCCTCCACCTCTTCGCCGGAGTCGGAAGAGGACACGTCCACCAGGTCCTCCGGAGCCTCCGCGGGCACGAGCCCGTCCCCATTGAAGGCGGGCATGGACCCCAACCTCCTGCTCCCAATCCTCGCGAAGAAAGCAGGCGCTGGGCGCCCTCGATCTCGCCACGCCACCCCCTACCAAGGGCGGAGGACCATCACCAGATCCTCGCTGAGTCGAGGCCACGGGCTCGGGTTAGGCCTCCCACATCTAAGCGAGTATTGGCGAAGCGGAGCGATTGGTGCTCCAGAACTCCCTCGGCAACGCCTTGGTCAGCCTCGCCCGCCCGCGCATCGCTTCAGATCTGCATCCATCCTCTCGGCTGACTGCGCGAGGATCCCGGCTTCGCTCGGGACGATCGTGGAACTCTCGGCGAGCTCCGTGGGCGAGATCAGCCGAGGTGGATCCGCCCGGCATCCACCAAGACCCACTTGCTCCTGAAGCCCTCAATCCGCTTCCCGGTGTTTGAAATGGCAATGGCTCCGCCGTATCTGACGTGGCTTCGCGCATCTGTGAGACGAGACCACTGGAGAATCGGAGGAAGAAGTAGTGGCAGCAAGGCCACCGAGGGCTTCACCCCAACATGGGCCTCACAATAGTAGGCGAAGATTGCCGGAGAAGGACGGAGTTGGGATGAAGGTGCAGAGCGTGAATGTTGTAATGGCGAAGGGCGGAGAAGAAGAACTTCGGAAGAAGGGAGGCGGCAGACCAGCAATAATGGCGCCCATGAAGAGCGGGTAGAAGGTACTCCCCGACCCTCGAGGCGGAGGAGCCGGCCTTGAACACCGCCGTTCACGGCGCCCTGCGCCTCCGCCAGCCGGCGCGTCGAAACAAGGCTTCGCCCGACACATTCAGCGGGTCCAAGGCGAGAGAGTACCGAGCTCGGCCGGGGTTTGACGAGGCCATGATGGCTAGGGGTAAGGCGGAGTGGATCTGAAGGTCTTGGAAGCAGGGGAGGAGGCGCAAGAAAGGGGATCTGAGCAGCAAGCGGAGAAAGTAAAGGAGGCAAGGAAGATGCCGCTCTATTATCAACCAGCAGCGATTCTTGAGGCGCCACGTCAATCAACCACCACCACGGCGCCCAAGGCTGCAGGCTGTTAGGGCCCACAATGCTTCGCACTTGCCCTTTCGCCTCTCTGCACGGCCAAGTCCGGGCGCGCCGTGGGCCCGGGGGCTACTGTCGGTGTTCTGGGAACGGGGGTTCCCAGACTTGCCTGCCTGCGGCCTGCGGCGTGGCTCAAAGGAGGCCCAGGATAGCCCATCTTCATCAACGCATGCTCAAGACCCTCGCGAGGGGCCAAGCCTCGCGGGGCGGACGACCAAGAGCTTCCTCGAGCCACGGCCTCGTCGGGCTGGCTCACGAGGAGGCGGAGAGTTCAAGGCAGGGTACCTCGCGAGGTGCCCATGGCGTAAGCCATGACGACCAAGAGGCGCCCGATCGAGGCGCCCGATCGGGCGCCCGGCCAGCATAACGTCCTCCTTTCCTCTTTGGTGCAAAGGGAGCAAGCATAGGCAAGAGCATCAAGCAAAGGCATCCGTTTGATTGCAACAAGACCAAGACCAGCCCCAACGGCTGGAATGCGATCATCGTGGAGCCCAAGCAGGCGTCATCACCAGAGCCTTTGGCGTGCAAGGACCAACTTTAGTCGGGATAAGTGTACCGCTGTTCCCCTTCAAAATGGCCAATTGTTGGCGCCCTTCCCGCTCAATATTTGGGAAGAGGCCCAGGGCCTTTGTCTATATAAGTAGAGCTAGCCACCATAGTAGGAAGACGATCGGAGAGGGCGGGAAGCATCCGAAGAGAGAGAGAGAGAGACCCGATCCTCAAGCTAGAGCGACGGGACACCACTTAGCAGTTCATCGCTTCCTCCAAGAACAGACCCCCACGAGGCTGTTCTTCCTGTCTTATTCTTCATCAGCCAGAGGCAATCCACACACCACACCTTTGGAGTAGGGTATTACACCACGATGGTGGCGAACGATATAAATCTTGCGTCTCTTGTGCTGTTCTAGTTAGCAGTTTAGGTCCTTGCGATTCGGCGAGGTACGAGTCGGTGGAGGGTTGGATCTCCGTGCGCACCCCAGAGTTCGAACCTTAAGGGTCTGCCGGAACCCGAAATCCGACAGCATGCAATAATTTAGTGCACCTTGAAATATGAACATGTGTGGGGCGTGTATATTTTTAATGACTTGAGACTATACCTAGCCCGACATGCAAGATGACTTATTATGCACCGTTGCCCATACCTGCAGGAAGCCCGTTCATCTCCAAATATTTTCCTCTCCATGTGTGGAAACAATATGCCTGCCAAACTCTCCTTCTCCCTCCGGCGGTCCCACCACTCCACCCGTGTGAAAAATCTGCATGCAAGACCCTCCTCCCCCCACGCTCGTCCAATCCGTTGTGACCAGCAATATTTCCACCCCTTCGCTCCCCCGTAATTTACTCCAACAAATATGCCCATGTATCTTTTACTTAACTTCAGGTGCATTGGGTCACTGACATATGGGCCCAGCAGTGTACTGGCCCACATGTCAGTGACGCAACTGGACCTGCAGTTAAGTCAGTGCAGCTCAGTCCATATCTTACGTAGGTGTGCCATTGCTCGCTATAAATACTGCGCCTCCCACGAAATCGCTATCTCCTCCCCCTCACGTTCACGTTCATCGCTATCTCCTCCCCCTCCCTCTCACGTCGACCACCATGGCATCGCCCCTCCCAAGCCCTAGGAGCCCCTCGCTGCACCGCGCGGATGGTCATGCGTCGCCCGTTACATTCCCTCGCCGCCACTAGTCGAGGAAGGGGCTGGCGTCGGCATTCCACTCCCTCGCCGCTTCTGTGACGCATCACCATTCCGTTCCTCTCCGCCACTAGTCGAGGAGGGCGCGCCGATGTTCGCTCCTCGCCCTTGACAGCGACAGCGTCGCTGTCCCGTTCCCTCGCTGCCACTAGTCGAGGAGGACGCGGCGTCGGTGTTCCGCTCCTTGCCGCGGCGTGTCGAGGTGGACGCGTCGGCGTTCCCAATCTCCCGGCATGCTGCGTCGGAGGACGCGTTGGCTCCCTTCACGAGGAGAACGCCAGCGCCGCCACGAGCCCCCAGCCTTGAGGAGCTTTGGCAAGAAATGGATGTCGCCTTGTGGGAGGCTTTGCCTCAAAGCAGAGCGCCGCCAAAATAGAGGCGGAGAAGAAGGCCGAGGAAGTGAAGCGCACTGCCAGCAACAAGCTTTCTGGGAGATCTATGTCTCGTCCGAGAGAGTCGAGCAATTGGTTCTTTGGCAGAAGGCTCGTCACGAGGGCCGTGAGGGTGGCGGAGGGCGCCCGTCTTGATGCCACGAGTGCGGTCGGGCCCAAGCGCCTCATCTACGCTTGGCGATGCGTGGACGGTGCACGCTTCCAGCCAGGAGGAGTACCTATTGGCGCGGATCACCACACCGGTGAGATTGCGCTTGCCGCCCGGCAAGTCATTAATCAGCACCTCATGAGTTGCGAGGCTGAGGAAGAAGGTGTTGTGTCGGTATTTGGGAAACTTCCGGCGCACCAGGCACTTTCGTGGCGCGCCGCAGCGCTCCTGCGAGCGCCGTGGCTTTTAGGAGGAGTATAATTTTTGTTTCATAAGGCGATCTCATTAGTTTTGGGACACAAATGATAAATCCCGAACGTTCAGGAATTTTTAGCGTCGTTAATTAAGTATATAAAAGGGAAAGTTTGGAAACGTTGTGTATTATTACGCATTTTGGAAGTACGTGCATATATCACAAACTTTACTATACACTATCGGACTACACATCTCTCTCGATATATGCTTGCAGACTTTTTTACTCCCTCCGTCCAGGTCAATAAGTCATCTTTGGTTGTGCACGGTGACCAAGAAGGAGGGAAGATTTGTACACCTAGACGGAGGGAGTACTACTATTACTTATGTACGTGCAAATGCACATTTTAACATTAGAATGCGGTTTAAGTAGAAAAACAACACTAGTCAAGCTTGTGAAACGATTCCAACGTGAGTACTACTACTAGTAGGAGTACCAGGGGCCAGTTCTTTTAGGCTTCTAGATTAGTAATCCCATAACTACTACCTCAGTCATGGTTTATTGGTCCCCATTGTAATCTGTGTCAAATTTTGATCATAAATTTAACTAATGAAATGTTAGTGCATGTCACATGCACTACTCCATCCGTCTAGGTGAGTAAGTCATCTTAGGCTGTGCACCGTGACCAAGGAGGATAAGAAAACGAGAAACGTTAATGTTTATTTTCTAATTAATAGTATTGCATGCAATGAACTAACCACTGCATGTCGTGTTTGATATCTCAAGTCAAAAGCATGCACACTCTTTATCTCTTTATTGGTTGATATGTCAAGAAACAAGAAACGAGGTAGAAGTTAATGCACCGCGCCTAAGTGTTTTGGGATTATTTGGTTTCCGTAAGATCACTTACACACCTAGATGCACCGTGCCTAAGTGTTTTGATTAACATTTTATCAGTTAAATCTTTGGTCAAAATTTAGCACAAATTACAATGGTGAGGAATAAACCAGGACGGAGTAGTAGTTTAGAAGCCCAAATAAGTGAGTGAGGCGCCTTATTGTTACTCTCCACTGTGACTAGTCTTGAGGAAAAAGCTGGGAAGCCGCCAAAAGAATTGGCCCTAGGAGTAGTAGCTAGGGATCGAGTGTGGAGATGAACCGGAGAAAGTAAATGCGAGAGATGAAATGCAAAAAAGACGGAGGGATGTGATGGTTGCTTTGTCCGTTTATTTTACTAGGACACTTATTCTTGGGAGTGGTTGGGTTTTGTGATATGACGGGCTTTTATCGCCAAGGCCACGAGTGAGAGGTGAGACTCCCGTGCAGCGCCGCCCTCAACACTTGTACTACATCGGTCGTGGTTTATTAGTCCCCCATTGAATATGACTGAAGATTTAACTAACAAAATGTTAGTGCATGTCAACAAAAATTATATCCTTGGATTCGTATTTGAACATAGTTTTGAATGATATAATTTTAGGTGACATGCATCAGTATTTATCGTACTATATATAATGTTAGTTCAATTTTTGGTCATACTAATCTATAGTAGTAAGGTGCCCGTATGCTGCATCAAGAGTGATATGCATTGATCGGGGAGTTGTTTATTTTGACAAAGGATGTGGGGGTCATCTCATGTGTAACGGGTATCGATAGGTTTCTTCGGATATTATCTCATATCTAGAGCTCACAAACATCCGGGTGAAATAGATAAAATAAGTATTTTGCAAACAAAAGCGTTCAACTGTTCAACCTGCATCCAAAACTTGTGAAGAAATAACACTTATTGTGCTTTGGAAGAAATGATCTTTAAGAATTAGTTTTTGAGTACCGATTGTGAAACATGTTGGCTACATATGACATGGCACTTTCTTATAGTCAACAGTTGGCTATACTATTAAGTAATATTAACCATGCCCTTATACACCTAGACGGGGGGATTAAATCAGGATGACTTGCAAGGGGGCAGAGGAGATGTAAGAAATGGGTCATCGTAAGTCTTTCACCAAGATCTTGTAGTAAAATTCATACATGGAAGATTCTAGACTAAACCATAAACGGATACACTTTTATTCATGCAGCGATACTCCAATAGAGCAAGATCCTGCATGGAAGTCTCCACATGCTTAGACAGCGGATTACATTGAGCGAAGACTAATGATCAACATTTAACTTAATAATGCGTATTTTTTAGAAGAACAGGGAGGCTCCTCCCCGGTTCCATTATCAAATTAAACCCAAAGTGTCTTACATCAGCTCACTGAGAGGAGCATTTCAAAGGAAGGACTGCGGCGAAAGCCACTCAAGTTTAACGACAAGCTTACAGAATCAAAAGCGGCAAAGACACGGGCCATAAGCGCCCACACATACACTACATGTTTTCTAAGTGCACTTGATAATGCGTATGTCCAGGTGAACCTCCTTGGAGTCCCCGTGCACCGAGTCGGCGGGTAAAGGATAGAATGGATGCCATGGGTTTTCCAAGTCCACATTGGCGGGATAGTCCCAGCTCCTTAGAATCCAAGTCTGTCCGATGAGGCCGGTTTCGCCGCCCACGCGACCCGGAGGGGTAGTAACATTGACCACGCACCCGTACATCTGCCTTTGTGTCAAGAGCCACACATAGTGGCGACGCCCCGACAAGACGCTACAAAGACGGGCGGCGGCGGCTGCGCTGGCCTCGCCGGTGCTCACGATCAAGAGGAAGGCAATGGCGTCCTCCTCCGAGACTAGTAGGCGGCAGTGATCCTCCAGCTGACTCCGGCATGGTGAGAACGTAGCACGTGTCATACTTGATGTTCTCCGCCAAGGGCCAGCGGTGACCGCTGCACGCATCCGCGGAGGTGATGCACCATGTCCGCCGGCGAGCCACAAAACGGCATCGGGCACTCATAGCAGTGGACGAAGGGCTCCTTGGAGGCATCGACCAGGCCATCCATGAAACGGGAGTGGCTGTAGAGGACGTTGTGCCAGTTGAATATGTGAGCAAGTTACTACGAGATTTAATCCGAATAAGCACAAAATAAATCATGAAGGCTATAACAGATATGAAACTAATCATGTGGACTAGAATAGTAGTAGGATACAGAGTAGAAACATGAATTCTACCACGATTTCAAACAGGAAGGACAGAAACACATACGGTGCAACGGGAGCAGCACCATTGGCGTTGAGGTTGTCGCCCATGTCGTTGAGGAAGAGGTTGCCGAGGTCGGGGAAGAAGTCGTCATCGGTGAAGTCGTGGCTGCCAGCAGTCGCGAGAGTGCGCTCCCCAGATTTCAACAGCGCCCGCCGAATGGAGCGCAGGAGGGAGTGGCTGTAGGGGATTTTGCGGCCGCCGAATGGAGCGCAGGAGTAGCACACGAAGCAGTAGATGGTGTCCTTACTAGTACTCCCTAGTCTCTATCTATCTATATCTATATATATCTACTCTTATAGAAAACCGAGTTGGTGATGATGGTATGCCTACCATCTTGTAATATAGACCGTCCGATCTATATCGGCGGATAGAAAGCCAACTATGACAATTTTACAAAAGATACCCGCACCTCTCTCCACATTACAAATAAGGCCTTGCCTCGTTCATCCTTATCTCCCACAACCTCGTGCTCCTCCCTATGTCTCTATCTCTACTACTCTTTTTATAACAAATCGAATAGTGCTGCGCTGTCCGCTGCACGCCCGGCTGAACACGCCTCCTCGCCTCCATCATCACCAACTGAGTCTTTTATAGGAGTAGGAGTAGAGAAAAAACCGAGTTGGTGATGATGGTGTGCCGTGCAATGGACGGGCATCTTGCTATTTTTTTGCATATAAGTCCAAACACCACGTAGACACGGTCTTTGAGAACGGTTCGTGAGTCGTTCCACCTTCCGGGCATTGAAGTTTGTAACTATTTAAGATTAGAATATACTACTCCTCCGGTGCTAGTAGTAGAGCAGAGTCCTACTCTACTACTCTACTCTAGCAAGCTAGGGCATAATCTTTGTAGTAGGTCTTGTAGGGAGTACCCGATCTTGTGATCACTCAAGCAAGTTGTGCGGCATCGATATGACCCTCGCTGCTGGTATGTGTCTCTAAATAAGTCAAGCGGCGTCTTTGTAGTCATCATCACCTGTCCACTTCCGCAGCACATATTCGCTTCTCCATCTTTGTCCGCACATAATCTCGTCAAGCTTCCATCCTCGCTAAGGCGCCTCCCCTCGTCCAAAACCCAAGCACTAACAATGGCGGCGAACCGAGCAGCGTCCGCCCGAAAGAGTGGCTGGAATTCGCTCCCCATAGAGGTAATCAAGCTCATTGTTTCGCGTGTGGACAATCTCGATACCATGTCGCTGCTTGGCGTGCTCGTCGGGCTGTACCGTTTACTCAAAGCCCTCGGGGCCGGAGCTTTTAAGCCAGCTCCTTGCTTGCTGATGCCGCCTGATCTTCAGAAATGGCGTGTCACACAGCATAACGATCGTAGGGTGGCGAGCATCAACCCCCTTCACTGCGATCCGATCCCCGTCAGCCTTAGCTACATTAACGGTATGTACTGGGTCGGCATGAACACGTATTGGATGGTGCTCGTCGACGGTCGCGGCAGCTGGATGCTCGTGGAGGTCTACACCTGGCGATTGATCCCCCTTCGCCGATTAACACTGCACCGCTTTGGCACATGACCCGTAATACTCGGAATCTTACAAGAGCCAACATGATACCAAGTTTGATTTGCTCAAGGTTGTAATCTGCCAAGTGCCCACAAGATCTGCGAATTATAAAGATTTAAGGCTAATTGCATTCTTCAACCGCGGTCTCGCCTATCTGACAGGTCACTGCGTTAAGTGGATAAATCTGCACGTCCATCACAGGATCATACATCCCCCATGGTTCTCTGATGCCATTGAACACAAGGGCTTCATTTACGCTGTCGACTCCTTCTATGGTTGGACGTATTGCTGGCCTATTCCAGTCATCGCTACAAACGGCTGTTGCAGCAGTATGTTACTTTCCTATGATATCATGATGGCTTGCTTATATTATTGTCAACATTTACTAAAAAAATATTCATGCTCATAACATGTTGTTCTTAAGATTGACTAAATCAAGAGCCCTTTTTATTTGACTCCAACTTGATATGATGTTGTAGGCACTTTGGTATCCCTACCCTTCCTAATCCCGTAACCTTTCAAAGAAAAGCGGCATGGTAGATGCAGGTGGTTCCTGGCTCGATCGAGCGATGGTGAAAGATTGATGATCGTTCATACGTCTCGACGTGTTGTTTCGCGGAATACAATCACGATCCTTGCCGGAGTCTTTGAGAAGGATCCCAGCTTCTCTGGGCCTTGAGGAATTTTTATTTGGAGGCTGGTAAGTAGCCTTGGTACACGCTCTCTGTTTGTCGGACTGAATTATCCGATTAACGAGGAGATAACCTCGGCAAGGATCATGATGGCAGCGGTTTTCGTTCATCGAGCAAAATTGTGTGTACACAGCGTGCCATGCGTTTACGCATGCACCATACCACGATATGTGCCGCCACGCTCGCAGCCCAAAGTAGGAGAGAGAATTAGCAAGTATCGGACTTCGACCTGCTGGGTGGAGTTTCCCCGTCGAGCACCCATCTGGTTCAAGCCGTCGACCAATCTCCACAGCTTAATAAATAGTAACATCTAAGCGAGCCGCTTAGTTAGATGCGCATACTTGGTGTAGTAGGATCTTTATTAAGTTTGATGCATACACTTGTTCTTTTTGGTAGCCCTTTTGTAATGATGGCTGATGTTTGGTTTGGAAGGAGAGATGCGTCTTCACTCTTCCGTCTCGCTATCGCTCGCTGCACCCCCAGCCTTGGTTGCCGCTTGCTGTTTTGAATGTACAATCAGTAGTATATTTAAATCAGTTGGTTGAATAAATTTGTTGTTTTGGAAGTCGCTGTACAGCTCGATCCTTTAGTGCCCCGTGCATCGCATTTAGCTCATACTATTTTTTAAATGCGTAACACATTTTCCACTTGTTGATAACATGCAGCCCACCGATGAAGGCCCAATAGAGAAGCCCATAATTAAGCTGGAAGGGAGTCTCTAACATGAATCCGGCCCAGGTACATGCTCATGGTCCCCTAAACATAAATAATTAAATAAATAAATAAAGCTAAATGCTCATGCACCAGTTCTTTGGGAAATAGGTAGCCTAGTATTTCTTTTTGAAGAATACCCAAGCTAGGCCTATTTGTTTTCTCCGAATTACTGGGCTGCAAATCTTTCAAGATGAGGAGGGGTGCATTCTGTCCTGGCCAAAGAGTATGGTCAATGTCTGTTAAAAGTAATATCAAAAGGGGTTGAAAATTCCAAAAAAATTATAGCAAATGGGATATTAGTTTTTTAATTTTCGTTCTTCACTGATATCTTATACGTATTTCATTGGATTTAACATGACATAGTACTAATTTATTTTTAAATTTGTTTTAGTATGGCTATTAATTTTTGGATTAAGAATGTTTCGTTCCCCAGCAAAAATTTGTGAATTTTCAAAATTTACCACATATTTAGTTAATTTTTTGACCACAGTCTTGACCCGAGGAAAATGGCGGCAATTCTAAAAATGGAAAACGGGCTGCAATAAATTCCATATGAATTAGAAAATGAGTAAAAAATTATAAAAATAATAGCAAATGGGATGTACAAGCGACAGATTTCGAGGCTGACTTGTTTACGCAAGGCTTCGTCAGTGAACACATGATTCTAGCAGCAGTGACTGTTGGATGTCCATCCAACGGCCGACGTGCTTCTTCAATCTCTGATCTTCCTGCTCCAGCCACCTAAACTAGCGCCGGCGGGACTGCCTGCTCCCTCCTCTTGTGGCCCGTTGTGATACTGCGCAGGCTTCCCCGGCCCACCCTACTCCCTCCGCTGGCCTAGCCGCACGCAATCAACTGCCTCCTTATTACGCGAAAAAATGATTCCTTCCACTGACATCTGGGGCGCACCGGTTGGGAGGCTGACCTGTGGGCCTACTACGTTGACGTCTGCACGCAGGGCTTGTCAACTTAGTCAACAAACGATTCTAGCGGCGATAACCGTTTGATTTGAATCGAGCAGTCCTCGCTTCTTCAATCGCTGCTCTTCTTGCACCAGCCACCCAAACCAGCGCCGGGAGACCGGCCGCTTCGCCTCCAAAGGGTGGTCAGGCTATTGAGGCCTCATCGCCCCCTTACTACTCCCACCGCTAGCCTGCCCTGGCGGCATTTACAGCCTCACACCGCAACGAACCAGGAACCTCGTACTCCTCTACGCGTGGGCATCCACTGCCGCGTCTTCCCCGGCTCCACGTTGTCCCCTTCCTAGGCCTCGCCGTCGTCCACCGCCTTGGTGCTCTCGGTGCGGCGTGGTCAATGTGGTCAACGACATTCCATCGGAAGAGTACTGTACGTGGAGAGGCTGACAGCTGGGTCCATGGCCACAACCCAGTTTTTTTGTGATTTGCCAAGTAAGTCGCTTTGTCAGGCCTGTTGGGCTGCAAATCTTTCAAGACGAGGAGAGCTTTCATTCGGCTGGCCGAGAAAATGGCCCATCAGTAATGAGAAATGGGTTGTACATTTTTAAAACACATCAAACCGGCAATTAGTTTCAAATATCTTTTTTTTCATTTCGAGATTTTAAATTACATTAATTTTTATGCGTGGAGAATTTTTTGGATTTTATATTGATATACATTTATTTTTAAAATCAGTTTGAATGTGAGTCGAAATTTCGGGATTAAAAACAGTTCGGACCGCTTTTGAAATATGCAAAATTTCATATAATTTTTTAACCGTGGCCACAGTATGGGCTGTAATGCTAACAAAAAGAATATGGGCTCCAAAAAACATTAAGAATTAACAAATGGGCTGTAAATTATTAGAAATAATGGCAGGTGGGCTACATGCTGTTTTCCAAAGATTTGAGGCTTTCCTAAAAAACAAGGTTGACGCACAAGCAGTGACTGTTGGATGTCCATCCAACGGCCGTCGTGCTTCCTCAATCTCTGCTCTTCCTGCTCTAGCCACTCAAACAAGCGCCGGTGGGACTGCCTGCTCCCTCCTCCCCGCGGCCAGGTCATGTGCCAAGAAAGCCTCACCGCCCCACCGTACTCCCGTCGCTGGCCTAGCCATCCCTCTACTCACTCACACCTGCTGTTATTCTCCGGCGATGGTAGATGAACCAGTAAACCCTCGTACAGTCGTACTCCCCTCCGCGTGGGAAACAACTGCCGACTCTTCCCTGCCTCCGTGTCGTTCCCTTCCTAGGCCTCGCCGTCGTCCACCGCCCTGGTGCTCTCGGTGCGGCCTGGTCAACGTGGTCAACAACCGACATGCATCTGAAGTGGACTGTACGTGGAGAGGCCGACAGCTGGGTCCACGGCCGCACGCAAGGAAATGCCTCCTTATTACGCGCAAAATAATGATTCCTCCAGCTGACAACAGGGACCCACCGAAAGGGCCTCTGTATTTCATGAAAAAAAAGCGTTAAGCGCCGCTTATTTCCGGACCCATCGGCTATATCTTCGCACGCAAGGAAGTGCCTTCTTATTACGCACAAAAGTGAATACTCCCCACATTTGGGACCCAGTATAGTGGTAGGCTGACTTGTGGGCCTACTAAGTTGACGGGGACGGAGAGCTTTGTCAACTTAGTCAATATGCACGATTCTAGCTCCAGTGGCTGTACGATGTCCATCCAAAGGCCGTAGTGCTTCTTCAACCTATGGTCTTCTTGCTCCAGCCGCCCAAATCAGCGCCGGTCGTGCCTCGTGCTCCTGCCTCCCGTGGCCGGCTGCGATGCGGCGGAGGCCTCACCGCCCCCTACTACTCCCACCGCTGGCCAGGCCATCCCTCTACTCACCCACACCCCTGTTATTCTGTGGCGATGGCAGCCTCACACCGCAGTCGAACCGGTGAACCCTCGTACTCCTCTGCGTGGGCATCCACTTCCCGGCTCGCGTCGTCCCCTTCCTAGGCCTGCGCCGTCCACCGCCACGGTGCTCTCGGTGCGGCGTGGTCAACATGGTCAAGGAACGACTTCCATCGGACATGGACTGCATTGGAGAGGCCGATACTTTGGGTCCATGGCCGCAGCAAGGAAGTGCCTCCTTATTACGCCGCAAAATAATTATTCCTCCACCGGCAATGGGGACCCACCGGACGGGCCACCATATTTCGCAAAAAAAACGTTTCCCCCCTGACTGCTGGGACCCACCAGCTACACCTTCGCACGCAAGGAAGTGCGTCCGAAAAAAAACAAAACGATTCGCCCCCCTGACTGGTGGGACCCACCAGCTACATCTTCGCATGCAAGGAAGCGCGTCCGGGCAAAAAAAAAACAAAACGATTCGCCCCCCTGACTGCTGGGACCCACCAGCTACATCTTCGTAGGCAAGGAAGTGCCTGCCAGTCAGGACCCACCTGGTCGGAGCATACGTAGCATTGTCATTCTGGTCGCGAACGTGTACGTACATACTGGTCGTATAGAGGCGCGCACGTGTCGTAGTAGAGGTGCGCACATGTCGTAGTAGAGGCACGCACGTAGCATGTACACGTACATACATCGGCGAGGGTGCAAGAAAGAAAATACGGCCACGTACGTACATACGGGCAGGGTCTCGAAGCAGCCTACTCGCGCGCATACATTACATGGCTGGGTCGAACGGAGAAATGATGTCGTTGTCGTGTTCATGGGAGGCAACGGAATGCGTCGTGTTCATGGGGAGGCAGCGGAATGCTCGTGGTTCATGGGGAGGCAATGGAATGCTCGTGTTCATCGGGAGGCAATGGAACGTGTAGAGCCAACCGGCTGGGTCGGAGCGGAATGCGTGGTCGTGTTCATCGGGAGGGCTTGGGCCAGGAACAGGCGATGGAAGCGAGGCTGGCGTACGCATGCTTGGCGGAAACGGCCTTGTGTTCGACCAACCACGTTCGAAATGGGATCCTGTTCACCGGGAGGGGTTTGGCGTACCGCAAAACGGAGGAAACGGACCTCCTACGGTCGAAACGGGGGTCCTTTTGATCGGGAGGGGTGTGGCGTACCGCAAAACGGACAAAACGGACCTGTGTTGGAGCGCTACGGTCAAAACGGGGGTCCTGTTCATCGGGAGGGGTGGCGTGCCGCAAAGCAGGACTCCACAGGATACTGTTCATCTCCACCGTCGACCTCCTTCACCTCCACGGGCTACCGTCGACCTCCTCCACCTCTCTGGGCTCCTGTTCATCCAGCCTCCACCGCGCTTACTCCATCGGCTCTTGTTCAACCACCCCTCCACGGGCACCCCTCCACCATCTACTGTTCATCCAGCCCTCCACACCACGGGGTCTGTTCAACCACCCTCCACGGCCACCCCTCCACCGTCTCACTGTTCATCCAGCCCTCCACACCACGGGTCCTGTTCATCCAGAGGCAACGCCACCGCTCACTGTTCATCCAACCCCCCATAACACTCACCGTTCATCCAATCGATCGGCTTGATTAGCGGCGGCGAAGAATCGCTCCATCGAGTTCGATTAACAGCCATCGATCGATCGCCGGGTTCGATAACGCTGTAGCCGCCGTCTGCAATCGCCGGGTTCGATTAAAGCCCAACGCCTCGCTTCGGGTTCGATTAGGGCGAACCCTCGCACACACGCCGCGTCACGTCACGAGAAAGCAGCGCATCGCTCGGCCCGACCTCCCACCGTAACCGGCAACTCCCCAAAATTTTCCTCCCCTCGCTTCTACCACGGTTTTTCCGTCATGGGCCAGCCCAAAGAATGTCATGCAAGCTGCGTCTCCGGCCCGCCAGACGAAAAGCCCATTTTCTGTCATGATTTTTTGTCATAGAAGTAGGAGCCCACCACATCTATGATGATAACGGGTTTTGTCACAATTATCGTCATAGAAGTGTCATATGTATGACAGAAAAAAAGTTCGTTCGGCCCAAAATGTCACGGATGTGTCTTTTTTTTGTAGTGTGGCGTTGAAGAGAATGCATTGCACGGTGAATATTTACAAGGGCTACTGGTTGTCCTTCAGCCACTTGGATGCCCCGTTGACAATGGATCTGAAAGAATTCGACAGAGAACTTGTCCAACATGAGGACATGATACACGAGATAACATAAATGCAATTGATTGCAGAACCAAGTCAATAAAAACCCAGTATAAACATTAATAGGTTCAGTACAATAAAAAGGAACTGAACATGAATTTCTACATCGACAAATCTTTTCAAACATGTAACAAGACTAGAGGCATCACAGCGCTTTCTTTGCTTGCTTTGTACTCTAGAAGTAAGCCTTTTGTTACGTGGGAAGGCACCTCACCCACAACATCATCCCATTGTGTAGCAGTTGCACTACAAACTTGCAAGAGAAGGTGAGTCCAAGCATTGTCGGCTCAACATATGCCCCTACTCTTGGCCCTGGCTACATTGCCTCATCTACATAGATGCTCTGCTTTGCTGATTTCGGCGGCGCCTAGGTATCATAAGAAAGTCAATCAGTTGACTTATGTGTTCCAAATTGAAATTTGGAGGTAGCAAAGCACACCTGGGCATGCATTTTTTCACAGTTCAATGCATATATGAAATAATATAATCTGCTAAATGATTTTTACATTTTGTCAAAAACATACATGATTCCGACACAATTTGGTCAAATCCACTATTGTTTGGACTTACACAAGACTTGAGGAATCTAAATGGTATTACAACTACCAAAGAGGCCAGTACACTATACAACTACTTGTCATGATGAATATGGAATCCTACCATCAAAGAGACAAATGAGTAAGGAGCACAATTATTCAAGTCAGAATTTTATACGGCACCTGAGCTTGCCAATATGAGAGCGGAATGGTAGTTGGCATGGATCAGACTTGATAATCCGCATCATGTGGCAGATACAAAAGTATCACAAAGATTATTTCTTTAATGTTGCTTGACCTGTAAAAAATATATATGCTCATCCACATACAATGATACAAAATGAATATAAATTGGGGCATATCTCGGATAATGAAGTGCAGAATCTCCAGGCTATTCACATTTCCTGAAAAAAATTCAAATGTACTTCAGTGAGTTATGACTTATTTGTTGAACTAAGCATTTTAGTTTTTTTCATGTGCAGAGTGGCGATCATCCATATTCGGATTCTCTTTGAAGTAGAAAAAGTAAATCTTGCTTAGTAAGGAATGCAATGAACTATGAATGGTGAAGAACACTGTAATTCCAAATGACCAACAACAATCCTGCACACATCAGGTATGACTAAATAGAAAAATAAATTACAAGTTTATAGTAGTTGGGCTTTTTTTGAGCCGTTCGTTTGTCTCAATCTAACGGCACACACGTACATAGTACTCGGATGAAAGTATTAGAAAGTACTAAAACTTGTGGGGCCGGTACCAATGACAATGTGGGGACACCTTATAATCTAGGGGCATTTTAGTCCTAGGAAAAATTTGCACGCCCCTCTTGTCCAATGTGAAACCGCCGCCCCTCTCGTCCAATGCAAAACCGCCGCCATGGTCCTTCCCCTCTTCCATCACCATTAGGCCAACTCCACCGCGCGACCCCAAACGGACGTCCGTTTTGTCCGGATTTTGTCCGTTTGGGTAGGGATTTGTGGTCGTGTCCTGGGATGCGGTGGCCGTGCGCCCAGCGCGCGGCCGCATCCGTTTGCCCCATCCTGTATGTGTCTATTAAAAAAAGAGCAGCGTTTCAAATGCCAAGCTAGCCTTAGTTCACGGCCCCAGTTCTTCACGCCGGCAACAAAGCCAGCGGCCTACACGTCCATTGTCGGCATCGGCCAGCGACCGGCAACACAGCCAGCCTCCAAAATGAATAGTTGTCCTCGCCGGCAACACAGCCAGCGGCCGGCAACACAGCCGGCCTCCAAAATGAATGTTTTCTCGCCGGCACACTGCCAGCGGCCCAGCGGGCGGGCGGCACCCATGCCAGCCTCCAAAAAGAACGGCCACGCCGATCGGACGACCTAGTTCAGGCCTTCGGCGTCGAGCATCTCCTTCTGCCTGGCCTCGAACCAGGCCCTCGTCTTGTCGCTCATCTTCGACAAGTCCACGCTCATGATCGCAAGGGCCACCTCCTTCTCTTTGGTGGCGGCATTGGTGGCCTCGATGTCGAGCTGCCTCTGATTGGCCTTGACGTTGTCGGCCTCGATGTCGAGCTGCCTCTGCCGGGCGGCCTCTTCCATGTCGAGCTGCCTTTGCCGGGCCGCCTCCACCATGTCGATCTTCCTCTTCTTGGACGCCTCCTCCATCTCAAGCTTCTTTCTTTGAAGGTCTAGGTATTGCTTCATTTTCTCGTCCTTGCTTTGACGCTTCTTCTCGTCCCTCACATCCTTTTGAGACATCATGCCATGCAAAGTGTCATGCAAGGCCATGGATGAGGCATCACGTATGTCATCAACCTTGGAGTTGGTCTTGCCCCTCGGCCTCTTCAACGCCTCGCCATCTCCACCTCCGGCGAACTTGGCCGTCTTCAGTCCTCTCTTCCTTTGTAGTTCACGGTATTGGTCCTTGAACTTAAGGAAATTGTTGATGAGCGTCCAACAATGCGTAAGAGTGAATGCCTTGTCATTGTGCCGGCCCTTGAATGACCCCAAAGATTGAAATGCCTACAACACATGATCAACAGGAAGTGAACATGCAAACATATACAAGGCCGGAGTCTCATGGCCGTAGCAACGAAAGGGCTAGGAAGAGGAGAGCATACCGTGTCCGCAACACCGAGACCACTCACGAGCTTTGCTTCAACACTCTCAAATGCGGCTTGATACTTGTTGCACTTTTGTTGGATGAACAACCATCTCTTTTGAATCGAGCCGATGCCACGGTTTCTTGTAATTTGGTAGGGCTCGAACATCTTCCTTTCATGGAATGTTTTGTGGACTCTCGTCCAAAAAACAATGCCCTTTTGTTGCGCGCCGGTCCTCAGATCTTGGCTAATATCCATCCATGCTTGGAAAATCAACTTGTCCTCATCTTGTGTGTATGAACCCGTGCGAATGCTCTTCCTCTTCTTTTGTGCTTCCGCTCTTTGGGTCAGCTCGTCGATGAACAATGGCGCACCACTAATATCAACGCCATTGCCTTCTTCTTCTTCTTCATCACCATCACCTTCGACATAGATGTCATCGTCTTCATGCCATGAGTCACCATGGTCGTAGTATGGACGGTCGTCGGCCTCTTCATCGGGGACGTACTGGGCGCGGCCATCCCGACTTTGGGTCTCCTCGGGGTCGTAGGCACGTCCGTGCCCAGCCTCGAAGATCATGTTCTCCATGTACTGGTTGTAGAAGGGGTCGTCGCCAGTGTCATTGCTGTTGGCATTCCGTAAAACAACACGCGTGGGGCCGGCATGGTGCCCATGAACGGTACCCGTGCTTGCTTGCTTTGCATCTCGACGGACGACCGGCCGCCGCTGCTGGACCCAGGCGTGACGTTGAGGTCGATGACGGCTGTGGGGCGCGGTGTGGACGGCGCGAACAAGCCAACGTCCGGCAACCCCGAGAAACGTGTGTGACCGTCGTGCCTTGGCGGAAGAAAGCCGGGCGACATGGGCGTGGTCCGCGACATCAGCGACTGGCAGTGTGCAGGCGGGGCGACTGACGAGCCTGTGCTCGCCGGGCCGATGGCCGCTGTAGTCAAACCTGCCGGACAGCCCATGCTAAGTGTCGGTGTCAAAACCGGCGGATCTCGGGTAGGGGGTCCTGAACTGTGCGTCTAGGCGGATCTCGGGTAGGGGGTCTCGAACTATGCGTCTAGGCGGATGGTAACAGGAGACAAGGGACACGATGTTTTTACCCAGGTTCGGGCCCTCTCGATGGAGGTAATACCCTACTCCTGCTTGATTAATATTGATGATATGGGTAGTACAAGAGTAGATCTACCACGAGATCGAGAGAGGCTAAACCCTAGAAGCTAGCCTATGGTATGATTGTTGTTAGATCCTACGGACTAAAACCCTCCGGTTTATATAGACACCGGATAGGGTTAGGGTTACACGTAGTCGGTTACAATGGTAGGAGATCTACATATCCGTATCGCCAAGCTTGCCTTCCACGCCAAGGAAAGTCCCATCCGGACACGGACGAAGTCTTCAATCTTGTATCTTCATAGTCCAGAGTCCGCCAACGGTGATAGTTCGCTATCCGGACACCCCCTAATCCAGACTCCCTCAGTAGCCCCCGAACCAGGCTTCAATGGCGATGAGTCCGGCGCGTAGATTGTCTTCGGCATTGCGAGGCGGGTTCTTCTCCAAATTCCATATACTTGTCAAATAGTGTCCGGCTTCTGATAAATGTTGCGCTCCTTGGCTTCCACACCCTATAACGGCCATCTTCCACGTGTTTGAATGAATGCAAAAAGCCAGGGTATTTTTACACTTATCCCCCTAGCTGCGCAAATGAGCCGCCTATAAAAGGGACGAGGATCTGGACCTGAATCATACCACCCCCCCCTCCATGAAGCTTTCATCGGGCGCCTTGACAAAAATCCATTCCACCATGGGACAATCGACGCGGGCGCCTCCTCTCGCCTCCCAGCCCTCAACACAGAAATTGGGAGAGATGCTCAGTCCCGCATAGCTAGATAGTGGCACTCCAAACCAAGGGATTTCTTCCCCCGGCCTTCATGGTTCCGGTTCGAGCCGGACTTGCCACCTACAAGGGCGGAAAGCAAGCGGAGAGTGTCCCCGGTCCCTCTAAAGGAGAGCGGGTATGTTTTATCTCTTATCTAGTAAGAGGACTCGGATTTCCAATTCATCCGTTTCTCCGGGGGCTCTTGGAGTTCTACGGCCTCCAGTTGCACCACCTTACGCCTGCCTCCATTTTGCACATCGCGGGCTTCGTGGCCCTTTGCGAACTGTTCTTGGGCATCGAGGCTCATTTTGCGTTGTGGAACAGATTATTCTGCCTTGTACCCCGTTCTCATGAGGGGTCAATATATCAAGTGGGCGGAGCCGAGCTGTGGCACATCGCCGGGACCGGATATCTATCCGGAACCCCGAAGAAGGCGTCCGAAGACTGGCCTTCGGAATGGTTTTACATGCCACTGCCGGATCCTGTTCGGATCGGCCTTCCAGAGTTTAGCAACGCTCCTCTGAAGAAGCGCCTAAGATGGCGCCCGCGGAGCCCCCAGAGGGAAAATGACTGGGACGTCCTTTACTTGATGAGCCGAATAGGATTACTGGCTCATGCCGGATTGACCATGATTGGAGTCATGGCAACCTGCATTATCAGGGAAGTGCGGCCGCTCCAATATAGGGGCCACCCCATGTGGGACTTCAACGGGGAGGACGATGCCACCCGTCATGGCCGCAAAGGGCCGGGATCGGTTACCGAACTGGTGAAGACCTTGTACGCCACGTACAAAGGGGAAGAGGAGGATTTTCTCCGCGTCAGTCCATTGAACGGGTTTTCTTCGAATAATCCTCGAAGTTGGGTAAGCAAACATCTTTGTGGCCTGTCCGATCCATGTTCCCGTGGTTAAATATCTCATTTCATGGTTTCTGCGCAGGAACTGCGCCGGGCCGTGGAGAAGATACACAACCCGCCCCCACAACCCGAGGATCCGGAACGGTCCCTCGATCCGGCCTCCGAAGAGGATCCGGATATAAAGGTGGAGTTCATCGACGGGGTGTTCCACCAACTTAGCATCGACAATGCTTTGGTTGCCATTACGGCCAATTACCCCGGAATACTTCCAGCCTCACAGGTAACTGAGACCGAGGTCCCAATACTCTGGTAATGACCCATCCATGCTTATTTTTTGATCACCGTATACCAATGGTGTTTCGCAGGGGGTGCCTTCGAGGTAGGAGGCCGAGCCACGCGGCTGGCCAACAAGGCGACGGCCCCCTTGGCTAAAAAGAAGTGCGGTCCGGATCGAAACTCCGCCGCAACGGTATGGCGCGTCACCATATTCCAGGATTGATTCCTGGAAGGTGTACTAATGCTGGTGCTCTTTTCAGGAAAAAGAGCGCTCGCCGGACTGAGTTCGGAGAGGTTGCCAATCGAACCTCCGCCAGCCAGGCTCCAAAGCCGGGTCCAGAAGCGGAGGCGAGCACGAGGCGGGCGTCGGATGCTCCTCAAGCCGAGAGGATGCCGACAGATTGTCCGCCACCAACTCCAAGGTGGAGAGCGCCATGAATCACAGGCGCCGCCGGACAGTTCTTCCTGACGCATGTTTCTCCCAAGAGGCCTTGAATGCCTTCAATTCGGGAGATGCGCACCTCCGTGCTGCTCAAGATGGTCTAGCGAGCCACGGAGCAAAGATGTAAAGGACATACGGGTGAGGAAATTTGACGATTATATATGCCAAGAGTTCCCCAGACTTAAAATAGTTAGAATAACTAATTTAAGGATCATCTGTTATGCAGGATCTTACAGAAAAGAATACCCGACTGTCCCTGGAGCTTGAAGAGTGCAAGGCCCAACTTGAGGCCGCACTAGCCGCTCTGAGGGGAGCCACAGAGACCCCTCCGTAATATATGCTTCAAAAGATAAATAGTTTATGAAGTGTGGCGTGTGTGTAAATCTGACAATAATATTGCAGATGGCGCCGGACTAGATCCGGACAAGCAACAGCTCCTGCGCTAGCTAAAGGCCGGTGAGAGCGTGCTTACGAGGGTGCGGTAGGAGAAAAATAACCTCCAAGATGCCAACACCCAACTGGGTGAGGAACTAAAGGATGTTCCTGCCCAGTTGTCTGACTCTGTAAAGGAGAATCGGCAACCTTCGCGGCATTTTCAAGTAAGTGCATGAACGAACTTTGAAAGAGTTCGCGAGGAAGGCGACTAACATAAACATGTATGTAGGTTTGCTCACAGTGTCGTCTGAGGAGGAGATGCCCAGTTCTTGGTGATCTTCTTCCCGAACTACGTCCCTGCATGAACGAAGTTCGGCAGTGATGAAAGGCGTCGGTCAGGCCTTGTGGCCATCTATCTCCCTGCCCGAAGGCATTGGGGAGCTGGCAGAGCGGCTTAAAGGAGCACGGCGGCGCTTCCGACTATGGAAGATATCGGCCTGCCGTCAAGGCGCCAGGGAGGCCTAGGCCATGGTAAAGACACGGTACATGAAGGCTGACCCAAACCACATGGCCGAGGTCTGACCTGTGGGGCCTAATGGGAAGGAGATCCCTGTAAGCTTAGTGTACGACCAAGTGGAATTGGCCGCCAAGTATTCCCAGCAAGATTGTAAATTAGATAGCCTATTAGATGGCATTGAGGAGGAATACAATGAGTCGAGTTGACTATGTAATTGAGTATGACATGAAAAATGTCTTCTAGCCGGATTGTAGATCGTTTGTCATAGCGGACCTTTTCGCTTCGACTTCGGGACCCGATAGTCCGGAGTGTGTCCGAATACCCTCATGATTTATATAAGAACCGGGGCATGCATGGAGACAAAGGCGTAGGGGTCATTACTGCTGTATCGGACAAGTGCCCAACTAGTTATGTTATATTACATGGATAGTAAGAAACATCTTCCAGGAGAATAGTTCCGTTGAGGGTTCCTTTTCGGGAGGCATGCCCTAAAGTGCATGTCAAAACTGCTAAGAAAGCAGAAAATCATCTGGGGGCAGATGGATAAATAGTTAAAAATCATCTTTCAGTTCACCGACCGAATATTCCCTTAAGAACGCTAGCTTTCGGCTTCACCCAGTCTGAGGTACACATCCAGCTGACCCGGCAGTAACAATCGCAGAGGTGCTCCCTTTACCACCTAGCCGAACAATCGGCATCGTGGGGGTAAGCACAGAGCCAGAGCAACCCAGCTTGTACAAATCTTAAGTCATATCGATGCATATAATGGTGAATAAAAGGTACATGCGGAAGTTTGACACATGTGTTGGGCATGAAGCCCGTATAAATAAGCTTCTGTTAAAGAAGCCCCCAGGTATAATGACCGCGGACAGCGCGTCAAATATGTGTGAACAAAGCGCCAAGCGAGCCTCTACAGGCTTCAAGAAGCAGGATGAGGAAGGAGACAAACAAAGTACAGCAAAAATAGAAAATGTGGACGGAGGAAGGAGATGAACTTGGAGTCCGGCGCTTAGGCGTAGAATCTTCATAGACGGGCTGCGTTCCATGGGTTTGGCTCGAGACGATTATCCGATGCGTTTCGCAGACGGTATGCTCCGCCGGTCAGGACGTGGTCGATGATGAAGATACCTTCCCATTTGGGCTTGAGTTTGTCCTTCTTCTTGTCCGGCAGGCGTAGAACTAGTTCGCCAACATTATAAGCTTTGGCCCGTACTTCCCTGCTTTGATATCTTCGAGCCTGCTGTTGATAAAATGCGGAACGAGCTTTTGCCACGTCGCGCTCCTCCACCAATGCGTCCAAACTTTCCTGCCGATCGAGCTCGACTTCTCTTTCTTCATACATGCGCACGCGAGGTGAGTCATGTATTAAGTCGCAGGGCAAGACTGCCTCTGCGCCGTACACCATAAAAAATGGTGTGAATCCGGTTGTACGATTTGGCGTGGTCCGCAGCCCCCAGAGTACGGAGTCGAGCTCCTCAACCCAGTGCATGTTAGATTCCTTGAGGGACCGCACTAGTCTGGGTTTAATGCCGCTCATGATTAGACCGTTTGCTCGCTCGACTTGACCGTTGGTTTGAGGGTGATAGATCGAGGCGTGTCGAGCTTGATGCCCATGTTTTTGCACCATAATTTGACCTCATCGGCCGTGAAGTTGGTGCCGTTATCTGTGATGATACTGTGGGGAACGCCTAACGGTGCACTACCCCTGATATGAAGTCTATCACCGGCCCGGATTCAGTCGTTTTAACGAGCTTGGCCTCTATCCATTTGGTGAATTTATCCACCATCACCAATAGATATTTTTGCTTGTGCGTTCCCCTTAAGGGGTCCAACCATGTCAAGCCCCGGACATGAACGGCCAGGTGATGGGTATAGTTTTGAGGGCGGTGGGTGGTATGTGGCTTTGGTTAGCAAAATGCAGTGCAACCGGCGCATCGTTGGACTAAATCCTGCGCATCTGCCGGGCGTCGGCCAATAAAATCATGTCTGGAAGGCCTTGCCTACAAGGGCCGGGCTGCGGCGTGGTGCCCACCCAGTCCGGCGTGAATTTCAGCCAGGAGGTTTCGCCCTTCCTCTTCGGAGATACACCTTTGAAGGACTCTGTTGTGCTTTTCTTATAGAGCTCTCCCTCATGGACTTTTTAGGCTCTGATCGCCGTACTATGCAGCGAGCCTCATTTTGGTCTTCGGGAGTTCCTGCCTAGTTAGGTAGGCTAGGAATGGTTCCGTCCGCAGGCGATAACCGCCATTATTTCGTGGCCGGAGGGTGTTATCTCGGTGGCGTAGCCTCCGATTGTGTCGAGTGTTCGGTGTCGAGGCGGTGCGGTTGGGTCCGGATTGTTATTTCTGGACTCCTTCCCATAGTACGGATGGCTTGAATAGCCGTTCCAGGAAGATGTTGGGCGGGACGGCATCGCGTTTTGCGCCGATGCGTGCCAATACGTCCGCCGCCTGGTTGTTATCCCGGGCAATATGATGAAATTCGAGCCCTTCAAACCGTGCTGACATTTTTAGGACCGCATTGCGGTATGCTGCCATTTTCAGATCTTTGGCATCAAAGTCTCCGTTTATTTGAGATATCACGAGGTTTGAATCCCCGCGCACCTCTAGGCGTTTAATGCCCATGGAGACTGCCATCCGGAGGCCGTGCAGAAGGGCCTCGTATTCGGCTGCATTGTTGGAGTCCGTATACATTATCTGAAGGACATATTGGACTGTGTCCCCGGTTGGGGACGTCAGGACGACGCCACTCCTGTGCCGCCAACATTTTGGAGCCGTCAAAGTGCATGATCCAATTGGAGTATGCGCCGTACTCTTTAGGAAGTTCGGCTTCGGTCCACGAAGTCGGCCAAAACCTGCGACTTAATAGCTCGTCGTGGCTTATAGGTTATGTCGAATGGAAGGAGCTCTATGGCCCATTTAGCAATCTGGCCCGTCGCGTCGCGGTTGTTTATAATGTCATTAAGAGGTACTTGGAGGCTACCGTTATCGAACACTCTTGAAAGTAGTGTCGCAGCTTCCGGATGCCATGAACACCGTATGCTATCTTTTGATAATGTGGGTACGGGACTTGCATGGAGTTAGGACAGTGGACACATAGTAAACCGGTTTTGAAGAGGGAACCGGTGTCCGTCCGCTTCTCGTTCGACGACGAGCAACCGCTACCGACAACTTGATGTGTTGCGGCGATATATAATAGCATTGGTTCGCCCATGTTGGGCGGCCAGGACGGATTTGTTGCCAATATGGCTTTTATTTCTTCGAAGTCGGCCGTGGCGGCATCAAATCCACTCGAAGTGTTCGGTCTTGCCGGAGGAGGCGGTAAAGGGTAACGCCTTTTCTCCCAAGCGGAAATAAAGCGGCTTAGAGCCGCTATGCATCCAGTCAATTTTTGTATTTATTTGAGGTCTTTTGGAATATCCAATTGTGACAGAGGTCGGATCTTGGCTGGGTTTGCTTCAATTACTCTACCGGACACAATGAAGCCCAGGAGCTTTCCGGTGGAGCATCAAGACGCATTTTTCAGATTGAGCTTAATGTCATATTTTCTGAGATTGTCGAATGTGAGCCTCAAGTCGTCTACTAGAGTTTCGACATGCTTGGATTTGAAGACCACGTCATCTACATATGATTCCACTGTTTTGCCGATCTGGTTTGCCAGACATGTCTGAATCATGCGCTGATATGTTGCGCCGGCGTTTTTGAGCCCGAAGGGCATTGTGTTGAAGCAGAATGGGCTGGAGTGATGAATGATGTTGCAGCTTGGTCTGGCTCCGCCATCTTGATTTGGTGGTAGCCGGAGTACGCGTCGAGGAAGCACAACGAGTCGTGTCCTGCCGTAGCGTCAATAATTTGATCAATGCGGGGGAGGGGGAAGGGATCCTTTGGGCAAGCCTTATTAAGGTCTTTGAAATCAACACATAGGCGCCAGGATTTATCCTTCTTTGCTACCATCACCAGATTCGCTAGCCAGTCCGGATGTTTTATATCTCTGATGAATCCGGCTTCTAGAAGTTTGGCTAGCTCTTCTCCCATGGCCTGTCTCTTGGGTTCGAAAAAGCGCCGAAGAGCCTGTTTGACTGGCTTGAATCCTTCTAGGATATTTAGGCTGTGCTCGGCCAACCGACGTGGGATTCCTGGCATGTCTGAAGGGTGCCAGGCAAAATTGTCCCAGTTTTCTCGTAGAAATTCTCGTAGTGCGGCATCTACATCAGGGTTTAATTGTGCCCCAATGGAGGCCGTCTTTGCAGTGTCCGTTGGGTGGACTTGGAATTTGACTATTTCATCCGCTGGTTTAAAAGAGGTGGACTTGGATCTTTTATCAAGTATCACATCGTCCCTGTTCACCGTGGAGCGCATCGCAGTTAGTTCCCGGCCGCTAGGGCTTCGGATAGTGCCTCGAGGGCTAGTGCGGCTGTCTTGTTTTCAGCGCGGAGTGCTATGTTTGGATCACTAGTGAGAGTGATGATTCCGTTAGGTCCGGGCATTTTAAGCTTCATGTACCCATAATGGGGTATAGCTTGAAAAATTGTGAATGCCTCTCGCCCTAATAAAGCCTGATATCCGCTGCTGAACAGGGCCACTTGAAATGTGACCTCCTCGGACCTGTAATTGTCCGTGGCGAAATAACACCACGTCCAGGATTTTTTCTGTGCAGCATGCTTCCCGGCTAGGGATTATTCCTCTAAAGGTTGTGCTGCTTCGCTCAATGCGGTTCCGGTCTATTTCCATTTTTCGGAGGGTTTCCTCGTAGATGAGGTTTAGTCCGCTGCCGCCATCCATGAGTACCTTGGTAAGGCGAAAGTCGTCCACTATTGGACTGAGGACCAATGCGGCTGGTGCTCGAGCTGTTCGGAATTTAGGTTCGTCACTGGCATTAAAGGTAATAGCTGTGTCACTCCATGGATCTATTGTTGCTACTTGATAGACTTCGGCAAGGTTGCGGAGTGTTCGTTTCCGCATGTTATTTGATGCGAAAGTCTCGAAGACTGTTAACATCGTCTTGTTGTTCTTTGGGCTGGGATTCTGAGGCTAGAAGCTCTTCGCCACTTTTGGCCACCTGCCGTAGTATCCAACACGCTCGAAGGCTATGAGTTGGAGTGGTGCCCTCTGTGCTATGAATTTTGCAGGGTCCGTTTAAGCAACCCTCCAGTACGGTTCCGTACCCTTTAGGGGTTTTTTGTTTTTTGATGTTTAATCCAGGTGGTTGGTGATGATGCACCATTTTATTTCGGACTAGGGATGTATTCAGGGTCGGATTATCCCAAAATTTACTTTCGGTTTTCCAAGCACTCTCCATCGTGACAAAGATTTCTTTTGTACTATGGTCACCAAGTCGACAAAGCGTGTAATTTCGCTGACGACTTATGGCGTTTAGGATTCCCTTGTCCGTGCAATTATTGCAGAAAAGTGAGATTGCGTCCTCCTCTCGACAAATCCTTTATCCTGTCCATAACCGGGAGGAATCTGGCCCAAGAATGATGTACTATTTCAGCGGGCTCTTGCCGAATTCGGGATAGATCGCTAATGTTTGGGTGGGTGGGTGGAACTAGATCCGGAACCCGTCAATTTAAGACTCAAGGGCCGAAGTTTCCAAACTTGGAAGTTCAGATTTTGAATGCTATCCAATGAATCCAACCCGCCGCTGACTTTAAGTTCGTGGCTTGATCGACATCCGTCCCTCTGCGGGAATCCGACATGGAGGGATCGGGAATCCGGACGTAGCTAGTCCTTAAGATAGAAGAAGAATCGCCGTCTTGCTCCTCTATCACAAAGCAACATGATGGGTAGCCCGGGAGAATTAATCTCTCTCGGATCGGTTTTAGGCCTGATCCGTCGTAGTCTGTGGGCGACTCCTGTGGCGGCGATGCGATCCAAGAGCTCGTTACGGAGAAGAGCTCGATCAGATCTAACTTCTCGGCAAGTTCGAGTTAACGTGAAGATTGGTTTCGATGACCGAGAAGTCATCGTCGGCGCTTGATGGCGAACCGGTGGTCATAAGAAAACCACCTAGTCAAGAGTCGACCCGATGGCCAAGGCTCCTTTGGCAATAGTATCGTCTTTAAAGACGGGATGAGGCATCCTTCCCGACGGCGATGGCACGAGAGGAACTCTCAATGAAAGCACCAATGTCGGTGTCAAAACCGGCGGATCTCGGGTAGGGGTCCCGAATCAGCGTCTAGGCGGATCTCGGTAGGGGTCCCGAATCGCGCGTTTAGGTGGATGGTAACAGGAGACAAGGGACACGATGTTTTTACCTAGGTTCGGGCCCTCTCGATGGAGGTAATACCCTACTCCTGCTTGATTAATATTGATGATATGGGTAGTACAAGAGTAGATCTACCACGAGATCGTAGAGGCTAAACCCTAGAAGCTAGCCTATGGTATGATTGTTGTTCGTCCTACGGACTAAAACCCTCCGGTTTATATAGACACCGGATAGGGTTAGGGTTACACAGAGTCGGTTACAATGGTAGGAGATCTACATATCCGTATCGCCAAGCTTTCCTTCCACGCCAAGAAAGTCCCATCCGGACACGGGACGAAGTCTTCAATCTTGTATCTTCATAGTCCAGGAGTCAGGCCAACGGTGATAGTTCGGCTATCCGGACACCCCATAATCCAGGACTCCCTCACTAAACATGAGGAGGGCGTGCGCTTTGTTGATGATGTCCTCATTCTCGTAGGCCGTGGCCTTGCGCCATGCCGCCTCAATCGTATCGCACTCGGCAGCGAACTTGGCCGCGGCGGCGTTGCCCTTAACGGCCGCTCTCCGCTCCTCTTCTTCGCCACTTCCGCGTCCAACCTGGCGATCTCCTCCGGCGTGCACTCCGACCGTGGCTTCCTTGGCAGCTTGGCCTTCTTCTTCTTTACCTTTCCGAGCGGGTCGACGGCCAGGCCGCCGGAATTCGGCTGGGCGTCGGCCATGGACGGGGGAGGGAGGGGGTGGCGGGAGGGACGTGGGAGGGTTTGCTGGAAATGGCGCCAAATGGGCGGGCGGGGGGTTTTGCTTTGTGCCACCGACAGACGGGCCAGGGGAGGACAAGCGCGCACGTCCCGCTCGTTCGCGCGCTGTCTGTTTCACCCCAAAACCGGCGCAAACTTGGGCCGGGGATGGGTCGAATGCGGACACGAAATGGACAAAAGTCCGTTTGCTCCCCGCGCTGGGCCGCCCGGTTTGTCCCTTTTACCGCAAACGGACGGGGACGGATAGTGTCGGGTGGTAGGTGCGACATATGCCAACGGATGGCTTATCATTGTGGGAGCCAGTAAGACATCGCCGGTGCCTGGAAACGGGATGAGGCGAAGACATGCACGCCAGCGGATCTTACCCGGGTTCGGGGCTCTCCGTGGAGATAACACCCCTAGTCCTGCTCTGCGGGGTCTCCGCATGATCACTAGATCAACAAGTGGCTACAAGGGGCTCATTGAGCTGTTCGGCGAGAGGAAGAAGAAGGGCAAGGCCAGCTCTCTTCTCCCTTCAATATAGTGTCTAAAACTCTAAGAGATCAACCCTTTGCATGGGTGCCCTGGGGGGTTTATATAGGCCTACCCCCAGGGGTAAAATGGTAATCCGTCTGGGTGTGGTCCCTAGCCGTCAGTGTCTATGTTCACCGGCTTCTCCGCCAGCCGCTGGGGCCCGCCGACTGGTGGGTCCCGCCGGCTGCCGGTTACTATTGCCTCACTCTTGATGACAAGGGCTTTGTCGAGGTAAGCATGGCTACAGTGCCGCCGCCAGGCAGGCTCTCACTGTAGCCTTACCTCGTCTTGTCTCCTTAATGGCGCGCGTTCTTCGAGGGGGGGAACAAGCCGACTGTTGGGAGCCGGCCACATGCCAGGCCGACTGGGGGAGGCCTGGCCGCCTTCGGGTGTCTCTCTGACTAAAGGGGCCCGCCGCCGACGGGCCGTACTGACAGCCTATCATCGATGACGTCATGGTCAACATGGCGACAGTGCCGCGCCGGACGGGTGATGGCTGCCCCGTATGGCGCACTGTGGCCATGCGTGCCCCGGGATTCGGGGGTGGCAGGCTTCACTGTAGCCACGCCCCGTCTCATCGCCGTTATGTGGGTGTAGAGTTTGAGGGTACGATCTTGGCCGCTTGTCGGGGACCGGCTTCTTGGAGTCGGCCTTCTCATGGCCGACTTCTTGGAGTCGGCCTCACTGTGGCTTTCTTTATGAGAGTTTAGGGCCGGGCCGCCTCCCGGTAGCCGGCCTGTGAGACAGCTGGCCAGGGGTAAGCGACCCTACGCCTAGGGTGCTTGAAGGCTCGATCAGCCTGTCATTTTTTGAAGAGCCAGGGGGAGCCGGCTAGGCTACCCGTGCTCATTTACTCCGACAGTAGTCCCCGAAGCTGGTTGGGCTTCGAGGCTGAAGGGAGGACGAGAAGCTCAATCAACTTCCTATCTTGAGGAGCCGGCAGCTAGGAGTCGGCTTTGATTAGGTGTGCCGTTTTTGGGAGGTTTTGAAGGTTGAAGGCGGAAACCAGTGTGGCGCAAGCAGGCTGCATCAAGGACGGCCGCCGCCCGCGCGCCACATGGCACCCTTCGGCTAGAAGGGCCTGCCAGCCCACGCGTGCGAGAGGACGTCGCCGCAGACCGGGGCCCGCCACTTCCAGGCCTCGGCCCAAGTGCGGATATTCTGTTCCCCGAACGGGCCGCTCGCCTTCCGACGGCAGTTTCCGCATGTCGTTAGGGCGTGATAATCGCGGGGCGTGGGGGAGTGGGCGCAGTTCATCCCACGTCTCCCCACGCCTCGCCCCCTCGGCTTCGCCGCACGAGGCTATAAGTAGGGGGAGGAGGGGGAGCAGCAGACGCTCGCACGCTCGCCCTCGCTCCACCATTTTCTTCCTCTTTCTCCTCTCCGTCGCCGCAGCTTCTCACCGCCGCGTTGCCCTTCCACCAATCTTCTCGGTGCGACGTAGCTTTGCCGCAGCTGAATCGAGCGCCCTCCGCCGCCACGCTTTTCCTGTCGCCTCTCCGTCCTCATGGCGCGGTCCAGCTCCTGGGATGGCTCCAATGTCCACGAGGACCACGTCGATTTCCTCCGCAAGACGCGGCGGTTGCCGGGCACGGATTATGTGCGGGTCCGTCTCGCGCCGGAGAGGGAGATCTCGCCGGCGCCGGAGGAGGACGAGCGGGTAATCTTTCACTCGCACTGCCTGCGCGGCGTCGGCCTGCCGGCGAGCGGATTCTTCCACGCCTTTCTTGAGTTCTACCATCTCCAGCCGCACCACCTTACTCCAAACACGGTGGTGCTGCTGTCGGCCTTCGTCACCTTGTGCGAAGGCTTCCTTGGCATCCTCCCCGCCCTCGAGCTTTGGGGGGAATTCTTCCAGTCCAAACTTGGCACCGTCGTCGCGGGCGTGCCTGCCCTATGCGGTGCCTTCATCGCCGTGCGGAGACCGACTAGCGACAATCCGTTTCCGCCCATTGCATTGATCCAGTCGGTGAAGCTCTGGCAAAAATCTTACTTCTACATGAAGAAAGTCGCTCTGCAAGGCGACTTCGTCAATCTGTCGGCTTACATAGCCGGTCCGCCTTCTGGGAGGCGGCCTTCATCGTCCTACCGAGCCAAGTCGCTGACTCCGGCTAGGGCCGCCGCCGTCGCGCGGCTCCGGTTGATGGTCCAATCAGAAGGCTTGACCGGGTCCGACCTGATAGCTGCCTTTGTGGAGCGTCGGGTACTCCCGCTCCAAGGCCGCCATCACATGATTTGCCAGATGAGCGGTCGTTTTGACCCAAGTCGGCTAAGCACCAAGGAGATGCCTCATGACGAGGTATCTTACATGGTGAATTATATCGCCGACTGCAGGCTCACCGAGAGTGGCGGTTCCGCAAGGAGCCATACTCTCGCGCCAATCCTCTGCCTTCGGTAAGCTTCCCTTCTTTTCTTCTTCTCTTGTTGCCGAGTTCATACTGGCCGACTCTTGACCAGTCGGCCTGTTTTTAATTAGAGGCCCCTCCTTCAACCGGCGGCCGGAGCCGCGGGGGTGGAGCGCCAGTTCGTCCCCGACCGTGCGACGGACGACTTGGACGATCCCGACTTGGGGGCGGCCGCCCTAGACGACGACGCCGTAGGGGGAGGCGGTGAGGTAGGCGGCCCCGGGCTCGGGGCCGTCTTTGAGGACTGGCCGGATGACGACGAGGCCGAAGTTATTCCGTGGTGTCAGCCGGCATCTGATCATCAAGGCGCGGGCTCATCTGCCGCGCCGGCTGTTCGTGGTGGCGCGCAAAAACCCCGGGCCGCGCCGACCCTCTTCGGCAGTTGGCCGAAGAAGCCCAAGAGCACTGCGGCAGCGACCAAGCGGGACGAGGCGGCCGCGAAGGCAGCCCGCTTCCGCAAGGTGGTGAGGCAGCCGCAGGTGGTTTCGGCGTAAGTGTCAACTCTCTCACGCCTTTCTTTTTCTCTCTTTGATAGACACTCTTCTAAGCCTTTTCTTGACTTATCAAACAGGACTCCGCTTTCTCTCGAGCGGGCCACTGCCACCTCCATAGTTGGAGCGGCGGGAGGGTCTGCAAGCGCCCGCCGCGTGGACCCCCGTGCCGATCTCCTAGCGGCGACGGAGCGGAACGCACGGGAGGAGTGGGAGGCGGAGGAGCAGAGGGCGGCTCAGGAGACGACGGAGGAGTCAACGGAGGCGCAAGCCGATGCGGCGACCAAGGCTCAGGCGGAGGCAGCGGCCGCGGAGAGGGCGGCGGAGGCCATGCGTAACCAGCCGCCTCAGCTCATCATCCCCCTTCACACCGTGGCCCCCGATGTCCCAGTGCCCCCGCCGAAGGAAACCGGCCGCGACCGGCCGGCGATGGAGAGGGAGGAGGGCGACGCAGCTGCCCCGAGGGGGAGGCGGCACCGCCGCCGACCGAATTGGCCAAGGCGGCCGGTTTAACGTGCCGCTGAGCAGCCGGGCCGGAGGCGAGCCGATCGTGAGGGCGGATCTTGTGGTCTGTCGCCGCCTCTGCCGTGCGCGCTGGGAAGGCGACTTCAGCGACGGAGCCGCAGAAAGCCGCGGGCTTCAGCTCGTCGGCCCAGGATCTGGAGACGGCCAGCGCCAGCTCGCCTGGGTGGACGCCGGGCGGTGGGACGGCCGTGCTGAACGTGGCGGCGCAGGATGTCCGGAACCGGCTTCAGTCCCAGGCCGCCGCGCTGAAGCAGTATACTCAAGAGTTTCTTGCGACGCGGACGACCATTCGGGTGAGTCTTCCCGCTTTTCGTTGATTGCTCTTGATTTCTTTCGTGGGGGCGCGTCAGTGCACCCACTGGGTGTAGTCCCCGAGTTCCGAGTCGGTCAGCCGAAAGGTGCGGCTTGGAACTTCTTAGTAGACTTCGATTGCTGTCTTGTTCTTATTCGCACCTCCGTCCTATTTGCAGGAATATCACAACCTCTGCGCGGCTGCTTTCAACTCCTAGGCCCAGGAAATGAAGCAGAAGGCCACTGATCTGACCGAGAGCCGGAGTAAGTGCTTCATTTTTTATCTCATGTGTGGGCGCGTCGGTACTCCACTGGGTGTAGTCCCCGAGATTCGGGCCGACTGCTGAGCAGTCGGGTCGGATCTTTCCTGACGACTTCTTCCTTATTGCTTTTTGCTTCTTCTTCATATCTGCAGGGGCCAATGCCGACCTGAGGGAGCAGCTAGGTGGGGCCTAGACCGCCCTTTGCGCCAAGGAAGCCGAGTGCAACGCATTGGCTCAGGAATGTGATCGCCTGGCCAAAAAACTGGCCGACCAGGAGGAGAGCCATAAGGCGGCCCTGAAGACGGCGCAGGACAGCGAGGCTGCCCTCAAAGCCGAATATGAGACCGAGGCGGTGAGCTGGGCTGAGGTGAGGCAAGTGCTCAGCGAAGGCTATAGCCGGATTGAAGATTTGATTGACGGTAGGCCACCTTCTTCTTCGTCCCTTTGCTCGCCCCCTGTCATTTGGTCTGTCTTCTGACTTTGTTCTGCTTCTTTTTTCTTTGTGTAGATTACTTCCCTGGTTACTCCGTTGCCGCCAACCAAGCCATCGAGGCCCACCGTGATGCTCGACGGCAGGCTGGGGTTGAGATCGCACCGGATGCTGGCCGGTCGCTTGAGGAGCAGCTTCACGATTCAAGCCCGCCTCACCGACTTACCAGCGTGCTCCGCCGTCTTAAAGCGTGCTTGAAGCGCATGTGCTGGCCGCCCTCTGGCCCGGCGAGGTGGTTCCCCGCACCCCCAGTCGGACTGCCGACTGGCTGGAGGTAGCAGTCGGCCGCTTCGAGGCCTGGAAGGCTTCTGCAGCTCGGTCCGGCGCTAGGCGGGCGCTAGAGTTCGTCCGAGCTTGGTATCCTGGGCTGAATTTGGCCCAGCTAAGCACCTGGCGGCAGGAGGCCGACGAGGAGCTGGAGGCGGTGCGGCCGGCTATCATCCAGCGTGCCTCGGTGATCGCCGACTACACTGACGTCAGTGCCTTTTCCCCTGAGGTAAATGATGACGGTGTTGCTCAGCCGGAGGAGTAGTTCGGGCGAACCCAGCAGAAGGTGAAGACTCGGCGGAGGAGATCGCTTCAAGCGACGAGGGTGAAGAGGAAGAGGGGGAGGATGGTGAAGACATCGTGCCAGACAGTGGAGCGACCAGCCAGCCTCAGCTCGATCGTGCCTCCAGCAACGGGGCGCGTGCAAGCGCGCCGCCTGCAACAGGTGACGATCATGCCGAGACTCGCCAGCCGGCCACTCCTCCAGCCGGCACTACAGTCTCCACCAACCTGCCCGGCTCGCCTGTTGCCCCCTTGGCCTGATCCGCCGTCTTTGCTTTCCTTCTCGTTACTCTTTGAACAATTTTTATTAAATTTGCGCAGTTCCACCCACTGGGGGTGTATTCAAACTTGAATGCTGGCCTTTCGAAAGCCTTTTGTGTAAATATAATCATGCATGTGCTTGGCTTCCGTTCATATTTGCTTTTCATCCTTTTGGTTGTTTCCTTTGCCGCCCTCCCTTGGTCGCCGCCTTCCCAGCCGGACAGCTGCTCTGCAGTCTGTGGCTGGGGAAGGCCTTGGCCATTTTGGGAGGACAAGTACTCAAGCTTTTTTAGATTGTAGCCCGCCTCCAGCCGGCTGCTCTGACAGCCGGTCGGCGGGGTGGGAGGCCGGCTTGTGTTATATAACTTCGTTAGTCCTTAGCCGTTTTTCGTGTGGGCATCCTTTCCTGCCTTTGGCTCTCGCCAGCCGGACAGTCGATTCTTCGAGCTGCGACTTTCGACAAGAGAGGGCTTGGGTGCCGGCACACTACTTGTCTGACTGCAGGTAGAACTTGAATATAACTCAAGGCGGCAAGTCCCCGGGCCGACTGGTTGAACCCGGTGCCGGACGAGAAAACAAATGTAGTAACATAATCATAGGCATGATACTCATCACACATAGATAAAAGAGGGTAGTCCCCGAGTGCTCCTCGGGGGGCCTGTTGTCTCGTGCTTAATAAAAAGGTGGGGTGGTACATACTGCATTTTAACTGTAAAATCTTTGGAGGAGATTGGCGTTCCATGGTCGTTCCGACTCCTTGCCGGAATCATCTCTCTTGCGTGCCTTTGGCTTCTGCGCGTCGATCAGGTAGTAGGAGTCGTTGCCTAAGGCCTTGCTGATGACGAAGGGGCCTTCCCAAGGGGCCGAGAGCTTGTGCTGGCTGACTGTTTGCTGGATCAGCCGGAGCACAAGATCAACCTTTTGGAAGGATCTTGGCTTGACCTTTCGGCTGTGGTAGCGGCAAAAACCCTGCTGGTAGATGGCGGACAGGCTGAGGGCTAATAGCCGGCCCTCTTCCAGCAGGTCGACGCCATCTTCTCGTGCTTCCTTGGCCTCCGCCTCCGTGTACATGGTGACCCGAGGTGAGTTGAACTCAATGTCAGTTGGGATGACAGCCTCGGCACCATATACAAGGAAGAAAGGGCTGAAGCCGGTTGACTTGTTCGAGGTAGTGCGCAAACTCCAGAGGACGGCCGGCAGCTCGTCGAGCCAACAGCCGGCCGAACGCTCCAGTGGTACGACCAATCGGGGCTTGATGCCAGAGAGGATGAGGCCGTTTGCTCGCTCGACTTGGCCGTTTGACTGCGGGTGGGCAACGGACGCTAGGTCCAGTCGGATGCCCTGTGTCGCGCAGAAACGTGCCAGTGCTCCTTTGGCAAAATTCGTGCCATTGTCGGTGATGATGCTGTGTGGTACGCCATACCGGGTTGTAATATCTGTGATGAATGTCACGGCAGTCGGCCCATTCAGTTTCTTGATCGGCTTCGCTTCAATCCACTTGGTAAATTTGTCCACGGCGACGAGCAGATGTGTCATGCCGCCGCGCGCCGTCTTGAATGGGCCCACCATGTCCAGTCCCCAGACGGCAAAAGGCCAGGTGAGGGGGACGGTCTTGAGTGCAGAAGCCGGTAGGTGTTGCTTGGAGCTAAAGACTTGGCACCCTTTGCAGTGTTTGACTAACTCCTTGGCGTCTTGCAAAGCAGTCGGCCAGAAGAATCCATGGCGGAAAGCTTTGGCGACGAGTGATCTTGAGGCCGCGTGGTGGCCGTGATTCGCCTTTGGTGGATGTCGCTTGAGGATTGCTATGCCCTTCTCTCTCGCTCGACGCAGTCACTGAAGACTCCAGTGATGCTGCGCCTAACACGCTCTCGGTTCATTATTGTGTATGCTCCGGCTCGGTGTTGGACTTGTCTTGCCGAGATCTCGTCAGTCGGCAGCTATCTGTTTACCAGGAAGTTGAGAACGGGCTGGGCCCATGATGGAGCTGTGACTCCTTCTATTGCCAATACGGCTACCGCGACTAGGGCGGGTGGGCTGGGTGGTGAAGAGTTGGAGTCGGCCACCGCCTGTTGTGTCGATGCAGTCCCCGGGCCAACTGTCGTAGTCCCCGGACCGGGTTCTGAAGTCCCCAGGCCGGGTGCCACTATGGCAGTCCCCGAGCCGCCTGTCGAAGTCCCCGAGCTGCCTGCTTGGTTCCCCAAGTCAGATCCATTGCGCCGGGTCAGCGGTACGAAGATGGAATCAGATTCTCGAGATGGCTTGACAGACGGCTTGAGGAGGCGTTGGAGAGAGACGCCGTTGGTATAGCTTGTCGGTGGAGCCTATTCGTGCTGTGGCATCTGCTGTTTCGTTGTCGGCCCGTGGCACGTGGAGGAACCGCATCCTTCAAAATATCCACCGATTTGCTGAACGAGGAAGCGGTAGCTCACCATGTTTGCGTCCTTGGCGTCGGCCGCCAGATGATTGCTGGACTACCAAATCCGAGTCACCATAGCACGTGATCCGGCGATGCCGAAGTTCTTTGGCTAGCCGGAGCCCGTGTATGAGCGCCTCGTACTCGGGCACATTGTTGGAGGCGGCAAAATGAATTTGCAATGTGTATCTGAGCTTGTCGCCCTTGGGAGAGGTGAGGATGATGCCGGCTCCCAAGCCGGTGCGCATCTTGGATCCATCAAAGTGCATCCGCCAATGAGTGGAGTCGGGGGCCGGCGGCAGGTACTGGGTCTCGGCCCAGTCGACAAGGAAGTCGGCCAATGCCTGGGACTTGATGGCGGTGTGAGGCTGGTAGAAGATTGTGTAAGGAGCCAGCGCAATGGCCCATTTTGCCACCCGGCCAAATGCATCCCGGCTGCCTATGATCTCGGCGAGCGGGGTAGTACATACGACCGTGATGGGGTGCTCTTGAAAGTAGGGCTTGAGCTTCTTGGCGGCGAAGTACACACCATAGCACATCTTCTGGTAGTGCGGGTAGTTCTGCTTCGAGGTGGACAGTACTTCGCTCAAATAATACACCGGCCTCTGGACTAGCTGAGCTCGACCTTCTTCTGGGCGCTGAACCACGATAACGGTGCTGACCACCCGGCTGGTGGCAGCAATGTAAAGGAGCATGGGCTCTTTCTCAGTCAGTGTCGCCAAGACAGGTGGCGTGGCTAGCATCTTCTTTAGCTCGTGGAAAGCTTGGTCTGCTTGGTTGCTCCACTCGAAGTGAGTGGACTTCTTCATGACTCGGTAGAGGGGGAGAGCTTTCTTTCCTAGCCGGCTGATGAAGCGGTTCAGGGAGGCCAGGCATTCGGTAAACTTTTGGACGTCTCGCAGATTGGTAGGAATCTCCATTCTCTCTATGGCCTTGATCTTCACTGGGTTGCATTCGATGTTGCGTTCGGAGACCAGGAAGCCTAGAAGCTGGCCGGCTGGTACTCCGAACACGCATTTCTCGGGGTTGAGCTTGATCTGAAACCAGCTCAAGTTTTCAAATGTCTCTCTGAGGTCTTCCAGCAAGGTGTCGCGCTTCTCCGTCTTCACCACAATATCGTCTACATAGACGTGGGAATTTTTGCTGAGCTGCTTGAGGAGGCATTTCTGCATGCAACGCTGAAAAGTGGCACCGGCATTTCTCAAGCCGAATGTCATAGTCGCAGCGTAAAGCTCGAATGGTGTGATGAAGGCAGTCTTCAGGCAGTCAGCCGAATCCAACTTTATCTGGTGGTAGCCTGAATAAGCATCCAAGAAGCTCAACAGCTCGCATCCGGCTGTGGAGTCTATCACTTGGTCGATTCGAGGTAAGGCAAATGGATCTTTGGGGCAGGCTTTGTTGAGGCTGGTGTAATCTATGCACATGCGCCACTTGTTATTCTTCTTCAACACAAGAACCGGGTTGGTAAGCCACTCTGGAAAGAACACCTCCATAATGAAGCCGACTGCCAGAAGCCGGGCAATCTCTTCTCCTACAATCCTTCTCTTTTCCTCCGACAGTCGGCGGAGGGGCTGCTTGACTGGTTTTGCATCTGCTCAGACGTGTAACTTGTGCTCGGCGAAATCCTTCCGAACACCCGGCATGTCCTTGGGGGACCATGCGAAGATGTCCCGATTCTCACGGAGGAAATCGACGAGCTCTCCTTCCTATTTGCTGTCTAGGTTTGCTCCAATGACGGCAAACCTTTCTGGGTTCTCCGGGTCCAGAGGTATCTTCTTTGTTTCTTTGGCCGGCTGGAAAGAACCTTGGGCATCATATTCCTTGGGGTTAGGTCGTGGCGGCTGCTTGCCGGCCATGGCCACGACTCGATCCAAAGATCTTCTTCTCTTGGCGATCACGAGGGACTCGGCCAGCGGCTGCTAGCTGCCAGACACTCGTAAGATTTCTTGTAGTCTCCGGCTCGTGATGATGCCCTTGAACTCGGCATCTTCATCTTGAGGTAGGCGTGGTGGGGCACAGCCATGAACTTGGCCGAAGCAGGTCGGCCAAGCAATGCATGGTAAGGGCTCTCCAGGTCCACTACTTCAAACCATATTGCTTCTCGGCGGAAATGATCCTTGTCCCCAAAGAGAACATCTATCTTGATCTTGCCGATTGATGAGCAGGACAGGCCGGGTACGATGCCATGGAACACTGTCCGACTAGGCATGAGCTCCTCGTCTTGATATTCAGCTTCTCCATGGTGTCACGGTACAGTATTTTGATGTTGCTCCCGCCATCTATCAGCACGCGGGAGAAACGGGCAGCTCGCCTTTCTGCTGCAAGGGTGGCGTCCAAAACTAATGCGTAAGAGCCGGGAGACAGCATCACCTCTGGGTGATTGGCCCGGCTCCAGCTGATAGGCTTCTCCGACCAGTGCATGAACTCGGGGTTGTTGGAGGCGACTGTGTTGACTTCTTGGTGCTGTCAGTGCCGGCTGCGCCGGTCTTCGATCTGGCTTGTAAAGACGACGTAGGCGGCATGCTCGTCATGAACTCGTCTTGAATAGCCCCAACTACTGGTCGAGCGGCCGACTGCTGAGGGGCCGAAGGCGGTTGACCAGCAGGCGGAGGCAGCACCAGCCCTTCGCCTTTGGAGATTCGTGTGAGCCAGTGGCATTTCCGAGTCGTGTGGTTGGACGGCTTCACGCTGTTGTGGAACTTGCAGGTGGCATCAAGGGTTTGCTCGTAGGAGAAAGCCGGCTGCCAAGCCGGCCTGTCGCCCTTCTGCTTCTTGGGTGCGGGCCGCCCTTCGGGTTGTCCGTCTTCGACTGTGGCCACCTGCCGACTGGTGGAAGGCGATATAGGGTCCTTGCGCTTATGGTCGTTCAGGTACGGGCATCGGTTGGAGTCTCCAGCCGGCGTCTTGGGAGCCGGAGTGAGCACCTTCCCGGAGGCGTCTACTCGAAGCTCGGTCTTCATTGAAGAGTCGGCCGTGGCATACTTGTCTGCTATGATCAGCAGCTCGTCGAGGGTAGTCGGCTCGTCGCAGAGGAGTCGGTGCTTGAGGAGGGTGCCTTCTCGGCATCCGGCGGTGAAGTACTCTATGGCTTGAACCTCGTGCACCCCTTCGCAGGAGTTGCGGAGCTCGGCCCAACGCGTGAGGTAGTCGCGAGTTGATTCATTGGGCCCTTGAACACACAAGGAGAGCTGTCGGGGCTTGGGAGCCCGTTTGTAGGTGCTAGTGAAGTTGTGAATGAAGGCTTATATGAAGTCTAGCCAGCTGTTGACGCTGTAAGGCTTGAGGCTGTTGAGCCAGGTGCGCGCTGTGCCTTGGAGCATGAGGGGGACGTATTTCACGGCACACGGTCGCCGTTTGCTATGCGAACTGCGGTGGAGTAATCGATCAACCAATCTTCCGGCTTCACGGAGCCGTTGTACTTGGGCGTGTCTCTTGGGAGTGAGAACCCTTTGGGGAAGGGCTCGTCGCGGATGCGGGGGCCAAAGCAAGGCGGGCCGACATCGTCTTCTTCTTCTAGCGCCAGGGATCGCGCTAGGCGGTCGATCCGATGGCGGGCGTCATTCTCGCCGTCTCCTTCACGGCGGCCTAGTCGGCCGCTGAGAGTCGGATGCGTGACAGGCGGCGGGGTGGGATATCTCTCCCCACGAGGCGGAGGAGGAGGTGGGTTGCCTCGTCGTTCCACAACTCGAGGGCGGCCTTCTGCGTCGCGCTCAATGGAGATTCGGGTCCGACTGCGGCTAGCAGCCAGCTCCTTTTCTTGCCTTGCGCGGGTGCCGCCCGCAGTCGGCGTCCGTGACGTCGCACCGTGCTCTCGGCGTGGGGGAGGACTTCCAGCGCGGGCGCTGGCTTCATGCCGCTCTGCGGCTGCGTCGATCAACTGCTGGATGCGTCTGGTCATGTAGGGGAGCTCGTCGGCCCTGCTACCTCTTGAGCACTGCGTTGGATTTCCCCGAAGAGGAGAGGATGATGCAGCATAGTAGCATAAGTATTTCCCTCAGTTTTTGAGAACCAAGGTATCAATCCAGTAGGAGGCTACGCACAAGTCCCTCGTATCAAAGACAAAACGATAGCTCCTCGCAACAACCGCGATTAGGGGTTGTCAATCCCTTCACGGTCACTTACGAGAGTGAGATCTGATAGAGATGATAAATAATATTTTTGGTATTTTTGGTATAGAGATGCAAAGTAAAAAGTAAAAGTCAAAGTAAAAACAAAGCGAGTATTAAAGTGATGGAGATTGATATGATGAGAATAGACCCTGGGGCCATAGGTTTCACTAGTGGCTTCTCTCAAGAGCATAAGTATTCTACGGTGGGTGAACAAATTATCATTGAGCAATTGATGTAATTGAGCATAGTTATGAGTATATCTAGGTATGATCATGTATATAGGCATCACGTCCGAGACAAGTAGACCAAAAAGATTCTGCATCTACTAGTATTACTCCACTCATCGACCGCTATCCAGCATGCATCTAGAGTATTAAGTTAAAAACAGAGTAACGCCTTTAGCAAGATGACATGATGTAGAGGGATAAATTCATGCAATATGATAAATACCCCATCTTGTTATCCTCGATGGCAACAATAAAATACGTGCCTTGCTGCCCCTTCTGTCACTGGGAAAGGACACCGCAAGATTGAACCCAAAGATGAGCACTTCTCCCATTGCAAGAACTACCAATCTAGTTGGCCAAACCAAATGGATAATTCAAAGAGACTTGCAAAGATAACCAATCATACATAAAAGAATTCAGAGAAGATTCAAATATTATTCATAGATAAGCTGGATCATAAACCCACAATTCATCGATCTCAACAAACACACCGCAAAAAGAAGATTACATCGAATAGATCTCCATGAGGGAGGGGGAGAACATTGTATTGAGATCCAAAAAGAGAGAAGAAGCCATCTAGCTACTAGCTATAGACCCGAAGGTCTGAAGTAAACTACTCACACTTCATTGGAGGGGCTATGGTGATGATGTAGAAGCCCTCCGTGGTGGATTCCCCCTCCATGAGCTCGAACAGGCCCCAAGATGGGATCTCGTGGATACAGGAAGTTGCGGCGGTGGAATTAGGTTTTGGCTCCATATCTCGATCGTTTGGGGGTAATGAGGTATATATAGGAGGAAGGAGTACGTCGGTGGAGCAACAGGGGGCCCACGAGGCAGGGGGCGCGCCCTAGGGGGGGCGCCCCCCACCCTCGTGACCGCCTCTGTTACTTCTTGGAGTAGGGTCCAAGTCTCCTCGATCACGTTCGGTGAGAAAATCACGTTCCCGAAGGTTTCATTCCGTTTGGACTCCGTTTGATATTCCGCTTTCTTGAAACACTGAAATAGGCAAAAAAACAGCAATTCCGGGCTGGGCCTCCGGTTAATAGGTTAGTCCCAAAAATAATATAAAAGTGGAAAATAAAGCCCAATATAGTCCAAAACAGTAGATAAAGTAGCATGGAGCAATAAAAAATTATAGATACGTTGGAGACGTATCAGGCATCCCCAAGCTTAATTCGTGCTCGTCCTCGAGTAGGTAAATGATAAAAAGAGAATTTTTGATGCGGAGTGATACTTTGGCATAATTTCAATGTAAATCTTCTTAATTGTGGTATGAATATTCAGAACCGAAAGATTCAAGACAAAAGTTCATATTGATATAAAAATAATAATACTTCAAGCATACTAACTAAGCAATTATGTCTTCTCAAAATAACATGGCCAAAGAAAGTTATCCCTACAAAATCATATAGTCCGGCTATGCTCCATCTTCCCCACACAAAATATTTAAATCATGCACAACCCCGATGACAAGCCAAGCAATTGTTTCATACTTTAACATTTTCAAAACTTTTTCAATCTTCACGCAATACATGAGCGTGTGCCATGGATATAGCACTATATGTGGAATAGAATGGTGGTTGTGGAGAAGACAAAAAAGGGAGAAGATAGTCTCACATCAACTAGGCATATCAACGGGCTATGGAGATGCCCATCAATAGATATCAATGTGAGTGAGTAGGGATTACCATGCAACGGATGCACTAGAGCTATAAGTATATGAAAGCTCAACAAAACAAACTAAGTGGGTGTGCATCCAACTCGCTTGCTCATGAAGACCTAGGGCATTTGAGGAAGCCCATCATTGGAATATACAAGCCAAGTTCTATAATGAAAAATTCCCACTAGTATATGAAAGTGACAAAATGAGAGACTCTCTATCATGAAGATCTTGGTGCTACTTTGAAGCACAACTGTGGTAAAAGGATAGTAGCATTGCCCCTTCTCTCTTTTTCTCTCATTTTTTTATTTCGGCCTTTTCTCTTTTTTTATGGCCTCTTTTTTTCTCTTTTTTTTATTTTTCGTCCGGAGTCTAATCCCGACTTGTGGGGGAATCATAGTCTCCATCATCCTTTCCTCACTGGGACAATGCTCTAATAATGATGATCATCACACTTTTATTTTTCTTACAACTCAACAATTACAACTCGATAATTAGAACAAAGTATGACTCTATATGAATGCCTCCGGCGGTGTACCAGGATATGCAATGAAACATTAGTGACATGTATGAAAGAATTATGAAAGGTGGCTTTGCCACAAATACAATGTCAACTACATGGTCATGCTAGCAATATGACAATGATGGAGCGTGTCATAATAAACGGAACGGTGGAAAGTTGCATGGAAATATATCTCGGAATGGCTATGAAAATGCCATCATAGGTAGGTATGGTGGCTGTTTTGAGGAAGATATATGGTGGGTGTATGATACCGGCGAAAAGTGGGCGGTATTAGAGAGGCTAGAAATGGTGGAAGGATGGGAAAAAGTGCGTATAATCCATGGACTCAACATTAGTCATAAAGAACTCATATACTTATTGCAAAAATCTAGAAGTTATCAAATCAAAGTATTACGCGCATGCTCCTAGGGGATAGATTAGTAGGAAAAGACCATCGCCGTCCCCGACCGCCACTCATAAGGAAGACAATCAATAAATAAATCATGCTCCAGGTTCATCACATAACGGTTCACCATAATGCATGCTACGGAATCACAAACTTCAACACAAGTATTCTTTAAATTCACAACTACTCAAATAGCATGACTCTAATATCACCATCTTCATATCTCAAAACAATTATCAAGCATCAAACTTTTCTTAGTATTAACGCACTCAAAAGAAAGTTTCACATATCTTGAATACCAAGTATATTAACATCAAGCAAATTACCATGCTATTAACGACTCTAAAAATAATCTAAGTGAAGCATGAGAGATCAATAGTTTCTTTAAAACAAATCCACCACCGTGCTCTAAAAGATATAAGTGAAGCACTAGAGCAAAAATTATCACGCTCAAAAGATATAAGTGAAGCACTATGAGCAAAACTATCAAGCTCAAAAGATATAAGTGAAGTACATAGAGTATTCTATCAAATTCCAATTCATGTATAGCTCTCTCAAAAGGTGTGTACAGCAAGGATGATTGTGGTAAACTAACAATCAAAGACGCAAATAATACAAGACGCTCCAAGCAAAACACATATCATGTGGTGAATAAAAATATAACTCCAAGTAAATTACCGATGGAAGTAGATTTAAAGAGAGGATGCCTTCCGGGGCATCCCCAAGCTTTGACTTTTTGGTGTCCTTGGATTATCTTGGGGGTGCCATGGGCATCCCCAAGCTTAGGCTCTTGCCACTCCTTGTTCCATAATCCATCAAAAGAATTTACCCGAAACTTGAAAACTTCACAACACAAAACTCAATAGAAATCTCGTGAGCTCCGTTAGAGAAAGAAAACAAAAGATTAATTTAAGGTACTGTAATGAACTCATTATTTATTTATATTGTTGTTAAACCTACTGTATTCCAACTTCTCTATGGATTATAAACTATTTTACTAGCCATAGATTCATCAAAATAAGCAAACAACACACGAAAAACAGAATCTGTCAAAAACAGAACAGTCTGTAGTAATCTGTAACTAACGCAAACTTCTGGAACTTCAAAAAATCTACCAAAATTAGACGACCTGGAAAATTTGTTTATTGATCAGCAGCAATTGGAATCAGTATTTTATCACGTTCTGGTGATTTTCAATAATTCAGGCACTGAACGCAAAGTTTCTGGAAATTACAGCAAGATCAAATAACTATCATCCAAGAAGATCCAATAGGTCTAGCTTGGCACAAACACTAATTAAAACATAAAACCACATCTAAACATATGATAGATGGATTATTTATTAATAAGCAGCAAGGAAAAATATTGGGTTGACTCCCAACAAGCGCTTTTCTTTAAAGCCTTTTTAGCTAGGCATTGAGATTTCAATGATGCTCACAGGAAAGATAAGAATTGAGGCACAAAGAGAGCATCATAAAACATGTGACAAACACACTTAAGTCTAACATACTTCCTATGCATAGGCATATTATAGGCAAACAAATTATCGTAGCAAGCAAAAACTAGCATATGCAAGGAAGCGGAAAGGAACAATAGCAATCTCAACATAACGAGAGGTAATTTAGTAACATGAAAAATTCTATAACCATATTTTCCTCTCTCATTATAATTACATGTAGGATCATAAGAAAATTCAACAATATAGCTATCACATAACCTATTCTCAACACGATCCACATGCATGCGAAGTTGACACTCTTCCAAAATAGTGGGATTATCATTAACTAAAGTCATGATTTCTCCAAGCCCACTTTTATAAAAAAATTCATAAGATTGAATGTTATCCAAATATGTGGGATCTAAAGTTGACACTCTTCCAAACCAACTTTCAATATTATTGCAAACACTATTGTCAATCTTATATTCATCATGGGGCTTAAATAAATTTTCAAGATCATAAGAAGAATCACCCCAATCATGATCATTGCAACAAGTAGTAGACATAGCAAAACTAGCATCCCCAAGCTTAGGGTTTTGCATCTTATTAGCACAACTGACATCAAAAGAATTTATAGTAAAATCATTGCAATCATGCTTTTTATTCAAAGATCTATCGTGAGTCACTTTACGGATTTCAGGAAAAACCTTATAAAGATAATCTAGTGCATCCAAATCACTAGGAATTGGTTCATTATAATTGGATCTCTTAAAAAGATTGGCAAGGGGAGGAGGATCCATAGATATTGGCTTCTTTGTTTAGGAATAAATACTCAACTATTTCAACCAAACGAGCAAACGAGCCAAGTAAGACATCAAGGCAAACGAAAAGAGAGGGCGAATAAAACGTCAAGGGTGAAGTGGGGGAGAGGAAAACAAGAGGCAAATGGCAAATAATGTAATGCGGGAGATAGGGATTGTGATGGGTACTTGGTATGGTTGACTTGCTCTTGCGTGAGCCTCCCCGGCAACAGCGCCAGAAATTCTTCTTGCTACCTCTTGAGCACTGCGTTGGATTTCCCCGAAGAGGAGAGGATGATGCAGCAAGTAGCGTAAGTATTTCCCTTAGTTTTTGATAACCAAGATATCAATCCAGTAGGAAGCCATGCACAAGTCCCTCGTACCTGCACAAAACGATAGCTCCTCACAACCAACGTGATTAGGGGTTGTCAATCCCTTCACGGTCACTTACGAGAGTGAGATCTGATAGAGATGATAAATAATATTATTGGTATTTTTGGTATAGAGATGCAAAGTAAAAAGTAAAAGGCAAAGTAAAAACAAAGCGAGTATTAAAGTGATGGAGATTGATATGATGAGAATAGACCCGGGGGCCATAGGTTTCATTAGTGGCATCTCCAAGAGCATAAGTATTCTACGGTGGGTGAACAAATTACTGTTGAGCAATTAACAGAAATGAGCATAGTTATGAGTATATCTAGGTATGATCATGTATATAGGCACCACGTCCGAGACAAGTAGACCAAAACGATTCTGCATCTACTACTATTAGTCCACTCATCGACCGCTATCCAGCATGCATCTAGAGTATTAAGTTAAAAATAGAGAAACTCCTTAAGCAAGATGACATGATGTAGAGGGATAAATTCATGCAATATGATAAAAAAACCATCTTGTTATCCTCGATGGCAACAATACAATACGTGCCTTGCTGCCCTTCACATCCTTTGGGAAAGGACACCGCAAGATTGAACCCAAAGCTAAGCACTTCTCCCATTGCAAGAACTACCAATCTAGTTGGCCAAACCAAACGGATAATTCGAAGAGACTTGCAAAGATAACCAGTCATACATAAAAGAATTCAGAGAAGATTCAAATATTATTCATAGATAAGATGGATCATAAACCCACAATTCATCGGTCTCAACAAACACACCGCAAAAACAAGATTACATCGAATAGATCTCCACGAGAGAGGGAGAACATTGTATTGAGATCCAAAAAGAGAGAAGAAGCCATCTAGCTACTAGCTATAGACCCGAAGGTCTCAAGTAAACTACTCACACTTCATCGGAGGGGCTATGGTGATGATGTAGAAGCCCTCCATGGTGGATGCCCCTCCGTGAGCTCCGTCTGAGCCCCAAGATGGGATCTCGTGGATAGAGGAAGTTGCGGTGGAATTAGGTTTTTGGCTCCGCATCTAATCGTTTGGGGGTACGTAGGTATATATAGGAGGAAGGAGTACGTCGGTGGAGCAACAAGGGCCCACGAGGTAGGGGGGCGCGCCCTAGGGGGGGGCGCCCCCCACCCTCGTGACCGCCTCTGTTACTTCTTGGAGTAGGGTCCAAGTCTCCTCGATCACGTTCGGTGAGAAAATCACGTTTCCGAAGGTTTCATTCCGTTTGGACTCCGTTTGATATTCCGTTTCTTCGAAAGACTGAAATAGGCAAAAAACAGCAATTCTGGGCTCGGCCTCCGGTTAATAGGTTAGTCCCAAAAATAATATAAAAGTGGAAAATAAAGCCCAATATAGTCCAAAACAGTAGATAAAGTAGCATGGAGCAATCAAAAATTATAGATACGTTGGAGACGTATCAGGCCCCCAGTCCATTCAGCTCGTCCACGGCCGACTGGGCGGCACGTTGGTTCTCGAGGGGTGTGGCATAGACTGGGCGGTCTGCTCCCAGCATGTTGGCGATGTCCGCGCCGTGCTTGAGCCTCAGTGAGAAGTCTCATGGAGGCTATCTTCTGGCCCTACGCAACAAGGGCGAGGCGGCGTGCCTCCAGCGTCTCGGCTTTGGCGTCGGCCGGGATGAGGGCTGACAAGTCGTGCAACGCCGCTTGTAGGGTGTCGCGGGCGTTCTCGCCAGAGGCGACGCCGTGGCTGATGACTAGTACCTCGGGGACGGTGTTGCCGCCGCTGTCGGCTTGAGGAAGAGGTTCGTCGAAGATCACTACGTTGGTGGGGAAAGCGTCAAGCGATGCCGTGTCGGAGTCGACAAGCATCGGGTCGGTGGAGCCAACCGACTCTAAATCCGCAGCAGACTCGCTGGAGACGTGGAGTTTGTCGAGGAGGCTGACGAGGCGGCTCTCGGGGCAGCCTGTGCCCGTGTTGGACGCAGGCTCGTCGGAGACGCGGGCTTCGCCAAGAAGATCGGCGAGGCAGCTCGCCGCGCAGGCGTCGTCGACGCCTTGCAGTGTGTCGGGGCAAGCGCCATCGGGTGTGCCGGGCTGGCTACGCTCGCTGGGAAGGAAAAGGGTTCCCGTCCAGAGCAGGTCTCCGAACGACGGTGCACCTGGCCCCACGGTGTGCGCCAAATTTTTGGTGGTAGGTGCGACATATGCCAACGGATGGCTTATCATTGTGGGAGCCAGTAAGACATCGCCGGTGCCTGGAAATGGGATGAGGCGAAGACATGCACGCCGGCGGATATTACCCAGGTTCGGGGCTCTCCGTGGAGATAACACCCCTAGTCCTGCTCTGTGGGGTCTCCGCATGATCACTAGATCAACAAGTGGCTACAAGGGACACCTTGAGCTATTCGGCGAGAGGAAGAAGAAGGGCAAGGCCAGCTCTCTTCTCCCCTCAATATAGTGTCTAAAACTCTAAGAGATCAACCCTTTGCATGGGTGCCCTGGGGGGTTTATATAGGCCTACCCCCCAGGGGTACAATGGTAATCCGGCTGGGCGTGGGCCCTAGCCGTCAGTGTCTATGTTCGCCGGCTTCTCCGCCGGCCGCTGGGGCCCGCCGACTGGTGGGTCCCGCCGGCTGCCGGTTACTGTTGCCTCACTCTTGATGACGAGGGCTTTGTCGAGGTAAGCATGGCTACAGTGCCGCCGCCTGGCGGGCTCTCACTGTAGCCTTACCTCGTCTTGTCTCCTTAATGGCGCGTGTTCTTTGAGAGGGGGAACAAGCCGACAGTTGGGAGCCGGCCACATTCCAGGCCGACTGGGGGAGGCCTGGCCGCCTTCGGGTGTCTCTCTGACTGAAGGGGCCCGCCGCCGGCGGGCCGTACTGACAGCCTATCGTGGGTGACGTCATGGTCAACATGGCGACAGTGCCGCGCCGGACGGGTGATGGCTGCCCCGTACGTCGCACTGTGGCCATGAGTGCCCCGAGATTCGGGGGTGGCAGGCTTCACTGTAGCCACGCTCCGTCTCATCGCCGTTATGTGGGTGCAAAGTTTGAGGGTACGATCTTGGCCGCTTGCCGGGGGCCGGCTTCTTGGAGTCGGCCTTCTCATGGCCAGCTTCTTGGAGTCGGCATCACTGTGGCTTTCTTTATGAGAGTTTAGGGTCGCTGTCGGTGTCAAAACCGGCGGATCTCGGGTAGGGGGTCCCGAACTGTGCGTCTAGGCGGATGGTAACAAGAGACAAGGGACACGATGTTTTTACCCAGGTTCGGGCCCTCTCGATGGAGGTAAAACCCTACTCCTGCTTGATTAGTATTGATGATATGGGTAGTACAAGAGTGGATCTACCACGAGATCAGAGAGGCTAAACCCTAGAAGCTAGCCTATGGTATGATTGTTGTTCGTCCTATGGACTAAAACCCTCCGGTTTATATAGACACCGGATAGGGTTAGGGTTACACAGAGTCGGTTACAATGGTAGGAGATCTACATATCCGCATCGCCAAGCTTGCCTTCCACGCCAAGGAAAGTCCCATCCGGACACGGGACGAAGTCTTCAATCTTGTATCTTCATAGTCCAGGAGTCCGCCAACGATGATAGTTCGCTATCCGGACACCCCCTAATCCAGGACTCCTCAAAGAGCCCTGAACCAGGCTTCAATGACGACGAGTCCGACGCGCATAGTCTTCGGCATTGCAAGGCGGGTTCCTCCTCCGAATGCTTCATAGAAGATTTTGAACACAAGGATAGTGTCCGGCTCTGCAAAACAAGTTCCACATACCACCATAGAGAGAATAACCTTTGCACAGATCTGCTGACGTATTCCGCGGCGTGACATCACACCACGGCCAGCCCTTTATATGAATCGTTTTTACTGTTCCACCTCGGCGCATTTAGCGAGGCGGTTTCTTCGGCACGTCTTATCAGAGCGGAGATCGTGCCCCCTTATTTCGGGATTCTCATCAATACGGGCGCGGGTAACCCAGTCGTGCCCGTTGGCACGCCTCCTCCATCGAAGGCGAGTCCCGAGCGGTCACGGGGAGGGCTCTTGGTATTCAACCTCTTTATAACGAGACCAAGGCCCGCTCTTCTTTTTCAATCTCAATCGAATCCGCCCCTCGCCTCGAGTTCCAACACCCAAAGCTCCAGATTTAAGCGCTTCGGACCTTCAACGATGTCCGGCTCCGACCTGCACGGCCGGTGGATGTCTTCCTCCATCACGGAAGAAGATGTGCTAAAGCTGAGAGACGCCAGGTATCTAACCGGCGAAATTTCGCATAGGCTGCCTACCCAAGGGCATGTTATTCCCACTCCCGAGCCTGGTGAGAGCGTGGTATTCGTGTCTCACTTCCTTCGGGGTTTAGGCTAACCGACGGACCCCTTTGTGAGGGGGCTCATGCTTTATTATGGGCTGGAATTCCATGACTTGAATCCGGAGTCCATCTTCCACATCTCGTCGTTCATTGTCGTATGTGAAGCCTTCCTCCACATTACCCCTCACTTCGGATTGTGGCTCAAGACCTTCAAAGTGGAGCCGAAGATGATCAAGGGGCATCAGGCAGAGTGCGGAGGGGCTCTTATAAGCAAGAATGAGGATGCTCCATGGCCCGAGGGCTCTTTTCAAGAGGAGCTCAATTTATGGCAATAGGAGTGGTTTTATATCACCGCTCCCAGGGGCACCAAATGGGCGGCGCCACCTGCCTTCTGCTCGGGTCCTCTACTGCGGCGGGCGTCATGGGTCAATAAAGGGCTCGACTGGGGACCGTCCAAGGACGTACCTCCGTTGAAGGGCCGTATTCGAGACCTCCGAGAGAGAGATATCAATCTGGTCGTAGTAGCGCAGGTCATGCTGATTCGTCGCACCTTGCCCTGCAAACGTCGCCCCCTTTGCCTGTGGGAGTTTAAAACGGAGGGACCACGAGCTCTCCAACATTTTATGGGCGTAACGCCCATGGAGATGTACCAACTGTTCTTCGGATCACAAGCAATGTGTCCGGACTTAATCGAGGACGCAGGTCTGAGCTGCAATCGCCCGGATACTCAAGTAAGTAGTCTTGTACCCGGACATGCTATCCGCATATTTATCATACACTTGCCCTTAAAAGAGCTATCCTTTAAACAGGAGTGGATAGCAAAATAAAAACTGATCAGGTGTCCGGCCCCCCTCCCTGAGACCACACCGGATCCTGTATTAACCAAGATGCTAGAGGTTGTGCCTTTTGAAGAAGGCGAAGGGGGGAACAAGGGAACTACTACCTCCGTGAAGGAGGCTATCAAGAAAGGGGGTATCGAGAATCCCTCCCTCCAAGGGGAGAATAGGACCGCTTCTGAAGATCCGGAGACCAAAGCCTCAAAGCGGGGGAAGAAATCTTCACCAGAGGGTCCTGCGGCGGGAGATGCCCCAGCCGCACTATTTCCCCAAGGAGACCAGCCCTCCAGCGAGCCGTAAGTAAAGGGGGGAGTTTTTTTTAAAAGAGAGACATCCCCGTTTTATTTCTGAAGGTAACCGAAAGTTTACCTTGTAGTTTGGATCTCAGCCCTTCACAGCAGAGCTCGTCTTCAGGGGATCTTGGTCCGGAGATGATGGAGAGTGAAACGCCTCCGCCTGCCGTACCGTCATGCGAGGTGGACTACCCTGAGGTGTCGTCACGGAGGGTTTCTCCGAATCCGGCGGGGCCAGAAGGCAGCCGTATGTCCCCTCAAATCCCTCCGTGTCCGGCCTTCGAAAAAGGCCACCGGACGAGTCCGGCACCAACGGGTGTACGGTCGGAGGAGTCAAGGATCTGCTCGGGCGAGCGTCTATCTCGGAAGATCACCGTACGTTAATGGGTACGGTGATTGAAAGGATTTCATCCGCTGAGAGCGGATTGCATGAAGCCATCGTAAGTTTACTGACGGGTTTTGAGGTACGCAAAATGATGTACCTTCTGATAGTTTTGCATATAAAATGCGCCTGTATAGATAGTAGCCCCGAGACTTGGTGCAGATGTCAAAAATGACGGCGCTGAGTATCATGAACCCAGGTATAATATGCGCTCTTCCTATGTAGGTGGCGGCGTCCGGTTGGCTAGCCGGGCTGATGAATTTGCTGAATCAAGCGGCTACTTGACGTGGCGGATGCGGTCATCTCGCTTTTTAATAAGCGGCTTGACGAGTCACAAGGTATGCAACTTCTCCGCGGACACCTGGTAAGGGAGCTTGTCGCCCATGCCTTACAACATGTATGCTTAATGCAGATGGTGCCGGCTATGGAGAGCCTTCGGGCGGAGCTCGCCCGAGCCAAGGAGCAAGCCAGAAAAAGTGATGCGGCTGCCTTAAAGGTGGCCGCAGAGCTAAAAGCCGAACAGGCTGCTCACTGCCGAAGCAAGAAAGAAATGGCCGTGAAATTAAAGAATGCTACTGACCGTTGCGAGCTTCTTGAAAAAGAAGATCGAGCGAAACAAGAGGACCTGAAAAAGGCCGCCACCGAGGCCAAGGATACCCGCTCTGCAATGAGAGCTATGAAGGAGGAGCTACGTCAGGCCGGAGATATTGCGGCTGGAAAGCCCTTTCGATGCGGAGGAAATTCACAGATCCAAAGTACGCTCAATTGGACCGGCTGTGGGGTGCGGAGGATGCTTATCTGGACTTGGCAGCGAGTGCCGCAGACGCGGCCGAACACTTCTGAGGTCAAAAGGATCACGGAATGGAAGAGCTTTTTTGGTCGCAGTTCCATAGTCCGGATCGTCCACTTTCATTAACCGCTCGTTTGGCAGAATGGGCCGAGCTGAATAGGTTGTCCGGACTTGCCATGAAGGCCATCGTGACTCATTTATGGCCAAAAAGGCCCGAGCCGAAGAGTTATTTTGGCTTTGGTGCAACAGTTCCTTGGTGCGGTGCCGCATATCAATGCAATGAAGCGGTCAGCATGCATAGAGGGTGCGCGGATGGCTCTTGCCCGTGTCAAGACATACTGGGCGGAGATGAAGGCCATCGAAGTTGCATCCCAAGATTCGGACAGAAGCCGAGTACCTGCCGAGCACTATTTTGAGGAAGTCCTGCAGGGCGCTCGTTTAATAGAGACGCAGTGCTGGAAGGATATTATGTTTTAATGACATGTATGATTCGTGAAAACAATGTTTCAATATAATATAAGAGCTTTTTATACTTGTGCGTTCAACTATTAAAACACCTCCTGTGCGGCCGTTGATGTATATGTGTATATAACCTGGAAGATGGCAGTCTTGACTTTTACGCACATAGTGCGGGGTGTTTGCAAAAGGCGCATTTTCACACTTAATCCAACGTCTTGGTCCTGTAAAGGAGGTGATAGCGTAGCAAACTAGGCAACCGGACTATAATGCTTTATCACTTTCACTTAGCCATAGGAGTTCGATGGTGGGGCTACTATATAGCCCCTAGGGGCACCGCGCTCTCCCGAATTCGGGGCGCGTATGTGCCTGACCGAGAAACGGTCCTTCGTTAATGCGGGGGAATTCTAAACATTCCGATGGGTCATCGAGTGGTTGGCCAGTCTCACGCTATATCATGAAAGTCAGTTTTCGGCTTTCTCTACTGAGGTACTCACCTGGCCGAACCGGGGCACAATCGCAGTAGTTCTCTTGGTGCCGCGTTAGCCGATAGAACAGAACGTAAGGCAGCAAAACACACGAGCCGGGCAAACCCAACATTTGACCAAAGACATGATTCGGAGCTGATGCATATAATGCCTAACTCGAGACGCCGAAAACTCCCTAAGGTATTCGGTCTTTATGAAAACGGGCAGAATAATGCCCTAAGCCCCGGTGTCCGTGCACGCATAAAAATTCTGGTGCGGCCGATGCCAAAACGCCAACCTCCTCCTCGGTTATAGCAAGAAACCGGGGGATGTGTATCAACAAGAGACAGTAAAAAAAAGGTTTACGCAGGGTCTTAATCTGAAAAGAATCCTTGCAATGGGTCCCTACTGCACGTCTGCGCATGTGTCTCCGTTGTCCCGTATCCTGGACGGGTGTAGCACGGTGTTCATCTATAAAAGAGAAGAACTTAGTTGAAAAGAAAAAAAAGATCGTGCGAAAAATGTACTTTATATTAAATAAACAGAGTATGGTTCGAAAAGTGAATACAATTGAGCTTTATTATCTCTTGTTGTACATGCGTGCAGCCCCTTGTACGGGGGTATGCCGCTAGTAGGCGTTTATATGTTTACGCCGGACTCGTCAAGCCATGTCCGGGGTTCGAATAACCTATTCAGGTGCTTTGATTAGCAGAGCCGGATTAGTGTGGGGCTGTCAAGGCAGTCTCACGTTCTTCCATGCTCGAGTAACACTTGATACACCCTTTTAATGAGATGATGCCGCATGGACCGGGCATTTTAAGTGTAAGAGATGCATAATGAGGTATTGCGTTAAAGCGGGCGAAAGCTTCACGTACCAGTAGTGCTTGATAGCTACTTTCGAATGGGGCGATGTGGAAGGTTAACTTTTGTGGCGGAAGTTGTCGGATGAGCCGAACACAACTTCTAGCGATGAGGGAGCCCGTACAATGGGCATATAGGCCTGGCATTACCCCTTTGAAGGAGGTGTTGCTATGGTGACTTTTGGTTGGGTCTATACCCATTTTGCAGATTGTGTCCTGATATAGCAGGTTTAGATCGCTACCTCCGTCCATTAGGACTTGTGTAAATTGGAGTCCGTCGATTATAGGATCTAATATCAAGGCAGTCCATCCTGCATTCCGGATACTTTCGGAATAGTCCTGATGATCGAAGGTTATTGGTTTTGACAACCATCGTTGGGACTCTGCTGGGATAGACCGTGCGGCGCGTGTTTCTATGGGCGCCGCTCTGTTTTTCCCTTTTGTCACTTGAAGTGAGTTCACTGTTTTAACTTTTTGTGGGAAATTCTTTTGTTTTCCGTTGCTTTGCTTGTGGGGTTCGTCATCGTCCTTGCTTGGTGTGTCGAGCCCCTTGTGTTCGACATTGAGTTTGCCGGACTGCTTGAAGACCCAACAATCTCTGTGGGTATGGTTTGCGTGCTTCCGGAGTATCTTGTGGATTTGGCATGTTTTGTCCAAGATTTTGTTTAGGTTGGATAGCTCGTCGCTGTTGTCCTTGAGGGGCAGTTTTTATGATTCTGCCGGAGCTTCGAATCCGGCGTTGATCGCCGTGCTCTTGAGTTGTTTCCCTTTGTCGGCGCTAGTCCTTGCTGCGTCGTGGTTTTCCATTTCCATCCCTGACTTCGGATGTACTTGGGTCACTGGTACTGCATCTTGCCAGCCAACTATCCTCTCCCGCGCAAAAGCGGGTCATTAGGCTTGTTAATGCAGACATTGTTCTCGGCTTCTCCTGGCCGAGGTGTCTGGCGAGCCATTCGTCTCGGATGTTGTGTTTGAAAGCTGCCAAGGCTTCGGCGTCCGGACAGTCGACTATTTGGTTCTTTTTGATAAGGAACCTGTTCTAGAATTTGCGGGCTGACTCTCCGGGTTGTTGAGTTATGTGACTTAAATAAATGCGCATCCGGAGGACGGACATAAGTCCCTTGAAAATTTGCCCAAAAGCATCCTCGAGCTCTTCCCAACTTCCAATGGTATTTTCAGGAGGCTTTTGAGCCAATGCCGGGCTGGCCCTTTGAGCTTGAGGGTAAGTATTTTATGGCGTGGAGATCATCTCCTCGGCCATGTGTATTTGGAGGATGTAATCCTCAATCCAGACTCTGTGGTCATTGTTTAAATCGTATGCCTCTATGTTTACGGGTTTGAATCCCGCTGGGAATTCGTGATCCAGCACCTCATCGGAGAAACACAGGGGGTGTGTGGTACCCCTATATTTGGGTGTGCCGTGATGTTCGGATAATTGGCGTGTTGCCTTGCTTGGAAGAGCTTGCTTTCTCGGGCCATAGATGGACCTAACTGGGCCATCCTTTTGATGCGAATCCTTATGCGGATCGCGTACCGGCTTGTGTGCGACGCCGCTTGCCGCTCCATGTTTTCCATGTGGTCGGCTATCCGATTGGCGGCCTCTTTGTTCTTTGATTGCGGGGCTCTCGGCCTCCTCATCAATTCGGCAGTAGTTTGCGCTTCGGGTAGCTCTTTGTTTGGTGAATGCCGCCGTATTTCTCTGCGGTGTTGAGTACTTTGCTCCATCTGATTCTAAGTGCATCTTCCGCTGTTTTGAGCTTCCGCTTCTGCTTTTTCAGGCTACGTGCAGTGGCGACGAGCCTTTTGTGGAGGTTCTTCTGCTCCAACAATTTGTCCAGCGTGAGATCGTCCGGACTGTTATCTTCATCGGGGACGGGTTGTTTATCCAAGTTGTCCTATTCGGACGGTTGCTCGATAGCATGTTCGTCGTCCACCGGTTCGCCCTGCTCTATGGCTGGGTCTGTTTGGCTGCCGTCTTTGTCGAGGCGGGACTTGGTGCGGCGTTTATGTTGCCGTTTTGACTGCTTTTCGAGGGATTTATCCTTCGTAGTGTCCCGTTGTTCCTCGTCGTCCCTTCCTTTAGGTGTATCCACCATGTATACATTGTGGGATGAGGTGGCTGTCCAGTATACTATAGGTGCTGGTTCATGGTTGTCTCCTACATCGTCGTCCATACCGTCGATGTCTTCGGAGTCGAAATCGAGCACGTCGTTTAAGCTTTCGACGGTGGCTACAAAGTGGGCGGTGGGTGGGTGTTGAATTTCTTCGTCATCCGCATCCCAACCTTCCTGACCGTAGTCCGGCCAGGGCTCTCCTGATAAAGAGAGAGACTTTAGTGAATTCAGGATGTCGCTAAAGGGCGAGCGCTGAAAGATGTCTGCGACAGTGAACTCCATAATCGGCGCCCAATTGGATCCGATTGGCTGGGGCGCGGAGGGTTCGGAGTCCGGAGAGGAGTCCGGCACCTCGGAGTCACGGTCTTCACAAAGGACAGGGATGGAGTTCGGCTCAATCGCCATAGAGATCGTAGCCCCTGTGGCGGTGTCCAACCACTCGTCCTCGATCAGCAGAGTCGGCTCCGAGCTAAGGGTCGGAGCGGACGCTGGTGCGACCTCGTGGCACCGCTCGGGCGGCAGAGCTAGATCGTGCCCATCGAGGAGCAGGCGCGCGCTTGGCTGTGGCTCGAATCCGTCGAAGATCAAGTCTCCGCGGATGTCAGCCGCGTAGCTTTCGATCTGCTCCAGATGGCCAAGTGAATTGGCCCACAGTGCAAAGCCGCCGAATACGAAGATCTGTCCGGGGAGAAAAGTCTCACCCTGGACCGCGTCGTTGTTGATGATCGAAGGAGCCATCGGGCCTAAAGTTGACGATACAGAGGAACTCTCAATGAAAGCACCAATGTCGGTGTCAAAACCGGCGGATATCGGGTAGGGGGTCCCGAACCGTGCATCTAGGCGGATGGTAACAGGAGACAAGGGACACGATGTTTTTACCCAGGTTCGCCCTCTCGATGGAGGTAAAACCCTACTCCTGCTTGCTTAATATTGATGATATGGGTAATACAAGAGTGGATCTACCACGAGATCAGAGAGGCTAAACCCTAGAAGCTAGCCTATGGTATGATTGTTGTTCGTCCTACGGACTAAAACCCTCCAGTTTATATAGACACCGGATAGGGTTAGGGTTACACATAGTCGGTTACAATGGTAGGAGATCTACATATCTGTATTGCCAAGCTTGCCTTCCACGCCAAGGAAAGTCCCATCCGGACACGGGACGAAGTCTTCAATCTTGTATCTTCATAGTCCAGGAGTCTAACCAATGGTGATAGTTCGGCTATCTGGACACCCCCTAATCCAGGACTCCCTCAGTCGGGCCGCCTCCCGGTAGCCGGCCTGTGAGACAGCTGGCCAGGGGTAGGCGGCCCTATGCCTAGGGTGCTTGAAGGCTCGATCAGCCTGTCATTTTTTGAAGAGCCAGGGGGAGCCGGCTAGGCTACCCGTGGTCATTTACTCCGACAGACAGGGTAGGGTCACGCGGTGGAGTTGTCCTTACAACCGCGGCCATCTCCTCCTTGTCCTGCATTCCAAGTCCACCGCAGCCTTCTCCTCCTTCTCGCGGCCGCAACTTTGCTCTTCTCCTCTTACACATCCACCCCCCCTCTTCCATCCACGCAAGAACCTCGATGGAGCAGCAGATCGAGCAGATCGCCGGCGGCGAGAACGCCAACTTCATGGAGATCGCCAGTGGCGACCAGGTCAAGATGGCCAGGTTGACAGAGATGCGTTCTTGGTTTGACAACGCAAGGCATATGAACTGGACGGCAATGGCCATTCTCAGAGAAATGACGAAGAGGGAGAGGGCAAAGCTTCCCCCCCCCCCCTGGGTGATGGAGCAGGCCGATTCGTCCAACGCATGGACCAGGCGGAGGTGGTCGGCGTTCAGATCCACAGTAGAGCATCCACTGGATCAGGAACCCACTGTGCACGAGGTGCTGTTGCATATTGTGCAGCCTCCAACCGAGTCACCGGAGACTCCGAAGCGCAAGAGGAGGAGGACAGTGGTCGCGATCTCACTTCCCCGCCGTTCTCCATGCTTCCCTCGCCGCTCTCCTTGTTTCAACGGTGGCGGTGCAGTTGTTTAGAGTAAGCTTCCACACTCCTAATCTTCTTACTGCTCGTGCTTACAGGCGTCGTGATAGTGATGATAATAGTTTAGTGAGGGAATGCTAGATGCCATTTTATTCTCAATAAATTGTATGAAGATTTGAGTACATGCTGCCTGGGGGCTGGATTATGATGTATATGAACCCTAGACTAAATTTGTATGGTTGTAGTGGTAGAATTTGATGTTCACCTCCACTTCTGCTCCAATCCATAGCCTCTGTATGGCAGCGTAATTAGTTGCAAAGAATAAATTATGTTTGAGTATTGCGAGTTCAGTAGACAGTGCTACACTAAGGGTACACACTAAAAGAATTCGTAACTGGAAGTTCAGTAGACAGTTGAAGATTCTAAAATATTTTAGTACTGAAATTTCAGTACAGATTGAGTCTAGTTAATGCTGGATGTGAGAATGACTAGATCTCTTCTACCCTGAATTACAATGTTTAGTCACTGCTTGAACTTCAGAGGTGCTCTGCATTTATATTTTGCACTCTCAAAAAGGTCTAGCGAGATACCATGTTATCATATTATATCATAATTATTCTGAAAAATTGTTGGCATCTAAGATATATTATTATTGCTCGCTGGTTGATTATGTTATTGTCATGAGTAAATATGAGATCTAAGTGTTATCATTCATATGGTCAGTTCATGATCTTCGCTGAAAACTTGGTCACTAGTTAAGCATTTATAGAACAACAAAAACAAAAGAGTTGTAAAAAGTTTTTTTCTTTATCACTTTCAGTTTATTAACTGAATTGCTTGAGGACAAGAAATGAGTCAAGCTTGGGGGAGCTGATACATCCCAAACATATCTACTTTTTCAAACACTTTGCTCTTGTTTTGGACTCTAATCTGCATCATTTGAATGGAACTAACCTGGACTGGCACTATTTTCAGCAGAAGTGCCTTGGTATTATGTTTGTGCAGAAATAAAAATTCTCGGAATTGGATGAAAATTTACCGAGATTTTTATTGGAATAAATAAAAAATATATGTGAAGATATCTACTCGAGGGGGGGCCACCATAGATCTAGGGCATGCCACCTAAGCTTGTGGAACCCTCGAGCCTCCGTTTTCCCTACCTCCGGTCTATAAGTTCCGTCTCATGGAGAAAAAAACCAGAGAGAAAATTTCATCGCGTTTTATGATATGGAGCCGCCACCACCTCCTGTTCTTCATCGGGAGGGCTGATTGGAGTCCGTCTGGGGCTCTGGAGAGGGGGATTCATTGCCATCTTCATCATCAACAATTCCATGATGCTCACCACCGGGAGTGAGTAATTCCTTCTTAGGCTTGATGTACGGTGATAGTGTTGTATGAGATTTGTCATGTAATCAAGTCAATTTGTTATGGCTTGATCCCTAATATCCACCGTGTTCTGAGATTGATGTTGCTATGAATTTGCTATGCTTAATGCTTGTCACTAGGGTCCGAGTGCCATGATTTCAAATCTGAACCCTCTATGTTTTCATGAATATATTTGAGTTCTTGATCCTATCTACTAGTTATATGCACTTGTTATTATTCTGAACCGTAGACTTCAAGGTGACAATAATTGGGGTACTCTATGGGGATGACTGTAATTCGAGGAGTTCAGGTATTCACCATGTGTTAATGCTTTGTTCCAGTTCTCTATTAAAATGAGGCCTTAATATCCCTTAGATTTCCTTATGGACCCCGCTGCCACGGGAGGCTAGGACAAAAGATGTCATGCAAGTTCTTATTATAAGCATGTATGACTATATGCAGAATACATGCCTATATTGAATTGATGAATAGGAGCTACTGTGTATCGCTCTAGGTTGTGACTGTTACATGATGAATGTCATTGATAACCCACAAGTATAAGGGATCACAACTGTTTTCGAGGGAAGAGTATTCAACCCAAAGTTATAGATTCGACACATGGGGAGCCAAAGAATATTTGTAAGTATTAGCAGCTGAGTTATCCATTCAGCCACACCTGGAGATATAGTATCTGCAACAAAGTGATCAGTAGAATAATAATATGATAGTTTTGATAGCAGTAGTAACGGTAACAACAGTGACAGTTTTGTAGCAATTGTAATAGTAGCAGTAACAATAGTAACTTAGCAAGATCAATATGTGAAAAACTCGTACGCACTGGGTCGGTGATATCGTTGGATAATATTCAGAATATAACAGTTATAACCTAGGGAGACACAAAACTAGGTCCCGTTCATCGATATAACGTAGGCATGTATTCCGTAAATAGTCATACACGCTTATGGAACATAACTTGCATGACATATTTTGTCCTACCCTCCCGTGGCAGCGGGGTCCATAAGGAAACTGAGGGATAATAAGGCCTACTTTTAATAGAGAACCGAAACAAAGCATTAACACATAGTGAATACATGAACTCCTCATACTACGGTAATAACCGGAAAGAATCCCAATTATTGTCACCTTGGGGTGTGCGGATCCTAACACATAGTAGGTTCATATGACTTGCAAGATCGGATCAAGAACATAGATATAATGGTGAAAACATAAATGGTTCAGATTTGAATTCATGGCACTCGGGCCCTAGTGATAAGAATTAAGCATAGTAAAGTCATAGTAACATCAATCTCCAAACATAGTGGATACTAGGGATCAAGCCCTAACAAAACTTACTCGATTACATGATGAATCTCATCCATCCTCTCACCGACCAGCGAACCTACAAAGGAATTACTCACTCCCGGCGGTGAGCATCATAAAATTGGTGACGGAGGATGATTGATGATGATGAAGACGGAAGATCCCCCTCTCCGGAGCCCCAAAAGGACTCCAGATCTAGCCTCCCCGTGAAGAACAAGAGGTGACAGCGGCTCTATATCGTAAAATGCGATGGAACTCCTCTCCTATTTTTTCTCCAAAAATTGAAATTTATAGTGGCGGAGTTAGGGTCAGAGGGGTCCCGTCGGCCCCACAAGACACCAGGGCGCGCACTGGTGCCTCATGGGAAACTGGGGCACCCCCTCTACATGGTTCTGGTTCCAATAATTTTCTTTTATTCCATAAAAATGTTGGAATCGTTGCATGGAAAAACAAAAAAAATTCTACGCACACGCAATGATCTATCCATGGAGATGTATAGCAACGAGGGGGAGAGTGTGTCAACATACCCTTGTAGACCGTAAGAGGAAGCATTTCACAACTCGTTGATGTAGTCGAACTTTCTTCGCGCTCCACCATCGAGTAACGAACGTACGACACCTTCGATTTCTGCACACGTTCGGCTCGGTGACGTCCCTCGTCTTCTTGATCAAGCAAGACGTCGAGGTAGTAGATGAGTTCCATCAGCACGACGGCGTGGTGACGGTGATGGTGAAGTGATCCTCGCAGGCTTCGCATCTAGGTGATGGTGAAGTGATCCTTGTATTATATCTATTGTATTCCAACTTTTCTATGGCAAAAACTCATCAAAGAAACCAATAGATCTATCAAAATAAGCACACAACACAAAGAAAACAGAATCTGTCAAAACAGAACAGTCTGTAGTAATCTGACACTTTTGAGAACTTCTGTAACTCCAAAAATTCTGAAAAATTAGGACGACTAGGGTAATTTGTATATTAATCTTATGCAAAAATAATCAGGGTGGAAGCTATTTTCTGTGATTTTTGAAAATTATTTTCGTGAGCACAAAGTTTCTTTCTTTTTAGCAAGATCACCAAAGAAGATCCTAAAGGCTTTACTTGGCACAAACACTAATTAAAGCGCAAAAAACACAATCATACCGGTAGCATAATTGTGCAAACACACAAGAACAGAAAGTAAAAAGCAAAAATGAAATTTATTCATCAGGTTGCCTCCCAACAAGCGCTATAGTTTTACGCCCTTAGCTAGGCGTAAGGCAAGGATCTAAGTTTTGTCATCTTCCTTCAAGCCCTCAATCAAACACTTAGAATCCTTAAGAGATTTAGCATAAATTTCTTCAATAATAATGCTCCTAGGAATAAGTTTAAAGAACTAATTCTTGCAAAAAGGATCTCTAATCACTTCAACAAAATCCGGATGGATGTTAATCATCTTAAGGTCTCCCTTATCATTACTACTAGGAGTTGCACCCTTGTTCCTAGATCTCTTACTCTTAACGGGAGTTTCCTCAATACTTTTGGTGGTAGTAAAAACCGTGCTTACATTACTAAAGATTTCTTCCAATTTATCGACCCGAGACGGACTTTCTTCTATTCTTTCACGAATTAAGGTGCCCCTTTATTTTAACAACTTAAAAATATCACCCGCTTTTGACCCAATATTAGTAGCAAAATTATGCATCTTTTTATGTATAATTTCCATATGATCTTCAGTGAGCATTTTCTTTTCAATAGCATCTAGTCTTTCCATAACATGTTCAAGAGTCAAAATTGTTTCATTAACCACAAGAGGTGGCGAGCCTACTAAATTTCCCATAGCATTAAGAGCATCAAAAGGAGGACTCATTAAGAAATTTCCACCGGTAATCGTATCAATGACGAATCTATACCAAGTGGTGATGCCAACATAAAAACAGATAAGAAGAACAACGGTAGATTGCTTACGAAAAGATCTATTATGAGCATTGCAAATTCGATACCAAGAAACTTTTAAACTCTCTCCTTTCCTTTGTTTAAAGTTGAGGACCTCATCCTCGGGAGTGCAAGCAATAGAGGAAGAACTATCCATAACGGCAAACAAGATTGCACTCAAAAATAGATCCGGCAAGAAAACGGCGAACGGAAAAAGAGGGGCGAATAAGAACGGCAAATTTTTGTGAATTGGGGGAGAGGAGAGGAAAACGAGAGGCACATAATGTAAATTGCGAGGATATGAGATTTTTGGTTAGGAACCTGGTTATGTTGAAGATCCTCCCCGGCAACGACGCCAGAAATTCCCTTGATGATGTCTGCTAGGACTACGCCGGGAATCACAACCCTTAACACCAATATTCTTACTAAGGCATAATTACTCACTAACATAACTCACATATCACTGCCATCATATCACAAAACTATTGCAAGGAATCAAGTTTAATGTCCAATGATCTCCATGAAAGTTTTGATTAAATTTTATCTAGATATCCATCACTTTGGGACCAATTTCTTTTAAAGCATATTGCCAATGCAAATAACAAGCTCTCAAACAAATTTAAGTGAATAACGAGAGCACAAGTTTGTTTAAAGTTTCATCTCTCAAAATAATATAAGTGAAGCATGAGAGAAAATTTCTACTAACTCTCAAAATAATCTAAGTGAAGCATGAGAGCATATTTCTTCAAAAATAAAGGCACCTCCATGCTCAAAAAGACATAAGTGAAGCACTTGAGCAATTCTATAGCTCAAAAAATTTGAGTGAAGCACATAGAGCAATTCTAAAAAATAGGTGTGTCCAGAAAGGATACTTGTGACAAACTAAAAAGCAAAACAATAAAAGACACATATAATACAAGATGCTCCAAGCAAAACTCAAGATATGTGACGAATAAAAATATAGCTCCAAGTAAATTACCGATGGTCGTTAGAAGAAAGAGGGGATACCTTCCGGGGCATCCCCAAGCTTAGTTGCTTGATACTTCTTGAATATTTCCTTGGGTGTCGGTGTGGAACGACACCTATAGGATCACAAGAATCCCTACTACGGTTGCCGGGGCGCAGGGTTGCGAGAAGAGCAGGATTAGTAACCAGCACAAGGATCGTTTACCCAGGTTCGGGCCGCGAAGATGCGTAAAATCCTAGTCCTGCTTTGGTGGGTGTATTTCAGAGAGTTCTTGAGCTCTCAAACTAGCTATGGCGGGGTGCGTGGTTCCAAAGAGCCGAATCCTTCTCCAGTATGCCAAGGGCCTCCTTTTATAGTCGAAAGGGGCTACCACAATGGCACACAGGAGGTGGAAAGGCGTCTGATCTTGAGCTTATCGTCAGACATGTGACAAGATGCATTTAATGCGTCGCTGAGGTGTCCCCTAGCTTTATCGGGGATGGGAGCGAGGCCCGTCCCATCCGTCGCCGCTCCTCCTTGCTTCGACACGCGCCCTGGCTGTAACACCCCGGATGTAACTTTCCATATTTGTAACTCTAACTCTTGCCATTTTCGGCATTGTGATATAATATTCCCTCCGTGGTTGGGTTTTTCTTCATTTTTGCATTTTGCACATGTCATGCATTTCATATCATGTCATCATGTGCATCTCATTCGCATACGTGTTTGTCTCATGATTCCGAGCATTTTCCCCGTTGTCCGTTTTGCAATCTGGCACTCCTATGTCCCCGGGCGTCCCCTTTTACATTTTTCCATGAGCGGGTACTAAACTTTCTCGGAATGGACCGAGCCTTGCCAAGTGGCCTTGGTACACCACCGGTAGACCACCTGTCAAGTTTCGGGTCATTTGGAGCTCATTTGGTACTCCAACGGTTAACCGCACTCTCGCAAATGCCTCTTTTAAGTTGCAGCCCAACACCCCTTCAAAACAGCCCAATAACCCATCTAAGTCACTTCCATGTCCATTGTCGTTCGATCACGATCATGTGGGCGAAAACCGCACTCCATTTGGACATTCCTAGCTCCTTGTACCTATATATATGCCTCCCCCTCCGAAATCCTCAGGCAAACTCGATGGGTCGAAATGATTCAAGAGTACAACCCAAGTATTGAATATACTCCGGGCAAGGCCAATGTGATTGCAGATGCTTTGAGCAGGAAGGCTTACTGCAACAGCTTAATTCTCAAGCCCTTCCAACCGGATCTCTGTGAAGCTTTCCGCAAGCTGAATCTTCAAGTTGTTCCTCAAGGCTTTCTTGCCAACCTCATAGTCTCTCCTACTTTGGAAGACCAAATTCGTGAGGCTCAACTCCTGGATACCATGGTGAAAAAGGTGAAACGTGGTATCGACAAGGGCATTTCCAAATACAAGTGCTTCCACATTGATGACAAAGATACTCTTTTCTTCGAGGACCGGATTGTGGTTCCTAAGGGTGATCTACGTAAAGTCATTATGAACGAGGCGCACATTTCCCTTCTATCCATTCATCCTGGAAGTACGAAGATGTACCATGACCTCAAGCAGTCATATTGGTGGACTCGAATGAAGCGAGAAATTGCTCAATTCGTGAATGAGTGTGATGTCTGCAGAAGAGTGAAAGCAGAACACCAACGACCAGTTGGTCTCCTCCAACCTCTTGCTATTCCAGAATGGAAGTTTGATCATATCGAAATGGACTTCGTGGATCGATTTCCTAAGTCCAAGCGTGGAAATGATGCTATCTTCGTTGTCATTGACAAGCTTACTAAAGTGGCTCATTTTCTTCCTATCAAGGAATCTATCACAGCAGCTCGGTTGGCGTAGCTATACACCTCGAAATTGTCTCCTTGCACGGCATTCCACAAGTGATCTCTTCTGCACCGTGGCAGCATCTTTACCTCCAAGTTTTGGGATTCTTTTCGAAGGCCATGGGCACCAACATTCGTTTCAAAGACAACTTTCCATCCTCAAACAAGTGGCCAAGTCGAGCGAGTCAATCAAATCCTTGAAGATATGCTCGTGGCTTGTGTCATTTCCTTCGGTATGAAGTGGGAAGATTGTCTTCCATATGCCGAAGTTCTCCTACAACAACAGCTTCCAAGCGAGTTGGGCAAGGCCCCATTCGAAATTCTCTATGGCGTAAAGTGTCGTACTCCTCTTAATTGGTCCGAGACAGGTGAACGCCAACTTCTTGGCAACGACTTGATCACGTAAGCCAAGAAATGTGAAAAGTCATTCGTGAGAATCTCAAAGCCGCCGAATCGCGCCGGAAGAGCTATTATGATGACAAGCACCGTGATGTGGCTTTTGAAATCGGAGACCATGTCTACCTCCGCGTCTCTCCAATGAAAGGCACACGTCGCTTCGGTATCAAAGGGAAGCTTGCCCCTAGATACGTGGGTCCTTTCAAGATCATTGGCAAAAGAGGCGATCTCGCCTATCAACTTGAGCTTCCCTCCAACTTCGCAAATGTGCACAACGTGTTTCACGTGTCACAGCTTCGCAAGTGCTTCAAGACTCCTGAACGCACTATCAACTTCGAAGAGATTGACCTCCAAGAAGATCTCTCTTATCATGAGCACCCCGTTGCTATTCTTGAAGAAACCGAGCGCAAGACTCGCAACAAGTCAATCAAATTCCTGAAAGTGAAGTGGTCACACCATTCCGACCGAGAAGCCACCTGGGAGCGCGAGGATCACCTCTGTTCCGAATATCCGGAGTTCTTTCAGTCCTAGATCTCGGGACGAGATCCTCTTGTAGTGGTGGAGTGTTGTAACACCCCGGATGTAACTTTCCATATTTGTAACTCCAACTCTTGCCATTTTCAGCATTGTGATATAATATTCCCTCCGTGGTTGGGTTTTTCTTCATTTTTGCATTTTGCCCATGTCACGCATTTCATATCATGTCATCATGTGCATCTCATTTGCATACGTGTTCGTCTCATGATTCCGAGCATTTTCCCCGTTGTCCGTTTTGCAATCCGGCACTCCTATGTCCCCCGGCGTCCCCTTTTACATTTTTCCATGACCGGGTACTAAACTTTCTCGGAATGGACCGAGCCTTGCAAGTGGCCTTGGTACACCACCGGTAGACCACCTGTCAAGTTTCGGGTCATTTGGAGCTCGTTTGGTACTCCAACGGTTAACCGCACTCTCGCAAAGGCCTCTTTTAAGTTGCAGCCCAACACCCCTTCAAAACAGCCCAATAACCCATCTAAGTCACTTCCATGTCCATCGTCGTTCGATCACGATCGTGTGGGCGAAAACCGCACTCCATTTGGACATTCCTAGCTCCTTCTACCTATATATATGCCTCCCCCTCCGAAATTCTCAGGCAAACCCTAGCATTTTTCCCTCCCCGTGCCGCCGGACGAAATTCGGGCGAGCCGGACACGTCCGCCCGCCCCGGACCAACTGAGCCGCCACGTGTCCCGGCGGTCCCAGATCACCGCCGACCCAGCAGACCCATGAGGCCCATGCGAGGCCCTCCCGGCCGCGCGCCCGCCCACGCCTTGGCGCCCGACCCCGCCGCCCGCGCCTCCGCCGCCCAGCTCCGCCGAGCCGCCTCCTCCATGATCGCCGGCGCCCGCCCATTGCCGCCCGGCCCCGCCCGGCCTCGTTCCCCTCCGCCTCGGCCGGCCTCTCCTCCTCCGCCCCGAGCAGCCGCCACCTCGCCCCGATCGGATATGGATCCAAAGATCCACCTCGGTTGACTTTCTCCTCCCCCCGAAATCCTCAGTCCTTTTCTGTCAGTTATTTTGTTGCATATTCTTCATGTCATAACTCTCTGCATATTGCTCCGTTTCGTGCGTGTAATATGTCAAAATGTTCGCCTCGATGAGTAGATCATTTCATCTCATTGCATCATTTTCATTTGAGCTCATCTTGATGCCCGAAATGCTATTGTAAGAGGGCTATGTGATGTTAGTTTCAGATTCTTAACAGAACATGCACTTTTGTCATTTTTGCCATGATTGATGTGTGCACCCTATGAACTTTAGTCCTACATGTGTTTTGTAATATGCCATGCCATCTTTACAAGGGTGTATGCCATGTATTTTTGTGATCTCTGTGGTGACTAGCACAAGCATGCAAACTAGGCTTCATAATGTTGCTGATTTCAGCCCCAGTTTTGCTGATATTTTTTTATGCCATGTTAACTTGATGCTACCGAGAGATCCATGCATATTTTGAGATACTTCAGTAAGGATGTTTTGAACATATGGTTATGCTCTATCCATCCATGCCCTTGTTTGCAATTATGGAGTGCCATAGCTTGAGTCAATCGAGCTCTACTTTTGCTATAAAATGTTTCCTGGCAGATTGTTGTAGATGATCCGTGTATGCTATGTTGTTTGTTTGTTTCCGGGTTGCTTCTCTCGTTAGCTTCGGTTTCGTTCCGGAGTTGTGAGGATTCGTTCGACTACGTCCGTTTGTCTTCTTCATGGACTCGTTCTTCTTTCTTGCGGGATTTCAGGCAAGATGACCATACCCTCGAAATCACTTCTATCTTTGCTTGCTAGATGCTCGCTCTTTTGCTATGCCTATGCTACGATGCCTATCTCTTGCTTATCATGCCACCCATATTGCCATGTCAAGCCCATAACCATCATTTCCTAGCAAACCGTTGATTGGCTATGTTACCGCTTTGCTTAGCCCCTCTTATAGCGTTGCTAATTGCAGGTGAAGATGAAGTTTGTTCCTTGTTGGAACATGGAGATGTTGTTCCTTTTTGGAACATGTTTACTTGTTGGGGATATCACAATATATCTGCTATAATTAATGCATCTATATACTTGGTAAAGGGTGGAAGGCTCGGCCTTATGCACGGTGTTTTGTTCCACTCTTGCCGCCCTAGTTTCCGTCATACCGGTGTTATGTTCCTTGATTTCGCGTTCCTTACACGGTTGGGTGATTTATGGGACCCCCTTGACAGTTCGCTTTGAATAAGACTCCTCCAAAGAAGGCCCAACTTTGGTTTTACCATTTGCCACCTAAGCCTTTTTCCCCGGGTTTCGCGAGCCCGAGGGTCATCTTTATTTTAACCCCCCGGAGGTGCTCCTTCGAAAGTCTTGGCCCGAACCGGCAGATCAAGGGGTCACCACGGGGCAACTCAAGGGCTGGTTTTACTCGTAGGCTGACCTATCCGGATGTGCCCTGAGAACGAGATATGTGCAGCTCCTATCGGGATTTGTCGGCACAATCGGGTGGCTTTGCTGGTCTTGTTTTATTGCTGTCGAAATGTCTTGTAGTCCGGGATTCCGAGACTGATCGGTTCTTCCTGGTAGAAGGATTATCCTTCATTGACCGTGAGAGCTTATAATGGGCTAAGTTGGGACACCCCTGCAGGGTATTATCTTTCGAAAGCCGTGCCCGCGGTTATGAGGCAGATGGGAATTTGTTAATGTCCGGTTGTAGAAAACCCGAAGTTGATCTTAATTAAAATACATCAACCGCGTGTGTAACCGTGATGGTCTCTTCTCGGTGGAGTCCGGGAAGTGAACACGGTGTTGGAGTTATGTTTGACGTAAGTAGTTTCAGGATCACTTCTTGATCGCTACTAGCTTCACGACCGTGCCTTGCTTCTCTTCTCGCTCTCTTTTGCGAATGTAGCCACCATATATGCTAGTCGCTTGCTGCAGTTCCACCTCACTACTCTGTCCTACCTATAAGCTTAAATAGTCTTGATCTCATGGTGTGAGATTGTTGAGTCCCCGTGACTCACAGATACTTCCAAAACCAGTTGCAGGTGCCGATGAAACCGTGCAGGTGACGCATCCGAGCTCAAGGAGGAGCTCGATGAAGATCTTGTTCTTTGTGTTGTTTCGTTTCAATTGATCAGTAGTGGAGCCCAGTTGGGACGATCGGGGATCTGTGTAGCATTTGGGGTAGTCTTCTTTTATTTTGGTTCCGTAGTCGGACCTTGTTTGTATCTGTATGATGTAATGCTTTACTCATGTATTGTGTGAAGTGGCAATTGTAAGCCAACTATGTATCTCTTCCCTTATGTATTACATGGGTTGTGTGAAGATTACCTCACTTGCGACATTGCTTTCAATGCGGTTATCCCTCTAAGTCGTGCTTCGACACGTGGGAGATATAGCCGCATCGAGGGCGTTTCACTGGCCAACGATGCATGCGTCGCCATGTAGGCAGGCAGGCAGCTGAGGTGGCGCAGTGATGGAGCCTTCATGAAGATCTGCACGCCGCCACGCAGGCGTGTGCTGAGTTGGCCTGGAAGCTGCATGTTGCCACGCAGGTGCCTGCCCAGCTGGTTGGGCTGGCAGCTGCATGCGAACGGCGGTGGTGAGTTGGTTGGTTCGCCTGGCTCGGCTACCGGGCGCCTGGTGAGGGCCTTGCCGGGTGGCCCGGCAAGGGTCTTGCCGTGGCATGTTTTCGTCCCCGGCAAGGATCTTGCCGGGGTCTTGTGGCTCTCCTCGGGAAGGGTCTTGCCAAGGACCGTCGTCTTTTAATCCTTATCTGATCTTGAATATTGCTTGTCTTTACAAAGATCTGCATGCCACCACAGAGGTGCCTCCCGAGCCCTGGCCCAACGTGGTTGATGGTGTTGGAGACCGTGGGCTCAAGGGTGGTCGCTCTGTTGGTGTTTGGGCGTGCTGTCCCGGCAAGGGTCTTGCCGGGGCTGCTGACGCCATCCCCGGCAAGGGTCTTGCTGGGGGAAACTGCTCCTCCCCTCTGCTTCTTTGCGTTCTTGGCCTTGGCGTCGTCTTGATTGTCTAGGGCTTCGGTTTTACCATGGTTCACCTCCCCTGTTCTGCTTGGTGCGGCCGTGGGCGCGGCTCCGACTGCCCGTGTACAAGTAAGGGGTACAAAGATGCGCCCCTTCTTTTGTACACCGACAGGAGCCCCCGGGCCTGGGCCACACATAAGCGCGACACGTTTTTGGGCCAGGCCCAAAACAGTGCGCGGGCAGACGGGGCGGTTTTCACCATGGTAAAACTTTTTCGCGCGCTGCGCTTCCCACGACCCGCGTTAAATGCGCGACGTGGAGGGGTGCGCGTGATGTGGGCGGCATGCGTTGGGCGGTTTCCGCATGCATGCGTCACGTCGCAGTAAAGAGGCGGCCCGCGCCTTCCTCGTAAAAAATAGGGAGGCGTGGAGGCGCGGCTCATTTACTGAATGGGGCCGGGTCGTGGTCTTCAAGGCGTCCACACCCCATGATCACGGGGTGGGGAGAGGTCGCTTCACCCGTCCCCTCGGTTCTGCACGTTCGCCACGCGTCCTTCATGCGCTTTGGGTGGCAAGCGGTGGAGGCGGGAAATTGGGCCGTTGCTGGTTGGGGCAGCGGGTCGGTCCTGATTCCCTGCGCCTCTGGTGTCTGGAATGGTTGAGCGGGGCGGCCGAGCCCCGACCCCGCCCCTTTATAAGGAGAGGGAAGGGGGGATGGCATCCCGCATTCTTCTATCTCCTCCTACTTATGCTTCTTCCTCTCTCTCGCCATGGAGAAAGGGAATCCCGACCCTTCGATGGTGGCGGCGAGGGTCGCCGCCCGACAGCGTGTCCCCCTCCTCCTGAGCTTGTGGTGGCGGAGCTGGCCGTGAGGGGAAGGGGGAGGGGGCGAGGCCGTGGGCGAAGCCGTGGCAGAGGTCGTGGTGCTCGGAGAAGAGGAGGACGAGGCAGCGCGCCGGCCTCGCTCCCGCCAATGATGCCTTTCCCGACGGAGGGCCACGTTGAAGACCAACCCTGCGAGTTCTTCATCAGGTTGCGCCAGCCTCCGCATCGTTGTCTTCGTCTCCCCGCCCCGTTTGCTCGGGTGATGGAGCGTGACCCGCCCCAGACCCTTAGGTTGCACATGAGGGGCTGTGGGAATGGGGGCACGCGGGTCAACGTTGACTTCTTGGCTCCTCGGGTCATGTACCTCTGCCGCGGATGGAAGACGTTCGCCCGCATCCACAGCCTGACGGCGGGGCTCGTCCTCTACTTCAAATTAATGGAGGACGGCCTGCTCTCCGTCAAGGTCTTCGGAGAGTTTGGAACTCGCCTAAAGTGTTGCGTGGAGAGCTCCTGCGACGAAGACTCCGACGATGGAAGCTCTTCATCGAGCGATAGTGACGAGGAGGACAACGGGGCAGATGACGGGGACGAGTCCGACTAGGCATCGGACGCCCCGCGCCTGGGCGGGTGCGGCAGCAGCAGCATCTGCACCTGGCCGCTCCTCCAGCGGGGTTTCGCCGGGGGAAGGGCCAGCTCTTTGAACTTCTCGGGGCCGTCTCCTTGGGCGGCTGGCGTCGGGAGGCTACGGAAGAGGAAGAGGGCGGGCGGCAAGGACGTCAACTCGGAGTACGCGGGAACCGACGCCTTCATCGCGTATTGTCGGTCCTGCCGCCTCGTCTTCCAGCTCCTTTCCTGGCACCGTCATCACCGGCCCACCCTTGGGTAACCACCGAGGTGTTCTCTTGTTGCTTTCTGCTGCTCGTAGCTCACCTAGGCGCCCCTTTTGCCCTTCAGCCTTCTTGACCTGCCTCCTGAGGAGAGGGACAAGAAAGGGATTATGGGCATACCATCTTTTTTTAGCTTGTAAGCCTTCGGGCCTTCGTTAAATTTAGAACTTGTAATCTCCTTGATCATGTTTTTCATTCCATATGAACCGTACCTGTATGGGATGTTTTTAATGAAAAAAGGATGTTTGCTGGGTTTTTCGTTCGCGGGTAGACCCTGCGACAAGGAGCAAATCCTTGTTACTATTTAAGATAAACGTTTTTCGCCCGGCAACAAGCCTTGCCGCTCCCCTCACTTTGCTCGACCATTCTCGCACTCTTGGCGGAGGCAGGGATGAAGTGGGCTTAGGCTCCTCGTTCTATCTCCTTGCTGCCGCGGCTACAACCAAATCCGAACCCAGGAGGTAATCCTTAGGTATAGGAAAAAGGGGAGCACGGTAGCCTGGAGATAAAACGAGGTTTCACATGCCCCAGTTCCATTCCGAAATGCATGACAGGGGATGAAAGACTTATCTGGATCTGCAGCCCCCGGCAACCTTGTCTTGCCGCGGTTGGATCCTTGTATTTGCAGCCCTGGCAACTCTGGTTTTGCCGGGTCGACGCCGTCCGCTCCTTTCTTCCAAGTAGCTCAGCCGAAGTGCTCATGTGCCCTGCGAACCAAAGGAGGACAGAAAAGAACAGAGATATGCGCACTCGACCTCTAGGCTAGGGGTTAGTCGCTGCTAAGCACTATCAACCCTAACCAAGGAAGATACTCGACCTAGCATGCATGCTATAACTTATGGCGCCAGCGCTTCATTTATTTGTGATCAGGGTCTGCGCCTGGCTTTGTACAAAGGGTTACATGCCTTGCCGGCAAGGCTTGTACAAAAGGTGGCTTGTCGGGGGGCCCGACAAGCCACGCCTTATGGGTAAAACTTGTGAAGATGCTCGATGTTCCAGGAGTTGCTCACTGGAACGGCATCTTCGGTCTCAGGCGGACTGTGCCAGGCCTGGTGACTCGTATTACCCGATAAGGGCCTTCCCACTTCGGCATCAACTTGTTGGAATTCTTGGCCGACTGAACGCGCCGAAGAACAAGGTCGCCTTCCTCAAAGCTTCGGGCATGAACCTTGCGGCTATGGTAGCGGTGCAAGGCTTGCTGGTAGCATGCTGCTCTCACAGCCGCCCGAAGACGATCTTCCTCAAGGAGTGTTGCGTCATCTTGCTGCAACTGCTCTTGCTCAATCTCATCATAAGCGAGCACTCGAGGTGACCCGTATATGAGTTCTGTGGGGAGAACTGCCTCCGCACCATATACTAGGGCAAAGGGTATCTGACCGGTGGCTCGATTTGGCATCGTCCTGATCGAACAAAGAACCGCCGGCAACTCATCAATCCAGAGCCTTCCGCTCTTGTGCAGCCTGTCAAAGGTCTTCGTTCTCAGGCCTCGCAACACTTTAGCATTCGCCCTCTCTACTTGGCCGTTGCTCCGGGGGTGTGCCATGGAAGAAAAACAGACCTTGCTGTCGAGGTCTTGAATGTACTACATGAAGGTGTGGCTTGTGAACTGCGTGTCGTTGTCAGTGATGACTCTGTTTGGCACACCGAAACGGCAGACTAGTCCCTTGAAGAACTTGACGGCTGACTGTGCTGTCACATTCCTCACTGGTTCCACCTCTGGCCACTTTGTGAACTTGTCGATTGCAACGTACAAGTACTCAAAGCCGCCGACAAAGACGGGGAAAGGGCCCAAGATGTCGAGCCCCTGCACCGAGAATGGCCAGGAGAGAGGGATCGTTTGAAGGGCTTGAGCTGGTTGATGAAGCTTCTTTGACTGGAACTGACACGCTTCACACTTGGTTACTAGTGTCGTCGCATCATGGAGGGCGGTGGGCCAGAAGAAACCTTGCCGGAACGCCTTGCAGGCAAGGGCCCTGGAGCCTATGTGGGAGCCACATATGCCTCCATGTATCTCTACCAACAGCTCCAGTCCTTCCTCCCGGGGGATGCACTTCAATTTCACACCGTTTGGCCTTATCCTGTACAGGACGTCATCGACGAACTGGTACAGGGCAGACCGACGAGCTACTTTTTCCGCTTCTTCATGCTCCTCAGGAAGTTCCCTTGTTTGGAGGAATCGGACAGTATGATGCGCCCACGCCGGAGCCTAGGGCTCGACGGCAAGGACCAAAGGCATTTCCTGTACCATGGGAGCGGCTATCTCCACGGCTAGGGCTTGACGCCCTGCCGGAGCCAGTTGCTCTTTGGTAGGCTCAGCATCCACGGCAGCACCCTTGCCGGCAGCCCCAGGGGGCTCGGTAGGAAAGTACTCGCCGGGACCTGATTTCCTTCGCTTGTTCCACCCCGTTGATGGTTCGACGGATGGCTGAGTTAACCGGAGCAAAAAGGTACCTGGTTCCTGATGTCTACTACACAACCTTCTTCTTGTAGACGTTGTTGGGCCTGCAAGTGCACAGGTTTGTAGGACAGTAGGAAATTTCCCTCAAGTGGATGACCTAAGGTTTATCAATCAACGAGAGGCGTAGGAGGAAGATGGTCTCTCTCAAACAACCCTGCAACCAAATAACAAAAAGTCTCTTGTGTCCCCAACACACCCAATACAATGGCAAATTGTATAGGTGCACTAGTTCGGCGAAGAGATGGTGATACAAGTGCAATATGGATGGTAGATAAAGGTTTTTGTAATCTGAAAATATAAAAACAGCAAGGTAACAAGTGGTAAAAGTGAGCGTAAACGGTATTGCAATGATAGGAAACAAGGCCTAGGGTTCATACTTTCACTAGTGCAAGTTCTCTCAACAATAATAACATAGATAGATAATAAGGCAAGCCCTCAACATGAAACAAAGAGTCACTCCGAAGCCACTAATAGCGGAGAACAAACGTAGAGATTATGGTCGGGTACGAAACCACCACAAAGCTATTCTTTCGGATCGATCTATAAAAGAGTTCGTACTAGAATAACACCTTAAGACACAAATCAACCAAAACCCTAATGTCACCTAGATACTCCATTGTCACCTCAAGTATCCGTGGGCATGATTATACGATATGCATCACACAATCTCAGATTCATCCAACCAACATAAAAGTACTTCAAAGAGTGCCCCAAAGCTACTACCGGAGAGTCAAGAACGTGTGCCAACCCCTATGCATAGGTTCCCAATGTCACGAAACCCGCAAGTTGATCACCAAGACATACATCAAGTATTCTCATAAAAGACTCAATCCGATAAGATAACTTCAAAGGGGAAACTCAATTCATCACAAGAGAGTAGAGGGGGAGAAACATCATAAGATCTAACTACAATAGCAAAGCTCGGGATACATCAAGATCGTGCCATAGATGGAACACGAGAGAGAACACGAGAGAGAGAGAGAGAGAGAGAGAGAGAGAGAGAGAGATCAAACACATAGCTACAGGTACATACCCTCAGCCCCGAGGGTGAACTACTCCCTCCTCGTCATGGATAGCGCCGGGATGATGAAGATGGCCATCGGAGATGGATCCCCCTCCTCAGGTACCTAAAGGGGTCCCGATTGGTTTTTCGTGGCTCTGGAGGCTTGCGGCGGCAGAACGCCCGATCTATCTTCTGTTCTGGAAGTTTTAGGGTACGACGGTATATATGGGTGAAAGGAGAACGTCGATGGAGCTACGGGGGCCCCACGAGGTAGGGGGGCGCGCTCGGGGGGGATGGGCGCGCACCCCACCCTCGTGAGCACCTCCCGTATCTTCTGACGTGGAGTCCAAGTCCATCAGGTGGGTTTCCTTCCAAAAATAACTTCTCCAGTTGATTTCGTTCCGTTTTGACTCCGTCGATATTCCTTTTCCTCGAAATCTTTGAAATAGGCATAAAACAGCAAATCTGGGCTGGGCCTCCGGTTAATAGGTTAGTCCCAAAAATAATATGAAAGTGGATAATAAAGCCCATTATTGCCTAAAACAGTAGATAAAGTAGCATGGAGCAATCAAAAATTATAGATACGTTGGAGACGTATCAACCATCCCCAAGCTTAATTCCTGCTCGTCCTCGAGTAGGTAAATGATAAACAAGAATTTTTGATGCGGAGTGATACTTTGGCATAATTTCAATGTAATTCTTCTCACTCGTGATATGAATATTCAGATCCGAAAGATTCAAGACAAAAGTTCATATTGACATAAAAATAATAATACTTCAAGCATACTAATCAAAGTAATCATGTCTTCTGAAAATAACATGGCAAAAGAAAGTTCATCCCTACAAAATCATATAGTTAGGCCATGCTTCATTTTTGTCACACAAAGATGTTCCCAACTTCTATACCCCCGATGACAAGCCTAGCAATTGTTTCATACTTAAATAATCTCAAACTTTTTCAACCTTCACTCAATACATGAGCGTGAGCCATGGATATAGCACTATGGGTGGAATAGAATATGATGATGGGGATTGTGTGGAGAAGACAAAAAAGGAGAAAGTCTCACGTTGACGAGGATAATCAACGGGCTATGGAGATGCCCATCAATTGATGTCAACATGAGGAGTAGGGATTGCCATGCAACAGATGCACTAGAGCTATGAATGCTCAACAAAAAGAAAACTAGTGGGTGTGCATCCAACTTGCTTGCTCATGAAGACCTAGGGCATTTGAGGAAGCCCATAGTAGGAATATACAAGCCAAGTTCTATAATGAAAAATTCCCACTAGTATGAAAAAGACAACTTATGAGACTCACTATATGAAAAACTTGGTGCTACTTTGAAGCACAATATATGAGACTCACTACATGAAGAACAAGGTGCTACTTTGAAGCACAAGTGTGGGAAAAGAGATAGTAGCATTGCCCTTTTTTTTGGCCTTTTTTTGGCCTTTCTTTTTTTTCGGCCTTTTTTTGCCTTTCTCTTTTTTTTGGGCAATGCTCTAATAATGATGATCATCACACTTCTATTGATTACAACATAAGGATTACAACTCGAAACTAGAACAAGGTATGACTCTATATGAATGCCTCCGTGATGTACCGGATGGTGCAATGAATCAAGAGTGACATGTATGAAAAATAATGCATGGTGGCTTTGCCACAAATACGATGTTAATTACATGATCATGCAATGGCAATATGACAAAAGTAAAGTATGTCATGATGATGATGAACGGAACGGTGGAAAGTTGCATGGCAATATATCTCGGAATGGCTATGGAAATGGCATAATAGGTAGGTATGGTGGCTGTTTTGAGGAAGATATAAGGAGGTTTATGTGTGATGGAGTGTATCATATCACGGGGTTTGGATGCACCGGCGAAGTTTGCACCAACTCTCGAGGTGAGAAAGGGCAATGCACGGTACCGAAGAGGCTAGCAAAGGCGGAAAGGTAAAAGTGCGTATAATCCATGGACTCAACATTAGTCAAAAGAACTCATATACTTATTGCAAAAATTTAGAAGTCATCAAAAATCAAGTACTACGCGCATGCTCCTAGGGGGATAGATTGGTAGGAAAATACCATCGCTCGTCCCCGACCGCCACTCATAAGGATGCACAAGCCAGGTACACTTCATGTTTCAAATTTGTTACACAACTTTAACCATACATGCATGCTACGGGATTTGCTAACTTCAACACAAGCATTTCTAAAATTCACAACTACTCAACTAGCATGACTTTGATATTATCACCTCCATATCTCAAAACAATTATCAAGCATCAAACTTATCTTAGTATTCACTGCACTCAAAAGAAAGTTTCACATATCTTGAACACCAAGTATATTAACATTAAGAAAATTACCATGCTATTAACGACTCTCAAAATAATATAAGTGAAGCATGAGAGTTCATATATTTCTTTAAAATAAAACCACCATTGTGCTCTAAAAGATATAAGTGAAGCACTAGAGCAAACAACAAACTACTCCAAAAGATATAAGTGAAGATCAATGAGTAGCCGAATAATTATGCAACTATGTGAAGACTCTCCCGTTTAATAATTTCAGATCTTGATACTTTATTCAAACAGAAAGCAAAGCTAAAGAAAACTACATTGCAAGGATAGCACAACTCATGTGAAGAAGCAAAAACTTAGGCTCAACCGACACTAACCGATAGCTGTTGAAGAAGAAAGGTGGGATGCCTACCGGGGCATCCCCAAGCTTAGATGCTTGAGACTTCTTGAAATAATATCTTGGGGTGCCTTGGGCATCCCCAAGCTTGAACTTTTGTGTCTCCTTAATTCCTCTCATATCATGGTTTCTCTTTTATCAAAAGCTTCATTCACAACAAACTCAACAAGAAGTCGTGAGATAGGTTAGTATAAACCAATGCAAAACCTTATCATTTTCTACTGTAACAAATCACTAATATTATTATTCAACATTGCATACTAAATGCCTCTGCATATTTAATACTCCTATCCTCAAATAGATTCATTGAACAAGCAAATATATGCAAACAATGCAAACATAACAGCAATCTGCCAAAACAGTATAGTCTGTGAAAAATGCAAGATTCATCATACTTCCCTAACTCCAAAAATTATGAATTAAAATTCCCACTGTAATAAATTTATCAGAGCTCATTATGCAAAAAGTTTCAACATTATATCATGCTCTGACTTTTCTAGGGAATTTTTGCAACAGCGGTAAACTTTCTGTTTTCAAACAGCAACATGCATACTAGCAAAATAAGCATGGCAAAGGCTATCCTTGACTTTTTTATTGAAACTAAAGATGCAAAACATTATTCTAACTAAGATCAAGCAAATACTAACAAGATAAAATGACGCTCCAAGCAAAACACATATCATGTGGCGAATAAAAATATAGCTCCAAGTAATGTTACCGATGAACGAAGACGAAAGAGGGGATGCCTTCCGGGGCATCCCCAAGCTTAGAAGCTTGGTTATCCTTGAATATTACCTTGGGGTGCCTTGTGCATCCTAAATCTTGGGCTCTTTTCACTCCTTATTCCGTAGTCCATCGAATCTTTACCGAAAACTTGAAAACTTCACAACACGAAACTTAACAGAAAACTCGTGAGCTCCGTTAGCGAAAGAAAACAAAACACCACTTCAAGGTACTGTAATGAACTAATTATTAATTTATATTTGTGTGAAACCTACTTTATTCCAACTTCTTTATGGTTTATAAACTATTTTACTAGCCATAGATTCATCAAAATAAGCAAACAACACAATGAAAACAGAATCTGTCAAAAACAGAACAGTCTGTAGTAATCTGTAACTAACGCAAACTTCTGGAACTCCAAAAATTCTAATATAAATTTGTGGACCTGAGTAATTTGTCTAGTAATCATCTGCAAAAAGAATCAACTAAATATCACTCTCCAGTAAAAAGTTATAGCTAATATCGTGAGCGCTAAAGTTTCTGTTTTTTACAGCATGATCATAAAGACTTCACCCAAGTCTTCCCAAAGGTTCTACTTGGCACAGACACTAATTAAAACATAAAACCACATCTAAACAGAGGCTAGATGGATTATTTATTCCTAAACAGAACCTAAAAGCAAGAAACTAAAATAAAATTGGGTTGCCTCCCAACAAGCGCTATCGTTTAACGCCCCTAGCTAGGCATTATGATTTCAATGATGCTCACATAAAAGATAAGAATTGAAACATAAAGAGAGCATCATGAAGAATATGACTAGCACATTTAAGTCTAACCCACCTTCTATGCATAGGGATTTTGTGAACAAACAACTTATGGGAACAAGAATCAACTTGCATAGGAAGGTAAAACAAGCATAACTTCAAGATTTTAAGCACATAGACAGGAAACTTGATTTTATTGCAATATGTAGAAGCATATGATCCTCTCTCATAATAATTTTCAGTAGCATCATGAATGAATTCAACAACATAACCAGCACCTAAATCATTCTTTTAATGATCTACGAGCATAGAAATTTTACTAATCTCCTCATAAGCAAAATTCTTCTCATGAATAATAGTGGGAGCAAACTCAACAAAATAACTATCATGTGATTGAAAATTAAGATCAAGATGACAAGTTTCATGGTTATCATTATTCTTTAAAGAATATGTGTCATCACAATAATCATCATAGATAGGAGGCATGCTTTCATCATAATAAATTTGCTCAACAAAGCTTGGGGGACAAAAAATATCATCTTCATCAAACATAGCTTCCCCAAGCTTGTGGCTTTGCGTATCATTAGCATCATGGATATTCAAGGAATTCATACTAACAACATTGCAATAATGCTCATCATTCAAAGATTTAGTGCCAAAAAATTTAATGCATTCTTCTTCTAACACTTTGGCACAATTTTCTTTTCCATAATACTCACGAAAGATATTAAAAAGGTGAAGCGTATGAGACAAACTCAATTCCATTTTTTTGGTAGTTTTATTTTATAGACTAACTAGTGCTAAAACAAGAAACAAAAAGATTTGATTGCAAGATCTAAAGATATACCTTCACTTACCTAGCCTCCCGGCAACGGCGCCGAGAAAAAGAGCTTGATGTCTACTACACAACCTTCTTCTTGTAGACGTTGTTGGGCCCTGCAAGTGCACAGGTTTGTAGGATAGTAGCAAATTTCCCTCAAGTGGATGACCTAAGGTTTATCAATCTGCTAGGCGTGGGAGGAAGATGGTCTCTCTCAAACAACCCTGCAACCAAATAACAAAAAGTCTCTTGTGTCCCCAACACACCCAATACAATGGCAAATTGTATAGGTGCACTAGTTCGGCGAAGAGATGGTGATACAAGTGCAATATGGATGGTAGATAAAGGTTTTTGTAATCTGAAAATATAAAAACAGCAAGGTAACAAGTGGTAAAAGTGAGCATAAACGGTATTGCAATGATAGGAAACAAGTCCTAGGGTTCATACTTTTACTAGTGCAAGTTCTCTCAACAATAATAACATAGATAGATAATATGACAAGCCCTCAACATGCAACAAAGAGTCACTCCGAAGCCACTAATAGCGGAGAACAAACGTAGAGATTATGGTCGGGTACGAAACCACCACAAAGCTATTCTTTCGGATCGATCTATAAAAGAGTTCGTACTAGAATAACACCTTAAGACACAAATCAACCAAAACCCTAATGTCACCTAGATACTCCATTGTCACCTCAAGTATTCGTGGGCATGATTATACGATATACATCACACAATCTCATATTCATCCAACCAACATAAAAGTACTTCAAAGAGTGCCCCAAAGCTACTACCGGAGAGTCAAGAACGCAGTGTCAACCCTCTGCATAGGTTCCCAATGTCACCAAACCTGCAAGTTGATCACCAAGACATACATCAAGTGTTCTCATAAAAGACTCAATCCGATAAGATAACTTCAAAGGGGAAACTCAATTCATCACAAGAGAGTAGAGGGGGAGAAACATCATAAGATCTAACTACAATAGCAAAGCTCGGGATACATCAAGATTGTGCCATAGATGGAACATGAGAGAGAACACGAGAGAGAACACGAGAGAGAGAAATCAAACACATAGCTACTGGTACATACCCTCAGCTCCGAGGGTGAACTACTCCCTCCTCGTCATGGATAGCGCCGGGATGATGAAGATGGCCACCGGAGATGGATCCCCCCTCCGGCATGGTACCGGAAAGGGGTCCCGATTGGTTTTTCGTGGCTCTGGAGGCTTGCGGCGGCGGAACTCCCGATCTATCTTCTGTTCTGGAAGTTTTAGGGTATGACGGTATATATGGGTGAAAGGAGAACGTCGGTGGAGCTACGGGGGCCCCACGAGGTAGGGGGGCGCCCGGGGGGGATGGGCGCGCCCCCACCCTCGTGAGCACCTCCCGTATCTTCTGACGTGGAGTCCAAGTCCATCAGGTGGGTTTCCTTCCAAAAATAACTTCTCCAGTTGATTTCGTTCCGTTTTGACTCCGTCTGATATTCCTTTTCCTCAAAATACTGAAATAGGCATAAAACAGCAAATCTGGGCTGGGCCTCCGGTTAATAGGTTAGTCCCAAAAAATAATATGAAAGTGGATAATAAAGCCCAATATTGCCTAAAACAGTAGATAAAGTAGCATGGAGCAATCAAAAATTATAGATACGTTGGAGACGTATCAGTTCCACAGGTAGCTTGAATGCGACACGCTTTGATAGGTAATCGGCGATGTCGTTCTCTGCTATGGGAACGTGCTCCGCTTGGATACCGTCAATGCGCTCCTCCAGCTTCCTCACTTCATCTACGTAGGCCTCCATCAACGGGCTCTAGTAATCCTTGTTGACTTGTCTGACGACAAGCTGCGAGTCACCCCTGGCGATGAGCTTCTTCACCCCGAGGTCTGCTGCGATCCTGAGACCGGCAAGCAGCCCCTCATACTCAGCAGTGTTGTTTCTGGACATCTCCCTGGGAAAGTGCATATGGATCACGTACTTGAGGTGCTCTCCGGTGGGTGCGACAAGCAGCACATCGGCATCGGCGCCTTGCAGCGAGAAGGCCCCATCAAAGTACATGATCCAGTCGCGGTCCGCTTCCTTGCCGGGGAGAACGGTCTCTTGGATTTCTTTTTCAGGTGTTGAGGTCCATTCCACAATGAACTCTGCCAGGATTCTGCTCTGGATTGTTGAGGTACTTTCAAACTTCAACCCAAAGCTCGACAACTCCAAGGACCATTCCACAATCCTTATGGTTGCATCTGGGTTGTGCAGTATCCGTTGTAGCGGGAGGCGGGTGACGACAGTGATCTCGTGGGCTTGGAAGTAATGACGCAGCTTCCTTGAGGCCATAAGGAGGTCGAAGAGCAATTTCTGCACACCGGAGTACCTCGACCTAGCCCCCTGCAAGAGGGAGCTGACAAAGTAAACCGGGTGCTGCATCATCTTCTTCTTCTGCACCACTTCGCTTGACTGTGCGGGTGTTGCCCCGACGGCGTCAGACTCTGCCGGGGGCCTTGCCTTGCCGGCACTAGGTCCTGCCGGGGGAATCTTCGGCTCACCGTCCGCTGGTCCTGACGTCGCCACTGCCTCCTCATCGACCTTCCTCTGTGCCACCAGTGCGGCGCTAACCACTTGATTCGTTGCCGCCAGGTATAGCAGCAACGGTTCTTGTGGCTTAGGCGCAACCAGTATTGGCGTGGAGGAAAGGTATTTCTTCAGATCCTGCAACGCCGCCTCGGCTTCTGGGGTCCACTCCATCGGACCTGCCTTCTTCAAGATCTTGAGGAAGGGAAGGGCGCGCTCGGCGGACTTGGAGATGAATCGGCTCATGGCGGCGACACAGCCGGTGAGCCGACGCATATCCTTGATTCGCTTGGGCGCCTCAATCTATTCAATAGCCTTGATTTTTTCTGGGTTTGCCTCGATCCCTCGCTGCGACACAAGGAATCCAAGAAGCTTGCCGGACGGAACGCCGAAGACACACTTCTCAGGATTCAGCTTAAGGTTGATCTTCTTGCAGGTTGGCAAACGCGTCTCTTCCGTATCTTGCACAAGAGTTTCCCGTCCTTGGTTTTGACCACTATGTCATCCATGTATGCCTCCATATTTCTATGGAGCTGGGGTTCAAAACCAATTTGGACTGCTCTTGCAAACGTCGAGCCAGCACTCTTCAACCCGAAAGGCATCCGTAAAAAACAATACGTACCACATGGGATGATGAGTGTTGTCTTCTCTTCATCCTCTCTCGTCATGAAGATTTGGTGGTAGCCCGAGTAGGCGTCGAGGAATGACAGCAGATCGCACCCGGCCGTGGAGTCGACAATCTGGTCAATGCGCGGCAACGGGAAGGGGTCCTTAGGACAAGCCTAATTGATGTCTGTGTAATCAACACATAGACTCCACTTCCCATTTGCCTTGCGCACCACTACCGGATTGGCCAACCATGTCGGATGGAGCACTCCTCTCACCAAGCCCGCTGCTTCCAACTTCCTGATCTCCTCTGTGATGAACTCCTGCCTCTCTAGAGCATGATTTCTGACCTTCTGCTTGACGGGCCGCGCATGAGGACAGACAGCTAGGTGGTGCTCAATCACCTCCCTGGGAACACCGGGGATGTCGGATGCTTGCCACACAAACACGTCAACATTCGCCCGCAGGAAAGTGATGGCACGCCTTCCTATTTGCTGTCGAGGGTGGAGCCTATGGTGAAAGCCCCTCCCGTGCCATCCTCCCTGACGGGCACCTTCTTGGTTTGCGGTGGCTCAGCTCTGGATTTCTTGCTCTTGCCGGTAGAGCTCTCTGGCACGCCCTCGATGGTAGCACAACACTCCGAGGAGGTGCGCTTGCCGGAGTGGGTGTGAGAGGTCTTGTCGGGCTTCTTCTTCCCTCCCTGGGCTTCAGCGGTAGGAGCAAATGCCTTGACGGCAGCTGCTGCAACTGCTTCCCGGTAGAGTTGGTCGGCGCAAATCAGCGCGTCCTTCTTGTCGGAGGGGACGGAGATCATGGTCAACGGCCCGGGCATCTTTAGCATGTTGTAGGCGTAGTGTGATGCCGCCATGAACTTGGCTAGTGTCGAGCGGCCGAGGATCCCGTTGTAGGGCAAGGGGATTTCGGCCACGTCAAAGACGATCCACTCCCTCCTGTAGTTCAACTCTCCTCCAAATGTCACAGGCAGTGTGACCTTCCCCTTTGGCTGGCTCCTCCCTGGATTGACCCCTTGAAACGTGCCTGTTTCCTCAAGGTCTCCATCAGGAATTTGCAGCCTCTTGATCACGACGGGCGAGATCAAGTTCAGGTCGGCCCCGCCGTCAACCAACATCTTGCTCACCTTGAGGTTGCGTATCATTGGTGAGACCAACAATGGCAAACACCCGACCGTGGTTGTGCAGTCAGGGTGGTCCTCGGCGTCAAAGATGAGGGGCGTGCTGGACCACTTCAGTGGCTTCGAAGGCCGAACGACGGTTCATTGTTGTAATCTCACGCGCCCACTGCTTGAGCTGGCGGTGAGAAGTATGCAGCGAGGCTCCACCATCAATGCACATGGACACCGTAGCCTTCTGGAACTCTTGCTCACCGGACTCGTCGTCCTCGTCATGATCATCGTCTTCTTGTTTCTTGTCACGACCCCGGGCGGGCCTCTCTTGCTGGTTGTCCTTGCCAGGGCGGCTTCCTTGGCTGCCACGCTTCTTGTCGGATCCCTCGGAAACGTCCTGACCTTTCTCCTTGCCCCGCCTTTCATACTCGGCCTTTTTCTTTTCAGCAAGCAGCTCGACTTACCGGCAGTTCTGGAGGTCGTGGCCCTTGGTGCGGTGGATCTTGAAGTACTGCTTGCCGGAGCCCGCTGGCTCGTCGGCAGCTGCTAAGGCCCGGCAGGCGGTGCACCCGGCAATCTCCTAGTCGGGGTCGTCTGCCTTGACCTTCTTGGCAGCGCTCAGGATACTTGTGACAAACTAAAAAGCAAAACAAGAAAACACACATATAATACAAGATGCTCCAAGCAAAACTCATGATATGTGACGAATAAAAATATAGCTCCAAGTAAATTACCGATGGTCGTTATAAGAAAGAGGGGATGCCTTCCGAGGCATCCCCAAGCTTACTTGCTTGATACTTCTTGAATATTTCCTTGGGTGTCGGTGTGGAACAACACCTATGGGATCACAAGAATCCCTACTACGGTTGCCGGGGCGCAGGGTTGCGTGAAGAGCAGGATTAGTAACCAGCACAAGGATCGTTTACCCAGGTTTGGCCACGAAGATGCGTAAAACCCTAGTCCTGCTTTGGTGGGTGTATTTCAGAGAGTTCTTGAGCTCTCAAACTAACTATGGTGGGGTGCGTGGTTCCAAAGAGCCGAATCCTTCTCCAGTATGCCAAGGGCCTCCTTTTATAGTCGAAAGGGGCTCCCACAGTGGAACACAGGAGGTGGAAAGGCGTACAGTACTACGAGCTTATCGCTCGTATTACAGGACAAGACACATTTAATGTGTCGCTGAGGTGTCCCCTAGCTTTATCGGGGACAGGAGCGAGGCCTGTCCCGTCCGTCGCCGCTCCTCCTTGCTTCGACACAAGCCGTGGCCAGCGATGCATGCGGCGCCATGTAGGCAGGCAGGCAGCTGAGGTGGCGCACTGGTGGAGCCTTCACGAAGATCTGCATGCCGCCACGAAGGCGTGTGCTGAGTTGGCCTGGAAGCTGCATGTTGCCACGCAGTGCCCGCCACCTGGTTGGGTGGCAGCTGCATGCTAACGGCGGTGGTGACTTGGTTGGTGCGGGTTTGTCAGCTACTGGCGCCCCTGGTGAGGGCCTTGCCGGGTGGCCCGGCAAGGGTCTTGCCGTGGCGTGCTGTCATCCCTGGCAAGGATCTTGCCGGGGGTCTTGTGGCTCTCCTCAGCAAGGGTCTTGCCGAGGACCGTCGTATTTTAATCCTTATCTGATCTTGAATATTCCTTGTCTTTACAAAGATCTGCATGCCACCGCAGAGGTGCCTCCCGAGCCCTGGCCCAACGTGGTTGATGGTGTTGGAGGCCGTGGGCTCAAGGGCGGCTCGCTCTGTTGGTGTTTGGGCGTGCTGCCCCGGCAAGGGTCTTGCCGGGACTGCTGAGGCCGTCCCCGGCAAGGGTCTTGCCGGGGGAAACTGCTCCGCCCCTCTGCTTCTTTGCGTTCTTGGCCTTGGCATCGTCTTGATTGTCTTGGGCTTCGGTTTTACCTTGGTTCACCTCCCCTGTTCTGTTTGGTGCGGCCGTGGGCGCGGCTCCGACTGCCCATGCACAAGTAAGGGGTACAAAGATGCGCCCCTTCTTTTGTACACTGACATTGGGGCGCCATGGCCACCCCCAAGGTTAGGTTCTTTTCACTCCTTATTCCTTCATCCATCGTGATCTCACCCAAAACTTGAAAACTTCAATCACACAAAACTGAACAAAACCTCGTGAGGTCCGTTAGTATAACAAAACTAATCCTTACTTTAGGTACTGTAGCAAACCCATTCATATTTTATTATTGCATTATATCTATTGCATTCCAACTTTGCCATGGCTTATAGCCCCCGATACGATCCATAGATTCATCAAAACAAGCACATAACACAACGAAAACAGAATCTGTCAAAAATAGTACAGTCTGTAAAGATGCGAATTGACGCAATACTTCTGTAACTCAAACAATTCTGAAAAATTAGGACAGCGTGGGAAATTTGTATATTGATAACATGTAAAAAACCGAATTTTATCACGCTCCAGTAACCGCAGAGAATTCTGCTACTAGTCGCAGAAGTTTCTGTTTTCCAACGCAATTAGGTGAACTATCAACCAGATCATCCCAAAGGCTTTGCTTGGCACAAACACTAATTTAAATAACAAAAACACATCTAATCAGAGGCATCTTTGTATATTTATTGCAAAAAACAAGAAAACCAAAAAGCAAAAAGATAAAGATTGGGTTGCCTCCCAACAAGCTATTTCTTTATAGCCATTATGATAGGCTTGAGATTTCAATGATGCTCACATGGAAGACAAGAATTGAAGCACAAAGAGAGCATCATGAAATATGTGTCAAAAACATTTAAGTCTAACGTACTTCCTATGCATAGGCATTTTGTAGGCAACCAAATTATCAAGACAAGAAACATCTAGCATATGCAAGGAAGAAGAAAGAAACAATAGCAATCTCAAAATGACGAGAGGTGAATTAGTAACATGAAAATTTCTACAACCATATTTTCCTATCTCATAATAATTACATGTGGGATCATATTCAAATTCAACAATATAGTTATCACATAACATATTCTCTATATGATCCACATGCATGCAAAGTTGACACTCTCCCAAAATAGTGGGATTATCATCAAATAAAGTCATGACCTCTCCAAACCCACTTTTATCAAAAATTTCATAAGATTGATCATTCTCCAAATTAGTGGGATCATTATTACCTAAAGTTTACACTCTTCAAAACACACTTTCAAATTTATCGCAAACATATTTATCATGAGGCTTAAATACATTTTCAAGGTCATAAGAAGAATCACCCCAATCATGATCATTGCAATAAGTAGTAGACATAGCAAAATTAGCATCCCCAAGATTGGGGTTTTGCATATTATTAGCACAATTGACATTAATAGAGTTTATAATAACACCATTAGAATCGTGCTTTTCATGCAAGGAGCTATCATGAATCACTTCATAAATTTCTTCTTTTAGCACTTCATCACAATTTTCAGATTCACGAATTTCAAGCAAAACTTCATAAAGATAATCTAGTGCGCTCAACTCACTAGCAATTGATTCATCATAATTTGTTCTTTTAAAAAGATTAGCAAGTGTATGAGGATCCATAAGCTTTTTGTTTTCTGATTTTCAATAAACACACAAATATGCCAAACAAACAAGTAAACAAACCACGCAAGACATAAGGGCAAATGAAAAAGGAAAACGGGGAGAAGGCAAATATTTTTGTGCTTTTTGCAAAAACGTTTTAGAATTGGGGGAGATGAAAATGAGTGGCAAATGGCAAATAATGTAAATTGCAAGGAGATGAGGTTTGTGATTAGGAACCTGATAGATGTTGATGATGTCTCCCCGGCAACGGCGCCATGAATTCCTTTTGACGTGGCTTGAAACTGTGTCATTATTCCACAAAGAGGAGGGGATGATGCAGCACAACTACGGTAAGTATTTCCCTCAGTTATGAAACGAAGGTTATCAATGTAGTAGGAGAACCAAGCAACACTATGTAAACGGTACCTGCACACAAAGAACAAATACTTGCAACCCGACGCGTAAGAAGGGTTGTCAATCCCTCTTGGGTAAAGCGATTGGTAAATAGATAGATTCATAGATGCAAATAAAATAACGGCAAATAAAATTCAGTGAGGTTTTTTTGGGTTTTTGATAGTATAGATCTGAAAATAAAAGATGCTAATAAAAGAAAAGGCAAATGGCAATGTAGATCTAAAAGTATATGATGAGAAAATAGACCCGGGGGCCGTAGGTTTCACTAGTGGCTTTTCTCGAGAAATAGCACACGGTGGGTAAACAAATTACTGTTGGGCAATTGATAGAAAAGCGAATAGTTATGACGATATCCAAGACAATGATCATGTATATAAGCATCACGTCCAAGATTAGTAGACCGACTCCTGCCTGCATCTACTACTATTACTCCACACATCGACCGCTCTCCAGCATGCATCTAGTTTATTAAGTTCCTGGAGAAATGGAGTAATGCCTTAAGAACGATGAAATGATGTAGACAAGATATATTCATGTAGGAATAGACCCCATCTTTTTATCCTTAATAGCAACGATACATGCGTGCCTCGCTACCCTTTCTGTCACTTGGTGAGGAGACCACAAGATCGAACCCATTACAAAGCACCTCTTCCCATTGCAAGATATATCAATCAAGTTGGCCAAACAAAACCAAAATATCAGAGAAGAAATGCGAGGCTATAATAATCAAGTATGGATATGAATGCAAAATAGATCTGATCATAAACTCACAATCGGATCCCAACAAACACACCACAAAAAGTTACATCGAATAGATCTCCGAAGAGAACGTTGTATTGAAGAACAAAAGAGATAAGAAGCCATCTAGCTACTGCTTACAGATCCGTAGGTCTGAGGTGAACTACTCACGCATCATTGGAGGAGCACCAATAAGGATGATGAACCCTTCCGTGATCGTGTTCCTCTCCAGCGGAGTGCTGGAAAAGGGCTCTATATTGGATCTCGTGGCTCTGGAACTTGCGGCGGCTGAAATAATTTTTCATCAATGCTTCTAGGGTTTCTGGAATATCTGAGTATTTATAGAGCGAAGAGGCGGTTGAGGAGACCTCCAAGGGCCACACCACCCACCAGGGCACGCCAGGGGCCTCTAGCGCGCCCTGGTCGGTGGTGAGCCATCGGCCTCCCCCAGGTGCTTCCTTGGCTCCCAAGTTGTCATCTGGTCCAAAAAAATCACCAAAAAGTTTCATGGCGCTTGGACTCCGTTTGGTACTGGTATTCTGCACGTAAAATACAAGCAAAAAACAACAACTGGCACTGGCAATATGTCAATAGGTTAGTCCAAAAATATGATATAAATTTGCTATAAAATGATTGTAAAACATCCAAGAATGATAACATAATAGGATGGAACAATCAAAAATTATAGATACATTGGAGACATATTAGTAAGCAATTTGAGGAAATTGTACGCAAGCAAGGAAGGCACTGGAAGAATCAAGGTGTTGGTTTTGATTGAAAGTTCAATGCCAATGGACTTGAGTGGGAAGAAGATCAATACCCCAAGACGAAGTTTGTTCCTTAATAAGAGAAGTATGACGACCCCACTTATTTTGAGGTAACACAAGCTTACGATGATCTTCCACCACAAGACCACAAGCTAAAAGTCAATGACAAGCTTCAAGAAGAGATTGACTCATTTGAAGAAGCTCCTAAGGCCATGGTCCAGTGGGTTCCCAAGACTACGTCAGATCTACTTCATCAAGTTCAACTGCGATTCCAAGGATTCCCATCAAGTTGATGTGGATCCCGAAGAAGAAGAACTAGAGTGTTCTTGAGGGTGACTCCGCCAACATACTTCACTCATATTCTTATTGGCAAGGACTTGTGCAATCAACGTTCATATCTTGCATCAATTTCATGGAGTCATAAACCCTCTTGTTGGTAAGACAAGGGACAAGGTAACCTAATGCTATCATGGACATCATCATATGTGCAATTCACTCTATGTCTATGGATATCCTTGTATGTTCCTTGTGGGACTAACCCACGTAGGTACTGAAAGTGCAACACTCCAAGGGATTGTTCCAAATGATCTACATCAACATTGATCATCCACATCTTCACTATCTACATGAAGTCATCATCGACAAAACCCAAGGTTAGTTCATCCCTCTTAGGGGGGATATCACATCTAGGGGGGGCTTTGCTCTAAAAATTGATCTAAAGCAACTCTAATGGTGTGGACACATTAATGCTTTATGTAAAAGTGGTAACCCCACTTGTGCTTAAACAATGAATATAACCTATGATCAAATGTCCTCATTTGACTTCTAAGTCAATATACTCATATATAGATGTCCTAGTCATCGCCAATTGCTTGATAGATACTAGAATTGTTTGTGCATGCTTTGACACATATTTCATTTGCTATCCTATTGTGTGATCATGTTGGTTGCCTATTTTCTTCATTCGAGGACATCCATTTGTTGTTTTGGTTGTTTGTTTTTTATTGGCCAAATGGATGTGCAAGAATGCCTAAGAACTTTCTCTAGCTATCTATGCTTTTCTCTTCTCAAACTCTATTCATGCTACATCACAAAACTTGAACAATTCTTTTCGAACCCTAAGGGTAAGGAGCACTCAGAGTCACCAATCCAACAGGGGCTGCCTACCAAAACCTTCGAATGCATTTCGGTCAGACTGGCAATTCCAACTCGGTCTCACCGAACACAATAGAATGATCTAGGTTTTCCATCTGAGTGCTACCGATTAGACCTACTCGGTCTCATCGGGTTGCTGTAACTGCTTGCAGTTTCGCATCTCGGTGCCACCGGCAGCACATGGGTATATAATCCCGCGGACCGTATGTTTGGAAACTTCTCCAAACCTTACACGCCCGCACCCCATTGTTGCCACCCCTTGGTCTCTGGATCGTCGCCGTCTTTTCCTATGCATCTTCGCCGCAGGTATCCGTCGCTGTCAACGGGAATCTCCACTGTTGTTGCCGCCGTAGAGGATCGTCACCGAGTTAGGGTATGATTCGATATCCTCGTGCTATCCCCTTCTGATTCAATGCACAAGGATAATGTCTAACTTCTTGCCAGGATTGAGATTCATCCATCCACCAAAAAAATCTGTTAGAATAGATTTGACGAAAAAAATAGGTTTAGGTTTCCGCCGAACTCATCTCGGACCGACCGAAACAAAAAATTTGGTCCCACCGATTGGCTCTCGCCATTGCACAAGTACAATTCGATGCCACCGAAATGTACTGATCGGTGAGACCGAGAGTAAAGTCTCAGTGAAACCCTAGCATCTCGGAGCCACCGAACCACAACTCGGTCTGACTGAAATTGTGTGCTTAGGCTCTGTATAAGCTTCGGTGTCACCGAGATGATCAACTCGGTAGCTCCGAAATGGATTCTGTGAAAATCTAAAACTGAAGTTTGGACTCGGTTTTTTTTTTTTTTTGAAAAATGTCTGCATTTGTGATGCTCATCTACTCTATCTATATCCATCTATTCATAGGGTCTATGTTTGCAAGATGTCAAGTGCCAGTGATAGCCAGAACAGATCTGAGCATGATCTTGATCTCAGTGAGGGCATAAGCGCTAGTGAGAGTTATGATGATGGCAACAGAAGTACTCCAAGCAATTTGCATAAGGCTGCCACCAAGTCAAAGAAGAAGAGAACCTCAGACAGTGAGGATGAGGATTTTTTTGCAGATGAGGCCACTTCCAAAAAGAAAGTCATCTCAAAGGAATATAGCTCAGCAGCTGCTACCAAACCATGTCTCAAGAAGAAAGCTCCTGCCAGAAGAGTGCTAATGTCAAAATCTAGGAATACTTTAGTTCCAGAAGCACCTACCAAGAAGAAGAATAAGAGGCTGCAGCACCTCCAGCTAAGGCACGTAAACTCATGGGAGATGCCATGAAGACAACTGCTGCTCCTTCCAAGCCCAAGACAGCTCCCAAAAGGTCAACTAGGAACATTCATGCAGCTGAAAAGAACAAGGCCCTAGTGCCATAAGTTCAAGAAGATAATGAGCCACTAGTGCTAAGGAAGTTGAAGCCAAAGATTCCAGATCACAATGATGCTTATCCTGTAGCAGAAAACATGAAGCTTATGAAAGATAGTGGACTGATAAAATGGAGGAAAGTGGATCCCTGTTCAGCTAGGAGGAGGACTGCATGTGACTATCGATTCCATACACGTGAACACAAGATTTCTATGAGACAGTGCCGCTTGATAAGAAGGCCATTGTTTGCAACATGAAATGGGTGGACTGGAAGTACATAGATGCAAATGAAGACTACTCCACCCACGTTCATGAGAACTTCAAGAGTGCTGGTGTTGATAAGTTTGTTGGGAAAAAGTTGACAAAATGGAATGATGAGATGATCATGCAATTCTACTCCACTACTCACTTCTATCCAGATGGGAGAATTGTATGGATGACTGAGGGCACCATGTACCAGTCATCTAGATCTAAGTGGGAAACTCTTATTCATGCCCCTGAGGAAGAAGAAAATGATATTGATGTATATGGAAAGCCTCGGATGGACCACAACTCAATGGCAAATATGTACAAAAAGATCCCTTCAAAGGATCTTGAAGGACACAAACTTGGATCAATATATCATTTGCAAGAAGGTTTGGGTACCACCAACACCATTCTGAGGCATACTCTTTTTCCCAAATCTGGAGATGAGAGAATGATTTCTGGACACTCCATCAACTTGCTTCATTTATTTGATGTTCCGCAGAAATTCAAAGTCATGAGCTTAATTGTTGAAACAGACAAGAGGGCTGCTGCTGACCAGAAGAGGTCATGTGGATATGCCCCTCACGTTCAGATGCTTATCAACTCCAAAGTTGGTACATGCACATATCTAATAGACCATGACCATCTTCCTCTTCAGCCAGAGTTCAAGGACAATGTAGGGGTGATGGACCCTTCAAACCCTACATTAGTTGAGGCTCATGAGAAGGCTTGGGAAGCAGCAGCAACAACAAAGGCAGCAAAGGAAGCCACTGCACCAAATGCACCAATAGAAAATCTCAAATCCAAGCAAGACCAAACGACATATCTGCTGGAAGCAACTCTGAGGATTGAGCGAAGCCTGGCAAACTTAGCCAAGGATCAGGAGATCCTAGAGCGAATAGTGGAATACAAGATCTCCAATCTTGATGTCAAGGTCACAGAGATCCAGTTATTGCGGAGAAGCTGAGAGATGATGTTGAGGATGTAGATACTACCAGCAGATTTCAGAGTGTGCCAAGGGCACCTAGATCTTCAGTTGTGCCAATTGCAGATACGATGACCACTCATTTTGCTCCTGCCACAACTACACCAGTGCCACCTCCTGTGTCTGCACCACATGTGCAATAGACATCTTCTGAAGCATTCGCTGATGCAGTTCTCTCAATGCCATCTACGCACACCGGAGCCACAAGCCAGAAGACCCCTTCAGGAGCTGCAGAGGATCGTGCCTAGAGTGTCGTATAGCACTATACTTTTTCAAGCTTTTTGGTAACTTGTTGCCAAAGGGGGAGAAAATGTATAGATCATAGGCTACGAGAGAAAGAGAGATAGAGAGAGAGAGAGATAGAGAGAGAGAGAGAGAGAGTCTTTCACCTCTTTGGTTTTATTGCCTTGATACTTCCTTTGTTTTATTCGTGCTACTTATGGTTTTATGCTCGTGAGGATTGTGTGTTTGATCATACTATGATTAATGTGTGCTTAATGCTTATCCCTATCAAGTCTATATATGATCGTTCACTTATGTTTGGTGATGCGTGATACATCTCCATCGTATCTACTTTTCCAAACTCTTTTGCCCTTGTTTTGGACTCTAATTTGCATGATTTGAATGGAACTAACCCAGACTGACGTTGTTTTCAACAAAATTGCCTTGGTGTTATTTTTGTGCAGAAATAAAAGTTCTCGGAATGACTTGAAATTTTTTGGAGAATATTTTTTGGAATTAATAAAAAATATTGACGAAAGAATCAACCAGTGGGGACCCACTAGGCGACCACAAGGGTGGGAGGCGCCCTACCCTCCTGGGCATGCCCCATGGCTTGTGGGTCCCATGAAACTCCACTGACCTCAACTCCAAGTCCATATATTCAATTTCAGGGAGAAAAGAAAATCAAAGAGAATGATTCATCATGTTTTACGATACGGAGCCGCCGTCGCCTCCTATTCTTCATCGGGAGGGCATATCTGGAGTCCGTTCGGGGGACCGGAGAGGGGAATGCAACTCCGTCGTCATCATCAACCATCCTCCGTCGTCAATTTCATGATGCTCATCGCCACGCGTGAGTAATTCCATCATAGGCTTGCTGGACGGTGATGGGTTGGATGAGATTTATCATGTAATCGAGTTAGTTTTGTTAGGTTTTGATCCCTAGTATCCACTGTGTTCTGAGATTGATGTTGCTATGACTTTGCTATGCTTAATTCTTGTCACTACGTGCCATGAATTCAGATATAAACCCTTTATGTTTCCATGAATATATTTGTTTTCTTGATCCGATCTTGCAAGTTGTAGACACCTATTACGAGTTATGATCCGCATACCCCAAGGTGACAATAATTGGGATTCTTTTCGGTGATTACCGTAGTTTGAGGAGTTCATGTATTCACTAAGTGCTAATGCTTTGTTCCGGTTCTCTATTAAAAGGAGGCCTTAATATCCATTAGTTTCCATTAGGACCTCGCTGCCACGGGAGGATAGGACAAAAGATGTCATGAAAGTTCTTTTCCATAAGCACGTATGACTATATTCGGAATACATGCCTACATTATATTGATGAATTGGAGCTAGTTTTGTGTCACCCTAGGTTATAACTATTGCAAGATGAATGCCAACCAACATAATTATCCATCACTGATCCATTGCCTACGAGCTTTTCACATATTGATCTTTGCTAAGTTACTTTTCTGTTGCTACTGTTACAATCATTACAAAACTGCTACTGTTACTTCTGCCATCGTTGTTGTTACGTCCATACTACTTCGCTACTAAATACTTTGCCGCAGATATTAAATCTTTCAGGTGTGGTTGAATAGACAACTCAGCTGCTAATACTTGAGAATATTCTTTGGCTCCCCTTGTGTCGAATCAATAAATTTGGGTTGAATACTCTACCCTCGAAAACTGCTGCGATCCCCTATACTTGTGGGTTATCAAGACCTTTTTCTGGCACCGTTGCTAGGGAGTATAGCTCTATTCTCTGAGTCACTTGGGATTTATATCTGTTGATCACTATGAAGAATTTGAAAGATACCAAAACCAAGATCCGTCCCTCTACTACGAGGGGAGGTAAGGAACTGCCATCTAGCTCTGCACTTGATTCACCTTTTGTTTTGAGTAAGCTTGTGACACCTACACCCGCTATTGATTCTGATATGTCGCATGTTATTGATGATACTACTTGTGCTATGAATGATGCTTATGATGCTACGACTTTTCTTGATAAAACTGTGCGACTGGGTGAATTACTTGATGAACACCTTGCTAGAGTTAGAACTATTGATTATGCTGAAGATGATGATATTTCTGAAACTGATGAAATTATTGAAACTGAAAACTTTGAAACCTGATAAGACTATCTCTCATAGATATGAACTTCCTGTTATGCCTGAGGATTATGTTATGGATGGAGTGGTAGCTAGGGACTTTCTTGCTTGTAAGTATAGAGATGATCTTAAGAAATTATTGTGCAAGTGGAAATAAAAACCTTTGAATGCTAGAATGCAATATGATCCTAAGTTTGCTACTTCACCTATCTTTGTTACTGATAAGGATTATGAATTATCTGTCGATCCTGAGTTAATTACTTTGGTTGAATCTGATCCTTTCCATGGTTATGAATCTGAAACTATTGTGGCACATCTTACTAAATTGAATGATATAGCCACCCTATTTGCTCAAGAGGAAAAAAATTGCTATTACTATATTCTTAAGTTGTTTCCATTCTCGTTAAAGGGTGATGCTAAGTTATGGTTTAATTCTCTTGCTCCTGGTTGTGTGCGTAGTCCTCGGGATATGATTTACTACTTCTCTAAAAAAATATTTCCCTGCTCATAAGAAACAAGCTGCTTTAAAGGAAATATTTAACTTTGCGCAAATTGAAGAAGAGAGTCTCCCACAAGCTTGGGGAGGCTTCTTCAATTACTTAATGCTTTGCCTGATCACCCTCTCAAGAAAAATGAAATACTTGATATCCTTTATAATGGACTAACCGATGCTTCCAGGGACCACCTAGATAGTTGTGCTGGTTGTGTTTTCAGGGAACGAACTGTTGAGCAAGCTGAATTGCTATTGAATAATATATTGAGTAATGATAATGATTGGACACTTCTGGAGCCAATTCCTAAGCCAACTCCAAATAAAAGAGGTATTCTATTTCTCAGTCCCGAAGATATGCAAGAGGCAAATAAATCTATGAAAGAAAAGGGTATTAAAGCTGACGATGTTAAGAATTTACCACCTATTGAAGAAATACATGGTCTTGATAACCCGGCACAGGTAGTAGAGGTAAATTCTCTCTATAAATTTGATGAAGGTGATATTCCTCATAATAAGTCTGCTAGTCAATGCTTGGATGAGTTTGATAATTTTATTGTTAAACAAGAAAATTTCAATGCTTATGTTAATAGACAATTGAAACGTAATGCTCACATGCTTGACAGCTTGGGTGATTATATGAGTAGAACTGTTAGTGATCTTAAGATTATTAGTAAGCATGCTTCCATGGTTAAAACTCAAGTAGAACAAGTACTTAAGGCACAGGATGATTTGCTCAATGAGTTGAATAGTAAGAATAATGATAATGTTGTTAGGGTTATGACCAGAGGTGGTAAGATGACCCAGGAACCTTTGTATCCTGAAGGCTATCCTAAGAGTGTTGAGCAATATTCTTAGAGAATTAATACTGGTGCACCTAGTACTCCCAGTAATAAAAAGAAATAGAAAACTGATAGGACTTTGCATGCTTCTAGTGAACCTGTTATAGATACACCTGAGAATCCTAGTGATATTTCTATTTCTAATGCTGAAACACAATCCGGTGATGAACATGAACCTAGTGCTAATGTTAACGATGATGTTCATGTTGATGCTCAACCTAGTAATGATAATGATGTAGAGATTGAACCTGTTGTTGATCTTGATAACCCACAATCAAAGAATCAACGTTATGATAAGAGAGATGAGGGAGTCCTGGATTAGGGGTATCCGGACAGCCAGACTGTTGGACTATGAAGATACAAGATTGAAGACTTCGTCTCGTGTCCAGATGGGACTCTCCTTGGCGTGGAAGGCAAGCTTGGCAATACGGATATGTGGATCTCCTTCCTTGTAACCCTAGCCCCCTCTGGTGTCTATATAAACTGGAGGGTTTAGTCCGTAGGACAACAACAATCATACCATAGGCTAGCTTCTAGGGTTTAGCCTCTACGATCTGGTGGTAGATCAACTCTTGTAATACTCATATCATCAAGATCAATCAAGCAGGAAGTAGGGTATTACCTCCATCGGGAGGGCCCGAACACTGGTAAACATTGTGTCCCCCGCCTCCTGTTACCATCCGCCTTAGACGCACAGTTCGGGACCCCCTACCCGAGATCCGCCGGTTTTGACACCGACATTGGTGCTTTCATTGAGAGTTCCACTGTGACGTCACCATAAGGCTTGATGGCTCCTTCGATCATCGTAACAATGCGGTCCAGGGTGAGGTCTTCCTCCCCGGACAGATCTTTGTATTCGACGGCTTCGCACTGCAGGCCAACTCGCTTGGCCATCTGGAGCAGATCGAGAGCTACGCCTCTGGCCACCAGGTCAGGTTCGGAAACTTGAATTACACTGCCGACATCCACGGAGACTTGATCTTCGACGGATTCGAGCCCATGTCAGGTGCGCCGCACGAACACGACGAGCATGATATAGCTCTGACGTCGGACAGTGTTCGGGAGATCACACCGGCAACCGCTCCGGCCTTTAATCCGGAAGCAAACTGCGCCATCCAAGGACATGTGGATAGACCCCGCCATGGAGACCGTACTCTCAGCAGCGATAGAGCCGGACACTGACCTTACCCCTCATGAGAGTCGTGATGACGAACCACTGGATTCATCTCCAGCCATGGGCTCCGAACCGCCTGCGTCCGTGCCTATCGAATCCAATTGGGCACCGATCATGGAGTTTACCTTCGCGGATATCTTTCAGCACTCACCCTTCGATGATGTGCTAAACTCGTTAAGGTCTCCCTCCTTGTCAGGAGAACCTTGGTCGAACTATGTCCGGCTAGAATGGGATGCGGACGACAAAGAAATTCGCTCCCCACCCACCACCCACTTAGTAGCCACTATCGACGATTTAACCGACATGCTCGACTTCGACTCCGAAGACATCGATGGTATGAATGATGATGCAGGAAACGAACAGGAACCACTGCCCACAGGGCACTGGACCGCTACCTCATCATTTGATATATACATGGTGGATACACCCAAAGAAGGCAATGGTGATAAGGCAGCGGAGGATGACCCCTCCAAGAAGCAACCCAAGCGCCGACGTCAGCGGCGCCGCTCTAAGTCTCGCCATAGCAAAAGTATTGATACCGGCACAGGAGACAATAGCACTCCGGACAGTGCCGAAGACAACGACAAACCCCTCCAGCAAGATTTAGAGCTGGAGGATGAACAAGCCAGCCCTACTGAGTGAGCAACAGATGGAGAAACGAAGGATGACAATTACATGCCCCTCTCCGAAGACGAGGTGAGCCTCGGCGACGAAGAATTTATCGTGCCTGAGGATCCCACCGAGCAGGAGTGCTTTAAGCGCCGGCTTACATCCACAGCAAATAGCCTGAAGAAAAAGCAACAACAGCTTCGAGCTGATCAAGATTTGCTAGCAGACAGATGGACTGAAGTCCTTGCGTCCGAGGAATATGAACTCGAACGCCCAACCAAGAGTTATCCAAAGCGTAGGTTGCTACCTCAACTAGAGGAGGAAGCATTGAAACCTACATCACCAGCGTATGATGCGGCCGGTTGGCCACCTCGTGGCCGAGACAGAGAGGCATTTCAGCCCGAAGTCCAGTCCCCACCCCGCAGCCAATTAAACAAAAATACCAAGGGCCGGGGCAACACGCGGAACCTGCGAGGTGTATTGGAAAACAAGGCAAAACATGCAGATCGATCTACGGATCAAGGAGGTGTGCACCAACACGCGACGATGATCGTCACGTCGGATACACTAAATGTAAATCCGTTCGAGCCGAACACGGCAGACAAGACTCATATGAACTGCGTCGTGATATAGCCCGGCATAGAGGCGCCGCACACCCCCTATGCTTCACTGATGAAGTTATGGATCACGAATTCCCAGAGGGCTTTAAACCCATAAATATCGAATCATATGATGGTACAACAGATCCGTGGTATGGATTGAGGATTTCCTCCTCCACATTCACATGGCTCGTGGTGATGATCTACATGCCATTAAGTACTCCCACTAAAACTCAAAGGACGAGCTCGACATTGGCTGAATAGCTTGCCAGCAAACTCCGTCGGCAGTTGGGAGGATTTGGAAGATGCATTCCTTGACAACTTCCAGGGCATTTATGTGTGACCACCGGATGCTGACGATTTAAGTCATATAACTCAGCAGCCAGGGGAATCGGCCAGGAAATTCTGGACCCGGTTCCTAACCAATAAGAACCAAATAGTTGACTGTCCGGATGCAGAGGCCTTAGCGGCATTTAAACATAATATCTGTGATGAATGGCTCGCCTGACACCTCGGCCAAGAGAAGCCAAAATCCATGGCAGCCCTCACGACACTTATGACCCGCTTTTGTGCGGGAGAAGATAGTTGGTTGGCTCGTAGTACCAATACATCAAGCAAACCTGGCACATCAGAAGCCAGGGATAGCAACGGCAAACTACGATGCAACAACAATAAGCGCCGCAAATATGGTGAAAACGCCGAAAACACGGCAGTTAATGCCAGGTTCAGGGGCTCAAAGTCCGGTCAGCGGAATGGGCCACCCAAAAAAAATCTGGGTCCTTCCAGTCTGGACCGCATACTTGATCGCCAATGCCAAATTCATGGCACCCCAGAAACGCCAGCCACCCATACCAACAGAGAATGATGGGTCTTCAAACAAGCCGGCAGGGCAGGCGCCAGAGACAAAGGGGGGTCTCAAAGGGACGATAGCGACAAAGAGCCCAGACCACCGAACACAGGAGGGCAAAAGGAATTTCCCCCGCATATTCAATCAGTGAACGTGGTACATACCACCCAAATTACCAACTCGGACCAGATATCCATCCCTAGGGATGGTGACTCAACGGAACTTGTCGTCCCATAATATAAACTGGGGCCAGTTACCTTCAACCGCACGGATTGTCCGGTCAACGCCAATCAGAGCAATCCAGCCGCACTAGTCCTGGACCCAATAATATACGGGTTCCACCTCACTCGAGTCCTTATGGACGGCGGTAGCAGTTTTAATCTGCTTTACCAAGACACAGTGCGCAAGATGGGCATCGATCATTTAGCGATCAAACCCACTAAAGCCACTTTCGTGAGGCATTATACTGTGAGGAGGCTCACAGACAGCTCCATTACCCTTGAGGTAGTCTTCGGTTCACCAGAAAATTACCGTATCGAAGAGTTAAACTTCGAAATCGTCCCTTTCCGCAGTGATTATCAAGCACTGCTCCGACGAACCGCATTCGCTCAATTCAATGCGGTGCCACATTATGCCTACCGTAAGCTCAAGATGCCCGGTCCACGTGGCGTCATCACGGTTAATGGCAAGGCCGAACTTTCCCTCGGCACCAGCGTATACACCACTGCCTTAGTAGCAGAAACAACGAGCAGCACCTTGCAGCCGAATCTCGAGCTGACGTCCAGGCTTCCGGACACCGTCAAGGGACTCCAAATTACTTCGTGGAAGGATAGCCTGGCCCATTCTTGGCTCGACTAAACACTCCGGCGAAGGCCAGGATAGGTCGAACTCAGCGGCTCAACCGCCCCACGGCATATAAATATTTCTTACATTTTCTTCGCAGGTTCACCTTTGCGCCAACCAGGACGGGCTACACGGACGCAGCTTGAACGCGTAAGGGAATCCTTAGACATCTCCCGTAGTGACCGTCCAGCTATATTGCGGATCCGCACTCAGCCTCCTCCCCCTGGTCCCAAAGAGGTTCCGTAATCACATTCCTTTTTCTTATCACATTACTTGTACCCATACGCATAGACGTAATATTCAAATACAACATGTGGATTTATATGACGCTTACCTGCTGTTATTTCTTATTGAAATCATTCTGTCAAGTGGCATCCGCAAACAGCGATATGCCCTAAAATATGCCAGGGCTTCGCTTACCCATAACACAGCAAAGAACTCCGAACACCTTCATGGAAGTTCGCACTTTAACTTATAGCATTATATGCATCAGCTCCAATCATGTCTTGGGTCAATAGTTGGGTTTGCCCGGCTCCCATGTTTTGGTACCTTACGTTCCGCTATATCGGCTAAGGTAGCACTGGGAGAACTACTGCGATTGTGTCCCGGTTCTTCCGGACGAGCACCTCAGTAGTACTGCCATGATACAGCGAGAGCTAGTCAGCTGTTCGAAAGGTCACAAAATCTTTAAGGATTTCTCCCGCATAATGCCATAACCAATGCAGCGTGCGATGGATCGGTTCTTTCTCCAATCAGGCGCTTATAGAGCCCCTAGTACGCTCTTCCGAACACCACGGGCTGCGCCGACCATACTAAAGCTCCTATGGCTAAGTGAGAGTGATAAAGTCCTATAGTCCGATTGCCTGGTTCGTTGTGCTGAGCACCTCCTTCGGAGGACCCAAAACTGGGATAAAGAGTGCCTGTGTTTATCTCAACACCCCTGCATTTCATACGTAAAGGTAAGCCAACGATCGCCAACTCTCAGATTTAACATATAAAACGGCCGCACATGAGGGTAAACTTTCATATAATAGGCGGTAACTGATGTAAACGACCTTGTTTTAACATTACAAAGGACAACATGATTTGCATTCATGGAAATATAAAGTCCTTGGTGCATAGCTCAAGACAAGGTAGGATCCTTTCAGGACATTCTCATAATATAACTCGGGCTTGCGGTGCTCCTTCCCCTCCGGCGGTCCTTCGGTCATCAGCTTTTCAGCATCCATCTTCCCCCAATGCACCTTTGCGCGGGCGAAGGCCATTCGTGCACCCTCTATACAGACCGACTGCTTGATGACGTAAAGTCGAGGACATGCACCTACAAGCTACTTCACGAGCCCGAAGTAGCTAGTTGGGATCGGCTCAGCAGGCCATAGCCGGATAATTAAATCCTTCATGGCTAGTTCCGCTGCCTTCCGTAGTTCGATCAGCTGTTTCAGTTGATCGGCAAAAGGCACCAGATAATTCGGTGCCAAATACTGCGACCAGAAGAGCTTATCCGCGGTATTCCTTTCTTCGGCTCGGTAGAATTGAGCGGCATCTGATATGTTGCGAGGTAGCTCGGCAAATACCCTTGAGAAATCAGGATTCAAAATTACAAATATAAATCTTCCCCCCAAATACTTGCTCTACAGGGAAAAAGCCTTACCAGCCGCGGTCTTCCTCGCCTCTTGGATCTCCTGCAGGGTGCTTCGGATTTCCCCCCGGGCATCGCTCATGGCCTGATGCGCCTTGGTGAGTTCGGCTTCCTTCTCTGTTAAACTCTGCTCCAAGGTCTCACATTTCCTCACGGCCTCTTGTAACTCCTTCTCAGCTTTAATAACCCTGGCCTCGTGCTTCTCACTAAGAGCCTGCTCAGTGGCCGCCTTTTTCTCGGCCTTGGCCACAGCCTTCTTAAGGTCTTCGACTTCGGTCACAATCCCTAGCGCAAGTCATAAAGCTCAGTTCATACTGAAAGTTGCTTCGCATTAAACGCGAACAAGACTTGTGCATACATTGTTTATCCCTCAACTGCATTTTCAATTAGCCAAGTTCTTCTGTGGCCCGCTCCAGACTTTGATTCAGCCCGGAGACCTCCGCAGTATGACAAGTAGCAGCCGTTACAGACACCTGCTTATAACAGAAGAGAAATAGATACCATTCGATGAGTCTTCCTGCGAACATAAATTCGATCCTCTGTCCGGTTCCTTTTTTCACCGAACAGGGTATCGGGGGCTACTATCTATACCATGACACTCTTCGACAACCCATAAAACATACCTCAAAGCCTCTTATAAGGCTGATACAGGCTTTGTTCAGTCCACTCTCAGTTGACTGAATTTTCCCAATCACTGCACCCATAAGGGCATGGTGTTCATCAATGATGGAGGCGTCTTTCAACGCCACTAACAAAGCATCTGACACTTCTGGATAGATAGAGGTCGTTGATGGGACAGGCACTCCCCCTCCAGCTAAAGGAGGCTACCTGCTTGATCCTGGAGCCGTATAGGTCTCTGGAATCGCATCCGGCTGGGAGCCGAACTCAGTATCGCTCCCGCCATCAGCCCCCACGGGAATCTTTTCCCCCATGTGGCCGGCCCCTGAGGTTTGACCTACAGGCGCCGCCTTCACGGCTTTTTCCTTTCCTCCTTGGCCGGGGTCCTTCTGGGACGAAGCCTCGGTGTTGTGCACCTGTTTGGAGGAAGGGGCCTTTGGGGGCGTCCCGCTCTCCATAGCATTTGAGCTCAGCAAGTCCTCTGATGAGGATTGTTTGGCACGAGACCCCGTCGGACTACAAAAATATGGCTTGGGTTAAAATACTAAGCCACGATGAGTCTGGACGTCTAAAACATACTCGGATTTAATACACTTACGAGTTCGCCAGGGGCTGGGCCCTGGGATCCCACGCCGGGCCGCTGTTGGCGGCGGCAGTGGGCTCCTTCGGAAGAGGAGCCTTTCCCCTTTTGGGTAGCTCGGCCTCCAAGTGTACGGAGGCCGTCCTCTTCTTTCTTCCCCCCGCAGGGGATTCATCTTCCTCCTCCTCCTCGTCCTCTTCGGAGGCGGAATGGGCATTGAAGCCTTTTCGGATATTGTGTCCGAAGTGCCGCAGCGACGAAGGCCGCCCCGGGTCTTCTTGGCCTCATTCTCGGTCGTCTTCTTCGGCACCTTGTAAGGTGCCGGGACCAACATCTTCGTCATAAGTGGGATGGTCGGTTCTTCGGGCAGCGGGGCCGGACAATGGATCCGCTCCGCCTTCTTCGTCCAGCCCTGGGAGAGTTGTAGAAAACACGTTAAGCGTTTCTTTTCATTTACGCGGATAGAAAAGTTTGATAACTCACCGAACTTGCCGGGCGGGACAGTTGGTACCCACGGTCTTCGGCAGAGTCTAGCCACGATTTGCTAAACTTGAAAAGCACCTTCCAAATGTTCTTGTGCAAGGAGCCAAAAAGCTCCCGCAAGGTTTGGTGCTGGGCCGGATCGAATTCCCACAAATTGCAAGTCCGGTGCTGACAAGGCAGGATCCGGTGAATCAACATCACCTGGACCACATTGACAAGCTCAATGTTCTTGTCTCCCATATCTTCAACGCGCGTCTGGAGCGCCAATAGTTCGTCGAACAACGACCAGTCCAGGCCTTTCTTGACCCAGGATATAAGCCACAGGGGGGCGCCAGATCGGAACTTGGGAGAGGCGGCCCACTCTGTGCCGCGCAGCTCAGTGATATAAAACCACTGATGTTGCCACTCCTTGTCAGAATCATTGAAGGTTCCCGTTGGCCATGTGACATTGGGCATCTTGCTCACCATGGCACCCCCACATTCGGTGTGCTCGCCGCCCACCACCTTGGGCTTCACATTAAAAATCTTCAGCCATAAGCCGAAGTGCGGTGAAATGCGGAGAAAAGCCTTGCACACGACAATAAACGTCGAGATGTTGAGGAAGGAATTGGGGGACAGATCGTGAAGATCGATCCCATAATAGTACATGATGTCGCGAAAGAACGGGTGGAGGGGAAATCCTAGCCCACGGACAAAATGAGGGAGGAATACAACCCTCTCGTGGGGTTCCGGAGTAGGGACGATTTGTCCCGCCGTTGGAAGACGGTGGCTGATTTTCTTGGCCAGGTACCCGGCCTTCCCAAGCTTTTTAATATCCTTCTCTTGGACGGTAGAGGCCATCCATTTGCATCCCGCTCCTGATCCGGACATCCTCGAAGGACCTCTTGTGGATAGAGAAGAGGAACGCTTGAGCGTTGGAGCTTGAGCAGAACGGAATGAGCCGGGAGGAAGGCGTGGGTGAAAAGAATAAATCCTTGTCCCCTTATAAGGACGGAAGAGGCGATGCGCCTCCCCACTTACCTGGTAAAACCTCTTATTCCCCAAACGCCATAATGGATGGCACGGTTGGGTTACCCACACCCGTATTGATGAGAATCCCGTGATAAGGGGACAAGATCTCTGCTTCGACAAGACGTGCCAAGGAAACCACCTCGTGATAGGTGCAGTGACTGGTTGCGAAAAATGGTTCGAGGTCGGGCCGTGGTGTGCCGCCAAACGTGTTAGCAGATTAGATTTGTGGAAATATTATTCTCTCTACGATGGTATGTGGAACTTGTTTTGCAGAGCCGGACACTATCCTTGTTCAAAATCTTCTATGGAGTATTCGGAGGAGGAACCCGCCTTGCAATGCCGAAGACAAACTGCGCGTCAGACTCATCGTCATTGAAGCCTGGTTCAGGGGCTACTGAGGGAGTCCTGGATTAGGGGGTATCCGGACAGCCAGACTATATCCTTTGGCCGGACTGTTGGACTATGAAGATACAAGATTGAAGACTTCGTCTCGTGTCCGGATGGGACTCTCCTTGGCGTGGAAGGCAAGCTTGGAAATACGGATATGTGGATCTCCTTCCTTGTAACCGACTCTGTGTAACCCTAGCCCTCTCTGGTATCTATATAAACCGGAGGGTTTAGTCCGTAGGACAACAACAATCATACCATAGGCTAGCTTCTAGGGTTTAGCCTCTATGATCTTGTGGTAGATCAACTCTTGTAATACTCATATCATCAAGATCAATCAAGGTGAAGTAGGGTATTACCTCCATCGAGAGGGCCCAAACCTGGGTAAACATTGTGTCCCCCGCCTCCTGTTACCATCCGCCTTAGACGCATAGTTCGGGACCCCCTACCCGAGATCCGCCGGTTTTGACACCGACAAGAGACTTCGTTGCTAGGAAGCATGGTAAAGGAAGAGAACCTTGGGTTCATAAACCCATGCCCTTTGCTCCTAAGCCATCCAAGAAAAAGGATGATGAGGATTTTGAGCGCTTTTGCGAAATGCATAGACCCATCTTTTTGCGTATGCGTTTGACTGATATTCTGAAAATGTCTCCTTATGATAAGTATATGAAAGATATGGGTACTAATAAAAGAAAGATACTGACAGCTGAAATCTCCACCAAGCTTGCTAATTACACTTTTAAGGGTGGAATACCTAAAAAACTTGGAGATCCAGGAATACCAACTATACCATGCTCCATTAAAAGAAACTATGTTAAAACTGCTTTATGTGATCTTGGAGCCGGTGCTAGTGTTATGCCTTTCTCTTTATATCGTAGACTTGATTTGAATAAGTTGACACCAACTGAAATCTCTTTGCAAATGGCTGATAAATCAACTGCTATACCCATCGGTATTTGTGAGGATGTGTCTGTTGTGGTTGCAAACGTTACTATGTTAACGAACTTTGTTATTCTTGATATTCCTGAGGACGACTGTATGTCGATCATCCTTGGTAGACCCTTTTGAATACTGCAGGGGCTGTTATTGATTGCAACAAGGGCAATGTCACTTTTCATGTTAACGGTAATGATCATACGGTACACTTTCCGAAGAAACAACCTCAAGTTCATAGTATCAATTCTATTAGAAAAGTTTCAACTATTACTATTGGAGGTTTTGAATTCCCTATCCCTACTGTCAAAAAGAAATTTGATATTATTATTGTTGGGGACATGCATATCCCCGTTGAGGTAACCTAGTGTTATTCGAAAATTCTTCGGTTTCATGTTATTCGAAAGAAGTTTGTTAATAAGACTTGATCAACCTTGTTAATGGTTTCCTTTTGATGAGCATGAGATGGATGAATTTAGATAGCACAACCTTCTGTACCTACTTTTTACTTTCTATTATTTAGAATAAATAAATCAAAAATAGTATTATATGTCTGTTTTCTGAATTGTCTGTGCAATAAAAATGTCTAGAACATAAAAGTTCTTCAAATGCCCTGAAAATTTAGTATGATTTTTATAGAATATTTCAGAATTTCTGGCACTGAGAATGCACTAGGGGGCTGCACCAGTGGACCACAAGGGTGGAGGGTGCGCCCTACCCCCCTGGGCGCGCCCCCTGCCTTGTGGGCCCCAAGTGGGTCCCCCTCACTTATTCCAGCACCCATCCACTTCGTCTTCCTCCAGAAAAAATCATCCCGTTTCTCAAACCCGTGTTCTTGCTCATCTTGCTGCCATTTCAATCTCCTTGTGCAAAGCTCCATTTGCAAAACTGTTTTGGGGGATTGTTTTTCGCTATGTGACTCCTCCAATGGTCCAATTAGTTTTTGTTCTGGTGCTTCATTTATTGCAAATTTTTGCTGCTTAGGTGACCCTCCTCTTGAGCTTACATGTCAAATTTATATGGTCCAAAGTAGTTTTGATGCATGATGTAGCCTTTAGGCACTTGTAGGAGTAGCTGCTATCAATCTTGTTGAGTTTGGTTCACTTTTATTTCGAGTCACTAAAAATTTCAGAAATTTTTCAGAGGAAGAAAAATGTTTAGGAAGATATACCAAGGTGGTTCGTCAAGCAAGAAAGCCCCAAGACTCGCTATACATGATCTGGATCTTGAACCACCAAGGGAAGCTCGAGTACGGCCTTGCGAATGGCCACTAGATCAGTTCATGGTTCATGCAGGTTTCAAGGAGGAATTTGATGCGTACGTACAAAATGCTGATCTTGAGGACTTCGTTTCAGATAAGTGCAAGCAATACTATAAACTCACCGATTCATTTGTGCGAAGGTTTAAGTTTACATCTAACCGCAATACGCATACCGTTTTATTTGATCTTTATGATAAATCATATACCATGTACCTAGAAGATTTAAACAAAGCATGCAAAATCCCCCAGGGCGCATCATTAGTGAACCCCATAAGATAATGATTTCCTTGCTAGCATCACTGTGGGAGAAACTAGAAATATTACACAAGCTACCATGGGGAGCATTCACTTTCCTGCTATACATTATTTTGCTTTCTTTATAGGTAGATGCATTAATGGTAAGAATGAGCATAGCCACCTCTGCGTTCCAGATCTTAGTATCCTCAAGTGTGCTGTGTTGGGTGAAAAAGATATAACTTGGGGGCTATTATTGCGAGGAGGTTACACCTTAATGCTAAAGACGGAGATTTCTTGGTGGAATTTATGCCACTCGTCTAGCTAATTATCTTGGAGTGCCCATAAAGGGGAATGACATTGAATTACCACCTGCTTTTCTTGATTATAATGCTTTGGTACGTTATCAGTTTCTTGTGACGAACGAGCAGTCCCTCTTGTACCAACTAATCTTTGACTGACAGCGTGTTGTCCATATTACCCTTCTTGCTCCTGTCTTCTTTAACTTTCAGGTAAAAGGGAGATATTTTATAACTAGAGAGGAGGCAAACGAGTTTGGGAGAGAGGTGGAGGCCTCTCGCCTCCATGCTGCAGCCCGTCAGCAAGAATCGCTAAGGCCCCAAAGACAACCCCGACTATAACTTTGGATATCCGCCGGGCCAGCCGTGGCCCTAGACCAACTTAGGCCAAAAGCCTAGGCTGAGGGGAGTACGCATTTCTCAGCGACATTACATTCATGTTCACACACTCATTCCACTTGTTGGTGTTCATACTTTTTCATTGTATTATCCATGCTAGTTTATTTTCTTTTTCTTGCTTTCTTGTGTGTTTGAAAAACTTTGAGAAAATCCGAAAAAATTTAGTTGTAGCTTCTTTCTGTTCCATGTTTATTTAGTAGTACTATTAAAAGAAAACCCAAAAGATTTCTCGTTCTTATTATTACGCTGTTGGCAGCTTTCCCACAGAATAGTTTTTCTCGTTCTTGTTTTACTTTCTTCGGAAAAGCAAAAACTCCAAAAATATTTCAGTGTGTTTCATTGAAATTCTTTTCTTTTCTTTGGGTGTCAAGAGGAGAAGACCACGATGAAAATGATGAGTGGCTCTCATATGCATTATTGTTGATCTAACAAGGAGCCCATATTACCTTGTCTTCTCCTTTAAATAAATGTTTGCAGATTCCAGCTTAGTCCAATGCACGTGCACTACTACTATTATCCACACTGTTCGGTCATGCAAGTTAAAGGCAATAATGACGATATATGATGAAATGATTGAGACGAGGAAAAGCTGGTATGAACTCGATGTATCTTGTTTTTTTAAATATGATTAGTTCATCATTCTTGATTTATCCCATTATGAATGAAACATGTTTGCAGTGACAATTAGAGATTAGGCTGAAGCTTCTGTCACCCTTGCCCTCCAATACGTAGTCCTATCAACATACAACTAACCCTATGGTGTGATCCACACGCGCGCTCTTATGATGGGCACCAAAGGACAGCAACATAACCACAAGCAAATTAAATCTATCATAGCAATTTACCAATCACCAATAGGACAACGAAAATCTACTCAAGCATCATAGGATGGCAACACATATTTGGATAATAATATGAAGCATAAAGCACCATGTTCAAGTAGAGGGTACAACGGATTGCGGGAGAGTGGGCCACTGAATATAGATGAGGGAAGGTGATGAAGATGTTGGAGAAGATGACGGAGGTGTTGGTGTAGATCGACACCACACGATGATTGCCCCGGCGGTGTTCCGGCGCCACCGGGAGAGAGGGGGAGAGAGCCCCCCTCCTTCTTCTTCTTCCTTGAACTCCCCCTAGATGGGAGGAGGGTTTCCCCCTCTGGTCCATGCCCTCCATGGCAGCGGAGGGGCGACAGCCCCTCCGAGATTGGATTTGTCTCTCTATTTCTCTTCTGCTTCGCGACCCCTATTTCTGGACTTTCACCATTTCTTAAATTCCCGGAGATCCGTAACTCCGATTGGCTAAAATTTTAACATGATTTTTATCCGGATACTATCTTTCTTGCAGCGAAAGAAGGGCACCAACCGCCTTACGGGGTGGCCACAAGTCTCCCAGGCGCGCCCAGGGTAGGGGGCGCGCCCCTAGGGCTTGTGGGCCCCTCGGGCATCGTCTCACGTTGATTATTTTCCCCAAAATCACATAATTCCAAAAAAAATCTCCATAAGTTTTTATCGCATTTAGACTTCGTTTGATATGGATTTTTGCGAAACAAAAAACATGCAACAAACAGGAACTGGCACTGGGCACTGTATCAATATGTTAGTCACAAAAATAATATAAAAAGTTGCCAAAAGTATTTGAAAGTTGTAGAGTATTGGCATGAAACAGTTAAAAATTATAGATAAGACGGAGAGTTATCACTGGCCGGGATGATATCCAAAGTTGTAGTTGCGGTTGAACTCGATTGCAGCTGCCCCCGCTTGGCTGGCTGCCTCGTTGAGATGAGCGGTCTCTCTTGCCCTCTCATACTCATATGTCTCCTCTCTGAGTATGAAATATCTTCGTTTTACCGGAAAGTCAAAGAAGGCAGGAGCGGGAAGCGTAATATAGACGACACGACGCCTGTCAAAGATTAGTATGTACTGGAATGGCAAATCATCCCTCTCAAGAAATTGGTAACGTTCCATAGCCGCATAATCAAGGAAAGCTGGTGGTAACTAAGGATCATCATTTCTTATAGGTACTCCAAGAAAGTCAGCTAAACGAGTGGCATAAATTCCACCAAAGAAATCTCTATCTAAAGCATCATTATGTAGCCGACGTGCAACAATAGCCCCTAAGTTATATTGTTTATCATTCATTATTGCGCTCTTAAGAACACTCAAGTCAGAAGCGCAAAGGTTGCTATGGTCATGTTTACCATTAATACATCTTCCTATGAAGAGAGCAAAATAATGTAAGGCAGAAAAGTGAATGCTCCTTATAGTAGCTTGTGTTATGCTTCTAGTTTCACCCACGATGATGGTAGCAAGGAACTCAACGCAGACAGATTTATGAGGTTCGGTATAAATGCCCCATTGCGGAATTTTGCATGCTTCATTAAATTCCTCTAGGTCCATGCGATACGATTTATCATAAAGGTAAAACAAAACGGAATGTGTATTACGATGGACTGAGTACTTGAATCTCCACACAAAAGAATCAGTGAGGTTGTAATACTGTAAGCACTTATCTGACAAGAAGTCCCTCAGGCCGGCGTTGTGCACATATATATCAAATTCTTCCTTGAAACCTGCACAAGTCATGAAATAATACGACGACCGTTCGCAAGGTCGTACTAGAGCAAACCACGGTGGTTCAAGGTCCAGCTCATGTATCGCAAGTCTTGGGGATTTCTTCTTTGAAGAACCACCTTGCAACATTTTCCTAATCATTTTCTCCCTCCGAAATTTTATGAAATTTTTAGTGACTCAAAATAAAAGTGAACAAAACTCAATAAAATTGATAGCAATTACTCCTACAAGTATCTACAGGCTATATCATGCACCAAAACAAGTGTGAAACATATAAATTTGACATGCAAGCTCAAGAACATGGTCACCAATAGTAGCTAAATGTGCAAATAATAAACCACTAGAGCAAAAACTAATTGGACCATCGTAGGAGTCCCATACCGATGAACCATCTCCCAAAATAGTTTTGGAAATGGAGCAACAAGAAAGGAGATCGAAAATGGCAGCAAGATGAGCAAGAACACGGGTTTGAGCAAGGGGATGATTTTTTCTGGAGGAAGAGGAAGGAGATGGGTGGCAACAATAAGTGGTGGGGCCTACAGGGGCCCAACAAGCCTGTTAGGCGCGCGCCCTGTGAGCTTGTGGCTCACAGGTGCACCCCCTAGGGTGTGTTCAGCGCTAATAATTTTTAAATATTACAGAAAAAATCATACTGAATTTTCTGGGTATTTGGAGAACTTTTATTTTATGGTCATTTTTATTGCTCAAAAAAAGTAAAATAATAGTATTTCTACTTTATTAATTCTAAATAACATAAAGTAAAAAGTGTGTACAGAAAATTGTGTTTACTAAATTTATCGACCACATGCCCGTCAAAAGGAATCCATTAATAAGATTGATCAAGTCTTATTAACAAACTTCTTCTGAATGACATGAAACCGGAGAATATTCGTATAACACTAGGTTACCTCAACGGGGATATGCATGTCCCAACAATAAGAATAACATATTTATTTTTGATAGTAGGAATAGGGAATTCAAAACCTCCAATAGTAATTGTTGAAAATTTTCCAATAGAGTTGATATTATTCACTTGAGGTAATTTCCTCGAAAAGTGTACCGTATGCTCATTAATTACCGTTAACATGAAAAGTGGCATTGCCTTTATTGCAATCAATAATAGCCCCTTCAGTATTAAAAAAGGTCTACCAAGGATAATCGACATACTGTCGTCCTCGAGTATATCAAGAATAACAAAGTCCGTTAAGATAGTAACATTTGCAACTACGACAGGTGCATCCTGACAAATAACGATGGGTATAGTAGTTGATTTATCAGCCATTTGCAAAGAGATTTCAGTTGGTGTCAACTTATTCAAATCAAGTATTCGATACAAAGAGAAAGGCATAACACTAACACCTGCTCCTAAATCACATAAAGCAGCTTTAACATAGTTTCTTTTAGTGGAGCAAGGTATAGTTGGTATTCCTGGGTCTCCTAGTTTGTTTGGTATTCCACCATTAAATGTATAATTTGCAAGCATGGTGGAAATTTCAGCTTCCGGTATCTTTCTTTTATTTGTAACAATATCTTTCATATACCTAGCATAAGGGGACATTTTCAAAATATCAGTCAAACGCAAGCGCAAAAAAATGGGTCTAAGCATTTCACAAAAGCGCTCAAATTCTTCATCATCTTTATTCTTTGAAGCTTTAGAAGGAGAAGGCATGGGTTTCTGAACCCATGGTTCTCTTTCTTTACCATGTTTCCTAGCAATGAAGTCCCTTTTATCATATCTTTTATTCTTAGGTTGTGGGTTATCAAGATCAACAACAGGTTCTATTTCCACATCATTATCATTACGAGGTTGAGCATCATCATGAACGTCATCATTGTTATTATAACTAGGTTCATGTTCATCACCTGATTGTGTTTCAGCATCTGAAATTGAAATTTCATTTGGATTCTCAGCTTTGTCTACATTAGGTTCACTAGAGGCATGCAAAGTCTTATCATTTTTATTTTTCTTACTAGAAGGACTAGGTGCATCAATATTAATTCTCTGAGAATCTTGCTCAATTCTCTTAGGATGACCTTCAGGATACAAAGGTTCCTGAGTCATTTTACCACCTCTAGTCATAACTCTAACAACATGATCATTCGTTTTATTGTTCATCTCATTTAGCAAATCATTTTGTGCTTTGAGAACTTGTTCTACTTGAGTTTTTATCATGGAAGCATGTTTACTAACAATCTTGAGATCATTAACAATTCTAGACATGAATGCACTCTGCCGCTCAATCATATAACCATTTCGTTTCAGTTGTCTACTAACATATGCATTGAAGTTTTCTTGTTTAACAACAAAGTTATCAAATTGATCCAATCATTGACTAGCAGACTCAGTATAAGGAATTTCACCTTCATCAAATATATAGAGAGAATTTACCTCTACTACCTGTGTCGGGATATCAAGACCATGTATTTCTTCAACAGGTGATAAATTCTTAACATCTTCAGCTTTAATACCTTTTCTTTCACAGATTTCTTTGCTTCTTGCATATCTTCGGGACTTAGAAACATAATACCCCTCTTCTTCAGAGTTGGCTTAGGAGGTGGTTCAGGAAGACTCCACTCATTATCATTCCTCAATATATTATTCAATAATTCTTCAGCTTGTCCAATAGTGTGTTCCCTGAAAACACAACCAACACAACTATCTAGGTGGTCCCTAGAAGCATCGGTTAGTCCATTATATAAGATATCAAGTATTTCATTTTTCTTGAGAGGATGATCAGGCAAATTATTAAGTAATTGGAGAAGCCTCCCCCAAGCTTGTGGGAGACTCTCTTCTTCAAATTGCAAAAAGTTAAATATTTCCTGTAAGGCAGCTTGTTTCTTATGAGGAGGAAAATATTTTTCAAATAAGTAGTATATCATATCCTGGGGACTATGCACACAACCAGGAGCAAAAGAATTAAACCATATCTTAGAATCACCCTTTAATGAGAAAGGAAACAACTTAAGAATATAGTAATAGCGAATTTTTTCCTCATGAGCAAATAGGGTGGCTATATCATTAAGTTTATTAATATGTGCCACAACAGTTTCAGTTTCATAACCATGGAAAGGGTCGGAATCAACCAAAGTGATTAACTCAGGATCGACAGAGTATTCATAATCCTTAGCAGTAACAAAGATAGGTGAAGTAGCAAACTCAGGATCATATTTCATTCTAGCATTCGAAGATTTTCTTTCAACCTAACTAGCAATTTCTTAAGATCATCTCTATCCTTACAAGCAAGAATGTCACTAGCTACTTCTCCATTCATAATATAGCCCTCGGGTATATCGGGCAATTCATATCTGGGAGTGCTAGATATAATAGGTGTTTCATCATTTTCAGTTTCAAAGACTTCCTCAGTTTCAACAATTTCATCAGTTTCAACATTCTCAATATTTTTAACTCTACCAAGTTGTTCATCACCTAGTGGCACATCATCATCAAGAAAAGTACTAGCATCATCATAATTATCATTTATAGCAGAAGTAGCATCATCAATTACTTGCGACATATCAGGATTGATAGCAAGTGGTGGTGTCGCAAGCTTACTCAAAACAGAAGGTGAATCAAGTGCAGAGCTAGATGGTAGTTCCTTATCGCCCCTCATCCTAGAGGGAACGATCTTGGTTCTATCATCGTTTAGATCCTTCATAGTGATCAAAGGATATAAATCCCAAGTGACTTAGCAAATAGAGCTATGCTTCCCGACAACGGCGTCGGAAAAGGGTCTTGATAACCCACAAGTATAGGGGATCACAACAGTTTTCGAGGGTAGATTATTCAACCCAGATTTATTGATTCGACACAAGGGGAGCCAAAAAATATTCACGAGTATTAGCAGTTGAGTTTTCAATTCAACCACACCTGAAATACTTAATATCTGTAGCAAAGTATTCAGTAGCAAAGTAGTATGATAGTAACGGTAACAATGGCAATAGTAAGAGTAACAGTTTTGTAGCGATTGTAACAGCAGCACAGCAAAAGTAACTTAGCAAGATCAATATGTGAAAAACTCGTAGGCATTGAATCGGTGATGGTAATTGTGTCGGATGATATTCATCATGTAGCAGTTATAACCTAGAGCGATGAAGAACTAGCTTCAATTCATCAATGTAATGTAGGCATGTATTCCATATATAGTCATACGTGCTTATGGAAAAGAACTTGCATGACATCTTTTGTCCTACCCTCCCGTGGCAGCGGGGTACTAATGGAAACTAAGGGATATTAAGGCCTCCTTTTAATGGAGAACCGAAACAAAGCATTAGCACTAAGTGAATACATGAATTTCTCAAACTATGGTAATCACCAGAAAGAATCCCAATTATTGTCACCTTGGGGTATGCGCATCGTGACACGTAATAGGTGCATATAACTTGCAAGATCGGATCAAGAACACAAATATATTCATGGAAGCATAAAGGGTTCAGATGTGAATTCATGGCACTCGGGCCCTAGTGACAAGCATTAAGCATACCAAAGTTTTCAGTTTCAATAATTTCATCAGTTTCAGAAATATCGTCATCTTCAGCATAATCAATAGTTGTAACTCTAGCAAGGTGTTCATCAAGTAATTCACCCAGTGGCACAGTTTTATCAAGCAAAGTAGTAGCATCATAGGCATCATTCATAGCAGAAGTAGCATCATCAATAACATGCGACATATCAGAATCAATAGCAGGTGTAGGTGTCGCAAGCTTACTCAAAACAGTTTGTGAATCAAGTGCAGAGTTAGATGGCAGTTCCTTACCTCCCCTCGTAGTAGAGGGATAGATCTTGGTTTGGTATGTTTCAAATTTTTCATAGTGAACAATAGATATAAATCCCAAGTGACTCAGAGAATAGAGCTATGCTCCCTGGCAACGGTGCCAGAAAAAGGTCTTGATAACCCACAAGTATAGGGGATCGCAACAGTTTTCGAGGGTAGAGTATTCAACCCAAATTTATTGATTCGACACAAGGGGAGCCAAAGAATATTCTCAAGTATTAGCAGCTGAGTTGTCTATTCAACCACACCTGAAAGACTTAATATCTGTGGCAAAGTATTTAGTAGAAAAGTAGTATGGGCGTAACAACAACGGTGGCAAAAGTAACAGTAGAAGTTTTGTAATGATTGTAACAGTAGCAACGGAAAAGTAACTTAGCAAAGATCAATATGTGAAAAGCTTGTAGGCAATGGATCAATGATGGATAATTATGTCGGATGGCATTCATCATGCAACAGTTATAACCTAGGGTGACACAGAACTAGCTCCAATTCATCAATATAATGTAGGCATGTATTCCGAATATAGTCATACGTGCTTATGGAAAAAGAACTTGCATGACATCTTTTGTCCTACCCTCCCGTGGCAGCGGGGTCCTAACGGAAACTAATGGATATTAAGGCCTCTTTTTAATAGAGAACCAGAACAAAGCATTAGCACTTATTGAATACATGAACTCCTCAAACTACGGTAACCACCGGAAAGAATCCTAATTATTGTCACCTTGGGGTATGCGGATCATAACTCGTAATAGGTGTCTACAACTTGCAAGATCGGATCAAGAACACAAATATATTCATGGAAACATAAAGGGTTCATATCTGAATTCATGGCACTCGGGCCCTAGTGACAAGCATTAAACATAGCAAAGTCATAGCAACACCGATCTCAGAACATAGTGGATACTAGGCATTAAGCCCTAACAAAACTAACTCGATTACATGATAAATCTCATCCAACCCATCACTGTCCAGCAAGCCTACTATGGAATTACTCACTCCCGGCGATGAGCATCATGAAATTGGTGATGGAGAAAGGTTGATGATGACGACGGCGATGGATTCCACTCTCCAGAGCCCAGAACGGACTCCAGATCAGCCCTCCCGATGATGATCGGGAGATGGCAGTGGCTCCGTATCGTAAAACGTGATGAATCCTTCTCTTTGATTTTTTTCTCCACGAATAGGTATATAAGGAGTTGGAGTTAGGGTTGCCGGAGCTCCAGGGGCCCCACAAGCCTGGGAGGCACGCCTGGGGGGTAGGCGTGCCCCGAGAGCTTGTAGCTCCTGGGTGGCCCCCCTCTGGTATCTTTTTCCACTAGTATTTTTTATATATTTCACAAATATTCTCCGTAAATTTTTAGGTCAATCCGAGAACTTTGATTTCTGCACAAAAATAACACCATGGCAATTCTGCTGAAAACAACGTCAGTCCAGGTTAGTTCCATTCAACTAATGCAAATTAGAGTCCAAAACAAGGGCAAAAGAGTTTGGAAAAGTAGATATGATGGAGACGTATCAATCGCCAGAGTTGGTGAGTCTCAGGAGAAGGAAGGGCTTGTAGAGGAGGAGGTGTGGATGTGCATCGCTGAAGCACAAGTTATATAGTTGTGGCTAGGCCATGCGAATAGACAACCATCCCACTTCAATGCAGTACAATGGCCGAGTTGGTTTCTCGGGACTCGGCGTCCACATTGAAGCCGCGACACACAAGAGGTCACATTAATCAATGTCGTCCTCCCCGATCACGTTGCATGGCTTCGGCTATGTGCTCTGGGTCGGTATGAATGCGGCGCAGGAAGCGACGCATGCGTCGAATGAAAAGGGTGGGAAGGCCGGAGGTTTTTCTGGGTGGGCCAAGGTTATCAAAACTGGGCGTGGCAACAGTCCGGACGCCCACATTGCCCTCCCCCTCCCCCAGTTTGCCTCCGTTTTGTGGAAAAATGACGCCCAAACCCTGAGCAGACTGATACATGACAACGTTGGATGATAAAACATGTTCAGACCATACAGTCCGGACGGTTAGGGGCGTTTTGAGGGTCGGCGTGCCCTTAGTCTCTTCACCTATCTCAAGTAATACAAAAGGATGGGTGCATAGTAGTGTAGCATCGGCCATGCCCCTCCTGCGTCGTTCTTGCGAGCGACCGGGGGGATCCTAGCCACCGCAGCTCCGACCACCTCCCCCTCGCCTCCACCCTGCGACCTCGTCGGGCGAAGCCCGGCCGGCGGTGGCGGCGGCAGGTGATACGTCTCCGTCGTATCTATAATTTTTTATTGTTCCATACCAATATTATTCAACTTTCATACACTTTTGGCAACTTTTTATACTATTTTTGGGACTAACATATTGATCCAGTGCCTAGTGCCAGTTCCTGTTTGTTGCATGAATTTTGTTTTGCAGAAACCCCATATCAAATGGAGTCCATACGGGATAAAAACGGACGGAGAATATTTTTGGAATATTTGGAGAATATGGGAAGAAGAATCAACGCGAGATAGTGCCCGAGGTGGCCACGAGGCAGGGGGCGCGCCCCTGACCCTCGTGGGCCACCCGTAAGGCGGTTGCTGCTCTTCTTCGGCCGCAAGAAAGATAATTTTCGCAGAAAAATCTGGGCAAAGGTTTCAATCCAATTCGAGTTACGGATCTCCATATATATACAAAACGGTGAAAGGGCAGAATAGCAGAACGCAGAACAAAGAGAGACAGAGAGACAGATCCAATCTCGGAGGGGCTCTTTCCCCTCCCATGCCATGGAGGCCAAGGACCAGAGGGGAAACCCTTCTCCCATCTAGGGAGGAGGTCAAGGAAGAAGAAGAATAAGGGGGCCCCTCTCCCCCTCGCTTCCGCTGGCGCCGGAACGCCGCTGGGGCCATCATCATCACCGCGATCTTCACCAACATCTCCATCACCTTCCCCTCTCTATCTACAGCGGTCCACTCTCCCGCAACCCGTTGTACCCTCTACTTGAACATGGTGCTTTATGCTTCATATTATTATCCAATGATGTGTTGCCATCCTATGATGTCTCGAGTAGATTTTCATTGTCCTATCGGTGGTTAATTGCTATGATTGATTTAATTTGCTTGTGGTTATGCTGTTGTCCTTTGGTGCCCATCATATGAGCTGCCAAGTGGATCACACCATAGGGTTAGTTGTATGTTGATAGGACTATGTATTGGAGGGCAAGAGTGATGTAAGCTTTTACCTAGCATAGAAATTGATGCATACAGATTGAAGGGGACCAATATATCTTAATGCTATGGTTGGGTTTTACCTTAATGAACGTTAGTAGTTGTGGATGCTTGCTAATAGTTCCAATCATAAGTGCATAGAATTCCAAGTCAGGGATGAGATGCTAGCAGTGGCCTCTCCCACATAAAACTTGCTATCGGTCTAGTAAGTAGTCAATTGCTTAGGGACAATTCCGCAACTCCTACCACCACTTTTTCACACTCGCTATATTTACTTTATTGTGTTTTTATCTAAACAGCCCCTACTTTTATTTACGCGCTCTTTATTATCTTGCAAACCTATCCAAAAACACCTACAAAGTACTTCTAGTTTCAGACTTGTTCTAGGTAAAGCGAACGTTAAGCGTGCGTAGAGTTGTATCGGTGGTCGATAGAACTTGAGGAATATTTGTTCTACCTTTAGCTCCTCGTTGGGTTCGGTGCTCTTACTTATCGAAAGAGGCTACAATTGATCCCCTATACTTGTGGGTTATCAAGACCTTTTTCTGCCGCCGTTGCCGGGGAGCAATAGCGTGGGGTGAATATTCTCGTGTGTGCTTGTTTGCTTTATCACTAATTAATTTTTATTTGCTGTTCTTAGTTGTTTTCTATCTTTAGTTATGGGCAGGAAATGCAAAATACCAAAAAAAATAGTTGTACCTACTGTACCAATGGTTGAAGAACCACTCAAAATCTATCACACTCCTGAAGCTTTTTACTTGGATCATCTTCGATCCCTATGTGCTCAGGTCTTTGAAACCCCAACTAGCTTAGTTGAGGGCAGATCTTTAGATGAGCATGCTTTTTATGTGCGACATCGCATATCTGAAAAAGGGAAACATTTACTGGATCAAATTCATCGTTTGCAATGCTATGCTTGGAATTTATGCGAAATATATGATATTACTTGTTGTTCTGAAGACCTAAGAAACACCTTCCCTACCAATGTTTGTTTAGTGATAATGGAATCGTATCTTATTATGCTAAGGGTGTTTATAATTACTATGATGTTCAACAAATTGAAGAATTTGTTGCTTTTAAGGGTGCTTATGAAATTGCTTCTTTGGTTGAAAAGTATGATGCTACTCTTTACAAATCTGAAAATTCTGCCATACTTGAATATTGTTATGAGAATTATGCTTCTAATGCCTATGTTAAACCATATATCGAGGTCTCCTCCGCTGTCCAACAACAGACTAATATTTTGCAGGAGTCTATGGAAGAAGAAATTGATGAAACTATGAGCTCATTGGATGAAAAAGATGAGGAGGAGAGCGAAGAACAAAAGGAGGAAGAGCGGATTGATCACCCGTGCTCACCTTCTAATGAGAGTAACTCTTCAACTCATACATTGTTGAATTCCCCTTCATGCTTACCGAAGGATGATTGCTATGATGACTGTTATGATCCCGTTGATTCTCTTGAAATATCCCTTTTTGATGATGCTTGCTATGCTTGTGGCCAAGATGCCAATATGAATTATGCTTATGGAGATGAACTTGCTGTAGTTCCTTATGTTAAACATGAAATTTTTGCTATTGCACCCACGCATGATAGTCCTATTATCTTTTTGAATTCTCCCGACTACACTATCTCGGAGAAGTTTGCCTTCATTAAGGATTATATTGATGGGTTGCCTTTTACCGTTGCACATGATGATTTTGATGATTATAATATGCATGTGCTTGCTGCTCCAACTTGCAATTATTATGAGAGAGGAACTATATCTCCACCTCTCTATGTTTCCCACACGAAAAAATTAAAAGAAACTGTTTATACTATGCATTGGCCTTTACTTTGTGTGCATGAATTTTTCTTTTATGACATGCCGATGCATAGGAAGAGAGTTAGACTTCGTTATTACATGATATATGTTACCTTGTGCTCACTACTAAATGCTAAATCATTGTAATTAAAATTGGCTTTGATATACCTTGGGATCCGGGTGGATTCACTACTTGAGCACTATATGCCTAGCTTAATGGCTTTAAAGAAAGCGCTGCCAGGGAGACAACCCGGAAGTTTTAGAGAGTCATTTATTTCTGTTGAGTGCTTTTATATAGTTTAAAAACAAAAAAAATAAAGAGGGGTGTCGGTGTCAAAACCGGCGGATCTTGGGTAGGGGGTCCCGAACTGTGCGTCTAGGCGGATGGTAACAGGAGACAAGGGACACGGTGTTTTTACCCAGGTTCGGGCCCTCTCGATGGAGATAATACCCTACTCATGCTTGATTAATATTGATGATATGGGTAGTACAAGAGTAGATCTACCACGAGATCAAGGAGGCTAAACCCTAGAAGCTAGCCTATGGTATGATTTTTGTTCGTCCTACGGACTAAAACCCTCCGGTTTATATAGACATCGGATAGGTTAGGGTTACAAAGAGTCGGTTACAATGGTAGGAGATCTACACATCCGTATCGCCAAGCTTGCCTTCCATGCCAAGGAAAGTCCCATCCGGACACGGGACGAAGTCTTCAATCATGTATCTTCATAGTCTTGGAGTCTGCCGTGACGATAGTCCGCTATCCGGACACCCCTAGTCCGGACTCCCTCAAGAGCTCCCGAACCAGGCTTCAATGACGACGAGTCCGCAAGCATATTGTCTTCGGCATTGCAAGGCGGGTTCCTCCTCCGAATACTTCATAGAAGGTTTTGAACACATGGATAGTGTCCGGCTCTCCAAAACAAGTTCCACATTCCACCGTAGAGAGAATAACTTTTGCACAGATCTGCTAACGTATTCCGCGGCGTGACATCACACCACGGCCAGGCCTTTATATGAATCGTTTTTACCGTTCCACCTTAGCGCGTTTAGCGATGCGGTTTCCCTGGCACGTCTTATCAAAGCATAGATCGTGCCCCTTATTCCGGATTCCCATCAATACGGACGTGGGTAACCCATCCGCGCCATTGATTACGGCGCTTGGGAAATAAGCGAGTTTTACCGGGCTTGGTGGGGACGATAACTCCGTCCGTCCATATAAGGATAAGGATCCACCTTTTCACCCACGCCTTCTTCCTCCTTTGCTTATCCATTTCACAAGACTCGAGCTCCAGCGCCTAAGTCCGCACATCCCACCTCAACCTTCTCCAACCATGTCGAGGCGGGAGGCAGGTGGATGGCCTCCTCCGACGGAGGGGCACATCACAAGACTGGGAGGCCGGATACTTGTCCGCGATATCACAGACAGGCTGCCCGACGCGGGGCAGCTCATTCCAACCCCCAGGCCCCATGAGAGGGTGGTGTTTCTCCCCCACTTCCTCCGCGGACTAGGTTTTCCACTTCATCCATTTGTCCGGGGGCTCATGTTCTACTACGGCCTGGACTTCCATGACCTGGCCCCGAATTTCATCCTCAACATCTCGGTGTTTATCGTCGTGTGCGAGGCTTTCCTCTGCATCCAGCCCCACTTCGGCTTACGGCTGAAGATCTTCAACGTCCGGTCGAAGGTAGTGGGCGGCCGTCAAGCGGAATGTGGAGGCGCCATGGTTGGCAAGATGGCCAAAGTCCCATGGCTCGAAGGCGCCTTCGTGGAGACAATAAAGGGGTGGCAATCGGGGTGGTTCTACATCACCGAGCCCCGCCACACCGAATGGGCGGCGGCCCCCGAATTCAGATCTGGCTTCCCCACACGGCTCTCGTCATGGAAAGAGACGGGCCTGACATGGGGGAATTCGGACGAGACATCCGGACTCCAAACATGCGTCCGAAACCTGGTGGCCAAGAATCTTAGGCTTGTCGACGTAATCCAGGTGATGCTCATCCGCCGGATTCTCCCATGCCAACAACGGCCTTTAATTTGTGGGAGTTCGATCCGGCACAGCACCGAACCTTGAGTCGGCTCTTCGACACTACGTACGAAGACGCCTGGAAGGTGCTGTTCAAACGCCGAAGTTTCAAAGATCCGCTATCAAAGATCGCGGATACAGCTCGCTGCGTCAAGCCGGCGAGGTAAGTTATTTTACCCTTTACGGGACTCTTTTTTCATAGATTGACTCTACGTGGGATCTAAAAGTCCCTAAATTTTGACAGGACTGGCTGAAGACGTCCTGACAGATTAACTGTCCGGCTCCTTTGCCGGAAGACCCAGCGGACGCCCAATTGACGGGGCTGCTGGCTCCGACACCCCATGTGGTTCCGGAGAAGAAGGCCAAGAAGGAGGTCACGGGAACTCGAATGAGTTCCCGACGCTAGGTGTTGTCAGATTCTGAAGCAGAATCTTCTCCTGAGGACGAGGAGGAGGAAAAAGCCTCTCCCCAGTGAAGAGGAGAGGAAAGGAAGGCCGCCTAACTGGGAGGCCGGAGGGTCCAAGAAGGGAAGAACCCTTCCTCCGGACTTCTCCACCAACGTCGACAGCGACGAGGAGGATTGGCCAACAAGGGCCAAGCCCCTGGCGAGATCGTAAGTGCCCAGATACCCATGGCTTTTTATCATTACATAATGTTCTCTAATGTCGAACAATTATGTAGCCCTCCCAAGAGCGATCTAGCCGCTTCGACGAGCGGGTCCCTGGGTTCGTCGGAGATGGAGAGTACTTCGCTTCCGACCGCCTCCTCACCTCACGCTATGGACGACGCCGCGGCGGGGCCCCAAGAGGGGCTTGGTCAAGAGGAAGTGGCACAGGAGGCGCCACAAGGCGACCTCCCGGACTCAGCGCGTGGGGCAAGACCCCCAGTGGGCTCTAAGCTCGACCCTTCTCCGGACTCCATGCCGGAACCTTCAGCGGTTCCGAGTCCGCAAGCGGTCCTTCAGAAGAAGGGTAAGATGCCGGTATCCTCCGCCCAACCGGAGGCACCGGACAAGCATCGGAGGCGCTTAACAGCCTCCATCGAGGAGGAGCACCGCACTGTTATGAGTGCGGTGATCCGGACGGTTCAGTCCGCCAAGAGCGGGCTGACCGAAGCCTTTACCAGCCTTCTAACAGGCTTTGAGGTAAGTTTTAGAATATGTAAAAGTATTACCGCATAGACAGTAGCCCCTGATGCTTAGTTCGCTGTTCGGAAAGAAAAAACGGACTAAGGATCTAAAAAGATATACGCAGGAGTCTAACATAAGTATGTCAATATGGGAATGCAAAGGCCATTGCTGACCTCTGCCGCATTGACTGCGGAGGTTAATGCATTGAAGCAGGACCTCGAGCGGTCCGAGAACGAGCTCGGACAAGCCAAGAAGGAGCTCGAGGACAAGGAAGGTAAGAAATACCTTATTAAAGAAATACCTTATAGAAAAGGTTTTGGTTGCAAAAAATAACAGGAATTACATGGGTACTGTAGGGGCCACGAACGAGGTGGAGACCTTGAAGGAAGCGGTGTCCGTGGCCGAAAACAAAGCGGCTGCAGAGCGCACCGAGCGAGAGAAGGGGGAGGCACAGCTGGCCAAGGTACGGCAAGAGCTCCAAGCTCTCGTGGAAAAACACGAGAGTCTGGAGCGTGACTCGAAGACTCGAGAGTCTAAGCTTGCCTCGGCTCTTGAAAGTGCCAAAGCTGCTAAGGCCGAGGCCCAAAAAGCCGTCCAAGAAATTGAATCATTAAAGAAGATAGCGGCGGGTAAGGCATTCTTTACGCAAAGCAAGCATGTGAAAGTGAATTACCTATTACTTACCCAGATTCGAGCTCTCCAGAGCGCGTTTGCAGATTTGCCTCAAGAAGGCGTCCGATGCCGCCGCATTCTACCGCCGCCAAGGAGGGAGCTCGACGGAGAAGGTGTTCTCGTCTCGGTATCGAGGCCGGACATCCGGTGCCCTCGAGCGACCAGCTGAAGCAGCTGGTCGAGCTCCACAAGGTCGCCGAACAGGCCATGAAGGGCCTTACATTCGGGCCGGCTATTAGAAGCCATGCACAGGAGCTACTTTGGCTTGGTGCAGCGACTGGTGGACGCCTGTCCACGAATTGAAGTCATCAAGCGCTCCGTCTGTATCGAAGGTGTCCGTCGGGCCCTTGCCCATGCTAAAGTGCACTGGGGCAAGCTGGATGCGGAGAAGCTTGTGACGGACGGGCCGCCGAAGGGCAAGGAGCATCGCACGCCCGAGATGTACTATGAGGGCCTTATGAAGGGTGCCCGCCGAATAGCGGATGAGTGCTCCAAAGATGTAATTTTTGAATAGACTCGCATTTGTTATCCTGTAGGCTGAAAACTTGTTCATATGCGCTAAGCAATGCTTGTTAATTTAAAATATTACCTTCTCATGCGGCCGTTTATCAATTTTGAGAGATGGCAAGTCGTTGGCTTTAGCCCCATGCCACGAAAGTGCTGGGGTGTTCGGGATAAACTTGAGCACTCTTGTTCCCATTCTTGGGTCCATCTAGGAGGCGCTCAACGCATAGCGAACAAGGCAACCAGACTTATAATGCTTGAACACTCTCACTTAGCCATAGAATTCTATAATTTTAAATTTCGGCGAAGCCCCTAATTTTCGGAAGACCGAGTTCGGGGCGCTATCCACGCCTTGGCCGGACAGTTCCGGTTCCTCGCTCTAAGCGGCATAAATCTTTAGGGACCCGAAAAAACCTCTCGAACAGCGAACGGCTCTCGCCCTATCATGACGGTCAGTTTTAGCTTTCTCCACTGAGGTGCTCGACCTAGCTCAACTGGGGCACAATCGCAGTGGTTCTCCCGGTGCTACCTTAGCCGATATAGCGGAACGTAAGGTACCAAAACACGGGAGCCGGGCAAACCCAACTATTGACCCAAGACATGGTTCGGAGCCGATTCATATAATGCTATAAGTTCGGGGTGCCGCACTTGTGAAAGTGTTCGGACTTATCACACCATAATTGTGGGGTACTTAAGCCCCTGGTGTATTGGCCGTACCAAAGTGTACGGATGCAGCATGTCATGAAATGAACATATATATAAAAAAAGAAAGGAGTGCAATAATAGGAAAAAGCTATGTATTGTTTATTCAAAAAGGTACTGCAATGAAAGCAGAACGATACAAATAGTGCGATAAGCAAGGGATGGAACTATCTAGCATGTCCCCCTGCTGAGGTAAGCTGCGGGATGGTATGTAAAACAGGTATAATGCTCGTAAAAGAGACCACCTGAACACTCGACGGAGCTTTATTGCTTCCCTCGCTGTTGCATCATGAGTTCAGCGATTCTAGTGCCGGACAGGACTTCTGAAAAACGGAGTCCTGAAAAAAAGAAAAGAAAAAGGAAAAAGGATGACACAATCGGGAGCCCCTGGTGCGGTTGAGCCGCATTCTTGGCGTGCCGTGGTCGTGCCCCTCCCCATATGCCCATGGTATCTCCAGAGCGTAGTTATGTACGCGTAATACTGTCTTCGCAATTTCGCGAGGGCTGGGGTTGCGGCCGAATTGCTACTCGTGCTTGAATCGTGCCAGGTGGTCTTGTTGTAGGTTACTCCGGGCGCGCTTGGCGGTGTCCGGACGCTTAGTGGCCGGACTCGAGAATTGCCGTGAGAGGCTGCTTTGCACCTCTGCCGCGAGGGCCGCCGTATGCTTCTCCGTTCAGAGAGAGCGTTCGGTGTTTCCATTGACCGTGATTACTCCTCGAGGGCCTGGCATCTTGAGCTTGAGGTATGCGTAGTGCGGCACCGCATTGAACTTTGCAAATGCGGTTCGTCCGAGCAAAGGCATGATAGTCGCCATGAACGGGACTATGTCGAAGATTAACTCTTCGCTTCGAAGTTATCCGTGATCCAAGACCACTTCGAGTGTGACCGAGCCTGCACCATTGGCCTCTACACCGGTATGACGCCTTTAAAGGTCGTCTTTGTAGGTTTAATCCTTGAGGGTCTATGCCCATTTTGCACACTGTATCCTCGATAAAGCAGGTTCAGTTGCCGCCGCCATTCATCAGGACTCTGGTGAGGTGAAATCCGTCAATAACTGGGTCAAGAACCAATGCGGCGAAACCGCCATGACGGATGCTAGTGGGGTGGTCCCTTCGATCGAAGGTGATCGGGCAGGAAGACCATGGGTTGAACTTTGGGGCCACTGGCTCCATCGCATATACGTCCCATAGTGCACGCTTCCGCTCCCTTTTGGGTATGTGGGTTGCGTATATCATGTTCACCATCCGCACTTGTGTGGTAAAACCCTTCTGCCCTCTATTGTTCGGCGGCCGGGGCTCTTCCTCGTCATCGCTATGCAGCCCCTTGTCATTGAGTTCGGCACCTAACTTGCCTGCTTGCTTGAACACCCAACAATCCCTGTTGGTGTGATTGGCTGATTTTCGGGGTGCCATGTATCCGCACAAGCGATCGAGTATGCGGTCCAAGTTGAACGGGCCCCTGGTATTTCTTTTGAATGGCTTCTTCCGCTGACCGGGTTTAGAGCCTCTGAATCCGGCATTGACGGCCGTATCTTCAGTATTATTGCCGTTGATGCGGTGCTTGTTCTTGTTGCGACGCGACCTGCCATTGTTGTCCTTGGTATCCGAACTATCAGGGTGTTTGGCCAAGTTGTTGCTTCGAGCTAGCCAGCTGTCCTCTCCCGCGCAAAAGCGAGTCATGAGGGTTGTGAGGGCTGCTATAGATTTCGGCTTTTCCTGTCCTAGGTGACGGGCAAGCCACTCATCGCGGATGTTATGTTTGAAGGCTGCAAGGGCCTCTGCATCCGGACAGTCAACGATTTGATTTTTCTTTGTGAGGAACCGTGTCCGTAACTGTCTGGCCGATTCTTCCGCTGCTGAATTATGTGGCTAAGGTCATCGGGCGTCTGGTGGCCGCACATATGTGCCCTGGAAGTTATCAAGGAATGCGGCTTCCAGGTCCTCCCAACAACCAATTGATTCTGCTGGCAAGCTGTTGAGCCAATGTCGAGCTAGTCCTTTAAGCTTCAGGGGGAGGTATTTGATGGCGTGTAGATCACCACCGCGGGCCATGTGGATATGGAGGAGATAGTCCTCGATCCGCATCAGGATCGGTGGTACCATCGTATGATTCGATGTTTACGGGTTTAAAGCCCTCGAGATTTGATGATCCATTACTTCATCTGTGAAGCATAGTGGGTGTGTGGCGCCTCAGATTATATCACGACGCAGCTCAAATGAGCTTTGTCTATTGTGTTCGCCCTGCCGGAGTTTCTTCAGATCCGCGTGACGGTTATCATCACGTGTCGTGGGGTGCCCACGCGATCCGTAGATCGATCTTGTATGTTTTGCCTTATCCTCCAATATATCTCGCAAGTCCGGCGCGTTTTCCCGTGCTCTGGTGCTTTTTGAACGGCATCGGTGTACGGCTTGAACGGAGGGTCTAGGGGCCTCCCTATCGCGGCCACGAGGTGGCCGGTCTGCCATGTCGTACGCTGGTGACTTGGGTGCTTCCTCTGATCGAGGCAACGGCCTGCGTTTGGGGTAGCTTTTGGAGGGGCGTTCGAGTTCATACTCTTCGCCGCGAGGACTTCGGTCCATCCGTCACCTAGCAGATCTTGGTCAGCTCTAAGCTGTTGCTGCTTTTCTTGAGGCTGCTTGCCGTGGCTATAAGCGTCGCTTGAAAGCGCTCCTGTTCGGCGGGATCCTCGTGCACGACAAATTCGCTGTCGTCGAGGCTTGCCTAATCTTCGAGGGAGGCGATAATTATCGCCCCTCGACCTCTCTTTTCTGCCGCAGACCGTCGGATTCTGCTTCTCCCTCCTCCTCTGCTGAGTCCTGCTGGAGGGGTTCTCTTGACACTATCCGGTGTTATTATCTCCGTGCGGAATCACCATTTTATTGTGGCGGGTTTAGAGCGGCGCCACGACGCCGGGCGCTTTGGCTGTTTCTTGGAGGGGTCATCCTCCGTTGTTTCATCGCCGTTCCCATCTTTTGGGATGTCCACCATGTATATGTCATATGACGAGGTGGCCTTCCAGTTCCCTGTAGGCGCTGGGTCTTGGTCGTCTCCGGCATCGTCGTCCATGTCATCGATGTCTTCGGAGTCGAAGTCGAGCATGTCGGTTAAATCATCGACAGTGGCTACAAGGTGGGTGGTGGGTGGGCGTTGAATTTCGTCGTCCGTATCCCAACCTTCCTGCCCGCAGTCCGGCCAGGGCTCTCCGGATAAAGAGAGAGACTTTAGTGAATTCAGAATATCGCCAAAGGGCGAGTGCTGAAAGATGTCTGCGGCAGTGAACTCCATGACGGGCGCCCAATCGGATTCGATTAAGGGGGCGCGAGGGTTCGGAGTCCGGAGAGGAGTCCGCACCGGAGTCGAGGTCTTCGCGCGACAGGATGGAGTTCGCTCAATCGCTGTAGAGATTGTAGCCCCGAGGCGGTGTCCAACCACTCGCCCTCGATCAGAATCCGGCCCGGATCAAGGGCGGAGCGGATCTTTAGTGCGGCCTCCGTGAGACCTTTGTTCGCAGAGCTAGATCATGCCCATCGAGACAAGGTCGCGGCGCAGCTACGGCTCGAATCCATCGAAGATCAAGTCCCCGCGGATATCGGCCGTGTAGTTCAAACTTCCAAATCTGACCGACGGCCAGGCGTAGCTTTCGATCTGCTCCAGATGGCTGCTTAATTGGCCCGCAGCAGCAAAGCCGCCGAACACGAAGATCTGTCCGGGAGAAAAGTCTCACCGACCGCGTCGTTATTGATGATCGAAGGATCCATCGGGCCTATCGGTGGCGACAGAGGAACTCTCAACGAAAGCACCAATGTCGGTGTCAAAACCGCGGATCTCGTGTAGGGGTCCCGAATCTGCGTCTAAGCGGATGGTAACAGGAGACAAGGGACACGATGTTTTTACCCTGTGTTCGGGCCCTTTCAATGGAGGTAATACCCTACTCCTGCTTGATTAATATTGATGATATGGGTAGTACAAGAGTAGATCTACCACGAGATCAAGGAGGCTAAACCCTAGAAGCTAGCCTATGGTATGATTGTTGTTCGTCCTAGGACTAAAACCCTCCGGTTTATATAGACACCGGATAGGTTAGGGTTACACAGAGTCGGTTACAAAGGTAGGAGATCTACACATCCAGACGCCAAGCTTGCCTTCCACGCCAAGGAAAGTCCCATCCGGACACGGGACGAAGTCTTCAATCTTGTATCTTCATAGTCTTGGAGTCCGGCCGTGATGATAGTCCGGCTATCCGGACACCCCCTAGTCCGGGACTCCCTCAAGGGGAACCCAAAAACTTTTCAAAAAGAAAAGTGAAAGTGAGATAGACGAGCATTGCGAAAGTGGGGGACGTCCTTGAACTTTGTTCATGCCCATGGAAACTTTGTGAATCTTAATAACAGAAACTTTTCAACAAAAATAATTATCCCCTTGTACAATTCCATTGTATTATAAAAATAATGTGCCAAGGTTTGCCTTTAGGATGTTTACAATGCTTGTTGGTTTGTGCGGTGCAGGACAGAAACTTTGGTTGTAGTGCGTGATTTTTAATTTTTTTACTGAAAAATCAAATGGTTATGAAACTTTTTGCACTGTCTTTCTATACAAATTGTTTATTTTTCCTAATTTTGGCAGAATTGTTGGAGTACCAGAGGTATGGTGAATGTTCATATTATTACAGACTGTTCTGTTTTAGACAGATTCTGTTTTTGATGCATAGTTTGCTTGTTTTGATGAAACTATCGATTTATATCAGTGGATTAAGCCATGAAAAAGTTATACTACAGTAGACACAATGCAAAAACAAAATATGAATTGGTTTGCAACAGTACTTAGAGTAGTGATTTGCTTTATTATACTAACGGATCTTACCGAGTTTTCTGTTGAAGTTTTGTGTGGATGAAGTGTTCGATGATCGAGAAGGTCTCGATGTGAGGAGAAGAAGGAGAGGCAAGAGCTCAAGCTTGGGGATTACCAAGGCACCTCAAGTAAATATTCAAGGAGACTCAAGCTTCTAAGCTTGGGGATGCCCCGGAAGGCATCCCTCTTTCTTCAACAAGTATTGGTATGTTTTCGGATTCGTTTCGTTCATGCGATATGTCCAATCTTGGAGCGTCTTTTGCATTTAGTTTTCATTTTTGTTTTATGCACCATGCTGGTATGAGATAGTCCTTGGTTGATTTATAGAATGCTCATTGCACTTCACTTATATCTTTTGAGTATGGCTTTATAGAATGCTTCATGTGCTTCACTTATATCATTTGAAGTTTGGATTGCCTGTTTCTCTTCACATAGCAAACCACCATTTGTAGAATGCTCTTTTTCTTCACTTACACTTGTCAGAGCATGGGCATATCTTTTGTAGAAAGAATTAAACTCTCTTGCTTCACTTATATCTATTTAGAGAGATGATAGGAACTGGTCATTCACATGGTTAGTCATAAAATCCTACATAAAACTTGTAGATCACTGAATATGATATGTTTGATTCCTTGCAATAGTTTTGCGATATAAAGATGGTGATATTAGATTCATGCTAGTGGGTAGTTGTGGATTGTAGAAATACTTGTGTTGAAGTTTGTGATTCCCGTAGCATGCACGTATGGTGAACCGTTATGTGATGAAGTCGGAGCATGATTTATTTATTGATTGTCTTCCTTATGAGTGGCGGTCGGGGACGAGCGATTTTCTTTTCCTACCAATCTATCCCCCTAGGAGCATGCATGTAGTACTTTGTTTCGATGACTAATTGATTTTTTGCAATAAGTATGTGAGTTCTTTATGACTAATGTTGAGTCCATGGATTATACGCACTCTCACCCTTCCATCATTGCTAGCCTCTTGATGCGTGCATTGCCCTTTTCTCACCTCGAGAGTTGGTGTAAACTTCGCCGGTGCATCCAAACCCCGTGATACGATATGCTCTATCACACATAAGCCTCCTTATATCTTCCTCAAAACAGCCACCATACCTGCCTATTATGGCATTTCCATGGCCATTCCGAGATATATTGCCATGCAAACTTCCATCATCATCATATACATGACTTGAGCATTCATTGTCATATTGCTTTGCATGATCGTAAGATAGCTAGCATGATGTTTTCATGGCTTGTCCTTTTTTGATGTCATTGCTATGCTAGATCATTGCACATCCCGGTACACTGCCGGAGGCATTCATATAGAGTCATATCTTTGTTCTAGACATCAAGTTGTAATATTGAGTTGTAAGTAAATAAAAGTGTGATGATCGTCATTATTAGAACATTGCCCCAGTGAGGAAAGGATGATGGAGACTATGATTCCCCCACAAGTCGGGATGAGACTCCAGACTTTAAAAAAATAAAAGAGGCCAAAGAAGCCCAAATAAAAAAAAGAGGCCAAAGAAGCCCACCAAAAAAAGAGAAAAAAAGAAAAAAAAAGAAAAAAATGAGAGAAAAAGAGAGAAGGGACAATGCTACTATCCTTTTACCACACTTGTGCTTCAGAGTAGCACCATGCTCTTCATATAGAGAGTCTCTTGAGTTATCACTTTCATAACTAGTGGGAATTTTCATTATAGAACTTGGCTTGTATATTCCAACGATGGGCTTCCTCAAATGCCCTAGGTCTTCATGAGCAAGCAAGTTGGATGCACACCCACTTAGTTTCAGTTTGAGCTTTCATACACTTATGCTCTAGTGCATCTGTTGCATGGCAATCCCTACTCCTCACATTGACATCAATTGATGGGCATCTCCATAGCCCATTGGTTAGCCGCGTCGATGTGAGACTTTCTCCTTTTTGTCTTCTCCACACAACCTCCACCATCATATTCTATTTCACCTATAGTGCTATATCCATGGCTCACGCTCATGTATTGCGTGAAAGTTGAAAAGGTTTGAGAACGTCAAAAGTATGAAACAATTGCTTGGCTTGTCATCGGGGTTGTGCACGATTTGAATATTTTGTGTGGTGAAGATGGAGCATAGCCAGACCATATGATTTTATAGGGATAACTTTCTTTGGCCATGTTATTTTGAAAAGACATGATTGCTTTATTAGTAGGCTTGAAGTATTGTTGTTTTTATGTCAAATGATAGACTATTACCTTGAATCACTCGTGTCTTAATATTCATGCCATGATTAGATTACATGATCAAGATTATGCTAGGTAGCATTCCACATCAAAAATTATCTTTTTTATCATTTACCTACTCGAGGACGAGCAGGAATTAAACTTGGGGATGCTGATACGTCTCCGTTGTATCTATAATTTTTGATTGTTCCATGCCAATATTATTCAACTTCCATACACTTTTGCAACTTTTTATACTATTTTTGGGACTAACATATTGATCCAGTGCCCAGTGCTAGTTCATGTTTGTTGCATGATTTTTGTTTCGCAGAAACCCCATATCAAACGGAGTCCAAATGGGATAAAAACGGACGGAGAATATTTTTGGAATATTTGGAGAATATGGGAAGAAGAATCAACGCGAGATGGTGCCCGAGGTGGCCACAAGGCAGGGGGGCACGCCTGCCCCCCTCGACGCGCCCCTGACCCTCGTGGGCCACTCGTAAGGCGGTTGCTGCTCTTCTTCGGCCGCAAGAAAGCTAATTTTCAGAGAAAAATCTGGGCGAAGGTTTCAATCCAATCGGAGTTACGGATCTCCATATATATACAAAACAGTGAAAGGGCAGAATAGCAGAACGCGGAAACAGAGAGAGACAGAGAGACAGATCCAATCTCGGAGGGGCTCTCGCCCCTCCCATGCCATGGAGGCCAAGGACCAGAGGGGAAACCGTTCTCCCATCTAGGAGGAGGTCAAGGAAGAAGAAGAAGAAGAAGAAGAAGAAGAAGAAGGGGCCCCCTCTCCCCCTCGCTTCCGATGGCGCCGGAACGCCGCCAGGGCCATCATCATCAGCGCAATCTTCACCAACACCTACGCCATCTTCACCAACATCTCCATAACCTTCCCCCCTCTATCTACAGCGGTCCACTCTCTCGCAACCCGCTTTACCCTCTACTTGAACATGGTGCTTTATGCTTCATATTATTATCCAATGATGTGTTGCCATCCTATGATGTCTGAGTAGATTTTCGTTGTCCTATCGGTGGTTGATGAATTGCTATGACTGATTTAATTTGCTTGTGGTTATGTTGCTGTCCTTTGGTTCCCATCATATGAGCGCGCGCGTGGATCACACCATAGGGTTAGTTGTATGTTGATAGGACTACGTATTGGAGGGCAAGAGTGACAGAAGCTTCTACCTAGCATAGAAATTGATGCATACGGGGTTGAAGGGGGGCCAATATATCTTAATGCTATGGTTGGGTTTTACCTTAATGAACGTTAGGAGTTGCGGATGCTTGCTAATAGTTCCAATCATAAGTGCATAGAATTCCAAGTCAGGAATGAGATGCTAGCAGTGGCCTCTCCCACATAAAACTTGCTATCAGTCTAGTAAAGTAGTCAATTTCTTAGGGACAATTCTGCAACTCCTACCACCACTTTTCCACACTCGCTATATGGTGGTCGACCGGTCTTCACGCGGCGACGGAGTGTTTCTCCGATGGTGGTTCATCTGCGTCGGGCTCGGGTGAGCTCCCTCCCTCTTCTACGGATTTAGCGACGGGCTCGTCAGGCCAGGGTGGCTCCTTGGTGCGGTGTGGGTGCACGCGAGGCCTGCCGGAGGTGGCAGGGGACTTTGGGAAGGGGCAGGGTGCCTCATCCGTTGCATCCGACGGCAACTTCGGGTGGCTGCCGGAGTTCCCCTAGCCCAAATCTGGCTGCCGAGGACACCAACCCTGCCAAGGTGTCGGCTTTGCGGTGGAAAGGAGGTCTTCTCCTCCATTCCGGTCAGCCGTGTCGGTTTGTTGTGTCCATGGACGAGGGTTGGGCTCGGATGCCGTGGTGGCGACCCGGTTGGTGGAAACTAGGGTGCTCATGGGCGGAGCACGTGGCTCCAGCATTGTCCGGTCACCATGGCCGTGTGGGCGACACGTTCAATGGCGGCGTTGCGGTTGTCCGTAACCTAATCCGGTGATGGTGAGTGTTGACCGGGGTGAAAACCCGCTCTATCTTGCCAGGCCGGCGACGGCAGCGTTCTGGCGTCGTCCCCCTCTTGAAGGCGTCGTCGCGGCATCTCATTTGTGGTCGTGGTGCTCCGGGGGAACCCTAATCCTTGGATTGGGCGGTGGCGATGCTATGATGTCGTTCCCTTGCTGAAGGCGCCACCTTGGGGCCCATTGTTCGTCATACACGGCTTCTCTTCGCGGTGGCTCACCCACGGTTGAGGGGGCCGATGACTTCGTAGTAGTGCTTAGTGTTTCATTTGATGTTTGCTAGGAGTTTGTTGAGGCGGTGTTGTTGTTTTCAGCGTATTTGTATTTAGCCTTGGATGTGTGTGGTGTGGTGTGTGTTTGTATCGGTCGGTTTCGCCTTGTTCGGTGATGGTTGTTATATATATACATATATATATATATATATATATATATATATATATATATATCTGTATATATATATATATACGTTGAATGCATATATATTCTCTGTTACCATCGCCCCTATAAGGCACGACCCGCCACGCCCCCGCCTCGACCCACTCCCAACCTAAACCGCCTCCTACCGGAGGCGCTGTCATGGGCGGCGACGGCAGCAGCGTCGGCGAGCCCTGGCGCTGCGGATCGCCGCCAACGGATCCACCTGCCTCGCCCTCGCCTCCCATCGCCCCAACCCACTCCTCGCCTCCATCCTCGGACTGCCGCCAACTTCCTCCTCGCGGGCCGTCAAGCCCTCCTGCACCACCGCCATCCTCCGCACCGGTCTCCGCCTTCCCGCGCGCTGCTGGCCGCCTCCTTCGCGGCGCCACCACTGCGTGCACGCCGGTCGTCGCCTCCATCTCGCGCGTTGGCCGCCGCCTTCCTCCCCGCCGCCCGTCTCCCTTCCCCGAACACCAGTATCCCTCCGACGATGCCGGCCAGCCCGCCCGGCGAATCTAGGGCGAGCACCCTCCCGAAGCTACTCCAGCGCCGATCCTGCCACGAGTGCTCCTCAGCAGCCGGATCTGGCCGGGCTTTGGCGAGCATAGCCTGCTACAACTGGACTCCGCGCTGCTCCTCTCCTGCACCCGATGCACCGGTGTTACCCTAGGCATGGGAGCCATCCTGTACGAAGAGGCTCGAGCTTCCTGCAGTTCTAGTAGATAAGCTTGTCCCAAGCACATCCAAATCATTGCAGTTCCAGACAGCAAAGTTGTGGCACCGAGTCGAACTTGCCGCTGCACCATCTTCACCAAGTCGAACTTGCTAGAACTTGCTGTTTCTCAACTTGATCTCTCGGCTAGCTCATCCAAAGAAGACTGCCGAAATGGTATGACTTCTTTGCAAAAAAAAATCAGATCTAGTACTTTGTCTCAGAGTCATTTCTTCTGTATAGTACTGCACCTTGTGCTCCCTTCATCCCTTGCATGTTTAGATGAGATTTTTCCATGCAATCAGACTTAAGCTATGGCCCAAAAAATTGGGTGATCTTAGTTCTGAATTGCTGGGCATGCAACTCCTCGATTTTTAATTGCTAAACGGTACCTGAACAATTGATAAGGGAGCCGCTGTGCATTACTATTGAAACACAAGGTTTTTGCGTTTTCTCAAGAAAATAGTAGTAGTCTGAACCATAAATTTATAGCAGCATGCTCCCTTATCTATTGGCATTCACATGTACCATCAGACCAATCGATCAGCGGCATAAAGATCATCATCAGCTGTCCAAGTCGAGCTCTGGCTGCAGTCCAAGTCGAAATGCGACCAACATCTTCACCAAGCGCTACCGCTGATCATCCACACAGTGAGAACGCCATCTCGTTTTTCTTTGAACATTTGCTTTTGTGATGCGTGCTCGCTGATGGATTCCCTACAGCGGCCAAATCCCGGCGCCGCACGTGATCTCCGCCTCCATCAGCTCCACTTCACCAAAGCTATCAGTCCAAATGAGGAGGTGTAGTCGGTCCAACTGATCTCCGACATCGTATTCTACCTCCAAAAAATTTCTTTTTCAGTTCAATTCTTCGTCACAGGTTCACTGCTATCACCCGTTTTTGTGAATCTCTATTGAAAATTAGCTCACCTTTTAGTGAATGAGAAGCAGTTTGTACTTATAGCTTGATGCGTGTTCATGAGTAGTTTAAAAAGTGTGTTTGTTTCCTGCTTTGCTATAACACTTGTTAGATTGCTATCCAAAAAAGGTCATGTATTCATGGATTTGTCTTTGGTGTAGCAGCCCACATGTATTTTATCATCGGTTAAGAAAAGGAAAGCTGAATCAGTGCAGCATGCCTGTTAAAAAATCAGTTTTATATTGTACGGTAGTTCATTGTATAGAAAATTTGCAATAGTTCCTGCTTTTCAGTTCATCTACTTCCCCTTCGCAAGTCTAATTAGTAGAAATTCAAATATGAAAAATAGCATCCATTTTGTTATGTTCATCATATTCAACCAATTTTGTATGTACAGACTTGCATATGTTGATTAGTAGGGTAGATCGATGTTGCAATCGAGATGTGTTCAGTCCAACCCCATGGCATTAGGGAGGTCGAGTTCGTCATGAAAGCAGCAAGACATGGTTGTTGGCTTACTCCAAGAGCAGCCTAGCCTTCCTCCCGGTCATCATTCCAACTTCTTGCTCCGATGCCGTCACTCAAAGAGCGTCAAGGCAGCCACCCGTGTTTCACCTCCCGATCCAACTCAACTTTCTCCATTCTTCAAAGATTTTTGGTATGAATTTGATGAATCTTCTTCATACTGCTCTTGCTCATTTAGAGCTAGTTTTGTTCCTGCATATATGTATCACTTAGTTTTTAGATGGCTTAATCTAGAGAGCTTCCAACTCTGAAACTTGCCATGCATATTTGCGGATGGAATGTAAAATGGATGATCCTGTGATGGATTGATGTGGAGGTTCTTTGTGTACTTAATTTTGACAGAATTGTTGTAGTACTCGGTAGTGGTATTAAATTGGGAACCTATGGTGCTTCAGTTAGAAGATCGTTGATGCTAGCTTCTTCAAGTTTGTCTGCTATCTCAACTTTTGTTTTAACCTACATCTTTTTTTTGTTTACAGATTGTCGCATGATACTTGTATTGGGTGCTAGAGTTCATGTATTATCGCCAGTAAGTTCAAAAATAAACTGTAGCTAGTTCAAATATAAACTCCCATGAGGATTCGCTATTGGCACTACAATTTATTCCTTAATCTTTCTTGAACTTTGAGTAAATATTTCTAGCTTTTCCTTAAAAAGTTCATGCAAAATAACCGAGCTGTGTTACAATTGGCTTTGAAATATAGTATGATCTGAAAAATGGGAAGGTGCATGAAAATATAAGTTCAACTTAAAAAGCTCGCTGGTTCAAAATGTGAAAGAAAAAATGAAAAAAAAGTTCATTGGCTTTTGTGTTGTGTGACTTTAGAGTTCAAAGTACATAAGAACATAGGTCCACTCTGCAAAAAACAACGACACGATAAGAATATAAATCCTCCCAAAAGTTCATTTACGAGCATCTTCTGCTCATCCATGAGCGGGGCTCCTCCTTGCGGCTATTGCTCATCCATGAGCAGGGTTCCCGAGGATCCCATTGGCGGTGGTCCGTCGATGGTGGCTCTCTACATTGTTTCCTTAACGGTGCTACAATTCTAAATTTATTATTGAGTCGTACTAGTACTGATGAAATGGGAAGCAAGGTTGAATGAGAAGCAAGTGTCACATGGAACCTCAATTGAAATGAGATGTAAGGTTCCACCTCCGGCCTACCCAAAACAACCATGTCATCAGTTCAAAAGTCCTGGGGTGTACCTATAGAATTCTCAAGATGTGACTACTGTAATTGTTTTATTTTGATACTAATCTAATATATCATTAGTTCAAAGTGTATTGAAGATACAACCCTAGGTGTGTTGTGGTGCGTGCTTAATTGGTTACTAATGTGTGTAGGGTATGACCGGCGACAACGAGTAGGTGGCAAGTGTACCACATAGAGCAACGAGACAGAGGTATGAAGCAGATGTGCGTGGTGTGCTGTCATTTCATAAGTTCAAGTGTTTATCCCCTATAAAGTTCAGAGAAAAAAAATATTATGTAGCTTATTGCTCAGTTCATGTCTAAGCACTGGAGGAGTTCAAAAAACCAGAACTCATGCGATTTCATAAAAATATGGTGTTTCTTCCGTACCATCGGAGTGAGAGAAAAACATTAATTCAATTTTTCCATACCATCGCTTTTATTGCTAAATGATTTAGACACTTGTTTTCTTGATGCCATCATGTATTTGCTTAAGTACTTCAGCTCAACAAAAAGCTCCGTAAAAGTTCGTAGTTTGTTTTCATAAAAGCTCCATGGTGTTTCTTCGGCTACAACATCCATGCATCCAAGTCGAAGCTCGACCGCAGTCCAAGTGGAACTGCGACCATCATCTTCACCCAAATGCACCCATTGATCACCCACACGGTGAGGACACCATCTCATTTTTCTTTGAACATTTTCTTAGCTGCAAGTAATAGTTCGTAGTTTACTTTTTCACCATGTCTGCACTTCATTATAGTTAACCATTGGTCCATTTCTCACCGCAAGTAAAGAATGATCTTTCACTTCATTATAATGCCCTCCTCCTCTGCTTTCTCTTCCTCTCTAAATCTCCTTTCTGTCACTAATTTATTTTCTCTCTGAATGCAGCGCGAGGGAGGCTGGAGCGATCGCAGATGGTGACGAGAACCACTTCGATTACATTGTTCGTGTATTGAAGTACGTATCCTCTATCCAAGCAGGAGGTAGAGGTAATTTCTCCCCGATGCAACCTATTTTGAAAGTAGCCTGAGACCCATCATGTCCTATATATGATTCATAGTATAACACATCAATGGAAGTTTGTTCTGAAAATTGAAATTGTTCTCGATGTACTAATAGATTAGTTGTTAAGTATTGGAGTGTTTCCTTCTTGTTTTGGACAAATGGAAATCTACAAGACAAATGTACCATTAGATTCAGAGCGAACCAAGACACCAAACAGAAAAAAGCAAAAGAAAAACTCACCTGTGCCACTCCACCAAATCCGAAGTGGGTCAATCCACCACGCAATGCCCGCCACCACCCTCGGGCCAACCTTCCACCACCTCCACCGTCGCCCCACTCCACCTCCCGGCCACACGCCTGTCAGCGTGCTCCTCCTTGCTGTTCGAATTCTTGTTTTGGTTATGTCCAAAGAAACTCGTAATTTTGATAAATGATGAATTGTGTTTTCTCGTAGAAAAATGATGCTCTGTAGGTGGTATAGCAGTTCGCCATGTATATCTACCATCAGTCCGTAAAAGGACAAGTATGTACGAATGCTAGAAATGATGCTCTGTAGAATTTCTTCTAATCTATTTCGAATTTGGTCTACTTGAGTAATTCTATCAGTTCATGACAAGTATGTACCGATGCTAGAAATGTAGGTCATTTGTGAATCATGCTTTTTTCAGAGAGAAAAGGAGTTTGTAGTTACATCACATGGTGCACTGAGCAACATAAACATGGTTTCCTCCATAAATTAGTTGTTTTTGGTTAATTCGTTTACATGGACAGTACAAACGCACATTGTTGTGTAGTACATGTGTGTATTGTGATTGTAATTTTGGTTTTAGTTAAGAAAAATAAAAAAGGTTCGTAAAAGAACCCAAAACATTCGATAGTCCTGGAAGTCCAAATTTCAGTTCAACATGTTTTCTATCATTAGCTCATTAAGAACCCCAGAAACTTATCTGGTGGTGTGTGTATGTGTGCTGCTGCATCCTTGTCCGGCCGCTCTAATCCACACTCTCAGTACAACTTCTCTACGACCTCATGTTCACAAATCTTGTAGTACATTTTTTAATAAAAAGCTTGTAGTACTATGTAAAGCAAGCATGGCCAACACATACTTTAGGTGTCGCAGTAGTACGCACTATTGATGGTGGCCTTCCTTTGTGGCGCTACTACTTTGCCACCTAGAGTAGTACTGCTACTACTTATCATGTTGCTACAACCTAGCGAACAGTACATGTATTTGATTTACGGTTCTGTAGGAAGAAAAAGTTCACCAATATAAAATCTCTAGGTTTAGTAAAGCAATCTTTTTGTTTAGTAGCTGATACTGCTCAAGTTTATTTCTTGTTGGACATATGATGTCCAATTTCTTCTTTCAGTTTGGTTCAATTAAATTTCATTCAGTTCAATTCTTATTGTAGTTGGATTTCAGTTTCTTATTTGAGTTCAATTCAGGCATGTGTTTGAACTTGCAACCTCACTGCCTTAAGCTACGATCTCAAATAGAAGTGTACTAAATGCAGGTACTAGGTGGTGGCATTGCTTCACTTCTCTTGTTACGTTCTCTTCGCCCAAATTCGGAGGATCAAGAAAATAAAATATCATTGTTTTGACATGCACCACTCAAAAGAAGTCGTTTCTGTTGAAAAATTGTTTCGCTTGACATGTACTTGCCAACAATTATGTATAATAAATCATGGCATTGTATGTAGAAAAAGATATATTGTGTGTTCTGCTGTTGTAATGGTACGATGTTGCTATTGCTCTGTGTCATGTTATGCAAGTTGACACCGAGTACACGTTGGATGATATACTTATACAGTAAAGAGCTAAAAATTGATTTCTTCCGGTTTTTATTTTTCGCCCTTGCCCGTTTGATGTTATGCCTACGTGAGATGAAGCATTTTAAAAATGTTGGCAGGAAAGTGTGTGTATTTGGAAGAATAAATATTGGTAAGTTCATGGCAAAAAAATCCATAAGTTCACGGATAAATAATTTCATGGTTACAAAAACCCTTAGAAAAATTAGAAAATAAAGAAATGAGATACATTACAGAAGAATTGAGGAGGTTTGGGTACAAGGAATCCAGAAAGTTCAAAGTTAAGAAAGCGAAAAGGTCGGACCCATGAAAAAGAGAGGTCCGGAATAAAAGAGAACATTATGAAACATAAAAAATATCAACAAGAAAAAGTTCAAGTTGCAAAAAGAGACAAGTCCAGAACAGGCTCAGTATGTGAAAACACGCTCAGTACAAAACCATACATACATCCGTTCAAGTACTCTTTTTCTCGAACATATATTCGTCTGTTCTAGAAAGAAAAATGGTTCAATTAAAAATATTGATCAGTAGAAGTTAAAAATGATGGTCCGTTCGGAATAAAAAAAATGACAGAAATTCAACTTGTAAAAGTTCAAGCAAAAAAACCCCATGCAATTCAAATGAGAAAAGTATAAGTCGTAAAATAAGAGAAGTCCAGAACATCATTGTAAAAAAAAGTTTAGTTCAAACAAGAATAAAAAACATTTTCTTTTTGAAAAAATATCATTGAGTTCGATGATATAAACCATGCAAGTATAGGGGCGACGATACAATAAACCATTGAAAACTTACAAGCAAAACAGAGCAAAGTCTAGTTAGTGAAAACACGCTAACTACAAACCCATGCAAACATCCGTACAAGTACCCTTTTTCGGAACCATTCAAAATTACTCTAAAAAAATAGTTCAGTACAAACATACATATATATCAGTACGACTACTCTGTTTTTCAGACAAGAAAACAGCAGGATCCATCATGCCGTATTCCAATTTACTCTAAACGGTCGCGAAGTAGAGAAAACGTTCAACATGACTAAGTTTCGCATTTTCGATAGCTATCCAATGGTATATTGTTTGCCTCATTTCGATAAACTTTTTAAAAAAACCGTGTTCAAAACCAATTTTAACCGTATTTTAATTCGTATTTAAACCGTAAGGAATTAGAAAAAACTTTTTATACGCAAAAGTTGTTCATTTTCCATAGCTTTCCAACGCCGTATCATTTGCGTCAATCCGACAAACCGTTTGCAAAAAACAGTGAAAAAAACATTTCGCCCAGAATTTCACCGTTTTTCAAATTACTTTTAAATCATATATAATTTGAAAAAATAGTAGATATATGGAAGATGCGGATTTTCACAAGCTTTCCAACGCCATCTCATTTGCTCATTTCCGACAAACCGTTTGAAAATTAAGTCTAAAATACGATTCACGTTTTCGGTTTTGAAAAAAACGGTTTTTTGGAAACTGCTCTTAAATCATAATTTTTTGTAAAAACAGGTTATAAGATTGTAATGTGGATGTCAAGAGCTTTCCAATAATATATTACACGCCCCATTTCAACAAAAAAAATTGCAAAAAGAATTGAACTAAAGAAGACGATTTTTAACAACAACAGAAAGCATAAGTTCAACCGCTCGATTTTCATCAGTTCAACCGCTTGAATTCATCAGTTCAAGTAGGGTAATAGAATAATATTCTGTTACGCGTAACATAATAGCCTATATATATATATATTATATATAACGGGGAAAACTCTTTTTCATCAGTAATAATATAAAAAGGAAATTCAGCCAGCCGCTTTTTCCATGGTATCAGGGAAAGCTTAATGAAGTTCACATCTGATGACGTCAGTTTAATCATTTTCAATGACATCAAAGCAAATCTGAAGATAACAAGAGAGGGGCAGAGACTTACATACGAGATTGACGAGCAGAGTAGCGAAGTGAAAGCTCGATCAAATGCAAAACAAATCATCAGATGATAGCAGTTCAATCAATTCCACTGCGTGTCGACCTCGCTCCGTCGACCTCGCGTCCACTTCAGCGGTAAATTCCACTGCGCGTCGACTGCGCGTTTCTGTCGTCCTCGCGCCGTATACGTCCGAGTCACGTTCGGGAGTGATAGAATCCGTTAAAAAATGACTCCACCCCTCCTTCCAACAAACCTGGTTCCTCTCCCCACGTCCCAAGCCTCCCAGCTCGAATCCACTCCTCTCGCACTCAAACGCACACCACCCGGAGTGGACATGGCTCTCACTGGTGGCGCCACCACTGCAGCGTGCATCATTGTCCTCCTCGCGCTCGCCAGCGCCGCGGGGGCGGCCACCCTGGGCCCGGCGCCGCCGGCGGACTGCTCGGCGTTGTTGGCTGGCCTCGCAGACTGCCTCGACTTTGTGTCGCCCGGCAGCAAGTCGAGTCAGCCTTCCAAGGCCTGCTGCGGGGAGGTGAAGACCAACGTCGGCAGCCCCGCCGTTGTGGACTGCGTCTGCGCCGCCATGTTCTCGAAGCCAACGCAGTTACCGTTCAACAAGACACGGGTGTACGCTCTCCCCGACGCCTGCGGCACGCCCGCCTCCGTCTTGAACAGGTGCCATGGTGAGCACCGTGCCTTTTCTCATTTCTTCCATAATCTTCTTGTCCTGAGTTTGGCTAGAATCTGTTTACCTTTTTTACACCAAGAAACTAGAGCTAAATCGTGTTGTTTTACTAGGAAGTTTATCATTTATTTGATTCCTGTGTGGGATTTACGATGAAAAATCTCGATTCGTGTTAAAGCATCTACGACCGCAATCAACAAATTTGACCCCTCTATGTCACGGATGCGTCCGCGAACACGAGCCAACCAACCCCAGTATGTTCTCCCGTGCAACCACATCCTTCATTTGCAAAATCTCAATCCATGTAGCCACATGCACGTCGATCATTTCACGATACGGATACATGTAACAATGATTATAGCACACAATTAAAATCTGGGGCGACGACCATGTCCGGGGCGGTAAGGACAACCGTGAATGGTTTGGATCCGATAGTGGTGGTGTTGTGGGTTGGGGACGGCGACGAAGCTAGGGTGCGGCGGCGGCAGAACAAGGGAAGGGGTTGCATGGAAGAGACAAAAGAAGGCAGGTCAGGCAAGGGCAAGGGGTGGCATGGAGAGACATGAGATGAACTTGACCTGTCCGGTCTGACATGGTGGACGTGTTCGAGCGTCCCTATATCCACCCCACATGTTGACTGAATTTGAGGGGTGTGAGACAGCCCGGACGTTTAGGGAAAAATGTGTGTGTGTGTGTGGGGGGGGGGGGGGGGCCCCTGGTTGTAGATGCTCTTGGACGTTTTTGGTTGGATTTAACCTTCATCTCTTGTTTGATCGCCGTTGTGTGGGCTAGCAAAGCAAAAACAATTGCATGATCAACATGTTGCAACATAGAGTGAAACAATCCCCTGCACCACAAAACATAGGGCAAATGAAGCAAAGTGCGCATCAAGTCCTATGATGCTTGATGCCCAATTTTGATTTGTGTATATGAACCACAAAGCTTGTTAGTGGATTCTTAAATGGCATACCATCGAGCGAGCTCTCGTTCTGGTCAAGAATAATTTTAGTATTATACGATAGGTAGAGTTTGTTCTCATGAAAGAACGCATGTACCCTCCTCCAAAATGCCCCCTCCCCCTTGCTCTGCACCGACAAACGGGTCAATACATGTTCCCAACCAAGTCAAGGACAACAATTCGACCTCTTTCATCGAGTATGAGGCTCCTCTCCTTTTCTTTGATTGCACATCCTGCACTTGCGAGTATTGATCTTCCACTCTTCGGAATTCTCAATCTGTGTTGATGATATTCATCATCACATGTTCGGTCATCATTGAGCTTGGGTGGGGTGGGGTCTTATGAATAGTGTCCAGACACCCATAGACGAGGACTTCTCTAACGGTATCCGTGACTAGATGGGTTGCGATGACTCAGTGAAGTTGTAATAACTGGTGAGGTCATCGGTGACGGTTGAGGCCCACCGGAGTAGGTTGAAACGCCATACTGTTGCATGGCTGCCGCATACTGGGAAGACGCAAAATAGTAGGGCAATGCATACTGGGTGGGCCAGGACAACGCATATCCAATTGGCATCGGCACGACTATGTGGTGTGGAGCGTGCTCGGACCGCCGCACCTTCTCCCTCTTGCGGCTATGTATGTTTGACGAAGACCGTGTTCGGCGTGGAGTCGGCGTACCTGCATGATGGCGATGCCGGGGCCTCGAAGATGTTGATGGTTCGTTGGACTAGAGAGATCCATTACAGTGGCGGACGACTAGGACGAAGTCGCGGCAGGGGTGGCGGCGTTCGAGCTGGATTTGGCGGCGGTGGGAGGGGGAAGGGGTCAGAACGAGAAGAAGGCGTGAAGTGTGAAAACCATGTGGTATGGAGTTTTGATTCGGGTGGAGTCCAATGTAGCAAACGTCTAAAACTCTTACTCCGTCTCTCGATTTGGAGTCGACTTGAGAGGTTTTGGTTCGGCTACGACTCAAAGTAAGGGTCCCGCTAAAACTGTTGGACCATCTGGTCTGAATATTTGAGGCTGGAGTAGGGGCCCACATTGAATACGGAACCAATCCACATGCGACAACTTATTTAGTAAATGATTCGACTTTATTAATAAATCTGACAAAGTACATCAAATCGATAAAAAACGAGACAACAAAGGACCAAGATAAAACATGAAGTCACATCAAAGTCTTCTGTGGTCATTGACCCTAGATCCATCTCTTGCTTGTTGACTTTTCTCCATCCATCCAATGAAGAAACTACACCAGACCAAACATGCACAAGCTTGTTTATTCTCGCAGGTTTCAAAGAGCCGCATGAGGTGCCCAATGACAAGAGCATGCTTGACAATATGCACGTCGCCACCATCGTCAAGATAATTTGAAGCGGGTGACATCCCACGAGAATGGGAGCGTCGATATGTAGGAGCAAAAACCACAGGCTCCCTGCTAGAAGTCGCGTCGGCCACGACAGCCACACCCAGACGGGGATAGAACCATAGAGCTTGTATTTTGTACGACACCGCCTCTATCATTGAAATTTTGCCGCCAATTCTAATAAAAAAAACTTTACCAGCATAGACATAAAAATCAAACATAGATTAAAAAAAACTAAACTCTAAGGGAAACACCTACCATCAACCCAGGGTTGTGTCCGTCACCTTCCCTGCGTGACATGCGTTCCGCATACCACCCTTCAATAATCTCGCTTCTGCAATATGAGCTATGCTTTTGAAACACATGCAGTGTTACAATACTCTATGACGGGTCTACGTTTTACAACAAAACTTTTTTACGAATTTTTTCTGCAATAATACCTCAGTTACAAAAAACTATAATTGCAAAAAAAATGCACAACAAAACCTGTGTTGCAGAAATAATTCCGGAACAAGACCTGCGATGCAGAAATAATTCCGCAACAAGACCTGTATTGGGGAAATAATTTTGCAACAAGACTTGGGATGATCTGTATTTTCCCAACCTCTAGAAGGCCGAAAAGACGACTGAAGACCAGGAGGACCAGCAAAAGTCACGAGCCCAAGTCGTCGGCGGCTAGGGCTTTTCTACGTACGACGGTTTTTAGTGCCACATTCATTCATACTACAAAAGATAATCAAATGGTTCAACTAAAAAGAAAAATCAAATGGTTGGGCCCCACCGTCGCCGTAGCCCATCCGCCACTTAAAAAATGACCCCTGCACCCCTCCTTATTAACTCCGTCCAACAACTATTTCCCCTCCCCGCATCCCAAGCCTCGCAGCTCCATCGCCACACGCTCGAACCCACTCCTCTCACGCTCAAGCGCACACCACACCAACCAGAGCGGCCATGGCTCTCACCGGCGGCGCCACCACCGCAGCGTGCATCCTCGTCCTCCTCGCGCTCGCCGACGCCGCGGGGGCGGCCACCCGGGCGCCGGCGCCGGCGCCGGCGCCGGACTGCATGGAGGCGTTGATTGGCCTCGCGGACTGCCTAGACTATGTGATGCCCGACAGCAAGTCGGCTCGGCCTACCAAGGCCTGCTGCGGGGAGGTGAAGACCGCCGTCGGCACCCCCGCCACCGTGAAGTGCCTCTGCGCTGCCATGGCCGCCAAGACAACTCCGATACCGATCAACATGACACGGGTGCTCGCCCTCCCCACCGCCTGCGGCCAATCCGCCTCCGTCTTGAACAAGTGCCATGGTGAGCACCGTGCCTTTTCTCACCTTTTTCTATAATCTTCTTGTCCTGGCCTCCTGGGTCTGCCGGTGGCTAGAATCCGCTTCCATTTTTTTTACACCAAGGAACTAGACCTTCTTGTTTTACTAGTAGGAAGTTTCTCATTTCTTCGGTTCATATGTGAGATTTACGATGAAAGATCTCGATTTGTGTTGGAAATTTTTGGCTGGGTTCTGACCTTCTTCACCTCTTGTTTGCTTGCAGCTGCGGCTCCTGCTGAAGGTAACACATTCTTCTCTACACATCATCGTCTTTGTATTTCATTCTCTGATGCATGCCCGTTTCTTATATCTGTTGTCTTGTTCTCTTTCGTACCATGATTTGCATCTGTCTCAGTACTGCATATGCTCGGTAAAATGATACGATGAACTCACACATCGTATTTGTGCGCTTAATTTTAGAGTGTGAAGTGTGAACAAACAGAAGTTTCTTCAGTTACATACAGTACGAAATTTAACTGAAAAAAATCTTTGTCAGTTGTCTTTCTACTAAAAATTAACTCTAACCCTTGTGTTCCCACTAAAAGTTGATCCACAAAATCAAAAGGAGCATCGTTATTTTATAAAAATACTCTCCATTTGGTTCACAAGATTGGCATAAATATGGGGCCGCCGCAGTGTTCGTCGTCCGTGAACACAGCTGTTATATTGGTATTTTTTATGAGCTTTTCCGTTGGCTTGTATCCTTGCGAGCCATTGCATGTGCGCTCTGAGCCTGGGGTCTGGGCGATCAAAAGATACAGACAAGAGCATTAGGCTAAAAGAAACTTTTTTGCTTGGAAAAAGTACAAGTAGCTAAATGAAATTTGGACGATCCAGTCACATGCTGCGATAGACAAAACCCATGCTCCTACTCTTGTTTTTTTTCTTCGATAAAGGATGGATTTTATTGACTCAAAATGAAGCATCAAGTGGATACCCCTGTTCTTGTAGTACCTCTGAGACATTTTACTCTATTTCTAAGATTTATTTAAAGTCAAACTTTATAAAATTTCACTAACTTTATAGAAAAATTATCAACATTCACAATACAAAATCAACATCATTAGATCCACCAAATGCATTGAAATTTCAACATCTTTCAGGTGTACAGTATTTTTTATTTTGGCAGTACTCCCTCCGGTCCTTTTTACTCTACACATTGGATTTGCCGAAAGTCAAACTTTGCTAAGTTTGATCAAATTTATATTAGAAATTATTAGCATCTATAATATCTAATAAATATAATATGAAAATATATTCCAAGATGAATCTAATGATATTGGTGTTGTTATGTGAATGTCTATAATTTTTTATATAAACTTGGTCAAAGTTGGATGAGATTGACTTCAGACAAACATAATATGCAGAGTAAAAAGGACCGGAGGGAGTACAGAGAAATCGTTTGTTTCTAGTAGGTAGCACTCCGTTACTGTTCGTGAGACCACATTGCGTCCACTAGTATCCGGGGAATGCCCCATCAGGGCCACCACTCTAGACATTTCCAGCTATAGTTGCCTATGTGGTGTCTGCTTCCGTGGTCTCATTGAAGAGAGCGTAGCAAGCTGACAATTGTGTACTACTAGTTTACAGCTATTCTGATAGCTACAACAATAATGGTGCATGTCGAGACAATTTTTTACATTGCAGCTGTCTTATATGCCCGTATAAATCTCTTGACAATCCTTTTGTCACTGCAGCGCCGGCGCCTTCAGCATCCAGTGGCGGCGCGACCGCTTCACCACCGAAGGCGAATGCGGCGGCAAGGTCTCCCGGCGGCCCGGTAACCATTATCTTGGCAACCGTGGCGATTACGCTGCTCGCCTTCTATTACCTCTGAGAGCCAACATCTACGCCTCTCTCACGTGTTGTGTTGCACAGACCTTGTGACTCTGTGTTGCGAGGTGTTGTAATCTGAGTTTACTCTGTTCATTCGGATGGGCTCTGAGTTACTGTTATTATCATGTACCGTGGACTGAATTTTGAGTAGTAAATTGCCATGTACCTTGGACTGAATATTGAGAAGTCGTTGCCAGTCATGACACTTTGTTGACTTTGGAATGCACGGATGACTTTGTTGACTTTGGAATGCGCAGATGATCTGCTACGAACTTTTTTTGGGTTACGAACATGTTTTTCATGAACTTTTTTGAATTCATGAGCATTTTTTAGTTCATTAACTTTTTTGAATTTCGTGAACATATTTTTGAATTGATGAAAAATTTCAAACTCACAAACATTTTTGAATTTATGATCTTTTTAAGATTCAGAATATTTTTTTAAAAAATTCCTGAACAATTTTTACAATTCATTAACATTTTAACTGGATTATTTTTTTCCGAAATTCATGATGATATTTTGAATTCACAAATATTTTTTACTTTATGATATTTTTAAAATACTTAATTTTTGGAATTGACGAGCATTTTGAAACTCATGAACAGTTTCTGATTCATGAAATTTTTTAAAAATTGCCAAAGATTTCTCAAATCCATTTACATGTTTTATTACATAAATAAACATTTATCAATTTAAAAGGGGAAAACGCGACATAAAAAGGTTGTAATTTTTTGGAATTGTTTTATATGTAAAACTAATGAATTTAAATACTAGTTGAAAAACAAACAATAAAAGAAAAACAGAAAACCGTGCTAGCGATCGGACGTGCCAATAGGCCGGCCCAGCCCAGCCCAGGAGCGCATGACTCTAGAGCGTGCTGGTAGCGTGAAGCGATATATTGCACCTCCCGATCCCATCCCCAATCTCGCCCTGCCCTTGCCCTGGTGCTATCTGTAGTACAACTCCGCCGCCCGTGGATCTGCTCCTTCATCTTGGCCCGGCAGGCAACCCGTATCCATCAGCGACGGGGACAAGGTGATTCAACCTGGAGCCAGCCATGGGCGTCCGCCGGTTTCTGAATCTGCTGGTGGCGAACCGCCCGGGCTGCATGTATTCGCTGCGCCGCTTCGATCTGTCGCGCAACCAGTTCTTCTACACCACACCGGAAGAAGTAGCTCTGCACGGGCGAGTTCTGCCGCGGATACAAAGAGATTCTGCATCATATTCATCCCTGAAAAAGGCCTGCGGCAGGGTCAAGAAGCAGCAAGCCTCGGAGATCCGGACGATTCGGCTGCCGGCACGCCTCTTCAACACGCGGCCGGCGCCATACCCGACGCCTAAGTGCGACGAGCTCAGAATGGACGCGTTCGCTCTCTCGGAGCGCACCATCGTGCTCGCGGACCGCCAGAGGCACGTCTTCACCTACGACGCCGACTCGGACTGCTTCGTGACCATGCCCGGCCTCCACGCCCCCAAGGATGATCCCTTGGCCGTCTCCGTTCCACGCCCCGGAGGCGGTGAAGGCAGCCTCTACGTGATCGAGAGGCTGCTCCGCCCCGGGAAGAGCTTCCAGTTCGAGGCCCTTGTCTCCCGCCAGCACTGCAATGAGTACCATCCCTGCCGGACCTGGCAATGTGAGGAGCTCCCGCTGCTGCCCCTGGAAGAAGACGTGCTCATCGGCTGTTGCGCGGTGGTGGGCGACCTCATCTGCATCTCTGCGTTTCACTTTGGCACCTACTGCTTTGACACGGTGAGCCGCTCCTGGAGCCATGCCGGTGACTGGGTGCTGCCCTTCTTTGGCATCGCCGAGTATGTTCCCGAGCTCAACCTGTGGTTTGGGGTCTCTGATCAGGACTACGACTTGCCTTGCGCAGCTGATCTCTCACCTGTCCTCACAGGGCAGCGGCCGGAGCCGGGCTTGGTTTGGGCGGATAATTACCTGCCGGAGGAGCGGCATCATTGCGGCATGATGAATCCCGCCAAAATGGTCAGCCTGGGTTCTGGCAGGTTTTGCATCATCAGGTTCCTTCAAACTTGGATACCCGGCATCGATACAGATCAGGTATTTGTTGACAAACAGTATGCTATCTTCACCGGTCTGGAGGTGGTGTTAGCTGGCAAGGGCAAGGGCAAGGGCAGCATAAACGGTAATAGGCTACGCATGGTTAGACACAAGTCCAGACGCTGCAGGAATGACTCGGGCATCATCGAGTGTATCTTCTGAAGTCTCCTCGATGCATCATCCTTTTAAGCGCCGCCAAATGGGAGATGACTTACGTTGGTATTGCATGGTAATTGTAGAGAGATGTTTTGCAATACAAAATGATTGTTGTATTGATGGGGTGCTGTTGCACATATATATAAGTACAGGGTAGGCCTCAACCTCAACTATACACAACTAGGAGGTGGGCCACAACACGTAATACATGCAACACAAAGTACAATTCAACACCCCCCGCAGTCGAAGCGTCGCCAGAGACACAAAGACTGGACCGAAACTCCTCGAAGACGGAGGTGGGCAATCCCTTAGTCATCACATCAAGAACTGTTGCGACGTCGGCACATGAAGAACCCGAACACGACCAAGGGCAACCTGCTCGCGCACAAAGTGAATATCAATCTCAATATGCTTCGTCGTCGATGGTGCACCGGGTTGGCGGAAAGGTAGACCGCGCTGACGTTATCGCAGTAGACAAGAGTGGCCTTATGAACATCACAAAGCAACTCCCGAGCGGTAGCCGGAGCTAAGAGCACTCGGCCACGGCATTAGCCACGGCCGATACATTTCCGCCGACGCCGAGCGGAGACCGTGGGCTGCCGCTTTGATGACCAAGAGATCAACGAGGGCCCAAGGTAGACGCAGAGCCTCGACGTGGAGCGTCGAGTGTCGGGGCAGCCAGCCCAGTCGGCATCCGAGTAGGCCACGAGGTCGGTGGAGGCGGAGGCCGTCAAGGTGAGCCCCAAAGACATGGTGTCGCGTATATACCGGAGAATACGCTTCACCAAGGTCCAGTGGGAGTCACGCGGAGCATGCATGTGGAGGCACACCTGCTGAACAGCGTACTGCAGGTCGGGCCGAGTCAGCGTCAGGTACTATAAAGCACCAACAGTGGAGCGATAAAACGCTCCATCGGACGCGAGAGACCCCTCCAAAGCAGAGACCTTTGCCTTTGTGTCGACGGGGGTGGGCGCCGGTTTGCAGTTAAGCATACCGGCACGCTCCAGAGCTTCAGGCGATTTCTGCTGATGCAGAAAGAAGCCATCGGTCCGGCGGACCACCTCGATGCCGAGGAAGTAGTGCAGGGGCCCCAAGTCCTTGAGGGCGAACTCATCACGAAGACGAGCAGTCAGGCGCTGAAGGAGATCGGGGGTGGACGCCGTGAGGATGATGTCATCAACGTAGAGCAGCAGATATGCAGTGTCAGCTCCCTGATGATACACGAAGAGTGAGGCATCGGAGCGAGTGGACCAAAATCCCAGAGACTGCAGGAAGGCTGCGATACGCTGGTACCAAGCTCGAGGCGCCTGCTTCAACCCATAAAGAGAACGGGAGAGCAAGCACACAAAGTCTGGGTGCTCAGCGTCGACAAAGCCAGTGGGCTGCTCACAGAACACCTGCTCGGCGAGATGGCCGTGCAAGAAGGCGTTGGAGACATCCAACTGGTGCACGTGCCAGCGCGCGAGACCGCCACCGAGCATACGCGAATCGTGCCCGGTTTCACAACCGGGCGAAGGTGTCGGTGAAGTCCACGCCCACTGCCGAAAACCACGAACGACCCACCGAGCCTTGTAGCACTCGAGAGAACCGTCCGGGCGAGTCTTGTGGCGAAACACCCACTTGCCAGAGATGATGTTGGCATGAGGGGGTCGCGGGACAAGCTGCCACGTGCGGTTGCGCCAGGGCATCGAACTCCTCCCCGCATCGCAGCTAGCCGCTGGGGATCCCGGCGGGCGCGAAAGCGGAGGTGGGGACAGGTGATGGCGCTGACGCCGAGGCGGCGCGACACATACTCGTTGGCGGAGTAGCGCATGCCGGGCCGGGCACTCGCCGGGCACGGTAGTCACACCAAGTGACGGGCAGCAGGGGCCGGGCGGGTGCCGCGACGACGGGGCCACGGCGGTGGGGCTGCGGCGACGGGCGTCGGGGAGGCCGCAGCGCGCGGCGGCAAGCGGCGGGCCGCCGGCAATAACGCTACCGATCCGACGGCGGAAGAGGCGACGGGCGAGGTTGACGTCGAGCCCGTCGCAGGAGTGGCGGGCGGGGTGCCGGGCTCAACCTCGTATGAGGGAGACGGGGACCCGGGGGCCCGCTCGGACTCGGCCTCGGGGGAGGGAGTCACAAAGCCGGGTGGTGGCGGCAGAGGGCGCCGTGTCGGAGGGTCCGCCGGGGTGCCGCCGCATCGCTCCACGAGGGGGGCACGGGGGCTGGCGCCAAAGGGGCCGAGGCCGGAGGAGCCTGGAAAAAAGGGAACACCGTCTCGACGAAGTACACGTGCCTCGAGGTGTACACACGACGAGTGACAGAACCATAGCACCGGTAACCTTTGGTGTTGGGAGGGTAGCCAAGGAAGATGCATGGGACAGATCGTGGTGCGAGCTTGTGTGGCGTGGTGGACGCGGTGCTAGGATAACAGAGACACACGAAGATGCGGAGACTGTCCTACGGTGGTGTGCCGAAGAGAAGGTGGTGAGGGGCGTAGTTCCACCGAGGGCGACACGGACGAATGTTAACTAAAAGAGTGGCGGTAGCGAGGGCATCGGGCCAAAACCGAGCGGGCACGTTAGAGTGAAAGAGTAATGTGCGAACGCAGTCATTAAGAGTGCGGAGAATGCGCTCGGCGCGGCCGTTCTGCTGTGAAGTGTAAGGGCAAGTCAGACGGAAGATGGTGTCGTGAGAGGCGAGAAGTGTGCGAAGAGCGACGTTGTCAAACTCTTTTCCGTTATCAGTTTGGAGTGCGGGTATGGGGCGACCGAACTGGGTGGTGACATAGGAATAAAAGGCGGTGAGTGTGGCTAAAGCATCGGATTTACGAAGAGGAAAAGTCCACACATCAGGAGAACAATCATCTAAGATCACCAAGTAGTATAGATAGCCCGTGTTACTCGCAACGGGAGACGTCCAAACATCACTATGAAGCAGTTGAAACGGAAAAGTGGATACTGAGGTAGACGCACTAAAGGAAAGACGAACGTGCTTGCCTAAGCGACATGCCTCACAAGAGTGCTCGTCAAGCTTGGTACATGAGAAAGAGAAACTCCTAAGAATTTGACGTAACACGGTGGGGTTGGGGTGGCCCAAGCGAGCATGCCAGAGGTCAATGCCGGCGGCAAGGGCGACTGGTGTGGAGGTGGCGGCGCCGGCGTGCACGGGGTAGAGTTGATCGGGACTGTCACATCGATGAAGGATCATCCGGGTGGGGGCGTCTTTCACAGAAAAGCCAACACCGTCAAATTCAACAGTAAGTAGGTTCTCACGAGTAAGACGACGAACGGAAACTAGGATTGTGACTAATTCAGGTGAAACAAGAACATTAGACATAGTAATGGGTGTGGAAGTGGAGGGAAAGCTAGCGCTACCGATATGAGTAATAGGTAAGGAGGAGCCGTTGCCGACGGTGATACGAGTGGGTGTGTGAACAGGAGTGGAGGAGGTTAGGTTACCGGGATGAGCTGTCATGTGCGCAGAGCACCGAGTCCATGTACCATCGCCTCCACCGGCAGAGCTACTCGGCGGCGATGCGTAGTCTTTGGCGACGAGGAGGTGGGGTCCCATGACACAGTACAGGCGGCGGAGGCCTCATAGGGCGGCGCCGGACGGGTGGACCATAACCGCCGACGGAGGCGGCGCATGAGGGCGCCATAGCCGGGCGCCAAGCGGCGACAAAAGGTCGACGGCAGAGTTGACGCCGGTGACGGGATGACGACAGACTGATCGGAGCGCGCCGGCGGTGGGGCGGCGGCGTAAGCCAGCGGGGCCAGGAGCGGGGCGCCGTACGCAGTCCACTCACTGGAGGAAGCCGCAGCCCATGCGCCATGTATGCCATACGCGTCATGCATGTTGGGGAACGTAGTAATTTCAAAAAAATTCCTACGCACACGCAAGATCATGGTGATGCATAGCAACGAGAGGGGAGAGTGTTGTCTACGTACCCTCGTAGACCGTAAGCGGAAGCGTTTATGACAACGCGGTTGATGTAGTCGTACGTCTTCACGATCCGACCGATCCAAGTACCGAACGTACGGCACCTCCGAGTTCAGCACACGTTCAGCTCGATGACGATCCTCGGACTCCGATCCAAAGAAAGTGTCGGGATGAGTTCCACAAGACGACGGCGCAGGATTTAAGATGATGCTCTACCGGCGCAGGCTTCGCCTAAACTCCATGACGATATGACCGAGGTGGAATATGGTGGAGGGGGCACCGCACACGGCTAAGAGATCCAAGGGATCAATTGTTGTGTCTTTGGTGGTAGCCCTGCCCTCTATTTATATGTTGAGCCCGGTCGAAACTTGGAGCAAAAGCCTCCTCAAAGTCGGTTTTGCCCGAAAGGTAAGAGTCCCACTCGGACTCCAGGACCAAACGCCACAATCCTTGGCGTCGCCCAGACGCCATGGGCCTCGGCGTCGGCCCAGGCCGACGCCAGGTCTCCGGCGTTTGGCCCCACGCCTCCATAAAACTCTTTTGCACCGACCTAAAGCCTCATGGGCTTGACCCCTTGGCCTAAACATATCATCCAATATATGAATCTTTACGTCTCGACCATTTCGAGACTCCTCGTCATGTCCCCGATCTCATCTGGGACTCAACTCCTTCGGTACATCAAAACATGTAAACTCATAATATAACCATCATCGAAACCTTGCGTGCGAACCCTACGGGTTCGAGAACTATGTAGACATGACCGAGAACTATTCTTGGTCAATAACCAATAGCGGAACCTGGATGCCCATATTGGTTCCTACATATTCTACGAAGATCTTTATCGGTCGGACCGCATAACAACATACGTTGTTCCCTTTGTCATCGGTATGTTACTTGCCCGAGATTCGATCGTCGGTATCCAATACCTAGTTCAATCTCGTTCTTGGCAAGTCTCTTTACTCGTTCGTAATACATCATCTCACAGCTAACTCATTAGTTGTAATGCTTGCAAGGCTTAGTGATGTGTATTACCGAGAGGGCCCAGAGATACCTCTCCGACAATCGGAGTGACAAATCCTAATCTCGAAATACGCCAACCCAACATCTGCCTTTGGAGACACTGTAGTACTCCTTTATAATCACCCGATTACGTTGTGACGTTTGGTAGTACCCAAAGTGTTCCTCCGTAAACGGAGTTGCATATTCTCATAGTTATAGGCACATGCATAAGTCATGGATAAAAGCAATAGCAACATACTAAACGATCGGGTGCTAAGCTAATGGAATGGGTCATGTCAATCAGATCATTCAACCAATGATGTGAACTTGTTAATCAAATGACAACTCCTTTGTCTATGGTTAGGAAACATAACCATCTTTGATTAACAAGCTAGTCTAGTAGAGGCATACTAGTGACACTCTGCTTGTCTATGTATTCACACATGTATTATGTTTCCGGTTAATACAATTCTAGCATGAACAATAAACATTTATCATGATATAAGGAAATAAATAATAACTTTATTATTGCCTCTAGGGCATATTTCCTTCAGTCTCCCACTTGCACTAGAGTCAATAATCTAGATCACATCACCATGTGATTAACATCGATAGTTCACATCATCATGTGATTAACACCCATAGTTCACATCGCCATGTGACCAACACCCAAAGGGTTTACTAGATTCAGTAATCTAGTTCACATCGCTATGTGATTAACACCCAAAGAGTACTAAGGTGTGATCATGTTTTGCTTGTGAGAGAATCTTAGTCAACGGGTCTTTCATATTCAGATCCGTTATGTATTTTGCAATTTTCTATGTCTACAATGCTCGCACGGAGCTACTCTAGCTAATTGCTCCCACTTTCAATATGTATCTAGATCGAGACTTAGAGTCATCCAGATCGGTGTCAAAACTTGCATCGACGTAACCCTTTACGACAACCTTTTGTCACTTCCATAATCGAGAAACATATCCTTATTCCACTAAGGATAATTTTGATCACCGTCCGATGATCTACTCCTAGATCACTATTGTACTCCTTGCCAAACTTCGATGTAGGGTATACAATAGATCTGGTACACAGCATGGCATACTTTATAGAACCTATGGCCAAGGCATAGGGAATGACTTTCATTCTCTTTCTATCTTCCGTCGTGGTCGGGTTTTGAGTCTTACTCAATTTCACACCTTGTAACACAGGCAAGAACTCTTTCTTTGACTGTTCCATTTTGAACTACTTCAAAATCTTGTCAAGGTATGTACTCATTGAAAAAACTTATCAAGCCGCCTTGATCTATCTCTATAGATCTTGATGCTCAATATGTAAGCAGCTTCACCGAGGTCTTTCTTTGAAAAACTCCTTTCAAACACTCCTTTATGCTTTGCGTAATAATTCTACATTATTTCCGATCTACAATATGTCATTCACATATACTTATCGTAAATGTTGTAGTGCTCCCACTCACTTTCTAGTAATTACGTGCTTCACCGCAAGTCTGTATAAAACTATATGCTATGATCAACTTATCAAAGCATGTATTCCAACTCTGAGATGCTTGCACCAGTCCATAGATGGATCATCGGAGCTTGCACATTTTGTTAGCTCCTTTAGGATTGACAAAACCTTCCGTTGCATCATATACAACTCTTCTTTAATAAATCCATTAAAGAATGTAGTTTTGACATCCATTTGCCAGATTTCATAAAATGTGGCAATTGCTAACATGATTCGGACAGACTTAAGCATCGCTACAGCTTGAGAAAATCTCATTGTAGTCAACACCTTGAACTTGTCGAAAACCTTTTGTGACAAGTCGAGCTTTGTAGATAGTAACACTACTATCACTGTCCGTCTTCCTCTTGAAGATCCATTTATTTAACATGGCTTGCTGATCATCGAGCAAGTCAATCAAAGTCCATACTTTTGTTCTCATACATGGATCATATCTCAGATTTTATGGCCTCAAGCCATTTCGGAATCTGGGCTCATCATCGCTTCCTCATAGTTCGTAGGTTCATCATGGTCTAGTAACATGACTTCCGTAACATGATTACCGTACTACTCTGTGCGGATCTTACTCTGGTAGACCTACGAGGTTTGGTAGCAACTTGATCTGAAGTTTCATGATCATCATCATTAACTTCCTCACTAATTGGTGTAGGAATCATCGAACTGATTTGTGATGAACTACTTTCCAATAAGGGAGAAGGTATAATTACCTCATCAAGTTCTACTTTCCTCCCACTCACTTCTTTCGAGAGAAACTTCTTCTCTAGAAAGGATCCATCTTAGCAACGAAAAACTTGCCTTCGGATCTGTGATAGAAGGTGTACCCAATAGTTACCTTTGGGTGAAGACGCACTTCTCCGATTTGGGTTTGAGCTTATCAGGTGAAAACTTTTTCACATAAGCATCACAACTCCAAACTTTTAAGAAACGACATACTTAGGTTTCTTTGTTAAACCATAGTTCATATGGTGTCGCCTCAACGGATTTAGATGGTGCCCTATTAAACGTGAATGCAGCTGTCTCTAATGCATAACCCCAAAATGATAGTGGTAAACCGATAAGAGACATCATAGATCGCACCATATCAAATAAAGTGTGGTTACGACGTTCGGACACACCATAACATTGTGGTGTTCCATGTGGCGTGAGCTGTGAAACTATTCCACATTATTTTAATTGAAGACCAAACTCGTAACTCAATTATTCGTCTTTGCGATTAGATCGCAGAAACTTTATTTTCTTGTTACGATGATTTTTCCACTTCAATCTGAAATTCTTTGAACCTTTCAACTATTTCAGACTTATGTTTCATCAAGTAGATATACCCATATCTGCTCAAATCATCTTGTGAAAGTCGTAAAATAACGATACTTGCCACGAGCATCAACACTCATTGGATCGCATACATCGGTATGTATTATTTCCAATAAGTCAAGAGCTTGTTCCATTGTTCCGAGAACGGAGTTTTAGTCATCTTGCCCAAACGGCACGGTTCGCAAGCATCAAATGATTCATAATCAAGTGATTCCAAAAGTCCATCGAGATGGAGTTTTCTTCATGCGCTTTACACCAATATGACCTAAACGGCGATTACACAAATAAGTTGCACTATCATTATTAACTTTGCATCTTTTGGTTTCAATATTATGAATATGTGTATCACTATGATCGAGATCCAATGAATCATTTTCATTGGGTGTGTAACCATATAAGGTTTTATTCATGTAAACAGAACAACAATTTATTCTCTTACTTAAATGAATAACCGAATTGCAATAAACATGATCAAATCATACTTATGCTCAACACCAAATAACACTTATTTAGGTTCCATACTAATCCCGAAAGTATAGGGAGTGTGCGATGATGATCATATCAATCTTGGAACTACTTCCAACACTCATCTTCACTTCCCCTTCAACTAGTTTATGTTCATTCTGCAACTCCCGTTTCAAGTTACTACTCTTAGCAACTGAACCAGTATCAAATACCGAGGGGTTGCTACGAACATTAGTAAAATACACATCAATAATCTGTATGTCAAATATACCTTTGTTCACTTTGCCATCCTTCTTATCCGCCAAATACTTGGGGTAGTTCCGCTTCTAATGACCAGTTCCATTGCAGCAAAAGCACTTAGTCTCGTGCTTAGGTCCGGACTTGGGTTTCTTCACTCGAGCGACAACTTGCTTTCCGCTCTTCTTGAAGTTCCCCTTCTTCCCTTTGCCCTTTTCCTTGAGACTAGTGGTCTTGTCAATCATCAACACTTGATGCTCTTTCTTGATTTCTACCTTCGTCGATTTCAACGTCACGAAGAGCTCGGAATCGTTTTCGTCATCCCTTGCATACTATAGTTCATCACGAAGTTCTAGTAACTTAGTGTTGGTGACTAGAGAATTCTGTCAATCACTATCTTATCTGGAAGATTAACTCCCACTTGATTCAAGCGATTGAAGTACCCAGATAATCTGAGAACATGCTCACTAGTTGAGCGATTCTCTTCCATCTTTTAGCTATAGAACTTGTTGGAGACTTCATATCTCTCAACTCGGTATTTGCTTGAAATATTAACTTCAATTCCTGGATCATCTTATATGGTCCATGACGCTCAAAACGCCTTTGAAGTCCCGATTCTAAGCTGTTAAGCATGGTGCACTAAACTATCAAGTAGTCATCATATTGAGCTAGCCAAACATTCATAACGCCCGCATCCGCTTCCTGCAATAGGTCTGTCACCTAGCGGTGCATTAAGGACATAATACTTACAGGCGGAATGAGGATAAACCTCAGATCACGGATCCAATCCGCATCATTGCTACTAACATCTTTCAACACAGTTTTCTCTAGGAACATATTAAAACAAACATATGAAAGCAACAACGCAAGCTATTGATTTACAACATAATTTGCAAAATACTACCAGGACTAAGTTCATGATAAATTAAAGTTCAATTAATCATATTACTTAAGAACTCCCACTTAGACAAACATCTCTCTAGTCATCTAAGTGATTACGTGATCCAAATCAACTAAACCATAACCGATCATCACGTGAGATGGAGTAGTTTTCAATGGTGAACATCACTATGTTGATCATATCTACTATATGATTCACGCCGACCTTTCGGTCTCCGTGTTCCGAGGCCATATCTGCATATGCTAGGCTCGTCAAGTTTAACCTGAGTATTCGGCGTGTGCAAAACTGGCTTGCACCCTTTGTAGTTGGACGTAGAGCTTATCACACCCGATCATCACGTGGTGTGTCGGCACGACGATCTTTGGCTACGGTGCATTCTCAGGGAGAACTCTACTTGATTATTTTAGTGTGAGATCATCTTAAAATGCTACCGCCAATCAAAGCAAAATAAGATGCATAAAGGATAAACATCACATGCAATTAATATAAGTGATATGATATGGCCATCATCATCTTGTGCTTGTGATCTCCATCTCCGGCACCGTCGTGATCACCATCGCCACCGGCGCGACACCTTGATCTCCATCGTAGCATCGTTGTCGTTACGCCATCTATTGCTTCTACGACTATCGCTACCGCTTAGTGATAAAGTAAAGCAATTACAGGCGTTGCATTTCATACAATAAAGCGACAACCATATGGCTCCAGCCGATTCTGCCGATAACTTCGGTTACAAAACATGATCATCTCATACAATAAAATATAGCATCACGTCTTGACCATATCACATCACAACATGCCCCTGCAAAAACAAGTTAGACGTCCTCTACTTTGTTGTTGCAAATTTTACGTGGCTGCTATGGGCTTAAGTAAGAACCAATCTCACCCACGCATCAAGACCACAATGATACTTCGTCAATTAGACTCCGCTTAACCTTCTCAAGGACCGGGCGTAGCCACACTCGGTTCAACTAAAGTGAGAGAGACAGACACCCGCCAGCCACCTTTAAGCACGAGTGCTCGTAACGGTGAAACCAGTCTCGCGTAAGCGTACGCGTAATGTCGGTCCGGGCCGCTTCATCTCGCATGAGAGTGTTGTCTACGTACCCTCGTAGACCGTAAGCGGAAGCGTTTATGACAACGCGGTTGATGTAGTCGTACGTCTTCATGATCCGACCGATCCAAGTACCGAACGTACGGCACCTCCGAGTTCAGCACACGTTCAGCTCGATGACGATCCCCGGACCGATCCAAAGCAAAGTGTCGGGATGAGTTCCACAAGACGACGGCGTGGTGACGATGATGATGCTCTACCGACGCAGGGCTCCGCCTAAACTCCGCGACGATATGACCGAGGTGGAATATGGTGGAGGGTGCACCGCACACGGCTAAGAGATCCAAGGGATCAATTGTTGTGTCTTTGGTGCTAGCCCCGCCCTCTATTTATATGTTGAGCCCGGTCGAAACTTGGAGCAAAAGCCTCCTCAAAGTCGGTTTTGCCGAAAGGTAAGAGTCCCACTTGGACTCCAGGACCAAACGCCACAATCCTTGGCGTCCGCCCAGACGCCATGGGCCTCGGCGTCGCCCAGGCCGACGCCAGGTCTCCGGCGTTTGGCCCCCGGCCTCCGCAAAACTCTTTTGCACCGACCTAAAGCCTCATGGGCTTGACCCCTTGGCCTAAACATATCATCCAATATATGAATCTTTACGTCTCGACCATTTCGAGACTCCTCGTCATGTCCCCGATCTCATCTGGGACTCAACTCCTTCGGTACATCAAAACATGTAAACTCATAATATAACCGCCATCGAAACCTTAAGCGTGCGGACCCTACGGGTTCGAGAACTATGTAGACATGACCGAGAACTATTCTTGGTCAATAACCAATAGCGGAACCTGGATGCCCATATTGGTTCCTACATATTCTACGAAGATCTTTATCGGTCAGACCGCATAACAACATACGTTGTTCCCTTTGTCATCGGTATGTTACTTGCCCGAGATTCGATCGTCGGTATCCAATACCTAGTTCAATCTCACATCGCAAGTCTCTTTACTCGTTCCGTAATACATCATCTCACAGCTAACTCATTAGTTGTAATGCTTGCAAGGCTTAGTGATGTGTATTACCGAGAGGGTCCAGAGATACCTCTCCGACAATCGGAGTGACAAATCCTAATCTCGAAATACGCCAACCCAACATCTGCCTTTGGAGACACCTGTAGTACTCCTTTATAATCACCCAGTTACGTTGTGACGTTTGGTAGTACCCAAAGTGTTCCTCCGGTAAACGGGAGTTGCATATTCTCATAGTTATAGGCACATGCATAAGTCATGGATAAAAGCAATAGCAACATACTAAACGATCGGGTGCTAAGCTAATGGAATGGGTCATGTCAATCAGATCATTCAACCAATGATGTGACCTTGTTAATCAAATGACAACTCCTTTGTCTATGGTTTTAGGAAACATAACCATCTTTGATTAACAAGCTAGTCTAGTAGAGGCATACTAGTGACACTCTGTTTGTCTATGTATTCACACATGTATTATGTTTCCGGTTAATACAATTCTAGCATGAACAATAAACATTTATCATGATATAAGGAAATAAAAATAACTTTATTATTGCCTCTAGGGCATATTTCCTTCAATGCACGCCTGCATGTACGCCCGCAATGGATGGATTTTGCCATGCCCGTGCATGCAACTCGCCGTGCATACCTGCATGCAACGCGCCATGCATACCTGCATGTACGCCCCCGATGGATAGCGCGGCTACGTGAGGTGCCATCGCGACGATCTGGCGTGAGGGCGCTGCTACCGCAATCGGGCGGGCGGCGGGCGGCGGGTGTCGGCGATGTCGGGCGCCGGTGGTTGGCGGCAACGGCAGCGTAGGCGTGGCGATCGGATCGAGCAGCGGCAAGAAGTAGGCTGGCGGCGGATCGAGATCGGGAGCAATGGGAAGCGCCGCGAAGGGAGACGAGGAGCGGCGGCCGGGCGCGAGAGGTGCGCAGACGGGCGGAGGCTCGGCGGGCGGCGGCGGCGGGCGGCGGGCGCTGAGGAGCACGCTGTGGCGGGCGGAGTGGCGGCGGGAGGATACAAGGCGGCGGAAGACGGGGATTAAAACCTAAAAACTGATACCATGTAGAGAGATGTTTTGCAATACAAAATGATCGTTGTATTGATGGGGTGCTGTTGCACATATATATAAATACAGGGTAGGTCTCAACCTCAACTATACACAACTAGGAGGTGGGCCACAACACGTAATAATATGCAACACAAAGTACAACTCAACAGTAATCTATGTTGAAGAAAAAAAATAGCAGCTAAGTTCTCTTCCGATGGAATTATTAAAAATAAATCATTTTATTTGCAATCATAAAAGTAAATACAAATGTAATCATGTTTTATACTTGAGTCAAAGTGACACAAGATTGTATTACTAGAAGTGTTGGGCGCCGCAAAACCGCGCCGTTGGTATTGCTGGGTTTCTTAAAAAATAATCATTATGTTTCAAAATATAAGATGCATTATTTTTTTGAAAAGTAAAACCTTTTATGTTTGACCATATTTGTAGAGAAATATATCAAGATCTATAATATCAAATGGGTATTTTTAAAATCATCATGAAATGACTTTCCATACCTTTTTGTTTAATATTCTGGATGTTGATATTTTTGCTCATACTTGGTCAAACTTAAAGAAATTTGACTTTCAACAAAAGTAATACCCCTTATATTTTGGAACTGATGGAATATTTAGTTTGGCCGGTGGGGAGATCATAGAGTGTGTTTTATTTTGATTTGTAATGTGGTGATTTGTTGGGTCTTTCGTGGTGTGATTTTGTGTTATCCGCTAACCAACCTATATTTATGTGGGAAATTTCTGTCTGTGGTTGCATGCACTACTATATTGATGCTACAATATCACATGATGGCGTTTTTTTCCCAGGTGGTGGGAGGAAGCGCGGGATTGATATGTTTTTATAGGTTGGTTGCTGCTAATTGATTTGAAAAATCCTTGGCCTGGTCAAAATCATAAATCAAATTCAAAATTGAATACCTCAATTGAATGAAAGGGCTTTAAAATTAGGGAACATAGTGAATTAAAAGAATTGAATGGGAGAGCTTGAAAAGGTGTTGACCCAATTAAAATCGGTTGACCAAATTCTAAATTGAATATCTCTATTAATTGTGAGGCCTTAAATTAGGAAGCATATTGTATAGTATAAACGAATTGAAGGAGAGAGCTTTGAGAAATTGTTGACCCGGTCAAAATCAGGTGACTCAATTCTAATTGGAGACCTCAATTGAAGGTGGACTCTTTAAAACTAGGGAGTTTAGTGTTATAGTAGATTATCATTGGCTATTTTTTCTGTCTAGAAAAGAAATTATCAATTTGACTTGGCCCCTCTAAACCAAAATCTTGGCTCTGCCCCTAATATGTCTGTACCTTAGGCATAGTATTATAAGAGGCCTCCGTGGCGGAAATCCAATTCGGCTCTTGGAATCATATGCTCATGCCCACCAAAGATGTTTTTCTGCAAATGTCAAAAAAGATTGAAAGAAAATTGATGTGTTCTTTGTCACACCAAAATGCTAACTGCAAAATTTTTAGGAGGAAAGCTTAACTACTTTGATATGTGCAAAATAATAATAATAATAATAATAATAATAATAATAATAATAATAATAATAATAATAATAATAAGTCGAATGACTAATGTTACCTCCAAATATTACACTTATTTTTGTTTTTTTAACCGACGAAGCACTGTCATTCCGTTTCACATAGAAAATGTCAAGCACGGTTGTTACACTAACAAGAACATCTGCAAAAAAAATAGAATTTTAAATTTATTTACTATTTATATTGAATTTACTTTTCATCGGGGAGCATATGCACCCCAGAGCCAAAACGGCCCTCCCACCTTTATGGGGTCTTTGCTATAGTGTTTCACCGCTGTTTTACGCCTGGTATTGCATCTTAGGATAACTTCATCCTTGTACATCCAGACAGACATCTCAAATGTCCGTGTGGACAGCGATAGGGAAGCCGACCATCCAAATGTATGCATTAAATAGGCATCAAATAGGGGCATCAGAGTGGGCCAGACAAATCTAGAGAAGAAAACACATGGGGTGTGAGGACATCTGCTCCAACTGTAAATAGACCAAATATAGCAACAGATTGTCCGGACTTCCCAAATCTTCCCCAGGTATGGTTTGTGTTCGTGACAACTCGAACATCCGAACTGTTCCGAGCACGTTTGATGCAGAAACGTATCCGGACCGCACGGCCATATGTTTAGAGGAGTTCTAATGCACGCCGTTGAAGTTACCTTATGTAAAAACCTCGTCGGTGCCAAACCAGAGGTTGAGGTCGGGAACATACTCGGCTTATGTTATTTCAGGTTGGATCGAATTTTCTACGTTCTAAATAGAACAACCATGAGTAGTCTTATGTGACATCAGATTTATTGCTGAGCAAGTATTTTGGACTTTTGGAAATCACTTGCAAAGATTAACAAAAAAGGTCCCTTGTGCGGCCGATCGAGAAAGCTTGTGAGAGGGCAGCGGTCGGGATGCTATCATGCCTAAGAGCAATTTCAACCGATACATGGAATGCAATAATTATAGACGTGCGAGCTTATTGCGGGGACTTTTACGCAAGACAGTTTTGTCCCTTTCTTATTAACCATCTAAATACCCGTGTGTTGCTTTGCGATGAAACAATATCTAAACAATGTTAACGTGTGATCGATTGTTGTAGCGACCCGACCCGAATGGATCAAGTCTCTGTGTTCAGGCGTCATCCCTGGATCAGTAATGCTGACACCACACAGTACTTCGAAGGATTTATAACAGAGTAGCAATCACACATTTATTACAGCGTTGTCCCAAAAGAGGACTTATTACAATAAATATGGCTTAAGGCCATCTAATAACGATAACAGCGGAAGACTTGGAAGATAAGTGAGTCCATCAACTCCATCGGCATCACGAGTATAGAACCACGACCTAAAACACCTTACTGTCAGTTCTAAAAGTCTGCAACATAAAAATTGCAGCCCGAAAACGGGTCAGCACATGGAATATGCTGGCAATGTAACACGTAGAGAGTAATGAAGGAATGAGCCTATACTACATGCATATATGGCTGGTGGTAAAGCTCTACGGTTACAGTTTTTGCATAAAGCTAGTTTTTCCCTACTGCAAAGGAATAAATTTGTTTAACTATCATGATGGTTGTTAAACATTGAGAATGGTTGACAGCATCCTCAATCCCAATTAAAAGTACTCAAACCCAATAACATTAATTACAGTAACATGTTGAGATTCACATGATATTCAAGTACTAGATACTCAATATGTCCATAACCGGGGACACGGCTAATCATGATTAGTTTATACACTCTGCAGAGGTTTGCGCACTTTTCCCCACAAGACTCGATCTCCTCCGTTGGATTTCTCGCACTACATGGTGTTTGAGAAACGGATGACCGAGACATAGTCTTTCAGAAGCGCTAGCACCTTACGATGGGTGGACGGGTACACCTATATCCCCTACATCTGCTAGTCCACCACTATAAGAGTTCGCACGACTTACTCAACTATGCCAGAGCCCATAATGGCTTGTGGCTGCACACGGAAGTTTCTAGTTTGAATAATCTTATGACCCCTTTGAGCCTGGGTGGCGGTCCATAGGAAGATCACACGGGTACCCCGGGATTTCCAAAAATGCAGACAACACTGGTTCCCCTGTGCCTCAATCCATCCAGATGTGTATTTAAGTTGCCACCTTAAATAAACCATTAATTAACAATCTCACATCTGTCATGGATATCACTCACCCAATCCACGTCTACTAGCATAGCATGGCATAATAAGCAACGTAGAAGTAACTCCCAAGGTTTCATAAGTAAAACAGTAATAGGTACTACCTCAATCTACTTCTCATCCCACAATTTAATTAGATCCTAATCATGCAAGTGTTTGAGGAATAGATCTAATGCATAAAACTGGGTAGTAGAAAAGTATGATCAAGTGTTACTTGCCTTGTCGACGATCCATGAAACCTAGAGACTCAAAGTAACAAGCGGCGCACCGGTGATCTATCTCAGACAAATAACAAGCATACAATAAGTACTCATCTAATGCACAGGTAAATCTCGAATAGAGGATCTGACCAGAAAGTTCAACTTAAGAACCCTGGTTGCAAAAAGAATCGAATCAAATAAAACAACGAAAGTCAAACGTCGAAAGAAAACAACTCGGTTCTAGCGATTTGAAACTAGGTCAAATTTTACAGTAGCAAAACCTTGTTTAAGTGGATTAGTCGGAACGGCGGTTTCGAAACGAAACTCCAGGCGCTTGAATCACCTGATTCCGATAAACGAGCGAGAAGATAAACCGATTCAAGATTGGATCGGAAATCGAATCGGAAAATAACGGATTAAATCCGATTTAAAAGAAAAACGACGAACGGTTAAACGAACGGACGTTCGTTAACAGAAATTAACCGGTGAACGCGTTCGTTAAAACGAACGGATCGGTGAAACCAAACAACGAAAAATAAAACATAAACCGATCTAGGGTTTTTAAAAAAACCAAACAACGAAAGAAAACCTGACGGTTTTTAAAACAAAACCGGACCGGGTGACTCTGGCTACCTCCATGAGGTCGCCAAGCTGGGCTCGGTTCGCTGGGGTCGGTGGGTCATGGGCGACGGGGGCGACTGCGTGGGCGACGGCTGATGGCGGGCGGTTCAAGGGCGGCAAGCGACTGGCGGCAAGTGAGTGGCGGGATGGGTCGAGGCGGCTTATAAGGAGGGAGGGCGGCGGCGAGGCGTGGCCGAGCCGACTCGGCGGCGGCGGCGGGACTCCTCCCAAGGGGAGCCATGAGGTGAGGCTGGGTCAAGGTTAAGTTGGGTCTTGGCCCAAAGGGCGCGGTGATTTTTTTTAAACTCTCGCAGAAAAAAACGAATAAAATAAAATCTAAACGAACTCCAAATTTAATAAAATAAATTTTCCCCGACTCCTAAAAATGAGTCGAACAAAATGAACTTTAATACGGGGCGAAATGCAAATTTTTAAAATACGCATTTTTTTCCCTAAAGCAAATAAACTTCGAAAAATCCAAAATTTGATTTATTTATTAAATCTTCATTTTTCCTAAATTTTTGGGAAAGTCATATTATTCCGTCTCTTATATTTTTTTTTATCGGAAAAATATTTGAAGATAAATACAAATAAATCCGACTGATCCCATTTTCAAAATTTGAGAAAAACCCAAATATGAAAATAATGAAATCTCCAACTCTCTCCGAGGGTCCTTGAGTTGCGTGAAATTTTATAGGATCGGAAAATGCAAGAAAATATGATATGCATGATGACTTAATGTATAACATTCCAAATTGAAAATTTGGGATGTTACAATTGTCCTCGGACATGTGGCATCCATTGTGTTCTGACGATGTTGGCGGCTAGCAGCTCCTTTTCGGAGAAGGGTAGCAAGATGAGAAGTGTGGTCTGGCTTTAGATCTCACGGGTCCCGGCAGACGTCCATCCATGTTATATAGATAAATAATTATAAAATTGCAAAATATGACTATAACAAAAGGATATAGAATTTTCTCTGTTAGAATGTAAAAAAATATGTGAAAATCGTAACATGGCAAACTTATGAATAGTTGTTCTCCCGCATTAAAAAAGGCCATTATTCAAAGTTTTTCCAATGAACCAAAAAAAAGAAGGCATAGCAATTTGCATCTGTACATGATGGCAGAAAACTGTGGATTAAATTTGTTAAGGTATTTTCCTACATACATGAAGACACAAAAAAATGTGGATTAAAAGTTGCCATCATGTAGAACACAAAAAATGTACCATATAATGTTTAGTAGTAATTGCCATCATGTTTCATGAAGTAAAATTTAGCATGGTCTACATCAGCACTCCGTAAAAAGCAGCCCGTATGTTTGGCATTTTTGTTACTCCACTCGGGGCCATCATCACTCTCGGAAGGAACGAACTTTCTTAACAAGCAAATAAGGTACAGTTGTAGTGTTCTCTAGTTACAGTAAAGATCGATGTAGAGCTAGTTCTTGGGCAGGAGCACGTCGTGGACCAGCTCGTCGAAGTTTCGGTGAGACGAGCCGCCGGGCATGGCCACCTTGATCGCGCTCTCCTTCCACTCCTCCGCTCTCTTCCTCATGCTCTTCCCCTCCTCCCTTCCATGATCTCCGTGATAAGTCCGGCGACGGCGTCGCGCCGGACGTTGCTGTCGATCTCCATGCCGACGCCCCACTCGTTGCACTGGTACCTGCAGTTGGTCTGCTGGTCGGCGAAGAACGGCCAGCTGATCACCGGCACGCCGCCGCACAAGCTCTCCAGCGCAGAGTTCCAGCCGCTGTGCGTCAGGAAGGCGCCCACGGCGGGGTGGTCCAGCACCTGCTGCTGCGGGCACCAGGACGCCATGAGGCCGCGCCCCGCCGTCTCGGCCAGGAACTCCTCGGGGAGCACCGCGGTGTCGCCCTTCACCAGGTCTCGGCGGACGATCCACATGAACTGCTTGCCGCTCTGCGCGAGCCCCCACGCGAACTCCACCATCTGCGCGCTGGTCATGACGGTGATGCTGCCGAAGTTGACGTACACGACGGAGCCGGGCTCCCTGCCGTCCAGCCACTCCAGGCACTCGTCCTGCTCCTTCCAGAGGCTAAGGTTGATGGCGGAGCGCGGCGAGGGCGGCTGCTCGTGCGCCAGCAGCGGGAGCGGGCCAAGCGTGTAGACCTTGGGCAGGCCGAGCGCCTCCATGGCCTCCACCGCCTCGCCCTCCAGGTCGTCGAAGCTGTTGAGGATGACGGCCGACGCGCCGGCCGTGCGCTCCGTCTCCCTGAGGACGTAGTGCACCATGTACTCGTCCGGGTCCGTGGTGCGTATGAAGGACGGGAAGTCCCTGAGCCTCATGCTCCGCAAGCCGGGCACGTCCTCCACCGGCGTGTCAAGGTATCCGTTCGTCAGCTGCTCGGCGTCTGCACGCGTAAAGACAGATATTCAGATAAGAGCTTTGATCAGCAGCTGATAATGGCAGAGTGTGTACGTGTCGGAGACGCAACGTGCGCCGCATCGAGTGACGGTGGAACAAACTAAAAGCCGTACATACGTACCTTTGAGTGGGGCGAGGCCACGGCCGATGAGGAGGCGGTAGTGGCGGTATCCGAGGTAGCTGATGGCGCTGGCGGTCCAGAGCTGGACGTAGGGGAGGCCGAGCTCGTTGGCGGCCTCCATGGAGAACCCCATGACCACGTCGGAGATGACGCAGGTGACGGGCGGGTGGCCGGTGGCGGGGTCGTTGAGCCGTGCGAGGAGGTCGCGGAAGGGGCCGAGGCAGGTCTCCGTGGTGGACTTGCAGAGCGCGGGGATGTCCTGCGTGACGTCGTCGTCGTCGGACGGCGGCAAGCCGTCGGGGATGGTGGCGAAGCGGAAACCCGGTAAGCCGGCCACGGCGGCGGGGCCGCGGGAGCGGACGAGGCGGGCGTGGTTGTACTCGGTGTTGACGAAGGTGACGTCGAAGCCCCGGGCGTGGAGCAGCTTGGCCACGTTGAGCATCGGCGTGATGTGCCCCTGCGCCGGGTACGGCAGGCACACCGCGTGCGGCTTCCCGGCGGCAGGTCCCGTCGAGCCCATCTCCGCTGCAGATGACTCCGAGTGTTCCGAGCTGACCCAAGATCGGTCGATGGCTTCCTCCTGGCTGAACTCTCGTGGCCAGCACTTGCTTGGTTTCGGTACTTGGTTGGCTGGGGATCGATGTGAATTGGCTGCCTCGGCAAGGGCGGCTGTATTTATAGGCACGGCCTGCTCAGGTACTGCTGCTCCATTTTTGCATCATATTAGTAGGAGGCTTGACAGTGAGAATCGCCATTTTTGTTATGAATAACGCAAGTGATGACGTATTAGGATCGTGTTGGTTGGACGAGTATATTGTTGTTTATTGCACCATGGCTGCTTCGAGGATGGAGACTTGGTCACTTGTTGGTCCTACTCCTACCTCCACGGAAAGCAGCCGGCGTGTGATCATGTACGGGTCAGCGTGAGGTCGGTACGCGCGCAACGGCGCCGCATGGCCAACAGCGGCAAGCCGGCGAGCCATGTGCTATACGTGCGCGCTGAAATCATCAGGCTTCAGTCCAGCTGGTGATCGATCACGATCAGTCATCCACAGTGGCGAGGCGATTGCGTACGCTCCTACTCCTAAAACTAGCTACGTCGATGGTTAGCAAATTTGTACATCTACTCCATCAGCAGCGTGGCCTCTGGCCTGTCCCGGGATATGGGAACCAAAGAAAGAAGGCAAAAACTCTCTGAACGTAATTCGTTTTGTTTGGATGAACTGGTGCATGTGGCATGCAACGGACAAGGATTGGGTCCACAACGACGGCCGCTGCATGTATGCACGGTGTGATCGTTCGGGTCAAAGGGAGCAAATTATTGATGACTTCGGAGAGCAGGCGTCGCCTGGATCCATCGGATGTAGAGCTGCGGACTCAGCTCCGTGGAGTCCCGTCGTGGCCTACTACTGGCTAGGCATGCGTTGAGGTCCCGTCGTGTCGGGCAAAGGCCTATTGGACGCGTCCGTGCGAAGGACACTGTGGCTATTTGATCTTCCTGTACGAGGCCAAGGCCTAATAGACTTTCCGCGACGTTTGAGCTGACATGGCTAAGACTTGAGGTTCTCGCCGTGTTGGGCAAGCCTAGTAGTAGCTACAGTACTTCTGTTTAGATCGATCGAAAGTTTTTCCTGGAGAAAAAAGACGCCCACAAGGCTCCTACTACTAGCTTCTGCTCACAGAACGCGCAAGAAATAATTGCGGCATGGCGTCTCCGGCTAGAGCTGCCGGCATTTTCTGGAGCCTTGGCTTTGTAGCCACCCGTATCATCACATCACAGTGTCCCCTTAGGCCAAGTCCACCGCGCGACTCCAAACGGACGTCCGTTTTGTCCGGATTCTGTCCGTTTGGGTAGGGATTTAAAGGTCGCGTATCTGTCGCAGGATCTGATGGCCGTCTTGGCCATGCCGCATCCATTTGCCCCATCATGTCCGAGTATATTTTTTTGCAAGTCCTTAAACTTTTTTATCATTCATTTTTGGTACATGACAATACGTCATCACATTTTGACTAGTAAAGCAAGGCTAAAGAAAACAAGTACCACAAGAATACATTTGAGAAGATACCCAACTTCCATAATTGCTCCCTTGAGTTGGGTTAGGCCCTTCTCGATAGACTCATTGTTGATCTGTGAAGGAGGCACGACGTTGCACCCTCCTTTCTTCTTCAAGCCAGAAGTCGACGTTGCTTCCTCACACGTAGTATCGTGCCTTGTTGCTTTTTCGCACGTAGTATCGTGCCTAGCCTCTAATCTAGCAACAAGTGCACTTGTCTCATCTAAAGCCTCTAAGCTAGCTAAAAGTGCACGAACATGCACTATATTTCGCTCTATCAACATATCGATGTACTCTTCTTCCCAATACCAAAACTTGCATCCGTTCTACACAATAAAACTTAAAGTTAGCACCACTAGTCTAATCCAAGAGCACAAACCGAAGCTAAAAGAGCACATACCCCATCGTTTAAGCACTTGATGAACACCCATCCGGGATGCTCCGGCGTTGTGAACCGCTGCGCACGACCACCCTTGGGCAAAGTGGTCGCACTTGATGAGGGGCAACGGGCGCCGACGAGCTTTTGGGCAAGCACCGAGCCCGTCAAGCCGCCATTCACAGATTCTGCGAACAACCGACGGCAGTGCAGATCCGAGCGGCTAGAGGACGAGCCATCGTCAGATGTGGCCTTGCGGTTCGCCAGGCCTTCCGGCGAGGTGCCCGGCCATCCATGGCGCTGCCCGCCTCCCACAAAGCGAGCTCAAGATCGACCGGATCCGCCCAAATCCGCCGGGCGGTGCAAGAACAAGGTGGCTGTGGAGTTGGGTAGCTCGGCGGCGACGAGGAAGGGGCTAGGCAAGCGCTGGTCCGAAGGTACGGCCGCAATGGCAGCTGGGCGGCCGCGGCGGCGAGAGGAAGAGAGGGAAGAGTGGAGTGGATGCGGCCGGAGGAGGAGGGGCGGATAGAAAAGGCCGCCCCGTGCCACCGACGGGCGGGCTGGAGGACACGCTAGACGACCAGCAAGGTCTGCGTGGTGTCCGTTTCACCCCAAAAGCGACGCAAACTTGGGCCGCGGATAGGTCGAAAGCGGACATAAAGCGAACAAAAGTCCGTTTACACCCGAGTGCTGGACCGTCTTGTTTAACCCCTTTTACTCTAAATGGACGGGGGCGGACAGGATAGTGTCGCGAGGTGGAGTTGTCCCGATCGAGCTGGTGCACTCCAAGCTAGGTTCATTGGACTCCGTCGGCCGTCTCTCGGTGATCTGACTGCACCTCGGGTCCATACGAGAAACTAAGGCGCAGCTACAGCTGTCGTATACATTGACTTGTCGTCCTTGAGTGGGTTATATCGTGCAACTTTCGAGAGCAGTGACAATTAGCTAAGCACGTCATGCATCTGTTTCATGGACTTATCGTCCTTTTTTTTACAATCAAGAGGCCATAGGTACAGCTCTCCTCCTAGCTTACCCAGATGGCTCACATAGTCACCATGATTCTTGTTATCGCTCATGGTTTAGCTTGTCAAACAAATTTGACAGTTGAGAGTGCTACGCTATAGCAACTTCATAGACGAGCGTGTTGGAAATAGGGAGACGTTTGTGGCCGATGCGCCGGCCGAAGATTGGGCCGGTCGCACGCGGCACGTACGATGAAAGAACGATCGAGTGCTACCTGGCCCTCTCGTGATGACGTGTTATGTGGGACCCCTGCATCGTCCTGTCCTCCCTTCTTATCCACCCACGCAATCTTATCCTCTCCCTCCACTGTTTCTCTCCTCAATCTCGCCTCCTCCTCTCTGTCTCTTCTTCCCCACAGCGGCCATGACCTTGCCTGCTCCACCGCGTATGAGTTTGCTGCCACGAAACAGCTCCAAGCCCGCTCCTGCGAGCACCTCCAGAACCACCACATGAAACACGAGCTCACTGCTGGGCATGGCCCCCCGTTTTGCAACTCCGGCGACCCTCCTCCCTCCCCTCCTCCACATTCAATCTTTGATGCCGCACAGCGGCGACCAACGCAGAGAGGAGATGCAGTTTTTGGTGGCAAACCACCGGCAGTGAGCAGCAACGGCGACAAGTGCTGCAACTAGGATGGGCACAAGTGCTCGAGACCCCGCCGCGGCCGGCGTTCAAGATCTCGGCCAGTTTTTTTTACTGCAACGAAGTGTACTTTTTGCTACCAAGTATTTGGGTTTTTGTTTGGAGTGAACCAATTTTTTTGCTTCCATGCTTCTTCCCTTGCTAGAACCAGTGTATTTTTTGCTACAACTGTCTTTAGTTTTTGGTGGAACTATTTTTTTTTGCTTCCATGTCATTTCTTGTTGGAACCATTGTATCACTTTTGCTACAAACGTTTTGATTTTTTGCTACTACTGCCGTGTTGATTTGTTACATCCATTTTTTCATGAGGTTACGGAGACCCACAATGATGAGGTTACAGAAACCGCCCAATATGCTTCCACCGGATTTTGTTTTTGCTGGAACCCGCTCCAAAAGATGTTGCAACCTGCAGTGGTGCGATCGGAGTCCATGGTGTGACGAGCTGCAACTGAGGATCTGCGACAATTTTTGTTACAACCGTCATCAGCGTTTGCTACAACCAATAATTTTTTTTGCTGGAACTATGTTTATATTTTGCTACCACATAATTTCTGATCTTTTGCTGGAATCAGCGCCAAATTGTTGCATCTTTTGCTACCACACCCGTTTTGATTTGCTGGAACCGGCTCCATTTTTTGGTACTACGAGTGTTTCTAGGTTTGCTGGAACCATCCCTATTTTTGCTACCACGGCCAACCATGGCAGCGTCGCCATTGATTTTGTTGGGGGCGAGGGGGGAGGGGGCGGGGAGGGAGGGAGCGAGGGTGGGCAACCCCGGCGAGGGGCGCGCGTGAGGCTACTGTCGACGACGGGGGAAGGGGCGTGTACTGCACGACGGCAACGAGCATCGGCGGCGAGGCAAGCCGGAGGGGAACTTCGATCTGTCAGCGGGAGGGCGCGAGGCACGGCCTTGCCCGATGCGAGCGGGCGATGTTTTTTTTTTGTTTCCTGCGGCGAAGGAAAAAATATTGCGGGATCCGATCGAGAGGTTGCGGATGCATGTATCGGGCGGCTAGGAGCGGACCGGCTGAAAGTATTCGGCCGGCGCGCCGGCGCCTAGTGGCCGCCTTGAAAATATGCCCATAGTCAATAATAAAGTACTATAATTTATTTTTCATATTTTAATTAATGTTTATCTTTCGGTACTATAACTGTGAAGGTCCTTGAATGTGAGATTCATAGGAAAACTTTCCTGCAAAAAAAAGGGATTCATAGGAAAACTCATTTGCATGTGTGAAAACATAAACACCAAGTAGTTCCATAGTCTCACCTCTAAAACTAGCTCACGTGTTTCATGGTGATTTGGTTTTCCTAATCATCATAAGGTATTGTTAAAGTAACAAGGATGCAAACAACAACGAGCGCGCATTATTACCAGAACAATGGTGTTCAGTAGACCCACCTAAATGATATGCTACGAGATCACATCATCACAAAGTTATGAGTACATTCATGAAAGTGTTAATGTATACTAACTTTCTTAGACTATGATAATGTCATGTCCCTTCATGTCGGACCTGCTACTTTGGGGTTGTCAAACGTTACCCGTGATAGGGCAATCATAACCGCAACTTTCTGGTACATCAAAAAAGTATGTCTATGGACTCGATAGTTCAAGACTAAGATTTGCTCCTCTGACAATGAAGAGATACTTCTATGGACCCTCTTGATACTATGGTATCCATCGTCAACCAAACCATATGTCTGTGTTGAAGGACATCCCCTAACGGGAGGGACAATTGTGCTTGGCTCCACAAGACCACATGAACTTTTAAGGAAACTCTTGTATGCCGCAGCTTAGTCCATTGTTGAGCACCCCTTACAATTGTGGACAAGCCAGTGCTCAACCTTCAAGCCACTAGTGAGCCCAATACTATTATATTGGTTGAACAAGCACCGCCTACCATCCATCATGCATGTCAACTACTCCTTCTGTTTCATAATATAAGATTGTTTTTACATTAGTGTAGTGTTAAAAACGCTCTTATATTATGGGACGGAGGGAGTAGACAATTCTGTTGAGATGACATATTTTATCATAATAAATGACGTGTTATTATTTGTTGTGCATGGTAAGAAAGTCCGGTCGTGGCCTACTAGCTAGACATGCATAGCCTTGCGGTCCCGTCGTGTCGGGCAAGGCCTATTTGGACGCGTACGAACGTGGGTAGCTGTTTAGACCATGCTTACTTGGTCTCGACGTGTTGGATATCTATAGTAGCTCCTGTTTAGACCATGCTTACTAGGCTCCTGTCTAGTACTATAGCTTCTGTTTGCACAACGGAGGAATTAATTGTGGCACGGCATCTCCGGCTAGAGCTGCCAGCCTTGGCATGGTAGCTAGCCGTATCATCGTATCACTTGCTAGAGACCCCATCGTCGCGCTGTTATAGATGCTGTCCCGATCGAGCGGGTGCACTCCCAGGTTCAATGTACTCTGCCCGTCTCTCGGTGATCCGTACCTCCGGTCCATACGAGAAATTAGGGCGCAGCCAGAGCTGTCATACATGGACTCATCGTCCTTGACTTGGCTATATTGTGCAACTTGCGAGAGCAGTGACAATTAGCTAAGAAACGTCATGCATCTGTTTCTGTATATGGAGTAGATAGATAGACTGACTCCGTGACTCGTGCGGATCACGGTATACAGACTGCGATACGTGCGGATAAGCAGTGAATTTCTCCGTATATAACTTTTTTTGCGGGTGAAATTTCTCCTTATATGTGGCTATAGGAGCATCGACCTTTCACACCCGGTCACAAAGATCAGTGCATAAACAGCCAAGAGAACATCGATACCAAAATGTGTACGAAATACAAGTGGTGAATCCTGCAGATTGCCCTGGCCTGGACGGTACCGGCGACCGACCGACTGCACGTCGACGATAAGCACGGCCGCCGGACAGCCAGCGCCGGGCGAGGAGTTGCCGTAGCCAACGCTGGCTGCCGACCGCGCAACCACGGGGTGCACTGTAAACGGTCGCTCTCCGACAAGTTGTCACACGGACTGCATCTCGGACGCCCTCGCGAACGCGACGGTAGCCCGCCAGCTTTTGTCCCGACCCCGGCAAATTCGTATCGTTCCACCATTTTCCTACGTGCCAGGGCACGTAACAGCTAGCTTGTTTATCGCTACCGGCAATTCAAATTAGCTACGACTAGCATGTGGGGCCAGGGAGAGGAGGAAGGGCGTGCATGCATGCAGTTCCGTCGCGTTGACTAAAAGCTAACTTGTTTGAAGTCAAATCACAAACGGCGCCGACGACGTACGCCAGAAGGTGGGATTGGGCGTTCGGGCTGGCTTAGCTCCATCGTTGACCATCCCACCCACGGACCCACCGGCTGTCTGCATGCTGCTCGTGTGAAGTCAATGTATTTTGATGATTGGACGTATAAAAACAAGATTTGAATGTATATGCATGTCCATGTCAAGTTATGGAACCAGTTTAATGTATTTTGCAAATTCAGGCACTAAAGTACACATTCATGACAAGTTCAGGCACTAAAGTGATGTAGATCCGGACGGAAGCCAAACGCTTTGAAGAAAGCACATGCATGCGTCTCGGCCATTGTCTGCTCGTAGTCGTCACCGCGGTCCACAACGGCTCAACCTTGACGTAGCCATGGGTCTCAAACTCCTCGCGGACCTTCTGCTGGTACTCGTGAGCTTCAGCTCGGCCTCGCGGAAGCAGTCGCACGATCTGTTCCAGGGGGCACTGTTGAAGTCGCCCACGTCATCCTCGGGGCCGAATCTGTGAGACCTGTCCACCTCGTTTTTCTTTTTGAGCAAAAGAGGGGGAACGAAACCACCACAAATCCAAGGACAAGATATAGTCGATCTCCTCTGTGGCATCACGAAGAAGATCTTCTCAGAGCTGGGGTCCTCAACCGCGTCAGCAGCAGGATTCTCCTCCTCTGCTGCGAACTGCGATAGCCGCCGCTGCCGCATCAGAAGCCTTCTCTCCCGCCGAACAGCCAGCCGATGCGGGCAGCTCACCGTCCTTGGACAAACTCTTCTTCATCAGGACGTCGTGGCCGGTCAGCGCATCCTGCGCGGCCATACTACTCGTGAACGGGACCCTCCTTGCCCCGTGGGAGATCGGATCAAGCGGTGGCTGGGCTCTCCACGCCACTCGATTTGGGATTTCAGAGTTCGAACCCTAGGTTACGGTTTGGGGGACCAGGCGGTCGTCTTGTCTCATACAGAGAGGCGCACCCAAAACCCTTTGCTATCTGGATCGGACCAAAAGGTCCAAAACCCTTGCTTTCTGATCGAACGCTCCGGATTCGCGTCCAGACCGCACTGTAGAGTCCCAGTGTCACGCGGAATATCAAGCGAAGTTTTTTTTTTTGCAACGAAAAGCGAAGATTTTTTGCAACGAAAAGTGAAGATTAGTTCGACTATAAGAGCAACTCCAACATATCCTGAATCCGTAGAAAGAAGCCTTAAGAGGCACTTAAAATACAACTTCATCGTACTGGTAGCAGCGGGCTGGCCCATATTCTTCTTGTTTTGATTATTTGTGTATCTTTTTCAACTTCACAATTTTTTTAAAAAAAATCATGAGTTTTTTTTCAAATCTGTGAACATTTTTAAAAATTTGCTAACTTTCTAGTAACTTTTTTTCAAATTTCATTATCTTTTTAAAATCTATGATACTTTCAGTATTTTTCAACTTTTTAGTGAATTTTTCATTCAAAATCCACAAACTCTTTCAAATCTGTAATTTTTTTTCAAAATTGATGAGCATTTTTCCAATTCATATTTTTGTGAAATCTGCAAAAAATAAAAATTAACAAACTTTTTAAAATTTGCAAACTTTTTTCAAATCCATTTTTTTAATTCGTGAATTTTTTCCCATTTTGTGTGTATTTTTTCCTTTTTCAAAAGCCAGCAGTCGACTGGTCAACCATGACCGAGCGAACCAAGGCGCGTTCTGGGCGAGCGATCATGTCGCCGTGATGTTGGGCCGGTCCATAAATGCGACGGCGTGGGCGCTGGTTCTCCAAGCCGGGGAGTACTTATACTAGAGGCACCTACTAGATTTTTTCTTTTTTTTGAAATTGAGGTACCTACTATTTAGATGTGAAAACAAGTCAAAATGACGGGTTAACTCGTGAATCCTAAGCTGTAGCGGAATCAAATTTGTCGAGCCTCGTTCTGTAATTGATATCTGGATAGCTTGTGTGAGAACTTGTATAACTTTTGATTAAAGATCTCAAATGACGCACCATTTGTTTTGCATGAAAGCTGGCTTGAAAGGCCTCCTTATTTGTCCATTAAAACATGTTTGACCCTTCTAGAATTAGTTTGGTTTAGGTGGGAATTTGGAGCGGGAAATTTGATATGGCATTTCTCAAGAAAAAAATAGGCATTGAAAGTTTTTCAACATAGATGATGGTTTTGCACATATATTCCTTTGGATGCTCCAGTGGTTTAACTTTTGTGCTAGCAACCTCACTCGTACACTAGCACCGTTACATTACTCGTACAGTAGCACTCAACAACGAATGCATAACGAACAAGCGAGTGGGTTGCGCAGCTCGGCAGTGATAATTGGTCGATCCGATAGGGCGTCGTCTTTCTCCACGCCAGGATTAATAAACATATCAATCCATCAACGTCACTCGCCACTGCTTCGCCGACGCACAGATCCACCGGCAAAGCGCACTTTTCAGTTTTCACCCCTCGCCCAACACAGCCGAAATCGACCTTCCAAGAACAGCGTGCCCGGATCACCGATCGACCGCGAGCACTCCGTCGGCTGCGCCTGTTTGACGCGGCGATGAGCTCGGCGGCGCACCAGCGGCGGCAGCCGCACGCGGTGCTGATCCCGCAGCCCGCGCAGGGCCACGTGACGCCGATGCTGCACCTCGCCAAGGCGCTGCACGCCCGGGGCTTCCGCGTCACCTTCGTCAACTCCGAGTACAACCGCCGCCGCCTGCTCCGGTCCCGCGGCCCGGGCTCGCTGGACGGCGCCGACGGATTCCGCTTCGAGGCCGTCCCGGACGGCCTGCCGCCGTCCGACGACCACGGCGACGACGTCACGCAGGACATCGCCGCGCTCTGCCTGTCTACCACCAAGCACAGCGCCGCCCCGTTCAGGGAGCTGCTGGCCAGGTTCGAGAGCAGCACGCCGGTGAGCTGCGTCATAGCCGACGGCGTCATGAGCTTCGCGCAGAGGGTCGCCGAGGAGATGGGCATCCCGGCCTTGGTGTTCTGGACTACGAGCGCCTGTGGCTTCATGGGCTACCTCCACTTCGCCGAGCTCGTCAGAAGAGGCTATGTGCCACTCAAAGGTGTGTGCCGAGTAGTACTTGTCTAGTGCAGATTGACAGTTCAGTCTGACAGCAGATGATTGTTCTTGTTCTGTAAATTGTGCAGATAAGAGTGATCTGACTAATGGGTACCTTGACACTGTCATCGACTGGATCCCCGGAATGGAAGGCATCCGTCTGAAAGACATGCCCAGCTTCATCAGAACCACCGACCCCGACGACGTGATGCTCAACTTCGACGGCGGCGAGGCGCAGAACGCGCGCGGCGCCCGCGGGCTCATCCTCAACACGTACGACACGCTGGAGCAGGACGTCGTCGACGCGCTCCGCCCCACGTTCCCGCGCCTGTACACCGTCGGCCCGCTGCCCGCGTTCGCCAAAGCCGCCGCGGGAGGCGCCGATGCCGAGCTCGACGCGATCGGCGGGAACCTCTGGAAGGAAGACGCGAGCTGCCTCCGCTGGCTGGACGCCCAGAAGCAGCCCGGCTCGGTCGTGTACGTCAACTTCGGCAGCATCACGGTGGTGACCGCGGCGCAGCTCGCGGAGTTCGCGTGGGGGCTGGCGAGCTGCGGCCGGCCGTTCCTGTGGGTCGTCCGGCCGGACCTCGTCGCCGGCGAGAAGGCCGTGCTGCCGGAGGAGTTTGTCCGGGACACCAAGGGCAGGGGAGTCCTGGCGAGCTGGTGCCCGCAGGAGCGCGTCCTCTCGCACCCGTCGGTGGGGCTGTTCCTGACGCACTGCGGGTGGAACTCGACGCTGGAGAGCGTGTGCGCCGGCGTGCCGATGGTCTGCTGGCCCTTCTTCGCCGAACAGCCGACCAACTGCCGGTACGCGTGCGCCAAGTGGGGCATCGGGATGGAGATCGGCGGCGACGTGGCGAGGGAGGAGGTGGCGCGGCTGGTGCGCGAGGCGATGGACGGCGAGAGGGGCAAGGCGATGAGAGCGAGCGCGACGGCGTGGAAGGAGAGCGCCAGGGCGGCGACGGAGGGAGGTGGCTCGTCGAGCGAGAACATGGATCGGCTGGTCGAGTTCTTGCGTGCCGGGTGTGATGGTGCTACCTGAATGAGTTGTACTAGGTGTTTGTGCTGATCTCCCCGGTCCTCGGATGTTTTCTGTCTCATTTCGCTTTGCCAAGTTTCCATAAAATGAAGAACTGCGTTCATCACAAAGATATCCCTCTAAAAACTAGTTAGTGTGCACGTGCAACGCACGTCTGAATCGTAAAACATGTGAGATTTACATAGTGTAGAAGACAAATAAATGTTGCAAAATATATATAAATCAAATCAATACACAATGTTTGATGTCGCTCAGATTCTATTCTCAAAAGTGAGACACCATAGTAGTTAGGTTGCTGCATAGAGTAATCGCAGGAAAAATACTCTTATTTAAATAAAATCAGCAATTATTATTTAACAATGTAGTAATATAGGCATGTAGTGCAGTTTTGTCTTCGAGTGTAGCCAGGAAAACGGATAAACTGCCTTAGAATGCAGTTGCTTTGTTCAAGATCCTTACCTCTTGAATCTTATTTTATTCTACGAAAGCCAATTCTACATCTGCATAACAAAATATATATTAGTACTAATTTTGGTTATGTGGACTACCAAAATTATATATTGGTACTAATTCGGATTAGCATTATACAGCTTCTTATTACGGATAATAGAAAATAGAAGATGATATGTGACTACAGCGACTTATATATGTGCAGAAATAGAAGATTATGTAAAAGGGCTAAAAGATACTTGAAATCCAATAATTATCACGATACAACATATTTATCTGGTTTCGGAAAAGGGCTAAAAGAAATCCGATAATCATCACGATACAAAGTATTTTTCCGGTTTCAGATAAAATGGCTAAAAGAAATCTAATAAGCATCACGTACAAGGTATTTATCGTTTGCGTGTTGGTAACCTGATTAACTTACAAAGCTATATCATAGCTAGTCTGTACGTACAGAAGCTATTATGGGAATGAACAAAAATAAAGATTGAAGGAAAAGAATTCTAGAGCATTTGTCAAGTGTAACCTTGTCAAGCTTTCAGGCAGGTCAGCTTCTAAATCACAAAAACATGATGAAACCTCAAATAAGACTTCAAGCAATGATGTAGGGAACGATGCCATCATGTTTGTACCACAGATACCTGAAACGTGCCAGTGTTTCGGACCCATATTTCCCCCAAGAATTTTTCACTATACAATAATTACTGCCACCTTCAGACCCATATAGCACAATTAGAATTGAGTGATCAAGAGACGTTGGGCATGGACCATCGAAGGAAATAATGGAAGTCAAGTACAAGGTGTGGTAAAATTATATTAAATAAGTTAGTGAGAGCACAATTGCATTCAAACCTGGGGGTATAGCTGAAATGCTCTTGCGCTGCCACATATTCTTACGCTAATAGGTTGCTGACATGCCTTCCTTATAGCCATCGATTGTTACCACATGCTTTTTCAGCTGCAAAACAAGCAGACAAATTGCATGAATATGACACATTGACACATCATGTTCTAAACATGCTCAAGGTAGTTTTCTACAAGACGGAACTACTGATGTGGTTTAGTAATAATGAATGAGGTAACACCAACTGATAAAACTGAAAAATACTTCCAAGTATATCTTGTATCAAGGCCCTTCAGTAAAAGGAAACAATACAAGTTTTGTTATATCACAGACTTGCACCTTCACTTCTTAGGTATCACTCTTGATCTAGTTTTGTTATATCACAAGTGACAGCAAACACATCATCCCTTCAAAGAAAATAAATTATGTTTGTAGTCAGAACTTAATAAAAAAAATACTAACTGGCGAAAATTAGTGTGAAAGTAAACAAGCCATGTTCTTACCCTGTATTGTTGCAGGAACAGGAGCATCAGAGTGCTGAGCCCACTTATGAGAACACCACACCATATTAGAATTCTGAAGCGCATGTTCAAAGCAAAAGCAGTTCCAATTACTGAAACGAATAGGCAACCACCCAGTTTCCCTAGCACAAACTAATATTTCAAATTATATTTGCTTTATAGTATCACAACATCTGCAACATTATGAAACAACTAAATTACTGAATCCAGGTAGCTCGGTAACTCAGTTTAAAATGTAACATATGTTGCAGAAGGTCAAGTGTACACATTTTATCACCTTCAGAAATGTCGCATGCAAATTCTATACACAACAGTACATTAACGCACATGCAAGAACTATCTTGTAGGAGGAAAGAGTGGGCCTAACTGATAACCCTGAAATTAGCTACATGCCATGGTGATATATCTTCTTTCTTTTTTCAAAACAAATCAAGAACTATGAAGCAGATGTGCCATACCTCAGGAATAACAATCTGATCAACATGTATGTTATCAATGAGAGAGGTCCCCGGTCCATCTGAGAGATTGTTATGCCCGGCGCCAGTCATAAATTGCTGCTGCAACAAGCGTTGCCTTGGGCCACTCATCCTCTCCCAAGGATGACCCTCTCAAGCCCGTGTGCTGCAAACACAAATATACAACGCCTGTGAAGGGTGAGAGCAGCGTCCACGGACGTCGCATTCTCCGTGGGAGGTTGGATGTGTGAGAGCCGGCCGGCTGCGTGCAGTGGGTGGGAATCAGGATTCGGTGCGTCACGCAGGTTCTCGGCAGCTGCCAGATCCGACGATATCGCCCGCTGCTCAGCGCCATCCTCTGCCGTGCGCTTTGGCGGCGCCCTCTGGAGCACCAGCCGTTGGAAGCGCACGGAGCGGACGCGTTTGACAGCGGCTTCGTCCAGGATGACACCGTAGGAGCGGACAAAGCTGCCAGGTCGGTGACAATGGTGGGGATGCGGCAGGGGGGCGCCATGGTCGCGGGAGAGATCGAGGGGCGGCGACGCCTGCGGCGTGTGAGCTCAGCGCAGCGGGAGGGGCGACGGCGCTTGGAGAACAAGTGGGGCGACGACTCGTGAGAGGAGGCGGGGTTCGCGGGCGGCGCGCGGCGGCCGCTGCGGAGCCGGCGGAGGGAGGATGTGCGATGCAGAGCGGAAGTGGTGGAGGGATTAGCGGAGAGATGGATTAGTGGATTAGCGATGCGGTTGGCAGAGTTTTCGTCCGCCCCGCAAATTGCTAAATGTACTTTTGGTCAGGGTTAATTATCATTTCAATGGTTAGATCTAAATACGCGGATTCTGAGGCTCTAATTGCTTTGTGTTGTGGTGTGTACGTTTTGGTGGGGTGTATTTAAAAAAGATAATGTTTACTTGTTTAATAGTAGTATAGATATAGATAACAGAATGAGGAGATGAATTTCTGCAGTGTGATTAGGGATGCAGGCGGGCATCCCGCATAGTCCTGCAAAATCAATCAGCAAGTACAAAATAAACTAGCTCTATCAAACAAAAGCTATAACTAATTTTACTCATTTTGTATACGAAGCTGATCCGGGCGCCGCTTTGCATCCGTAAGTGTGATTTTGTTGGGCTGCAAGCAATTTCGCGAGGGGCTCTCCGCATCGCCCCCTTTTACCCCTTCCTCCTCATGAGCGGCTGCACGGAGGTCTCATTGCCGCCGCCTAGTCTTCCTCAACAAGACACCTCCCTTCCGCCACGGTGGTCGGCGCAAGGAAAAGCTCGTGCGTGCGATGGTGGCGGCGGAGGGCCTCTCCTCCGTCTTGGATCCACGAGCGGCGCGAGCGCCTAGAAATCCGCGGGGTGCGGCGATTCCCGGTGGCGGTGCACAGGCGCCCAGATGGATGCGGTGTCACTTTTCCGGCAGCGCGGCAGCTCCCAGCGGCGGCAGGCTTGGGCGACGGCGTGGACCGCGCGGCGGTAGATTTCGTCGCTCTGGTCCTTGCGGAAGAATCTGGACTTGGGGCAGTGGCCCCGGTAGGCATGGCGACGGCGCCCTCGACTGGCGCCGCTCGCGGGTGGTGGATGGACGACATCTTGAACGCGTGGGCGTGAGTTGCCGGTGTATCTCCTCCCCCTGCAGGCTCTCTCCCGCTGCATCTGGTGGCTTATTGAGGGAGTCCCGGACTAGGGGGTGTCCGGATAGCCGGACTATCGTCACGGCCGGACTCCAAGACTATGAAGATACAAGATTGAAGACTTCGTCGCGTGTCCGGATGGGACTTTCCTTGGCATGGAAGGCAAACTTGGCGATACGGATATGTAGATCTCCTACCATTGTAACCGACTCTGTAACCCTAACCTATCCGGTGTCTATATAAACCGGAGGGTTTTAGTCCGTGAGGACGAACAACAATCATACCATAGGCTAGCTTCTAGGGTTTAGCCTCCTTGATCTCGTGTTAGATCTACTCTTGTACTACCCATATCATCAATATTAATCAAGCGTAAGTAGGGTATTACCTCCATCGAGAGGGCCCGAACACAGGTAAAAACATCGTGTCCCTGTCTCCTGTTACCATCCGCCTAGACGCACGATTCGGGACCCCCTACCGAGATCCGCGGTTTTGACACCGACATTGGTGCTTTCATTGAGAGTTCCTCCGTGTCGCCACCGATAGGCCCGATGGCTCCTTCGATCATCAACGACGACGCGGTCCGTGGTGAGAATTTTCTCCCGGACAGATCTTCGTGTTCGGGCGGCTTTGCATCATGGGCCAATTCGCTGGCCATCCGGAGCAGATCGAAGCTACGCCTGACCATCAGGTCAGATTTGGAAGTTTGAACTATACGGCCGATATCCGCGGAGACTTGATCTTCAACGGATTCGAGCCGCAGCCAAGCGTGCCGCACTGTCTCGATGGGCATGATTGTAACATCCCAAATTTTGGAATATTAATATAATTAATTGAATTGTTTGTTTGTTTGCTTGAGTGAATTAAACTTGAGTGAAATTTGAACCTTTTCAAAAACTTTTGAATAAGAGGGAATAAAATGACTTTCCCCTTCTCCGTAAATTCAAATTCATCCTATTAATATCAATGTGAGAAGATGACATGACTTCTTCAACTATATTGAATTTGTTCGGTGTTTTGCATTTTTATTCTTTCAAATATTTGCACTTGCTTCTCTATTTTTCTTCCCCGAAATACCCCAAAATAAATTCTTGCAAGCAAGAAAGAGCGGAGGAAAATGACCCTCCAAAATCAGGGCATTTTTGAAAATATTTGAGCCAAGAAAACCAAAGTTTTTATTTAAAAATTATTTGCAAAAGAAATAAAGCCTTTAGGGATTTTCTGAAAAACATTTTTTAAGTTTTTATTTTGGCCGTGGAATAATGCTCATCATCTACATTTTATTTTTCTGATAATTTTAGTATATAAAAACTCTTTATTCCGAATTGATTTGATTTCCTTTTTATTGTTTTAGTTTCCTAATTTTAAAAATAGGAATGGAATCGTTTTATTAGGAAAAACCTGCTGGCCCATTAAGCACTTTCCTATTCTAGCCCAACAAGAGATCATCTCCTTCCTCTGTTTCCTCTCACGTTACAGAAGCTTTCCATATCCATGGACAGAATCTCCACCTTCCCGATCTCCCTCGTCTTTCCATCCCAGCGCCTCCCGAGACCGCCTATAAAACCCCCTCCCTCTCCTCGTTCCATTTTTCCCATCACCACGCCCCCTCCCTGCCCGTAGCCACCTCGCCACCGTCCTCTTTTTCTTGCCTAGAAACGCTCACCAGGAGCTATCCCAAGAGTCCGGCCTTGAGTGAGCAAGCACTGAGGCGCCCAGCGCCACCTCCCCAAGCGCCGACCCCCACCTCGCCGGGCGACCTCGCCCCCTCGGCCGAGCAGCCCTCCACATCGCCGTCTCCTTCGTGCCATCTCTGCCTCACGTACAGGTAACTCCGTTCTCGTTTTTCAAATTTATTTCCGTAACAGATTTAGTTCCGTTCTTGTTTAGCTTATAACTTTTGATCTAGAAGTCCAATGATGCTGATTCTTTTTGCGTTAGATCACAATTTTCTTGTAGTTTCCAAAATATATTATTTGTCTATGTTTGGATTTATAAAAATTGAGTTAGATCAGATTTGAATTAAAGCTTGTTTTGCTTATTCCGGGAGTTTAAAAATAGATTTTAATTAATTCTTTTTGCTCCTGGTCTCTAGGACCTTTGTTTATCCAGTAGTATTTAGTATTTTATTTTCAGGTTAATTTAAATTAGGTTTTTAGCAAAACAGTACTGTTTTAATATTAGTTCTGTTTTAGCTTTTTATTTATTGTTTTTATTAGTTTTAAATTATTTCTTTTGTCACTTTTGACAAAATTAGTTGTGTTTCTGTTAGACAACAGGAGAAAATTTATTTTACTTTAAAAAAATTATTTTCCTTAGTTTTGTATGAAACCTTCTATAGGTCATAGTTAGAGTTTTATAAAAGCTTTTTATTTGTTTCTTTTTGCAAATAAAATTTTATGGAAAAAATACTTTCTGTTAAATTAGTTATTTTACATTTTATTTTATGTTAATTTATTAGTTTAGTATTTTAATTGTTGTTAAGTTTTTTACTTACGGCAAAACTATATTAGATGTTTGTAGCAAAGTCATAGATCTTCGTTAGTAGTTTTTCTTTGTAGTTTTATTTGAAGTTTCTTTTGATTTGGTTTGAGTTTTATTATCGATTTTCCTTGCTGTTTTGATTGTTATTTCGAAGTGCTAAAATTGTTTGCTAGGATGTTTGCTTATGTGAATGCTATGTTTGACTATATAGATTTTCAACGGAGTGACGATTAGTTCTACCAAGTCATTTTCCTGACGTTGTTATCTTCATCAAGTATTACCGTGCAAGTTCACTTTGACCATTGCTTTCATACCTATGTTTTTATTGCATTTAGTGGCATCTTTGCAACCACCCCTCAGTAGTGTTATTGAATCCTTGTAGTTGAGTAGTATGCATGAGGTAGGAACCCATCACCCCTGTTACCAAGCCCGGACGTTATTTATTTTAAAGCTACGCTTATAATAGACGGGTTTGGTATGAGTGTTCGAGTGGTGTGAAGAAGGAGGACCCTACGTCAATGACGACAACTCCATGATGGAATCTGCAAGGACTGCATCTTCAAGACCTCAAGACTTCAAGACTCGAGACAAGAATTCAATACACACTAATGGGTGAAGGACGGTTGACGGGCACCCTGGAGAAACCAGTGGTTGGCCGGGATGCATGGAGAAGCGCCATGACATCTTGCGGAAAGCTTCACCCAGACTCAAAGAGACGAAAGAATACTTCATGCCCGAAGCTTACCTGCAACCGCAAGTCATTATGGGCTCGCTTGGTTGACCTTAGTTGTGACTCTGGCTGGGACGGTGCTAGCAGATGTAGAACTACGGTAGGATCGATGGAGTACCGGACAAAGTGGTCGAGGAACTCTTTGGAAGACCATGTTTCGGTCATCTTGTTCTCAAACACTCTGAAGTGCGAGAACGTAAAAAGAGGGATCGAATCTTGCGGGTAAAGTGTACAAACCTCTGCAGAGGGTTATAATCTAATCGATTAGCCGTGTCCCCGGTTACGGGCAATTTGAGCATCTGGACTTGGATCTATCTCGGAACTCTCAACACCGGATTGATAACTTAATTGTGGGCAACTTATGATGAATTTGGGCTATGAGACATCGGTTGGCGGAACCATGTCATGATAGAAAACTCCATAGTACAGACTTCCTTTATCCCTTTGATGTAGGTAAAATAAAATCAGCTTTTACGCATAAACAAAACTCAGAATCTGAGCCATAAAGCCATATTGCATATAGTATAGTTTTATCATCTGTTTTCTCATATTGTGATCTTGCCGGTACATTCAATGTAATCGACCTACTACACGGCTGCAACGTATCATGTTGCGAGATATTTCCTCTCTGAGTAAGAGTATGCGGTACAGGGTTACGGTCTACACTCAACTCCGCCGATGGCGTTGATGGGACTCCACACCCGTTTGATTGTTTCCGCTGAGTATTATGAGGTATATATCAGTTTTACGATTATTTATGCATGTGATTGCACTTTGATATATACATTGATGTACCGTGTGTGCCAAAGATACTGATCCGAGGATGGCATAGAAACACGTAGGCTTGACCGTCTGAGGTCGGGTCGCTCTGAGAGATGGTATCGAGCACATGTTGACTGTATGGACGTGACCCTAGAAACCGGAAAAGCCCTTAGGACAGGATATCTCAAAACTTTATTTACAAAAGACTCTTACTTCTCATCTTTTCTGAATTTATCAAATAGACCCTCTCACCTCAAATAGTTAGAATATACCCCTTTTCCTTTTGACCACATGAAGGATCAATCAAGCCACTCCAAGAAAGATATCGGAGGACTGATGACCTCTTCCAAGTAAAGAGGATTTCACCATGTATTAGAAGCTACAACAGTTGAAGACTCAAGATTTGAAGTTCCTAAAGAAATATTTGACCTTTAGAAGACCAAACCCTGTTACACACTTACGTTAGATGCGACGATGTGTGAGCTGTCATTTGTTTGATGTTTTTCCGACAGCCACAAAGTAAAACTTGTTTCATCAAAAAACTATTGTTTGTATTGTGTGTATATCCTCCCCACCTCTCTCTCATCTCACCTTAAAACCCTTGAACCCCATAGATGATGAATGAAGTTGGACTGATATTCTCTGGATCAAGACTCAAATGAGGCGTAGCTATGGATGCGTAACATGGAGAATCACTTCGGGAACAATTTGGTTTCAAGGAAGTATGAGGTCCAATACGCTCTTGATTACTTTGAAGGAAGTGCCGCAACATGGTGGCAGATGCATCAAGCTATACAGGATGGAATGGAGCAAAGACTTGGGAGGAATTCAAGAAGACCTGTTGGGATCACGTCTCATCCGGAGGCACCATGATAACCCAAGAAGAAACCTTATGCCTCCAAGATTTGTGGAGGAATAGGACACACCCAGGAGGAACACAAGGATGGATGCCCTCATTGTGAGGAGAAACACCTAGCTGAGGAATTGGAAACTCCCGAGCATTCAAGACCTGAAGAAATGAGGACCTAGAAACGAAACCATAGTAGAACGGCCCATTACAAACGATAATTTTGTTGATGAGTGGGTAATTGCTTTTCTCTTTCTATCTCAACCAGACCCCGAAATCTTGAACCCATGGACAACTGAACACCAAACTTTTCTGGAGACAGTTGCAAATTCCCCATGGAGATACATCCCTTGTTCTGAGCACCTCTCTTATCCTACACATGCAGATGACAACCCTTTATGAGTCTTTCCTTAAGGGCCTCAAAGCGATCATGACCCGACAAGTGATCACGATTACCCGAAGATCCTGAAGGACATGATGAAGCATATTCACCTTGAAGGAGATGCATTCTACAAAGGCTACCCTTTCATGCAAAAGGGAGTGGAACTTTGGTATGTGGAGGTACACCTCCACCATTAGAAAGGAGTTTGCCCAAAAAGGATGGGGCATTACTTTTTCATCTCACGTGTGCCACAAGCAACTTTCTTCGATCTTTGTCGTGAAGCAGCCATGGAAGCCATACGCCAGATCGGAGAAATACTTGAAGCAAGACTCCGTTATACTCGTGAATACCTACGCCAAGTACGTGTAGAGATGATGGTAATGAAGCTCAAGACCACCATGATGAAACAGAAGATTGAAGATTTCAAGACTCATGTCACACATTTCCGGTGGGAATCAAGAATCCTCGAGGAGGAAAATGAATAAAGTTGGAAGTAATGCCCGACCATACCAAATCATGTGGGTGGCAGCATTTGTAACAAAAGTACTTTTGGAATTTGGATTTACGAAAATGATTAAGGATGTAATGAAGGATTGATATGAAAATAATGAGATTTTATGGATAAACTTGTGCACTTCTTTTGTTCATAGTACTCTATAAAGCCACAGGATCAATGAAGAAAGAAATGTGTTGTTCGTGACGGTCCATAGGAGGAAGCTGGACAAAATAAGTTGGAGTTTTGTTCTTGATATGATGGTATGAAGTAACAGAGTACTATTGGATTTAAAGGAGGTGTAACATGAGAGTTACTCCAAGGATGAGTTAAAGCTGCACTAGTGTTGAAGTGGGCCATAACCCACGTGCCCGTGATTTTGATAAGGAACAGATGTAACCTTGATAAAGGAATAAATTTGGAAGAATCGGTGATCCAATCAGCATACGTTTACGTAGGAGGTTACGCCAAAAACCCGAGAGTGGTGAAGTAACGATAGATGTTTCGTTTGGCTTGCGTAAACCATGGATTTACTCGAAACCAGTTCGAGAACAAGAGAAATTCTGCAATGCTTGTGAGTATGCCCAAGTGTTAGAATACGTGATTCACTGTTTACGTATGTGGTAATGATTCAAGTACGGGATGGATTGGCCCCCATACCGAAGACTTCTATCATGAACTAACATATGTTGATGGAAAATCAGAGAGCCTTGAAAAACTTAGAAGAGTGTCAACGCGATAAGCCATAAAACCATAAAATGGTAGGACGATGGAACCCCATTACAGGCAACCGTTGCCAAACGTAGGTTATACGGTGAGGTTCGACCTGCAGACCCGTTTTCTGCAGGAGAAAACCATAAATTGTAGACCACCATGAGTGTTTCGATAGTTGTTTAGAATGGACACAGACCCATCAGCTAAGAAGATCCAGTCTCGAACGAACTTCAACTTTGACGAACCGACCCAAGCTTTTGAGGAAAACTCTATGCTTCGATGTAAGAGCTTTAATGAAGGAGCTATTGTAAGATATGTGAAGGGACATACATTGTCAGCCCTCCAGAGGAAATATCTGAGTTTATTGGAACCATGACCTTGTTTTTAAGTGTGGTAGCACCCACGACCTTTCGACCAAGACATTTGCTAGAAGACCCCAACCCCTAACCTTTTCTTGTTAGCCTCTTGAATCTCGAGGACGAGATTCATTTTAAGTGTGGTAGGTTTGTAACATCCCAAATTTTGGAATGTTAATATAATTAATTGAATTGTTTGTTTGTTTGCTTGAGTGAATTAAACTTGAGTGAAATTTGAACCTTTTCAAAAACTTTTGAATGAGAGGGAATAAAATGACTTTCCCTTCTCCGTAAATTCAAATTCATCCTATTAAAATCAATGTGAGAAGATGACATGACTTCTTCAACTATAAAGAATTTGAACGGAGTTTTGCAATTTAATTCTTTCAAATATTTGCACTTGCTTCTCTATTTTTCTTCCCGAGAAATACCCGAAAAATAAATTCTTGCAAGCAAGAAAGAGCGGAGGAAAATGACCCTCCAAAATCAGGGGCATTTTTGAAAATATTTGAGCCAAGAAAAACCAAAGTTTTTATTTAAAAATTATTTGCAAAAAGAAATAAAGCCTTTAGGGATTTTCGGAAAACATTTTTTAAGTTTTTATTTTGGCCGTGGAATAATGCTCATCATCTACATTTTATTTTTCTGATAATTTTAGTATATAAAAACTCTTTATTCGAATTGATTTGATTTCCTTTTTATTGTTTTAGTTTCCTAATTTTAAAAATAGGAATGGAATCGTTTTATTAGGAAAAACCTGCTGGCCCATTAAGCACTTTCCTATTCTAGCCCAACAAGAGATCATCTCCTTCCTCTGTTTCCTCTCACGTTACGATAGCTTTCCATATCCATGGAGACAGAATCTCCACCTTCCCGATCTCCCTCGTCTTTCCATCCCAGCGCCTCCCGAGACCGCCTATAAAACCCCCTCCCTCTCCTCGTTCCATTTTTCCCATCACCACGCCCCCTCCCTGCCCGTAGCCACCTCGCCACCGTCCTCTTTTTCCTGCCTAGAAACGCTCACCAGGAGCTATCCCAAGAGTCCGACGCCAGGAGTGAGCAGCACCTGAGGGCGCCCAGCGCCACCTCCCCAAGCGCCGACCCCCACCCTCGCCGGCGACCTCGCCCCCTCGCCGGAGCAGCCCTCCACATCGCCGTCTCCTTCGTGCCATCTCTGCCTCACGTACAGGTAACTCCGTTCTCGTTTTTCAGATTTATTTCCGTAACAGATTTAGTTCCGTTCTTGTTTAGCTTATAACTTTTGATCTAGAAGTCCAATGATGCTGATTCTTTTTGCGTTAGATCACAATTTTCTTGTAGTTTCCAAAATCATATTATTTGTCTATGTTTGGATTTATAAAAATTGAGTTAGATCAGATTTGAATTAAAGCTTGTTTTGCTTATTCCGGGAGTTTAAAAATAGATTTTAATTAATTCTTTTTGCTCCTGGTCTCTAGGACCTTTGTTTATCCAGTAGTATTTAGTATTTTATTTTCAGGTTAATTTAAATTAGGTTTTTAGCAAAACAGTACTGTTTTAATATTAGTTCTGTTTTAGCTTTTTATTTATTGTTTTTATTAGTTTTAAATTATTTCTTTTTGTCACTTTTGACAAAATTAGTTGTGTTTCTGTTAGACAACAGGAGAAAATTTATTTTTACTTTAAAAAAAATTATTTTCCTTAGTTTTGTATGAAACCTTCTATAGGTCATAGTTAGAGTTTTATAAAAGCTTTTTATTTGTTTCTTTTTGCAAATAAAATTTTATGGAAAAAAATACTTTCTGTTAAATTAGTTATTTTACATTTTATTTTATGTTAATTTATTAGTTTAGTATTTTAATTGTTGTTAAGTTTTTACTTACGGCAAAACTATATTAGATGTTTGTAGCAAAGTCATAGATCTTCGTTAGTAGTTTTTCTTTGTAGTTTTATTTGAAGTTTCTTTTGATTTGGTTTGAGTTTTATTATCGATTTTCCTTGCTGTTTTGATTGTTATTTCGAAGTGCTAAAATTGTTTGCTAGGATGTTTGCTTATGTGAATGCTATGTTTGACTATATAGATTTTCAACGGAGTGACGATTAGTTCTACCAAGTCATTTTCTCGACAGCGTTGTTATCTTCATCAAGTATTACCGTGCAAGTTCACTTTGACCATTGCTTTCATACCTATGTTTTTATTGCATTTAGTGGCATCTTTGCAACCACCCCTCAGTAGTGTTATTGAATCCTTGTAGTTGAGTAGTATGCATGAGGTAGGAACCCATCACCTGTTACCAAGCCCGGACGTTATTTATTTTAAAGCTACGCTATAATAGTCGGGGTTTGGTATGAGTGTTCGAGAGTGGTGTGAAGAAGGAGGACCCTACGTCAATGACGACAACTCCATGATGGAATCTGCAAGGACTGCATCTTCAAGACCTCAAGACTTCAAGACTCGAGACAAGAATTCAATACACACTCTTTGGGTGAAGGACGGTTGACGGGCACCTGGAGAAACCAAAGGTTGGCCGGGATGCATGGAGAAGCGCCATGACATCTTGCGGAAAGCTTCACCCAGACTCAAAGAGACGGAAGAATACTTCATGCCCGAAGCTTACCGTGCAACCGCAAGTCATTATGGGCTCGCTTGGTTGACCTTAGTTGTGACTCTGGCTGGGACGGTGCTAGCAGATGTAGAACTACGGTAGGACTGGATGGGTACCGGACGGTGGTCGAGGAACTCTTTGGAAGACCATGTTTGGTCATCTTGTTCTCAAACACTAAGTGCGAGAACGTAAAAAGAGGGATCGAATCTTGCGGGTAAAGTGTACAAACCTCTGCAGAGGGTTATAATCTAATCGATTAGCCGTGTCCCCGGTTACGGGCAATTTGAGCATCTGGACTTGGATCTATCTCGGAACTCTCAACACCGGATTGATAACTTAATTGTGGGCAACTTATGATGAATTTGGGCTATGAGACATCGGTTGGCGGAACCATGTCATGATAGAAAACTCCATAGTACAGACTTCCTTTATCCCTTTGATGTAGGTAAAATAAAATCAGCTTTTACGCAAACAAAACTCGAATCTGAGCCATAAAGCCATATTGCATATAGTATAGTTTTATCATCTGCTTTCTCATATTGTGATCTTGCGGTACATTCAATGTCTTGACCTACGGCTGCAACGTATCATGTTGCAGATATTTCCTCTACGGTAAGAGTATGCAGTGCAGGTTACGGTCTACACTCAACTTTGCCGATGGCGTTGATGGGACTCCACACCCGTTTGATTGTTTCCGCTGAGTATTATGAGGTATATATCAGTTTTACGATTATTTATGCATGTGATTGCACTTTGATATATACATTGATGTCTTGTGTGTGCCAAAGATCTTGATCCAGGGATGGCATAGAAACACAGAGGCTTGACCGTCTGAGGTCGGGTCGCTACAGAGATGGTATCAGAGCACATGTTGACTGTAGGACGTGACCCTAGAAACCGGAAAAGCCCTTAGGACAGGATATCTCAAAAACTTTATTTACAAAAAGACTCTTACTTCTCATCTTTTCTGAATTTATCAAATAGACCCTCTCACCTCAAATAGTTAGAATATACACCTTTTCCCTTTAGACCACATGAAGGATCAACTGAAGCCACACCAAGACAGATATCGGAGGACTGATGACCACTTCCAAGTAAAGAGGATTTCACCATGTATTAGAAGCTACAACAGTTGAAGACTCAAGATTTGAAGTTCCTAAAGAAATATTTGACCTTTAGAAGACCAAACCCCTGTTACACACTTACGTTAGATGCGACGATGTGAGCTGTCATTTGTTTGATGTTTTTCCGACAGCCACAAAGTAAAACTTGTTTCATCAAAAACTATTGATTGTAGAGAGTGTATAAACCACCCCACCACACTCACATCACACCCTAAAACACTAGAACCCCATAGATGATGAATGAAGTTGGACTGATATTCTCTGGATCAAGACTTCACTAGGAGGCAGAGCTATGGATGCAGAACATGGAGAATCACTTCGGGAACAATTTGGTTTCAAGGAAGTATGAGGTCCAATACGCTCTTCAGTACTTCGAAGGAAGTGCTGCAACATGGTGGCAGATGCATCAAGCTATACAGGGATGGAATGGAGCAAAGACTTGGGAGGAATTCAAGAAGACCCTGTTGGGATCACGTCTCATCCGGAGGCACCATGATAACCCGAAGAAGAAACCTTATGCCTCCAAGATTTGTGGAGGAATAGGACACACCAGGAGGAACACAAGGATGGATGCCCTCATTGTGAGGAGAAACACCTAGCCGAGGAATTGGAAACTCCCGAGCATTCAAGACCAAGAAATGAGGACCTAGAAACGAAACCATAGTAGAACGCCCATTACAAACGATAATTTTGTTGATGAGTGGGTAATTGCTTTTCTCTTTCTATCTCAACCAGACCCGAAATCTTGAACCCATGGACAACTGAACACCAAACTTTTCTGGAGACAGTTGCAAATTCCCCATGGAGATACATCCCTTGTTCTGAGCACCTCTCTTATCCTACACATGCAGATGACAACCCTTTATGAGTCTTTCCTTAAGGGCCTGAAACGATCATGACCACGACAAGTGATCACGATTACCGAAGATCCTGAAGGACATGATGAAGCATATTCACCTTGAAGGAGATGCAGTCTACAAAGGCTACCCTTTCATGCAAAAGGGAGTGGAACTTTGGTATGTGGAGGTACACCTCCACCATTTGAAAGGAGTTTGCCCAAAGAGGATGGGGCATTACTTTTTCATCTCACGTGTGCCACAAGCAACTTTCTTCGATGCTGTACGTGAAGCAGCCATGGAAGCCATACGCCAGATCGGAGAAATACTTGAAGCAAGACTCCGTTATACTCTCCGTTCAAGCCACACCCCGACGCCGTTCAAAAAGTACCAGGGCACGGGAAAACGCGCCGGACTTGCGAGATATATTGGAGGATAAGGCAAAACATACAAGATCGACCTACGGATCGCGTGGGCGCCCAGCAACGCGGGATGATTACCGTCACGCCGGATCCAGCAAAACCGGACGGGCCGAACACAATAGACAAAGCTCATTTGAGCTGCGTCGTGATATAGCCCAATACAGAGGCGCCGCACACCCACCAGCAGGGTTGTTTGAGAGAGACCATCTTCATCCTACACCTTCCATGGAGTGATAAACCTTAGGTCATCCAGTTGAGGGAAAATTGCTATTGTCCTACAAAACTCTGCGCTTGGAGGCCCAACACGAGTCTACAAGAATAAATTTGCGTAGTAGACATCAAGCTTTTTTCTGGCGCCGTTGCCGGGGAGGTGAGTGCATGAAGGTATATCTTTAGATCTTGCAATTGAATCTTTTAGTTTCTTGTTTATCACTAGTTTGGTCTATAAAAGAAAACTACATAAAAAATGGATTTGAGGTTGCATCATATTATTGATCATCTTTATAATATCTTTTCTTGAAAATGATGGTTCGGAAAATTGTGCTCAATTGTTAGAAGAAGAAGTCAATAAAATGTTTGGCACAAAATATTTGAATGATGAGCATGATTGCAATGTTGTTGTTATGAATTCTTTGAATAGCCATGATGTTAATGATATGCAAAGCCATAAGCTTGGGGATGCTATATTTGATGAATATGATATTTTTATTCCCCCAAGTTTTGATGAGAAAATTTATTATGATGATTCAATGCCTCCTATTTATGATGATTATATTGATGAAAGTGGATTTGGAGAGGTCGTGACTTTATTTAATGATGGATCCACTATTTTTGAGGAGGTTGCAATTGATTATGAAAACAAAGTTGCTATCTATGATGATTATGGTGATGACATGTGTGCTATAAAGAATAATGATAACCATGAAACTTGTGATCATGATTTTAATTTTCACTCACATGATAGTTATTTTGTTGAGTTTGCTCCCACTACTAATGATGAGAGTAAATTTTATTGTGTGGAGAGTGAGAAAATTTCTATGCTTATGTATCATGAAAAGAATACTTTATGTGATAGCTATTTGCTACCTCTTGAGCATGCGTTGGTTTTCCCTTGAAGAGGAAAGGGTGATGCAGCAAAGTAGCGTAAGTATTTCCCTGAGTTTTTTAGAACCAAGGTATCAATCCAGTAGGAGGCCACACGCAAGTCCCTCGTACCTACACAAACAAATAAGAACCTTGCAACCAACGCGATAAAGGGTTGTCAATCCTTTCACGACCACTTGCAAAAGTGAGATCTGATAGAGATGATAAGATAATATTTTTGGTATTTTTATGATAAAGATTAAAAGTAAAGAAAGCAAAATAAACGGCGACAGAAATAGCTCGTTGACTGGAGATTAATATGATAGAAAATAGACCCGGGGCCCATAGGTTTCACTAGTGGCTTCTCTCAAGATAGCATAAGTATTACGGTGGGTGAACAAATTACTATCGAGCAATTGATAGAAAAGTGCATAATTATGAGAATATCTAGGCATGATCATGTATATAGGCATCACATCCGCGACAAGTAGACCGACTCTTGCCTGCATCTTCTACTATTACTCCACACATCGACCGCTATCCAGCATGCATCTAGAGTATTAAGTTCATAAGAACAGAGTAACACATTAGGTAAGATGACATGATGTATAGGGATAAACTCAAGAAATATGATATAAACCCCATCTTTTTATCCTCGATGGCAACAATACAATACGTGTCGTTTCCCCATCACATCCTTTGGGATCGAGCACCGCATGATTGAACCCAAAGCTAAGCACTTCTCCCATTGCAAGAAAGATCAACTAGTAGGCCAAACCAAACTGATAATTCAAGAGACTTGCAAAGATAACCAATCATACATAAAAGAAGTCAGAGAAGATTCAAATATTGTTCATAGATAATCTTGATCATAAACCCACAATTCATCGGATCTCGACAAACACACCGCAAAAAGACTTACATCGAATAGATCTCCAAGAAGATCGAGGAGAACTTTGTATTGAGATCCAAAGAGAGAGAAGAAGCCATCTAGCTAATAACTATGGACCCGAAGGTCTATGGTAAACTACTCACACATCATCGGAGAGGCTATGGTGTTGATGTAGAAGCCCTCCGTGATCGATGGCCCCTCCGGCAGAGCGCCGGAAATGGCCCCAAGATGGGATCTCACGGGAACAGAAGGTTGCGGCGGTGGAATTAGGTTTTCGTGGTGCTCCTCGATGGTTTCGGGGTATGTAGGTATATATAGGAGGAAGAAGTAGGTCGGTGGAGCTACGAGGGGCCCACGAGGGTGGAGGGCGCGCCCCCTGCCTCGTGCCCTCCTCGTATGTTTCTTGACGTCCACTCCAAGTCCTCCGGATAATGTTTGTTCCAAAAATAACTCTCCCGAAGGTTTCATTTCGTTTGGACTCCGTTTGATATTCCTTTTCTGCGAAACACTGAAATAGGCAAAAAACAGCAATTTGCACTGGGCCTTGGGTTAATAGGTTAGTCCCAAAAATAATATAAAAGTGTATAAATAAGCCCATTAAACATCCAAAACAGAATATATAATAGCATGGAGCAATCAAAAATTATAGATACGTTGGCGACGTATCACTATTTTGTTGAATTCATTCATGATGCTACTGAAAATTATTATGAGAGGGGAACTTATGCTTTTACATATCTCAATAATACCAAGTTTCCTCTCTTTATGTTTAAAGTTTTGAAGTTGCACTTGTTTTGCCTTCCTATGCTAGTTGATTATTGTTCCCATAAATTGTTTGCTCACAAAATCCCTATGCATAGGAAGTGGTTTAGACTTAAATGTGCTTGCCATGTGATTCATCATGCTCTTGTTTTGTTTCAGTTATTATCTTTTATGCGAGCATCATTGAAATCATCATGCCTAACTAAAAAGGCATAAAAGAAAAGCACTTGTGGAGAGACAACCCAACACTTTTACTTATTGTTTTTGTGTGTTCACATGATTATGCTACTATATTGATCATGTTTTATTGCTTTCGTTTCAATAAAGTACCAAGTAAAGCCTTTGGGATCATGTTGGGTGATAGTTGATTTGATCTTGCTGATAAACAGAAACTTTTGTGCTCACAAAAATAATTCTCATTTTTAATAGATGAGTGATTTTGAGTTGATTATTTTTGCAGAAGTTTAATATACAAATTTCTCACGTGGTCCTAATTTTAAATAATTTTTGGAGTAGCAGAAGTATGGTAGTTATCCAAATCATTACAGACTGTTCTGTTTTTGACAGATTCTGTTTTTAATGCGTAGTTTGCTTGTTTTCTAGCTTCTATGGCTTATATTGCTCAATATAAATTGTAGAAATGATATGCTATAGTAGGCATTGTGTGAGAAAACTTATGAATCTTGTCTTTGGAAGTACCAAAAGTGGAATGGTTTGCTCTTTATCATACTAACCTATCTCACAAAGTTCCGTTAAGTTTTGCGTGATTGAAGTTTTCAAGTTTTGGGTGAGATATCGATAAGAGGAGAATAAAAAGTGATAATACCCTAATCTTGGGGATGCCCAAGGCACCCTAAGGTAATATTCAATGAAGATCCATGCTACCTCTTGAGCACTGCGTTGGATTTCCTTGAAGAGGAAAGGATGATGCAGCACATTAGCGTAAGTATTTCCCTCAGTTTTTGAGAACCAAGGTATTAATCCAGTAGGAGGCTACGCGCGAGTCCCTCGTACCTGCACAAAGAAAATAACTCCTCACAACCAACGCGATAAGGTGTTGTCAATCCCTTCACGGTCACTTACGAGAGTGAGATCTGATAGATATGATAGGATAATATTTTTGGTATTTTTGTGATAAAGATGCAAAGTAAAATAAAAGCAAAGTAAAAAGCAAAGAAAATAACTAAGTGTTGGAAGATTAATATGATGAAGATAGACCCGGGGGCCATAGATTTCACTAGTGGCTTCTCTCAAGAGCATAAGTATTTTTACGGTGGGTGAGCAATTACTGTTGAGCAATTGATGAGAATTGAGCATAGTTATGAGAGTATCTAGTGCGATCATGTATATAGGCATCACGTCCGAGACAAGTAGACCGACTCCTGCCTGCATCTACTACTATTACTCCACTCATCGACCGCTATCCAGAATGCATCTAGAGTATTAAGTTCAAGAAAACAGAGTAACGCCTTAAGCAAGATGACATGATGTAGAGGATAAATTCATGCAATATGATAAAAAAACCATCTTGTTATCCTTGATGGCAACAATACAATCGTGCCTTGCTGCCCCTCATCACACCGGGAAAGGACACCGCAAGATTGAACCCAAAGCTAAGCACTTCTCCCATTGCAAGAAAGATCAATCTAGTAGGCCAAACCAAACTGATAATTCGAAGAGACTTGCAAAAATAACCAATCATACATAAAAGAATTCAGAGAAGATTCAAATATTGTTCATAGATAATCTTGATCATAAGCCCACAATTCATCGGTCTCAACAAACACACCGCAAAAAGAAGATTACATCGAATAGATCTCCACGAGAGAGGGGAGAACATTGTATTGAGATCCAAAAGGAGAGAAGAAGTCATCTAGCTACTAACTATGGACCCGAAGGTCTGAAGTAAACTACTCACACTTCATCGAAGAGGCTATGGTGTTGATGTAGAAACCCTCCGTGATGGGTGCCCCCTCGGAGCTCCGGAACTGGCCCCCATGATGGGATCTGGTGGGTACTGAATGTTGCGGCGGTGTATTTTGGTTTTTGGCTCCGTATCTGATCGTTTGGGGGTACGTAGGTATATATAGGAGGAAGGAGTACGTCGGTGGAGCAACATGGGGCCCACGAGGGTGGAGGGCGCGCCCTGGGGGGGTGGGCGCGCCCCCCTATCTCGTGGCTTCCTCCTTTGTTTCTTGACGTAGGGTCCAAGTCTCCTGGATCATGTTCGTGTAGAAAATCACGTTCCTGAAGGTTTCATTCCGTTTGGACTCCGTTTGATATTCCTTTTCTGCGAAACTCTGAAATAGGCAAAAAAACAACAATTCTGGGCTGGGCCTCCGGTTAATAGGTTAGTCCTAAAAATAATATAAAAGTGGATAATAAAGCCCAATATTGTCCGAAAGATTAGGCAAATGATAAAAAAGATAATTTTTGATGCGGAGTTCTACTTGGCATAATTTCAATGTAATTCTTCTTAATTGTGCTCTGAATATTCAGATCCGAAAGATTCAAGACAAAATTTTAATATTGACATAAAAATAATAATACTTCAAGCATACTAACAAATCAATTATGTCTTCTCAAAATAACATGGCCAAAGAAAGTTATCCCTACAAAATCATATAGTCTGGCTATTGTCTATCTTCACCACACAAAGTATTTAAATCATGCACAACCCCGATGACAGGCCAAGCAATTGTTTCATACTTTTGACATTCTCAAACTTTTTCAATCTTCACGCAATACATGAGCGTGAGCCATGGATATAGCACTATATGTGGAATAGAAATGGTGGTTGTGGAGAAGACAAAAAAGGGAAGATAGTCTCACATCAACTAGGCGTATCAACGGGCTATGGAGATGCCCGTCAATAGATATCAATGTGAGTGAGTAGGGATTGCGATGCAACGGATGCACTAGAGCTATAAGCATATGAAAGCTCAACAAAAGAAACTAAGTGGGTGTGCATCCAACTCGCTTGCTCACGAAGACCTAGGGCATTTTGAGGAAGCCCATCATTGGAATATGCAAGCCAAGTTCTATAATGAAAAATTCCCACTAGTATATGAAAGTGACAAAATGAGAGACTCTCTATCATGAAGATCATGGTGCTACTTTGAAGCACAAGTGTGGTAAAAGGATAGTAACATTGTCCCTTCTCTCTTTTTATCTCATTTGTTTTATTTGGGCCTTTTCTCTTTTTTTAATGGCCTCTTTTTTTTATTTTATTTTTATTTTTTTATTTTTTTTATTTTTTTTATTTTTCGTCCGGAGTCTCATCCCGACTTGTGGGGGAATCATAGTCTCCATCATCCTTTTCCTCACTTGGGACAATGCTCTAATAATGATGATCATCACACTTTTATTTTCTTACAACTCGATACTTAGAACAAGATATGACTCTATATGAATGCCTCCGGTGGTATACCGGGATATGCAATGAATCAAGAGTGACATGTATGAAAGAATTATGAATGGTGGCTTTGCCACAAATACGATGTCAACTACATGATCAGGCTAAGCAATATGACAATGATGGAGCGTGTCATAATAAATGGAATGGTGGAAAGTTGCATGGCAATATATCTCGGAATGGCTACGGAAATGCCATGGTAGGTAGGTATGGTGGCTGTTTTGAGGAAGGTATATGGTGGGTGTATGATACCGGCGAAAAGTGCGCGGTATTAGAGAGGATAGCAATGGTGGAAGGAAGAAAAATGCGTATAATCCATGGACTCAACATTAGTCATAAAGAACTCATATACTTATTGCAAAAGTCTAAAAGTTATCAAAGCAAAGTATTACGCGCATGCTCCTAGGGGGAAAGATTGGTAGGAAAAGACCATCGCTCGTCCCCGACCGCCACTCATAAGGAAGACAATCAATAAATAAATCATGCTCCGACTTCATCACATAACGGTTCACCATACGTGCATGCTACGAGAATCACAAACTTCAACACAAGTATTTCTCAAATTCACAACTACTCAACTAGCATGACTCTAATATCACCATCTTCATATCTCAAAACAATTATCAAGCATCAAACTTCTCATAGTATTCAACACACTCATAAGAAAGTTTTACAAATCTTGAATACCAAACATATTAGGATTGTTTGAGAAAATTACCATGCTATTTAAGACTCTCAAAATAATCTAAGTGAAGCATGACAGATCAATAGTTTCTATAAAAAAATCCACCACTGTGCTCTAAAAGATATAAGTGAAGCACTAGAGCAAAACTATATAACTCAAAAGATATAAGCGAAGCACATAGAGTATTCTAACAAATTCCAAATCATGTATGGCCCTCTCAAAAGGTGTGTACAGAATGATTGTGGTAAACTAAAAAGCAAAGACTCAAATCATACAAGACGCTCCAAGCAAAACACGTATCATGTGGTGAATAAAAATATAGCTCCAAGTAAAGTTACCGATGGAAGTAGACGAAAGAGCGGATGCCTTCCGGGACATGCCCAAGTTTTGGCTTTTTGGTGTCCTTATATTATCTTCGGGGTGCCATGGGCATCCCCAAGCTTAGGCTCTTGCCACTCCTTGTTCCATAATCCATCAAAATCTTTTACCCAAAACTTGAAAACTTCACAACACAAAACTCAATAGAAATCTCGTGAGCTCCGTTAGCGAAAGAAAACAAAAGACCACTTCAAGGTATTGTAATGAACTCATTCTTTATTTATATTGGTGTTAAACCTACTGTATTCCAACTTCTCTATGGATTATAAACTATTCTACTAGCCATAGATTCATCAAAATAAGCAAACAACACACGAAAAACAGGATCTGTCAAAAACAGAACAGTCTGTAGTAATCTGTAACTAACGCAAACTTATGGAACTCCAAAAAATCAGCCAAAATAGGACGACCTAGGCAATTTGTTTATTGATCAGCAGCAATTGTAATCACTATTTTATTATGTTCTGGTGATTTTTAACAAATTTTTTCGTGAACATAAAGTTTCTGGAAATTACAGCAAGATCAAATAACTATCATCCAAGAAGATCCTATAGGTTTAGCTTGGCACAAACACTAATTAAAACATAAAAACACATCTAACCAGAGGCTAGATCAAAGATTTATTCCTAAACAGAAGCAAAAGCAAAAAAAACTAAAAATAAAATTGGGTTGCCTCCCAACAAGCGTTATCGTTTAACGCCCCTAGCTAGGCATAAAAGCAAGGATAGATCTAGGTATTGCCATCTTTGGTAGGCAACCCATAAGTGGCTCTCATGATAGATTCATATGGTAATTTTATTTTATTCCTAGGGAAGTGTTCCATGCCTTTCTTTAATGGAAATTGGAATCTAATATTCCCTTCCTTCATATCAATAATTGCACCAATCGTTCTAAGGAAAGGTCTACCAAGAATAATAGGACATGAAGGATTGCAATCTATATCAAGAACGATAAAATCTGCGGGCACATAATTCCTATTTGCAACAATAAGAACATCATTAATTCTTCCCATAGGTTTCTTAATAGCGCAATCCGCAAGGTGCAAGTTTAGAGAGCAATCATCAAAATCACGGAAATCTAGCAAATCGCACAAAGTTTTGGGAATAGTGGAGACACTAGCACTCAAATCACATAAATCATAGAACTCATGATCCTTAATCTTAATTTTAATAGTAGGTTCCCACTCATCATAAAGTTTTCTAGGGATAGCGACTTCCAACTCAAGCTTTTCTTCATAAGATTACATCAAGGCATCAACGATATGTTTAGTAAACGCTTTATTTTGACTATAAGCGTGAGGAGAATTTAGCACGGATTACAACAAGAAAATACAATCAATCAAAGATCAATTTTCATAATCAAATTCCTTGAAATCCAAAATAGTGGGTTTAGCAACATCTAAGGTTTTGATTTCTTCAATCCCACTTTTATCAAAATTAGCATCAAGATCTACAAACTCTGAATTTTTTGAACGCCTTCTAGGCAAAGGTGGATCATATTCAGCCCCATCATTATCAAGATTCATATTGCAAAACAGAGATTTAATAGGGGACACATCAATAACTTTTAGATCTTCATCTTTATTTTCATATAAATTGGAAGAACACGCTTTAATAAAGGCATCATTAAGTATACGCATCCTAGCGGTTCATTCCTTGCACTCATCAATGGAAATTCTCATGGCTTTGAGGGACTCATTGATATCATGCTTAGGAGGAATAGATCTAAGCTTTAAAGAATCAACATCAAGAGAAATTCTATCAACGTTCCTAGCCAATTCATCAACTTTAAGCAATTTCTCTTCAAGCAAAGCATTGAAATTCTTTTGCGAATTCATAAACTCTTTAACACTAGTCTCAAATTCAGAGGGCATCTTATTAAAATTCCATAATAGTTGTTGTAGGAATTTCCATAATTGTTAGAGGAATTACTAGGATAAGGCCTAGGATTAAAGTTCCCTCTCTACACGTTGTTACCAAAATTATTCCTACCAACAAAATTCACATCCATAGATTCATTATTATTCTCAATCAAAGTAGACAAAGGCATATCATTAGGATCAGAAGAAACACTCTTAGTAGCAAATAATTTCATAAGTTCATCCATCTTTCCACTCAAAACATTAATTTCTTCTATTGCATGCACTTTTTTATGTAGATCTTTCAGTGTGCCATTGAGAATAATTAACCATAATATTATCTAGGAGTTTAGTAGCTTCTCCTAAAGTGATTTCCATACAGGTGCCTCCCGCGGCCGAATCTAAAAGATTTCTAGAAGCAAAATTCGATCCGGCATGAAAATTTTGTGTAATCATCCACAAATTCAAACCATGAGTAGGGCAATTATGTATCATTAATTTCATTCTCTCCCAAGCTTGTGCAACATGTTCATGATCAAGTTGCTTAAAATTCATAATATCGTTCCTAAGAGAGATGATCTTAGCGAGAGGAAAATACTTAGAGATAAAAGCATCTTTGCACTTGTTCCAAGAATCAATACTATTTTTAGGCAAAGACAAAAACCAAGCTTTAGCACGATCTCTAAGCGAAAAAATAAATAGCTTCAACTTAACAATATCATTATCAACATCTTTCTTCTTTTGCATATCACACAAATCAACGAAGCTATTTAGATGAGTAGCGACATCTTCACTAGGAAGGCCGGCAAATTGATCTTTCATGACAAGATTCAACAAAGCAGCATTGATTTCACAAGATTCAGTATTGGTAAGAGGATCAATCGGAGTGCTAAGGAAATCATTATTGTTGGTATTGGTAAAGTCACACAATTTGGTGTTATCTTGAGCCATCATGACAAACAAGCAATCCAACACACGAGCAAACAAAGCAAGCGAGAAAGAGGTAAACAAAAAGGAGAGGGCGAATAAAACGGCAAGGGTGAAGTGGGGGGAGAGGAAAATGAGAGGCAAATGACAAATAATGTAATGCGGGAGATAAGGGATTGTGATGGGTACTTGGTATATTGACTTTTGCGTAGACTCCCCGGCAAGGGCGCCATAAATTCTTCTTGCTACCTCTTGAGGACTGCGTTGGATTTCCTTGAAGAGGAAAGGATGATGCAACCGCAAGATGGCGTAAGTATTTCCCTTAGTTTTTGAGAACCAAGGTATCAATCCAAGAGGAGGCTACGCCTTGAGTCCCTCGTGACCAAGACAAAGCAAATAACTCCTCGCAACCAACGCGATAAGGGGTTGTCAATCCCTTCACGGTCACTTATGAGAGTGAGATCTGATAGATATGATAGGATAATATTTTTGGTATTTTTGTGATAAAGATGCAAAGTAAAATAAAAGCAAAGTAAAAAAGCAAAGAAAATAACTAAGTGTTGGAAGATTAATATGATGAAGATAGACCCGGGGGCCATAGATTTCACTAGTGGCTTCTCTCAAGAGCATAAGTATTTTACGGTGGGTGAGCAATTCTGTTGAGCAATTGACAGAATTGAGCATAGTTATGAGAGAATCTAGGTATGGTCATGTATATAGGCATCACGTCCGAGACAATTAGACCGACTCCTTCCTGCATCTACTACTATTACTCCACTCATCGACCGCTATCGAGCATGCATCTAGAGTATTAAGTTCATGAAAACAGAGTAACGCCTTAAGCAAGATGACATGATGTAGAGGATAAATTCATGCAATATGATAAAAACCCCATCTTGTTATCCTCGATGGCAACAATACAATCGTGCCTTGCTGCCCCCTCATCCTTTGGGAAAGGACACATGCAAGATTGAACCCAAAGCTAAGCACTTCTCCCATTGCAAGAAAGATCAATCTAGTAGGCCAAACCAAACTGATAATTGAAGAGACTTGCAAAGATAACCAATCATACATAAAAGAATTCAGCGAAGATTCAAATATTGTTCATAGATAATCTTGATCATAAACCCACAATTCATCGTTCTCAACAAACACACCGCAAAAAGAAGATTACATCGAATAGATCTCCACGAGAGAGGGGGAGAACATTGTATTGAGATCCAAAAAGAGAGAAGAAGCCATCTAGCTACTAACTATGGACCCGAAGGTCTGAAGTAAACTACTCACACTTCATCGGAGATGCTATGGTGTTGATGTAGAAGCCCTCCGTGATGGATGCCCCCTCCGACGGAGCTCCGGAACAGGCCCCAAGATGGGATCTCGTGGGTACAGAAGGTTGCGGCGGTGGAATTAGGTTTTTGGCTCCGTATCGATCGTTTGGGGGCAATGAGGGTATATATAGGAGGAAGGAGTACGTCGGTGGAGCAACAGGGGGCCCACGAGGGTGGAGGGCGCGCCCTCGGGGGGTGGGCGCGCCCCCTACCTCGTGGCTTCCTCCTTTATTTCTTGACGTAGGGTCCAAGTCTCCTGGAACATGTTCGGTGAGAAAATCACGTTCCTGAAGGCTTCATTCCGTTTGGACTCCGTTTGATATTCCTTTTCTGATAAACTCTAAATAGGCAAAAAAACAACAATTCTGGGTTGGGCCTCCGGTTAATAGGTTAGTCCCGAAAATAATATAAAAGTGGATAATAAAGCCCAATATTGTCCAAAACAGTAGATAATATAGCATGGAGCAATCAAAAATTATAGATACGTTGGAGACGTATCAATCCAAGCAACTGAGCTTGGGGATGCCCCGGAAGGCATCCACTCTTTCGTCTCCAACTTTATCGGTAACGTCAGTTGGAGCTATGTTTTCATTCGTCACATGATATGAGTTTCACTTGGAGCGTCAATTTATTTTGTTAGAATTTGCTTGCTGTTATTTAGAATAATGTTTTGCATCTTTTATTTCAATAAAAGTGGCATTGATAGCCTTTGCCATGCTTATTTTGCAAATCTACATGTTGCTGTTTCAAGACAGAAAGTTTATCGATGTTGCAAAAATTCCCTAGAAAAGTAAGAATGTGATAAAATTTTGAAACTTTTTGCAAAATAAGCTCTGATAAATTTTCTACAGTGTGGTAAATTTTCATAATCTTTGGAGTTTAAGAATTATTGATACTCTTGCATTCTTTACAGACTATACTGTTTTGGCAGATTGATATTATGTTTGCGTTGTTTGCATATGTTTGCTTGTTGAATGATCCTATTTGAGGATAGGAGCATTAAATATGCAGGGGCATTTAGTATGCAATGTTGAATAATAATTTTAGTGATTTTCTACAGTAGAGAATGATAAGGTTTTTGCATTGGTTTGTACTAACTTATCTCACGAGTTCTTGTTGGGTTTTGTGCGGATTAAGCTTTTGAGATTTAGGAAAACCGTGATATGAGAAGAATTAAGGAGACACAAAAGCTCAAGCTTGGGTATGCCCAAGGCATCCCAAGATAATATTTCAAGAAGTCTCAAGCATCTAAGCTTGGGGATGCCCCGGTAGGCATCCCGCCATTCTTCTTCAACAATTATCGGTTAGTATCGGTTAAGCCTAAGGTTTTGCTTCTTCACATGATGTGTGCTATCCTTGGAATGTCATTTTGTTTTGTTTTGATTGCTATTTTAATAAAGTACTTAGATCTGAAAGTTTTTAAATAAAATAGTCCTCAAATAGTTGCCAGGGAGGCTAGGTAAGCGGCACGCACATCCCGTCAACGAAGCTCTTTTCTATGAAATTACTCTAGTGCTTCACTTATATCTTTTTCAGCACGGTGTGCTTTAGTATTTTTGAAGAAATTCTCTCTTGCTTCACTTAAATTAATTTGAGAGCAAGAAATATTATGCTCATGATCTTCACTTAAATTTGTTTGAGCTTATCAAAAGCAACACATGAAAATTAGTCCGAAAGTGATAGATATCCAAGAAGGATATAATAAAAACTTTCATGAAGATAATTGGACAAAATGAACTTGATTCCTTGTAATAGTTTTGAGATATGATGATGTGATATGTGAGTCATGTTGATGAGTAATTATGCTTTAGTATGAATATTGGTGTTAAGGTTTGTGATTCCCTATGCAAGCACGAAAGTCAATAGTTGTGCAATGAAATTACATCCTACTTGTGGTGCATTAGTCGGTGTTAATTATGCTCAGTGCTTGCTTATGAGATTATTCGTTTCTTGGTTGGTCGCTTCTTAATCTTTTGCTAGCCTTCATTTTGCACTAAGTATGATCATTACTTGTGCATCCAAAATCCTTTAAAACTAGTTTTGCCACATGAGTCCACTATACCTACCTATATGCGGTATTCTTTTGCCGCTCTAAGCAAATTTGTATGTGCTATCTCTAATTTTCAAAATAAATTTCTCTTTTGTGTGCTCGTACCGCTCGCAAGGCAGTGAGGGATGGCCAATATTTTCCATGCTAGATGTGTTATTATCACGATGAGTGTTTATTCACTTGTCATTGCACGAGAGTAAGGCAAAGGTATTAGGGATGCACAGTCCCAAAATGAATTTACTTTATGTTGTCAAATAATAAATAACTTGGAAAGTGTTGGTATGGAGGGCACCCATGGATACGGTTAGCCATGGAAAGTGAAAGTATGGTGGAAAAAGGAATAAACTTTATTTTCTGTTTGGGAACCGCCTATGATATATCTAGCATGGAAAGTATTGGGAGCTCTAAATCATTTTTGTTGGTGGGAAAAGTATGCCTCTAAAAATGTTTTTATCTCTCAAATTTCGCTTTGAGCTCTGGCACCTCTACAAATCCCTACTTCCCTCTGCGAAGGGTCTTTCTTTTACTTTATGCAATTTTTATTTTTAATTTGAGTCTCCATCTTCTCTTATAAAGCACCAACTAGGAGGCACTATGATCCAGTGACGGCGCCATGGTAGGGGCGACTATGGTCGGCCGCCCCGGGTAGCCGAAATCAGCGTATACAAAAAATACGGTTCGTTTTGTACATGGGATAATACATGTGGGGTTTGCACTAGATGATAGAACGGCCACACAAAGCCCAGCCCATAGCCCCAAACTAGTTAGCATGACTGCACGAGCACAGCACCCACGTACATGCACTGGCAGAAAAACCCCAAAACCCAATCAAGCTAGGCAGCCAGCAAGACTGCGAGCATTACCTAGCCGCCGCTGGCTCGTCGCCATAGAGCTCCACCTCGCCGAGCAGCTGGCTGCTGGGCACCTGATTGAGATCCACGGATGGGGGAACCAAAAGAAGCAGTCCCAGGCAGCGGCAGCAGAGCATCGAGCTCGTGCAAACGCATAGGAGTTGCAGTTTGCAAAATCAGCAAGCGCGGGTAGTCTAATCTATTTTCTTCTGATGTTGATCTCCAATTTCTGGCCAACTATTGTACATGGTCAGTGCTGAACCGTGTGATGTTATAAACTTGTAATGTAGGGAATCTTCAAAAGAATGAAACCAATTGCTTCCACCACTACAAGATTAAAATATTCAATGAGGTACTTGATAGAAACATAGCTGAGATGCATAACCGGTTCAGTGAAACTTCAACAAGGTTATTGATATGCATTGATAGTCTAGATCCTAGAGACCTATTTAGTAGATTTAATCATGAGAACCTACTTGAGCTTTCATCTATGTACCCAGTCGACTTCGATCTAGAAATTATGTCACCTACTTGTCGAGAATCTCGAACTATTCTAAATCATTGGTTATGTTAATTTTCTAGTGCATCTAGCTTCATATTTGGATTTTATGAGATTTGGTACGGCGTGCTTGCATTTGTCAATCAAAAATTTTATACCTTAAATGTTCCACGCCGGCTAAGTTCAATTCCTGGATCCGCCACTGCTATTATCGTACTTGAGCATTGGGTGTAGCTAATATGCGAGTGTGTTTCATGAATGGATAATTGATTGAGCATGGTGGGCTAGGGATAACTTATTTTAGCGTTGATATTTTGAAAGACATGGTTGCTTATTGGTATGCTTGATTATTAAAGTCCTCATGTCAAAACTAGACTATTGCTTTGAACCATATAAAAGTCCAAATGTCCATGCTACAAAAGAAAAGTGTTTATGATAAATATGATAGGCAACATTCCACAACAAAAAATCCATTTTCAATTGCTACTTTATCATGATAAGTTTTATGAGAAAGAGTTGTTGTTATGATGTTAGGAAAAGTGATTGAAATTATCATTGATCAAACTTATGCACTTTGCTAGCATTCACACTTCACAAATTATTTCTTTTATCATTTACCTACTCGGGGACGAGTAGGAATTAAGCTTGGGGATGCTGATACGTCTCCAACGTATCTATAATTTATGAAGTATTCATGCCATGTTTACAACAATTTTATATGGTTTTGGTATGATTTGCATGGAACTAACCCGGACTGACGCTGTCTTCAGCAGAACTACCGTGGTGTTGTTTTTTGTGCAGAAATGAAAGTTCTCCAAATGAGCTAAAACTTTTTAACGATTTTTTGGAACAAAAGAGACCTTCGAAGCTTCATGGGAGGGCTAGAAGAGCCACGAGGAGGGCACAACCAACCAGGGCACGCCTGGTGGGCCTGGCTTGCCCCGGTGGGTTGTGCTCACCTCGAGGCCCATCTTAGCATGAAACCAACGCAAAAAAATCCTATAAATAGAGAAACCATCGAAAGTTAACCTAGATCAGAAGTTCCGCCGCCGCAGGCCTCAGTAGCCACCGAAAACCAATATAGACCCTGTTCTGGCACCCTGCCGGAGGGGGAATCATCTCCGGTGGCCATCTTCATCATCCCAGCGGCCACCACGATGAGGAGGGAGTAGTCCACCCTCCGGGCTGAGGGTTTGTACCAGTAGCTATGTGTTTAATCTCTCTCTCTCTCTCTCTCTCTCTCTCGTGTTCTTGAGATGTCACGATCTTGATGTATCGCGGGCTTTCTTAATATAGTCGGATCATATGGTGTTTTCCCCTCTCTATCTTGTTGTGATGAATTGAGTTTTTCCCTTTGATATTTCGTTGTTATCGGATTGAATACTTTTATGGATTTGAGAACACTTGATATATGTCTTGCAATTGAATACTCGTGGTGACAATAGGGTATCGTATTGATTCATTTGATATATGTTTTGGCACTCAACTCGCGGATTCTCGAGGTGACATTGGGGTAATCCACGCATAGGGGTTGATGCACGTTCTTGTCTTTGTTTCTCCGGTAGAAATCTTGGGGCACTCTTTGAAGTTCTTTGTGTCGGATTGAGTATTACGAATCTGAATTTGCTTTGGAGTTATTTTAGTACGAACTCTTGGTTAGATCGATCGGAAAGAATAGCTTGTTGTTATTTTAGTACGAACTCTAGGATAGACTGATCGGAAAGAATAGCTTTGAGGTGGTTTCGTACCCTACAAACAATTTATTCTTATGTTCTCAGCTAGATAGGAACTTTGGAGTGATCCTTCATGACATGTTAAGGGATGGTTATATGATCCAATTATATTAGCATTGTTGAGAGGTTGCACTAGTGAAAATACGGACCCTAGGCCTCATTTTCAAGTATTGCAATACCATTTTTGTGCCCGTTTACTATTTGCTACCTTGCTGTTTTTATTTATTCAGATTATAAAAATATATTTCTACCATCCATATTACACTTTTATCACCATCTCTTCGCCGAACTAGTGCACCTATACAATTTTCCATTGTATTGGGTGTGTCGGGGACACTAGAGATTTCTACTATTTGGTTGCAGGGTTGTTTGAGAGAGACCATCTTCATCCTACACCTCCCACGGATTAATAAACCTTAGGTCATCCACTTGAGGAAAAATTGCTACTGTCCTACAAAACTCTGCGCTTGGAGGCCCAACACGAGTTTACAAGAATAAAGTTGCGTAGTAGACATCAGTCGACTTCGACGGGTCTCGGCGGTGGGGTGTGATGATGGACGAGCGTAGGATGATGGCATTGTCTTGCGTTGTGGTGGCATCGACGGCAGCTAGGCCTGGCAATATCGATGCGTCAGTACAGCTCTGAAGATAGGTCGGTGGAAAACGGCGGCGGCGACCTCCGAGAGTGCGCCGGACCGGTGTGTGCCCCAGACCCGGCAATGTGGCTTCGTTGGGCCCTCCGTTTTTAGATGTTAGGCTATGATAGGAGGCCTGTTTGGTATTCGGCTCTGACTATCGAGACCCCTTCATCAAGTGAATAGCAGTAGCGAAAGATGTTGCCAAGATGGTAGCTTTAGACGTACTGATGTATTACTTTGTAAGGTCTTTCTGAATAATTAATAAAGTGGATTCATGCATCGCCTAGATGGGGTCTTACTCCTTTACTAAAGGCAAATGTTTCAATATGACAGGTCGGTCGAAACTTCCGCTGGCCGTGTCCTGGTCGTGGGATTAGTTTTGATCCAACTGACCATACGACATCTCACGCATGTCCACATACCTCCCATCTCTCCCTTATCTCTTCACATATGAGCCAAACTCCTCTGCGGCTACCATGACCGCTACCTATGGCGCGAGGCCATGGCTGAGCCCACCTGGCAACCCCACTGCTCGCACATGCACAACACCACGTGCTTGATGCGGTTGGCGGTAGTCGGCATCGGGGCGGGAGGACCGCGTGTTGCATCCTCGCTGGTCATTGGGGAATGGGGATGTGATACGTCTCCAACGTATCTATAATTTTGTATTGTTCCATGCTATTATATTATCCATCTATTATGTTTTATATGCATTTATATGCTATTTTATATGATTTTGGGACTAACCTATTAACCTAGAGCCCAGTGCCAGTTTCTATTTTTTCCTTGTTTTTGAGTTTTACAGAAAAGGAATACCAAACGGAGTCCAAGTAACGTGCCCATTTTTGATGATTTTTTATGGACCAAAAGAAGCCCCCGGAGTAAAAGAGTTGGGCCAGAAGAGTCCCGGGCCGTCCACGAGGGTGGGGGGCGCGCCCTACCCCCTGGGCGTGGGCCCCTATCTCGTGGATGACTCGGAGACCCTCCTGACGTGAGACCTCCAGAAAATAACCTAGATCGGGAGTTTCATCGCCGCAAGCCTCCGTAGCCACCAAAAACCAATCGGGACCCTGTTCCGGCACCCTGCCGGAGGGGGGATCCCTCACCGGTGGCCATCTTCATCATCCCGGTGCTCTCCATGACGAGGAGGGAGTAGTTCACCCTCGGGGCTGAGGGTATGTACTAGTAGCTATGTGTTTGATCTTTCTCTCTCTCTCATGTTCTTGATTTGGCAAGATCTTGATGTATCGCGAGCTTTGCTATTATAGTTGGATCCTATGATGTTTCTCCCCCTCTACTCTCTTGTAATGGATTGAGTTTTCCCTTTGAAGTTATCTTATCAGATTGAGTCTTTAAGGATTTGAGAACACTTGATGTATGTCTTGCATGTGCTTATCTGTAGTGACAATGGGATATTCACGTGATCTACTTGATGTATGTTTTGGTGATCAACTTGCGGGTTCAAAGGACCTTGTGAACTTATGCATAGGGGTTGGCACACGTTTTCGTTTTGACTCTCCGGTAGAAACTTTGGGGCACTCTTTGAAGTTCTTTGTGTTGGTTGAATAGATGAATCTGAGATTGTGTGATGCATATCGTATAATCATACCCACGGATACTTGAGGTGACATTGGAGTATCTAGGTGACATTAGGGTTTTGGTTGATTTGCATCTTAAGGTGTTATTCTAGTACGAACTCTAGGATAGATCGAACGGAAAGAATTGCTTCGTGTTATTTTACTACGGACTCTTGAATAGATCGATCAGAAAGGATAACTTTGAGGTGGTTTCGTACCCTACCATAATCTCTTCGTTTGTTCTCCGCTATTAGTGACTTTGGAGTGACTCTTTGTTGCATGTTGAGGGATAGTTATATGATCCAATAATGTTATTATTGTTGAGAGAACTTGCAATAATGTTATTATTGTTGAGAGAACTTGCACTAGTGAATGAACCTTAGGCCTTGTTTCCTAGCATTGCAATACCGTTTACACTCACTTTTATCGCTTGCTACCTTGCTGTTTTTATAATTTCAGATTACAAAAACCTATATCTACCATCCATATTGCACTTGTATTACCATCTCTTCGCCGAACTAGTGCACCTATACCATTGTATTGGGTTTGTTGGGGACACAAGAGACTCTTTGTTATTTGGTTGCAGGGTTGTTTGAGAGAGACCATCTTCAACCTATGCCTCCCACGGATTGATAAACCTTAGGTCATCCACTTGAGGTAAATTTGCTACTGTCCTACAAACCTCTGCACTTGGAGGCCCAACAACGTCTACAAGAAGAAGGTTGCGTAGTAGACATCAAGCAGTTTATGGCGCCGTTGCCGGGGAGGTGAGTGCTTGAAGGTATATCTTTAGATCTTGCAATCGAATCTTTTAGTTTCTTGTTTTATCACTAGTTTAGTTTATAAAAGAAAACTACAAAAAATGGAATTAAGGTTGCCTCATATGCTTCATCTTTTTAATGTCTTTCGTGAAAATGATGGGAAGGAAAATTGTGCTCAAGTACTAGAAGAAGAATTACATAGCATGCTTAGCATAAAATTTGTGAATGATGAGCATGATTGCAATGTTATTAGTATGAATTCTTTGAATATCCATGATGCTAATGATATGCAAAGCCACAAGCTTGGGGAAGCTATGTTTGATGAAGATGATATTTTTTGTCCTCCAAGTTTTGATGAGCAAATTTATTATGATGAAAGCATGCCTCCTATTTATGATGATTATATTGATGAAAGTGGATTTGGAGAGGTCATGACTTTATTTAGTGATGGATCCACTATTTCGGAAGAGGTTCCAATTGATTATGAGAACAAAGTTGCTATCTATGATGATTATTGTGATGACACGTATGCTATAAAGAATAAAGATAACCATGAAACTTGTCATCATGATTTTAATTTTCAATTGGATTATGCTTCACATGATAGTTATTTTGTTGAGTTTGCTCCCACTACTATTGATGAGAAGAAATTTGCTTATGTGGAGAGTAATAAAAATTCTATGCTTGTAGATCATGAAAAGAATGCTTTATATGATGGTTATATTGTTGAATTCATTCATGATGGTACTGAAAATTATTATGAGGGAGGAATATATGCTTGTAGGAATTGCAATAATATCAAGTTTCCTCTCTATGTGCTAAAATCTTGAAATTATGCTTGTTTTACCTTCCTATGCAAGTTGATTCTTGTTCGCATAAGTTGTTTGCTCAGAAAATCCCTATGCATAGGAAGTGGGTTAGACTTAAGTGTGCTAGTCATATTCTTCATGATGCTCTCTTTGTGTTTCAATTCTTATCTTTTACGCGAGCATCATTGAAATCATCATGCCTAGCTGGGGGCGTTAAACGTTAGCGCTTGTTGGGAGGCAACCCAATTTTCATTTTTGTTCTTTGCTTTTGCTCCTGTTTAGTAATAAATAATTCATATAGCCTCTGTTTAGATGTGGTTTTATGTTTTAATTAGTGTTTGTGCCAAGTAGAACCTTTGGAAAGACTTGGGTGAAGTCTCTATAATCTTGTTGTAAAAAACAGAAACTTTAGCGCTCACGAGATTAGCTGCCATTTTTTACTGGAGAGTGATTTTAGGTTGATTCTTTTTTTAAATGATTAACAGACAAATTCCTCAGGTCCAAAAATTTATTTCAGAATTTTTGCAGTTACATAAGTATTCGAATGATACAGATTACTACAGACTATTCTGTTTTTGACAGATTCTGTTTTCATTGTGTTGTTTGCTTATTTTGATGAATCTATGAGTAGTATCGGAGGGTATGAACCATACATAAGTTGGAATACAATATATATTACACCAATATTAATTTAGAATGAGTTCACAACAGTACGTAAGTGGTTATTTGTTTTCTTATACTAACTGAGCTTATGAGTTTTCTGTTGAGTTTTGTGTTGTGAAGTTTTCAAGTTTTGGGTAAAGATTCGATGGACTACGGAATAAGGAGTGGCAAGAGCTGTTGGAGAACGTAGTAATTTCAAAAAAATTCCTACGCACACGCAAGATCATGGTGATGCATAGCAACAAGAGGGGAGAGCGTTGTCCACGTACCCTCGTAGACCGAAAGCGGAAGCGTTAGCACAACGCGGTTTATGTAGTCATACGTCTTCACGATCCGACCGATCAAGTACCGAACGTACGGCACCTCCGAGTTCAGCACACGTTCAGCCCGATGACGTCCCTCGAACTCTGATCTAGCCGAGTGTTGAGGGAGAGTTTCTCAGCACGACGGTGTGGTGACGATGTTGATGTTCTACCGACGCAGGGCTTCGCCTAAGCACCGCTACAGTATTTTCGAGGTGGACTATGGTGGAGGGGGCACTGCACACGGCTAAAAGATCAAACAGATCAATTGTTGTGTCTCTGGCTGCCCCCTGCCCGTGATATAAAGGAGCAAGGGGGTGCGGCGGCAAAGGAGAGGCGGCGGGAGGAGTCCTACTCTCATCGAGTAGGACCCCCCCCCTTTCCTAGTTGGATTAGGACTTGGGAGGGGGAAGGAGTGGAGGAGAAGAAGGAAGGGGGGGGGCGTCGCCCCCCTCTCCTTGTCCTATTCGGACTGGGGGGAGGGGCGCGCGGCCCAGCCCTAGCCGCCTCTCATCTCTTCCACCTGGGCCCACTAAGGCCCATTAAGTTCCCGAGGGGTTCCGGTAACCTCCCGGTACTCCGGTAAAATCCCGATTTCACCCGGAACACTTCCGATATCCAAACATAGGCTTCCAATATATCAATCTTCATGTCTCGACAATTTCGAGACTCCTCTTCATGTCCGTGATCACATCCGGGACTCCGAACAACCTTCGGTACATCAAAACATATAAACTCATAATATAACTGTCATCGTAACGTTAAGCGTACGGACCCTACGGGTTAGAGAACTATGTAGACATGACCAAGACACGTCTCTAGTCCATAACCAATAGTGGAACCTGGATGCTCATATTGTCTCCCACATATTCTACGAAGATCTTTATCGGTCAGATCACATAACAACATACGTTGTTCCCTTTGTCATCGGTATGTTACTTGCCCGAGATTCGATCGTTGGTATCTCAATACCTAGTTCAATCTCGTTACCAGCAAGTCTCTTTACTCGTACCATAATACATCATCCCGCAACTAACTCATTAGTTGCAATGCTTGCAAGGCTTAAGTGATGTGCATTACCGAGAGGGCCCAGAGATTCCTCTCCGACAATCGGAGTGACAAATCCTAATCTCGAAATACGCCAACCCAACAAGTACCTTCGGAGACACCAGAGAGCACCTTTGTAATCACCCGATTACGTTGTGACATTTGGTAGCACACAAAGTGTTCCTCCGTAAACGGAGTTGCATAATCTCATAGTCATAGGAACATGTATAAGTCATGAAGAAAGCAATAGCAACATACTAAACGATCAAGTGCTAAGCTAACGGAATGGGTCAAGTCAATCACATCATTCACCTAATGATGTGATCCCGTTAATCAAATGACAACTCATGTCTATGGTTAGGAAACATAACCATCTTTGATTAACGAGCTAGTCAAGTAGAGGCATACTAGTGACACTCTTTTTGTCTATGTATTCACACATGTATTATGTTTCCGGTTAGTACAATTCTAGCATGGATAATAAACATTTATCATGATATAAGGAAATAAATAATAACTTTATTATTGCCTCTAGGGCATATTTCCTTCAGCCTCCCACTTGCACTAGAGTCAATAATCTAGTTCACATCGCCATGTGATTTAACATCAATAGTTCACATCTTTATGTGGTTAACACCCATAGTTCACATCGACATGTGACCAACACCCAAAGGGTTTACTAGAGTCAATAATCTAGTTCACATGGCTATGTGATTAACACCCAAAGAGTACTAAGGTGTGATCATGTTTTGCTTGTGAGATAATTTTAGTCAACGGGTCATGCATATTCAGATCCGTAAGTATTTTGCAAATTTCTATGTCTACAATGCTCGCACGGAGCTACTCTAGCTAATTACTCCCACTTTCAATATGTATCTAGACCGAGACTTAGAGTCATCTAGATTAGTGTCAAAACTTGCATCGACGTAACCCTTTTTACAACCTTTTGTCACTTCCATAATCGAGAAACATATCCTTATTCCACTAAGGATAATTTTGACCGCTGTCCATCGATCTACTCCTAGATCACTATTGCACTCCCTTGCCAAACTTAGTGGTAGGGTATGCAATAGATCTGGTACACAGCATGGCATACTTTATAGAACCTATGGCTGAGGCATAGGGAATGACTTTCATTCTCTTTCTATCTTCTTCGTGGCCGGGCTTTGAGTCTTACTCAATTTCACACCTTGTAGCACATGCAAGAAACTCTTTCTTTGACTGTTCCGTTTTGAACTACTTCAAAATCTTGTCAAGGTATGTACTCATTGAAAAAACTTATCAAGCGTCTTGATCTATCTCTATAGATCTTGATGCTCAATATGTAAGCAGCTTCATTGAGGTCTTTCTTTGAAAAAACTCCTTTCAAACACTCCTTTATGCTTTGTAGAATAATTTCCGATCAACAATATGTCATTCACATATACTTATCAGAAATGCTGTAGTGCTCCCACTCAGTTTCTTGTAAATACAGGCTTCACCGCAAGTCTGTATAACACTATATGCTTTGATCAACTTATCAAAGCGTATATTCCAACTCCGAGATGCTTGCACCAGTCCATAGATGGATCCCTGGAGCTTGCATATTTTGTTAGCACCTTTAGGATTGACAAAAAACTTTCTGGTTGCATCATATACAACTCTTCTTTAATAAATCCATTAAGGAATGCAGTTTTGTTTATCCATTTGCCAGATTTCATAAAATGCGGCAGTTGCTAACATGATTCGGACAGACTTAAGCATAGATACGAGTGAGTAACTCTCATCGTAGTCAACACCTTGATCTTGTCGAAAACCTTTTGCGACAATTCTAGCTTTGTAGAGAGTAATATTACCGTCAGTGTCAGTCTTCTTCTTGAAGATCCGTTTATTCTCAATGGCTTGCCGATCATCGGGCAAGTCAACCAAAGTCCACACTTTGTTCTCATACATGGATCCCATCTCAGATTTCAAGGCCTCAAGCCATTTTGCGGAATCTGGGCTCACCATCACTTCTTCATAGTTCATAGGTTCGTCATGGTCTAGTAACATAACCTCCAGAACAGGATTACCGTACCACTCTGGTGCGGATCTTACTCTGGTTGACCTACGAGGTTCAGTAATAACTTGATCTGAAGTTTCATTTTCATCATCATTAACTTCCTCACTAATTGGTGTAGGTGTCGCAGAAACCGGTTTCTGCGATGAACTACTTTCCAATAAGGGAGCAGGTACAATTACATCATCAAGTTCTACTTTCCTCCCACTTACTTCTTTCGAGAGAAACTCCTTCTCTAGAAAAACTCTGAATTTAGCAACAAAAGTCTTGCCTTCGGATCTGTGATAGAAGGTGTACCCAACAGTCTCCTTTGGGTATCCTATGAAGACACATTTCTCCGATTTGGGTTTGAGCTTATCAGGATGAAACTTTTTCATATAAGCATTGTAGCCCCAAACTTTAAGAAACGACAACTTTGGTTTCTTGCCAAACCACAGTTCATAAGGCGTCGTCTCAACGGATTTTGATGGTGCCCTATTTAATGTGAATGTAGCTGTCTCTAATGCATAACCCCAAAACGATAGTGATAAACCGGTAAGAGACATCATAGATTGCACTATATCCAATAAAGTACGGTTATGACGTTTGGACACACCATTATGCTGTGGTGTTCCAGGTGGCACAAATTTGTGAAACTATTCCACATTGTTTTAATTGAAGACCAAACTCGTAACTCAAATATTTGTCTCCACGATCAGATCGTAGAAACTTTATTTTCTTGTCACGATGATTTTCCACTTCACTCTGAAATTCTTTGAACTTTTCAAATGTTTCAGACTTATGTTTCATCAAGTAGATATACCCATATCTGCTCAAATCATCTGTGAAGGTCAGAAAATAATGATACCCGCCTCAAGCCTCAAGACTCATCGGATCGCATACATCAGTATGTATTATTTCCAATAAGCCAGTTGCTTGCTCCATTGTTCCGGAGAACGGAGTTTTAGTCATCTTTCCCATAAGGCATAGTTCGTAAGCATCAAGTAATTCCAAAATCCCATCAGCATGGAGTTTCTTCATGCGCTTTACACCAATATGACCTAAACGGCAGTGCCACAAATAAGTTGCACTATCATTATTAACTTTGCATCTTTTGGCTTCAATATTATGAATATGTGTATCACTACGATCGAGATCCAACAAACCATTTTCGTTGGTGTGTATGACCATAGAAGGTTTTTATTCATGTAAATGTAACAACAATTGTTCTCTAACTTAAATGAATAACCGTATTGCAATAAACATGATCAAATCATATTCATGCTCAACGCAAACACCAAATAACACTTATTTAGGTTCAATACTAATCCTGAAAGTATAGGGAGTCTGCGATGATGATCATATCAATCTTGGAACCACTTCCAACACACATCGTCACTTCACCCTTAACTAGTCTCTGTTTATTCTGCAACTCCCGTTTCGAGTTACTAATCTTAGCAACTGAACTAGTATCAAATACCGAGGGGTTGCTATAAACACTAGTAAAGTACACACCAATAACATGTATATCAAATATACCTTTGTTCACTTTGCCATCCTTCTTATCCGCCAAATACTTGGGGCAGTTCCACTTCCAGTGACTAGTTCCTTTGCAGTAGAAGCACTCACTCTCAGGCTTAGGTCCAGACTTGGGCTTCTCCACTTGAGCAGCAACTCGCTTGCCGTTCTTCTTGAAGTTCCCCTTCTTCCCTTTGCCCTTTTCTTGAAACTAGTGGTCTTGTCAACCATCAACACTTGATATTTTTCTTGATTTCTACCTTCATCGATTTCAGCATCACGAAGAGCTTGGGAATCGTTTCCGTTATCCCTTGCATATTATAGTTCATCACGAAGTTCTAGTAACTTGGTGATAGTGACTAGAGAAATCTGTCAATCACTATCTTATCTGGAAGATTAACTCCCACTTGATTCAAGTGATTGTAGTACCTGCATAATCTGAGCACATGCTCACCGCTTGAGCTATTCTCCTCCATCTTTTTAGCTATAGAACTTGTTGGAGACTTCATATCTCTCAACTCAGGTATTTGCTTGAAATATTAACTTCAACTCCTGGAACATCTCATATGGTCCATGACATTCAAAACGTCTTTGAAGTCCCGATTCTAAGCCGTTAAGCATGGCGCACTAAACTACCAAGTAGTCATCATATTGAGCTAGCCAAACATTCATAACGTCTGCATCTGCTCCTGCAATAGGTCTGTCACCTAGCGGTGCATCAAGGACATAATTCTTTTGTGCAGCAATGAGGTTTATCCTCAGATCACGGACCAAGTCCGCATCATTGCTACTAACATTTTTCAACTTATTTTTCTCTAGGAACATATCAAAATATAAACGGGGAGCAACAACGCAAGCTATTGATCTACAACCTAGATATGCTAATACTACCAGGACTAAGTTCATGATAAATTAAAGTTAAATTAATCATATTACTTAAGAACTCCCACCTAGATAGACATCCCTCTAATCCTCTAAGTGATCATGTGATCCATATCAACTAAACCATGTCCGATCATCACGTGAGATGGAGTAGTTTCAACGGTGGACATCACTACGTTGATCATATCAAATATATGATTCACGCTCGACCTTTCGGTCTCCGTGTTCCGAGGCCATATAGTTATATGCTAGGCTCGTCAAGTTTAACCTGAGTATTCCGCGTGTGCAACTGTTTTGCACCCGTTGTATTTGAACGTAGAGCCTATCACACCCGATCATCACGTGGTGTCTCAGCATGAAGAACTTTCGCAACGGTGCATACTCAGGGAGAACACTTATACCTTGATAATTTAGTGAGAGATCATCTTATAAAGCTACCGCCGAACTAAGCAAAATAAGATGAATAAAAGATAAACATCACATGGAATCAAAATATGTGACATGATATGGCCATCATCATCTTGTGCCTTTGATCTCCATCTCCAAAGCATCATCATGATCTCCATCGTCACCGGCATGAAACCATGATCTCCATCATCTTGATCTATATCAATGTGTCGTCACATGGTCGTCTCGCCAACAATTGCTCTTGCAACTATTGCTATCGCATAGCGATAAAGTAAAGCAATTATTTGGCGCTTGCATCTTATGCAATAGAGAGACAACCATAAGGATTTTGCCAGTTGCCGATAACTTCAACAAAACATGATCATCTCATACAACAACATATATCTCATCACGTCTTGACCATATCACATCACAACATGCCCTGCAAAAACAAGTTAGACGTCCTCTACTTTGTTGTTGCAAGTTTTACGTGGCTGCTATGGGCTTAGCAAGAACCATTCTTACCTACGCATCAAAACCACAACGATAGTTTGTCAAGTTGGTGTTGTTTTAACCTTCGCAAGGACCAAAGCGTAGCCACACTCAGTTCAACTAAAGTTGGAGAAACCGACACCCGCTAGTCACCGTGGTGCATAGCACGGCGGTAAAACCAGTCTCGCGTAAGCGTCACGCTGTAATGTCGGTCCGGCCGCTTCATCCAACAATACCGCCGAACCAAAGTATAACATGCCGGGTAAGCAAGATGACTTATATCGCCCACAACTCACTTGTGTTCTACTCATGCATATGACATCTATGCATAAAACCCGCTCGGATGCCATCGCTGGGGAACGAGTAATTTCAAAAAAATTCCTACGCACACGCAAGATCATGGTGATGCATAGCAACAAGAGGGGAGAGCGTTGTCCACGTACCCTCGTAGACCAAAAGCGGAAGCGTTAGCACAACGCGGTTGATGTAGTCGTACGTCTTCACGATCCGACCGATCAAGTACCGAACGTACGGCACCTCCGAGTTCAGCACACGTTCAGCCCGATGACATCCCTCGAACTCTGATCCAGCCGAGTGTTGAGGGAGAGTTTCGTCAGCACGACGGTGTGGATGTTGATGTTCTACCGACGCAGGGCTTCGCCTAAGCACCGCTACAGTATTATCGAGGTGGACTATGGTGGAGGGGGGCACCGCACACGGCTAAAAGATCAAACAGATCAATGTTGTGTCTCTGGGCTGCCCCCTGCCCCCGTATATAAAGGAGCAAGGGGGGGGGGGGTGCGGCCGGCAAAGGGAGAGGCGCGCCGGGAGGAGTCCTACTCTCATCGGGAGTAGGACCCCCCCCCTTTCCTAGTTGGATTAGGACTTGGGAGGGGGAAGGAGTGGAGGAGAAGAAGGAAGGGGGGGGCGCCGCCCCCCTCTCCTTGTCCTATTCGGACTGGGGGGGGGGGGGCGCGACCCAGCCCTAGCCGCCTCTCCTCTCTTCCACCTAGGCCCACTAAGGCCCATTAAGTTCCCGGGGGGTTCCGGTAACCTCCCTGTACTCCGGTAAAATCCCGATTTCACCCGGAACACTTCCGATATCCAAACATAGGCTTCCAATATATCAATCTTCATGTCTCGACCATTTCGAGACTCCTCGTCATGTCCGTGATCACATCCGGGACTCCGAACAACCTTCGGTACATCAAACATATAAACTCATAATATAACTGTCATCGTAACGTTAGGCGTGCGGACCCTACGGGTTCGAGAACTATGTAGACATGACCGAGACACGTCTCCGGTCAATAATCAATAGCGGAACCTGGATGCTCATATTGGATCCCACATATTCTATGAAGATCTTTATCGGTCAGACCGCTTAACAACATACGTTATTCCCTTTTTCATCGGTATGTTACTTGCCCGAGATTTGATCGTCGGTATCTCAATACCTAGTTCAATCTCGTTGCCAGCAAGTCTCTTTACTGCATCAGTAATACATCATCCCGCAACTAACTCATTAGTTGCAATGCTTGCAAGGCTTAAGTGATGTGCATTACCGAGAGGGCCCAGATATACCTCTCCGAGCAATCGGAGTGACAAATCCTAATCTCGAAATCGCCAACCCAACAAGTACCTTCACGTACACCTGTAGAGCACCTTTATTATCACCCGATTACGTTGTGATGTTTGGTAGCACACAAAGTGTTCCTCCGTAAACGGAGTTGCATAATCTCATATTCATAGGAACATGTATAAGTCATGAAGAAAGCAATAGCAACATACTAAACGATCAAGTGCTAAGCTAACGGAATGGGTCAAGTCAATCACATCATTGTCCTAATGATGTGATCTCGTTAATCAAATGACAACTCATGTCTATGGTTAGGAAACATAACCATCTTTGATTAACAAGCTAGTCAAGTAGAGGCATACTAGTGACACTGCTTGTCTATGTATTCACACATGTATTATGTTTCCGGTTAATACAATTCTAGCATGAATAATAAACATTTATCATGATATAAGGAAATAAATAATAACTTTATTATTGCCTCTAGGGCATATTTCCTTCAAGAGCCTAAGATTGGGGATTCCCAAGGCACCCCAAGGTTCAAGGAAAACCAAGAGCCTAAGCTTGGGGATGCCCCGGAAGGCATCCCCTCTTTCGTCTTCATTCATCGGTAACTTTACTTGGAGCTATATTTTTATTCACCACATGATATGTGTTTTGCTTGGAGCGTCATTTTATTTTGTTTTGCTTGTTGTTTCAATAAAATACCAAGATCTGAAATTCTTAAATGTTAGAGAGTCTTCACATAGTTGCATAATATTCAACTACTCATTGATCTTCACTTATATCTTTCGGAGTAGTTTGTCATTTGCTCTAGTGCTTCACTTATATCCTTTTAGAGCACGGCGGTGGTTTTGTTTTGAAGAAATAGATGAACTATCATGCTTCACTTATATTATTTTGAGAGTCCTAAACAGCATGGTAATTTGCTTTGGTTATGAAACTAGTCCTGATATGATAGGCATCCAAGATGGGTATAATAAAAATTTCCATATAGAGTGCATTGAATACTATGAGAAGTTTGATACTTGATGATTGTTTTGAGATATGAAGATGGTAATATTAGAGTCATGCTAGTTGAGTAATTGTGAATTTGAGAAATACTTGTGTTGGAGTTTGCAAGTTCCGTAGCATGCACATATGGTAACCGTTGTGTAACAAATTTGAAGCATGAAGTGTTCTTTGATTGCTTTCCTTATGAGTGGCGGTCGGGGACGAGTGATGGTCTTTTCCTACCAATCTATCCCCCTAGGAGCATGCACGTAGTGCTTCATTTTGATGACTTGTAGATTTTTGCAATAAGTATGTGAGTTCTTTATGACTAATGTTTAGTCCATGGATTATACGCACTCTCACCCTTCCATCATTGCTAGCCTCTTCGGTCCCGTGCATTGCCCTTTCTCACCTGAGAGTTGGTGCAAACTTCACCGGTGCATCCAAACCCCATGATATGATACGCTCTATCACACATAGAGCTCCTTATATGTTCCTCGAAATAGCCATCATACCTACCTATTATGGCATTTCCATAGCCATTCCGAGATATATTGCCATGCAACTTTCCACCGTTTCATTTACTATGACACGCTTCATCATTGTCATATTGCTTTGCATGATCATGTAGTTGACATTGTATTTGTGGCAAGGCCACCATGCATAATTTTTCATACATGTCACTTGATTCATTGCATATCCCGGTACACCGCCGGAGGCACTCATATAGAGTCATACTTTGTTCTAGTATCGAGTTGTATTCTTTGAGTTGTAAATAAATAGAAGTGTGATGATCATCATTAATAGAGCGTTGTCCCGAAAAAAAAGAAGGGCCAAAAAAAGAAAAAGAAAAGAAAGGCTAATTAAAAAAGGGCCAAATAAAAAAATAAAAAAGAGAAATAAAAGGGACAATGCTACTATCCTTTTTCCACACTTGTGCTTCAAAGTAGCACCATGATCTTCATGATAGAGACTCTCTTATATTGTCACTTTCATATACTAGTGGGAATTTTTCATTATAGAACTTGACTTGTATATTCCAACAATGGGCTTCCTCAAATGCCCTAGGTCTTCATGAGCAAGCAAGTTGGATGCACACCCACTTAGTTTCTTTTGTTAAGCTTTCATACATTTATAGCTCTAGTGCATCCGTTGCATGACAATCCCTACTCCTCACATTGACATCAATAGATGGGCATCTCCATAGCCCATTGATTAGCCGCATCGATGTGAGACTTTCTCCTTTTTGTCTTCTCCACACAACCCCCATCATTATATTCTATTCCACCCATAGCACTATGTCCATGGCTCACGCTCATGTATTGCGTGAAAATTGAAAAAGTTTGAGAATACTAAAGTATGAAACAATTGCTCGGCTTGTCATCGGGGTTGTGCATGATGAGAGCATTTTTGTGTAACGAAAATGAAGCATGGCCAAACTATATGATTTTGTAGGGATGAGCTTTCTTTGGCTATGTTATTTTGATAAGACATAATTGCTTGTTTAATATGCTTGAAGTATTATTATTTTTATGTCAATATTAAACTTTTGTCTTGAATCTTATGGATCTGAACATTCATGCCACAATAAAGAAGATTACATTGATAAATATGTGAGGTAGCGTTCCACATCAAAAATTCTATTTTTATCATTTACCTACTCAAGGACGAGCAGGAATTAAGCTTGGGAATGCTTGATACGTCTCCAACGTATCTATAATTTTTTATTGTTATATGCTATTATATTATCCATCTAGGATGTTTTATATGCATTTATATGCTAGTTTATATGATTTTTGGGACTAGCCTATTAACCTAGAGCCCAGTGCCAGTTTCTATTTTTTTCCTTGTTTTTTAGTTTTACAGAAAAGGAATACCAAACGAAGTCCAAGTAACGTGCCAATTTTTGATGATTTTTTATGGACCAAAAGAAGCCCCCGGAGTAAAAGAGTTGGGCCAGAAGAGTCCCGGGCCGTCCACGAGGGTGGGGGCGCGCCCTACCCCCCTGGGCATGGGCCCGTATCTTGTGGATGACTCGGAGACCCTCCTGACGTGAGACCTACGCCAAAAATTCATATAAATACAGAAACCTCCAGAAAATAACCTAGATCGGGTGTTCCGTCGCCGCAAGCCTCCGTAGCCACCAAAAACCAATCGGGACCATGTTCCGGCACCCTGCCGGAGGGGGGGATCCCTCACCAGTGGCCATATTCATCATCCCGGTGCTCTCCATGACGAGGACAGAGTAGTTCACCCTCGGGGCTGAGGGTATGTACTAGTAGCTATGTGTTTGATCTCTCTCTCTCTCTGTCGTGTTCTTGATTTGGCACGATCTTGATGTATCGCGAGCTTTGCTATTATAGTTGGATCCTATGATGTTTCTCCCCCTCTACTCTCTTGTAATGGATTGAGTTTTCCTTTGAAGTTATCTTATCGGACCGAGTCTTTAAGGATTTGAGAACACTTGATATATGTCTTGCACGTGCTTATCTGTGGTGACAATGGGATATTCACGTGATCTACTTGATGTATGTTTTGGTGATCAACTTGTGGGTTCAGTGACCTTGTGAACTTATGCATAGGGGTTGGCACACGTTTTCGTTTTGACTCTCCGGTAGAAACTTTGGGGCACTCTTTGAAGTTCTTTGTGTTGGTTGAATAGATGAATATGAGATTGTGTGATGCATATCGTATAATCATACCCACGGATACTTGAGGTGACATTAGGGTTTTGGTTGATTTGCATCTTAAGGTGTTATTCTAGTACGAACTCTAGGATAGATCGAACGGAAAGAATTGCTTCGTGTTATTTTACTAAGGACTCTTGAATAGATCGATCAGAAAGGATAACTTTGAGGTGGTTTCGTACCCTACCATAATCTGTTCGTTTGTTCTCCGCTATTAGTGACTTTGGAGTGACTCTTTGTTGCATGTTGAGGGATAGTTATATGATCCAATTATGTTATTATTGTTGAGAGAACTTGCACTAGTGAAAGTATGAACCTTAGGCCTTGTTTCCTAGCATTGCAATGCCGTTTACGCCCACTTTCATCGCTTTCTACCTTGCTGTTTCTATAATTTTAGATTACAAAAACCTATATCTACCATCCATATTGTACTTGTATTACCATCTCTTCGCCGAACTAGTGCACCTATACAATTTACCATTGTATTGGGTTTGTTGGAGACACAAGAGACTCTTTGTTATTTGGTTGCAGGGTTGTTTGAGAGAGACCATCTTCAACCTATGCCTCCCACGGATTGATAAACCTTAGGTCATCCACCTGAGGGAAATTTGCTACTGTCCTACAAACCTCTACACTTGGAGGCCCAACAACGTCTACAAGAAGAAGGTTGCGTAGTAGACATCAGGATGGCGAACTGCTGCATCAGCAACGTAGCATGCTACAACCGGCGGCGGCGGGAGCTGGAACCTGGACGGAGGGAGCTGCAACCGGTGCTCAAGAGAGCTGCGACCATGGACGGCGAGCGCGGTGACCACGGGCTGTGAGAACGGCGGCGCTGCTCTGAGCAACAACCAGCATCGTGGTTTTTGCTACATGCTACACATCATAAATTGTTACAACCAGCATCCCATCCGGCTGCAACCAGCATCGCGTTTAGCTACATCACGTAGATGTGTCCTCTGTTTTGCTACAACCAGCATAGCCAAATGCTACAACCGGTGTCACAACAAGCTGCAACCAAAAGTGCGTCGAGCTATGATGGCTTAGCAGCCAGATGGTTTTTTGTTGGAACTGGCACTTGAATTTGCTGGAACCAGGCGAGGGAGATGTTGCAACGGTGAGGTGCGACCGCCTAGCTATGACGTCGGCTGCGAGCGACCTCATCGCAGCTATGTCTTGCAAACGCATCGCTGCATGACGGTGTGCCGGCGTCCCTGCAGCTCTGCCTCGCAGCACACATCGGAGCATGTCGCTATCTCACGCAGCGTGGCGGCGCAACTTGCAGCACCGGTGAAGTCGCACCGTTCTCCCTGGGATTGCATCCCTGGCCATGGAGAGTAGCGTGGAGCGCATCTCGCGTGTGAGCAGAAAAGGAGGATAAGAGAAAGGAAAGGGTGCCGTCACAGGTGTGGAGGACATAAGGTAGGAAGAGAGGGCTCATGGGCGGGCCCCGCATGACGCGTGTCGCATGGAGGAGTCATCTTTCGAACGAGCGATGTGCATCCGGCTGTAATCAAGCAGTTTCCTTAATTTAAGGCGGACACTAAAGGGGTCAATCAGCTGATCTGTACCAATCAGTAGCTCGGTGAATTGCATCACCGGCATCGTCATACGGCACCGATAGAGACCCCCTTGAAGCACCTCCGACACCCTTTTGCAACATGGTGGTTGACATGTTTCAACACCTTTGACGTGTTTGTCGCATGCAGTGCCGAAGGTGACAACCATTGTCCAATGACGCTCTTGTAGCACAGCTTGACAACCTCGCAGTACCATGTCGGTCCCATCGACTCGCAATGATGCTCGCTTGGTGCTTGTAGCATCGACGGCGATCATCAAAGCACCCTTGTAGCACCGTGCGACCGGCTCGCAACAACAAGTGATGTGTGGTGGCCGGCTTGTAACACTCGACCAATGCACAATGCAAGCTTCAAGAATGGCAGAGGAGCAATGATTGTTGCAACCTTTGGCTTGCGACAAACAACGCCAGACACGACTGATAGTGTGGTGGGTTCCGAGTTGCAGAAGTGGTGCCGGTAGCGAGGCAACATGTAGAGAGAGAGAGAGAGACGGATGGAGAGAGTGACGAGAGGGGGGAGAGAGACAAGAGACGAGTGGGAGATGGGGGAATGGGTGAAAAAGGTGTCCGAGAAGGTTAAGCATAAGACAAAAAATAGTTACACGGAGACAGGGAAAGCTGTGTGCAGGACCACATGATGTCCCATGAGCGAGGGGATTGATTTCTCCTTGAAATCAGTGGGCTGCGTATAATATTTTTCCTTAATATAATGATAACACCTGCTACCTCCGTCCTGTTTTATTAGTTCTTTCTATATTATGTGTCAAATTTTGACATTTAATTTAATTAATAAAATGTTAATGCATGTTATAAAAATAATATAATTGAAAACTATGTTCAAATATGAGTCCAACGATATAATTTTTTATGACATGCATTAATATTTTGTTAATTAAATATCTAATTAAAATTTGAAACAAAATACAAAGGGGACCTGTAAACCAGGATGAAGATAGTACAAGTTAATTGTCTAGAAATGTTTCATCTTTGGGTACATTTTGACGTGAGACATTGGATTGCTCTTTCTTCTTCCTTCCCCAACCTGCCATGCTTCATCTTCTTCCTCCTACACACACGCGACTCCCCCTCTAGCTCGTTCCCATGTCTCCTCCCATGGCGATGTCGTGGCGTACCGCGCCAACTTCGCCTTCGGCGATGTTCTAGTGTCTCCAACTCGAGCTCGCCTGTCTATCCAATCCAAGCGGCGGCAAAACCGAAAAGAGCCCCCACCCGGACTAGTCAACCCTCGTCCTCGTCTTCACCGACCAACCGTTTCGTCCCTTCCTTCGGCAAGGTCCTGGCTTGTCCTTGCAGGGGATGCCACGACGGTGTAACCCCTGTATCAGCCTTGATGTTGCTTTCGTATCTGCTCCCAAATCGACTAAGCGCTAGGGACCTCCTATTTGATGCATTCTGTGCCGAATAAAAGCGTGACGCACACGGTAGATAAAACTAGGTCGGCCCATTGGGTGGCACCGCAATGAGCGGATGTACATGTCACCAAAAAAATTTGCGCACTTTTCCAAAATTTCTTTGGGATTCCAAAAATTGTTCCCGTCTTAAAGAACTCAGGAAATTTGAAAAAAAGATGTTTACTTTTTTCAAAATTTGTTCAGGAGGTTTTTTCAATTCCAGATTTTTTATTCGAAAACAGGACCAAAATTTGAAACGACAACATTTTTCAAAATTCCCTTAATATTTTGAATCTATGATTTTTTCGAAAAAAATAGAATATTTTTTGAAATTCCAAACAATTTTTTAGAACACAAAATTTTATAATGGTAAATGCTTTTTAAAATTTGTGAAGAACGGGAGATTTTTGGAAAATTCGAAACTTTATTGGAAAAATAATATTAAACTTGAAAAAATATATAAGCGAACAAAAAACTGTAATGAAACCGGTTCAGGTTCCCAAAACCGGTAAGAACCTGGGTTGGAACCCTCTAAAGTTTCCCAAAACCTATTGCATTGACTGGTCCGCTGTTAAAAATGGGCCAGCCCATGTCGGTCGTTGTTGTGCGAATCAACGACAACTTGACGCAAAGCGCGTCAAATAGCAGTTTCCAATTTTGTGAGGTGATTGAGAAAATGTACAAAATGACTAATTAAGTGGACTTTTTGCAAAGGTCACAGCCACATCCCTCGGGCGCCACTTCTCGCAAGCAGGGATTTTTTTTCTTTTTTCGTAAATCCGTTAATTCAAAATGTTTTAATCTCGTAAACCATGCGTCAAGATCTTCAAAACTAGATCTTATGTTGATAGGTTTTTAAGAACTTTTCTTTCATGAAAAAAATCAAACAAGGAGCACGCTTTTTTTCCTTTCTGAAAGAGGCACGACTGGCAGAAGCAAATCCGTGCCTCTCGCGGAAGGAAAAAAAAGAAAACACATTTTTTTGTCTCCTCGCGGAAGCAAAATCCGTGCCTCCTGCAAATCCGTATCTCTCATGCAAGTAAAAAAAATGTGATTTTTTTATTTTCAAGATGCATTTTTTTTGCATAATTTTTTGTCTAAAAACTAAGAAAGACCGGTGGAAAACCGAAAAGAAGAAAATAAAAAAATCTAAAAAGCGGAAAATAAGTGTGAAAAAATATAAAAAAAACAAAATCCGGAGGGAGCTCCCAGAGCGCGACACGTCGCGGCGGCTAACCCCAAGTGACCCTTCAGGCTTCCAAAGGAGCGCTCCTTGGCTAGTTGCTCCCGAAATTGTAAACAACTTAATGGGCCAATTTTGAGGTGACCGAGAACCATCTTTTATCAGAATGGGCCAAGGACATGTATGTTCGGCCGTCCTTATATTGGTCCGATTCATTTATTTATTTATTGTTTTGACTTGTGGGCTGATTCATTTCTTGCAAACTTGGCCTAAAACAAAATCTTGCAAACTGGTTGTGGTATGCTTGGCTAAATCCTATTTGGCGCCTTCTGCGCCCGCTACAGTACAACTCGCAATCGGGCGCATACCCCCACCTCTCCGTTGGGCCGGCCCATCTACTTTGATTCGAACCCGAGACCTCCTGCTTAACAGTAACCAGCATAACCACCCCACCACCCCCAACTGGACGTGCTACTTTTCATGTTTCTAAGCCTTTTACTTTGTTTTTTTCTTCTGTTTTCCTTTTTCTGGTTTTCTCTTTCTTTTTTCTTTTTTCTTTTTCTTCTCCCTGGGTTTGATGAACTTTTTTTGAAATTCGTGAACTTTTTCTTAACATCGATCAACTTTTGTCAAATGCGTTGAACTTTTTTCAAACTTGATGAATTTTTTTCAAATTTGATGAACTTTTTTCCAAATTGGATGAACTATTTTTCAAATTCGATTAACTTTTTTTAAAACCGATGAACTTTTTTCAAATTTGATGAACTTTTTTCAAAATTTGATGAACTTTTTCAAAATCGATGAACTTTTTTTAAAATTGATGAACTTTTTTCAAAATTAGGTGAACTTTTTCAAAATTCGATGAACTTTTTCAAAATTTCGTGAACTTTTTCCAAATTTTGTTGAATTTTTTTTTCTAAATTCATGAACCTTTTATTAAAATCGGTGACCTTTTTTTAATTCGTGAACTTTTTTTAAGTTGATGAACTTTTTTAAAATTTCGAAAAAAATCTCGAAAGTCAATGGTCAATGGCTCACCGGTCTATCATGAAACGATCGAGCGTTTTTTTTCTTTTTTTTCTTTGGAGTAAACGAAACGATCGAGCGGGATAGCTGGGGAAGCAGGCGTCGTACGAGCTCGTCGGCTCGTTCATGGGCCGGCCCACTTAGCCAGGCACGTGGGCGCTGGTTTCCTCTTGCGGCGCATAAGGCGCTGGCGAGGAGCACTCGTATGCTTGTCTTTCTTCTTCTCAGAGATGCAGACCGTCATTCAGTCTGCTGATGTTTTACGTGCCGTAAACACGTCGGAAAAGCTTCAGCAGATAATTGTTACACCTCGATCGGCTTGGCATAGATCCCGATAAGGACGCGCCACGAGGGCACGAGGCAGTAGTTTTCACAAGATACGTGCGCGTATAAACTACGGCAGCGCTGAACCAGACAAACAGTACGAGGAGTGACCACTCCAACGAGGGCGATCGACCCTCCAATCCACATGCTACCAGCAAATAAAAAAATGCATGCATGATCGATCGATCCTCCAATCCACATGCTACCGGGAGAAAAACGTTGCAATTGGTGTAAGAGCAACTCTAGCTAGAGCCCGCAAAACGCCTCGTAAAAATTCCGGCGAGTATGCGGACTCGGGCCAATTTTGCGGCCAGAACAGACCCCGTATACTCGCCCGGCCTGTAAAAACTTTTGCCGCAGCCCTCAACCCTCCTCCCCCTCACCCGAAGCGCTATAAGTGCGGTTCGCGATCCTTTGCGGGTTCAAACCCTATCCTTCGCCGCGCGAGCCACCCGATTCCCTTTCCTCGCCGATTTCTCGCGCGGCGACCCTCGCGCCGCCTCCGGCCGCCATGTGGGCGAATGTGGAAGCTCGGACGCGGCTCCGGCAGCAGATCCGGCCGGGAGAGGGACCCGGAGCGCGAGCGGCGCGTCCGGTCCGACGGTGCGAGGAAGCGCGGCGCGAGGAAGTGGACCAACCACGGGCTGTCGCCGCCGGCGAGCTTCGACCGCCACGAGACGGAGGAGTACGACCGCCGGCGCGCGTCCTTCTCCTCCGCACGGTCTTCCTACACCGGATCCTCCTCCTCCTCCTCCGCGGGCTTCCTCCTCGTGAAGAGGGAGTGGTCGGACGAGGAGGAGGAACCGGAGCCGCCGGCGCCGTTCGGCTTCGTCCCTGTGAAGGAGGAGCCTGAGGAGCCGCTCGCTTCGCCGCCGCGAGTCATCGGGCCCGAGGACTACGTCGCGGATTTCGACGCCGTCGCTGCTGCCATCGCCGAGCGGAGCGTGCGCGAGGAGGAGGAGCGCCGGCGCCACGCCGAGGAGCTCGAAGCCCTCGAGTGGCGGCAGGCGGTCGCCGACAACGTCGCCGCCAACGAGAAGGCGGAGGAGTGGCGCCGCATCCGCAATGAGCAGTCGGAGAAGTACGCCGATCTCTGCAGCTCCGGCGAGGAGGATTGAGTGCCCGGCTTCTCTCCGGCGTCGTCCAGTTGCCGCGACCTCGCCGCCGTCAGATCTAACCCCCTAATATTAGTTTAACGTAGTATGTAGTATAACTATGCTTCTAGATGTGATGAACTATGTAGTATGCCATGAACAATGTACTATGTGATGAACTCTGTTCATGCAATTTCTCTCGTGAAACATTTTTTTTCAAATTATGCAGGTTTAGATATGGGTTTTGCTCGGCCGCATATGATTTTGACCCGCAAAAACGATTTTCGTGAACCCGCAAACGCGTTTTGCGGGTTGTATTTATGCGGGGTCTGCTAGAGTTGCTCTAAGCACGCAACGACCGCTTCGTCGCGGCCCTATCCCCGCGAGGGCTACGTTGTGAAAGGAACGATAAAGAAATCAGCACAAATTGAGGAGAATCACAGAATAGGTCGCTACATCACGAATATCCATTTCTGAACCCAGACTCATCTGCACCCGATCAAGAAACAATTCAAAAATAAAATAAAAAGTAAATCTATTTTTTTGTATGATAGATAACATGGTGTGTGAGGTGCGTTCCAAATTTCAAGTCATTTGACATATGAGTAGATCTCAGAAAAAAAAATTGGGTCAGAATAATACATGAACAATTTTTTACATGCCCCAAATTTGTCTTTTTGTCAAGAGCTATTCAAATGTCTAGATGATCTGAAATTTGAAGCGGACTTCACGCACCAAATTATCTACCATGCAAATTTCTTTTTCGAATTTTTCTACCATTTGCCTTGAATTTTTTCTTCAGCGCTGGGCACCGAGTCGATGCTCTCGTTGCATCACTATGTTATATGTTTATACTTATGTCCCTCGTAGGAAGAGGGGGGGGGGGGGTGTGATCATGCATGCAAAGAATGGACACAATATATAAGCATGTGCGATTGTCTCTTGGTCACTTTGTGAATTTTTTGCAAGTTGCAAACAGGAATGTTTAAGTTCCAAATTTCATATGCACATACATATATCCACCCTGACCATCTAAATCTCTTTTTTTCTCCTCTAACACTAGGCGGCTAGGGTAAATTCTTCCCTCCAAGCTTCACCAACGAGCCCGTAGATTCGTCTCCCCTCTGCCTACCGCTCCAGCGGCCAGTGATGACGTGTCCATTGCCAGCGCTCGCCATTCACGCGAATCTTATTGGTTTTGATGTGTTTGTGAATTTTGTGCACGTTGCAAACGGGAATGTTTAAGTTCCAAATTTTATATGCACATACATATATCCACCCTCACCATCTAAATCTCTATTTTTCCTCCTCTAATTCTAGGTGGCTAGGGCAAATTCTTCCCTCCAACCTTCACCAACGAGCCTATAGATTCGTCTCCCCTCTGCCTACCGCTCCAGCGGCCAGTGGCGGGGAGGGAAATCCCGGTTCCTCCGTTCCGGTTAGTAGTTTAGGTTAGGGTTTTTTAGACCTCGCAGGTGCGACGCTTGGGCGGATGGCGGCGCTTCTTCGAGTTTGTCTTCCGAGCTCCGATCTTCCTCATCTCCGCCCATCTGGGCTTAGTCGAAGGAGCTATGGCATAGATTCATGTCATCTTCTTGGGATGGCGAGGTTAGGGTTTCTCGTCATGTGACGTGATTTGGTTCCAGGTGCTTCAGATCTATGCGAGGATTCAACGGTGACGATTGCAGCTTCAGGGTGCTGGTCCTTAGGGGCGCGTGCATGAAGACTTTTAGGTTGTTATCGATAAGGTCAAGTCGGCTCCGGTAGGGGAGCGGCTACAACGGCGTATCGACGGCTCATTCTGACGGTAGTAGAGGTTGTTTGTGATCTCAGAATCTAGATTTAATTTTATATGTCTGAGATGTTTTGTTTTTTCAGTGAACTTATATAAAATATTTAAATGTATGGTAAAGCTAGTCATAAAATCAGCATATACACAGTACATCCCTTTGAATGTTTTTACTTTATTACATTCCCTCCAAACTCACAAATAAATAAGTGGTGTTTAAGACATAGTTTCAGCGAAATTTTTGTACTTGGACTGTGATCGTCGCTTTTAGAGCTTTATTGTTTATATGGAAAGCCTAGAAACCAAATATATAAATCTTTGTCTCAAATTTTCGAGGGTTTTATGCCGATACTAGTAATACATTAAAAGGGTCATTTATCAAAGCTACATCTTGAAAATTGTGTCATTGCCCAAAACACGCATCACTTATTTGTGAACCGGGAAGTAACTTTCACTCGTAGAAAAAGGGCCTATAGTCCCGGTTCATAAGGGCCTTTAGTCCCGGTTCGTGAACCGGGACTAAAGGGTCGGTACTAATACCCTCACCCTTTAGTCCCGGTTCTATCCAGAACCGGGACAGAGGGGCCTCCACGTGGCCTGTCCACGAGCTCAGTAGAGGGCCTTTGGTCCCGGTTGGTGGCACCAACCGGGACCAATAGGCATCCACGCCACAAGATTTCTTTGGCTCTGGTTTTTTTTTCAAAAGAGGGGGGGTTTGGGGGGTTTTGGGGGGTTAATTTAGGTGTTTCATATATTGTGCTATAGCTAGCTAATTAATAGAGAAAAGTGTCCTTTCTTTTGTCCGTGCTTGGTCGACGCTACGTACTATACATACGTATAGAGAGGACTAACTAGACATGCTAGCTAGCTAGTAATTAAGCAAACAGAAGATCGTCATGAACATATATATGCATACAGAGAGAAGTGATATCGACCACCTCTCCTTCTCCGAGAGATTGGTCGAACAACAAGTTCTCGTATATCTATCCGACACTACCGCTACATATATACAATAATTATCTTTTAAAATACGGACGCGTGGTCCACATGGTATTCCCCGTCTTCAGCGATCACATAGTCAAGAAAGAATGCCGCCAATTCCTCTTGAATTGCTCGCATGAGATCTGGTGCTAGGAGTTCATCCCGCTGCCAAAACATCTAATTTTAAGAAAGGGGCCAATACATATATATATATATATATATATATATATATATATATATATATATATATATATGAATGAATGAAACTCAACACAAATGATGGTAATAAAATAAAATTGTGAATATTTTTATTTACGCACTTCAAATTGTTTGTCGGAGTAGCCCCTCTCACAGGTCGTGGTGGCGGATGGACTGCAAAGCGTAGTATCCACAGTAAATCATTCCCTTGTTCCTGCCACAACCACTTTACAAGAAACAGAGGTCAATCAAACTGATAATTATATATAGCAAGCACATGCTAAATGGTATTGATGAAACTAGCGCTTGAATCACTAGGAGATGCGCGTGGAATATGCTACTATATAGTACTTACTTTCGGGTGTCTAAATTGCAGCTTCTTCGGTAGTTCCGGAGCTTTTTTGGTGAATTTTCCCCAAGCCCTGCCATACAAAGAAAACAATTACTTGATATCAGAAATGAACAAAGTTGCTGATATGGTGGATAATGATCGATTTAACTTACTTCTCGAGCATTTCAGTCATTTCCGCATACTCCTTGGGATCTTTTTCGTCTCGAGTGTAAGACAGTTACTACTCCCTGCTCAAGCTTAATCTCTAGGAGAATATAGTGGAACCTGCGCACGCATGCATAACTCATCAATATTACCTTTCTATAACCTGGACTAAATAAGGGAAACCGAATATGCCACAAGACAAAGAATAACACTCACATGTAGTTGTAAGGAAAGAGTATTGTATTTTTGTGTTCATTTATTTCCAACGATCGTAGCAAGTTGGCCTCGGTTTCCTTGGCACAATATTCAACCTCATTTGCATCTATTAGATATGTGTTAATGAACCCAAAATCACCCACTTGTTTTCTTCATTTCGTGATCTTCAATCTGCATAATATAGTGAGGATATTTATAAATACATGCAATGAAAGAGCTAAGTTATATAGAGATACTTAATGATGTAAGTAGTACTACTTACGTACAGAAAGAGGTGACCGTTGCTTTATCGATGGCCAATTGATTGAAAACTGATAGAACTCCTCAAATGGAATAGGCAACAGTTCAATTCCAAGGAGGTCATGCTCCTTTTAACTCTCAAATACAAAGTATTCCTCCGTCGAGACTCTTTGCAGGTTTTCATGTACCAATCATGCAATCTTCGCATCATAGTTGTTAGAGAGCTTTCATCTTTGACGAGAGGCTTCCCGTACTCGTATCTTTGTATCTGCACCTCCAAGAAATCAAATTGTACATCGTCGGGCAAGTAATCTTCAGGATTGCCATAACCGGGCACCATCCTCGGATCGACGATGTCGCTAGCGTGCACCTTGAGCGGGGGCACGATTCCTTCGCTTGTTCGCCGAAATGGGCAATTTGTTTCCCAGCTCGTCGTTCTTTCATCCTTTGATCAGCGACAAGATTTCCCGATCTCTCCGCCTCGGCAAATGCCTTTCCAATAATGCGCTCATAGTTGCTTTTCGGCGGAGACTTGGGTGGTTTTGTCGGGCAGCAGAGTGCGCTTCGCTTTGACCGGATCTACCTTCTCCTCCGGAGGTGGATGTCTCTTTGCTTTCAACCCTTGAAACCAGTCATCCACTTCGTCTGCGCGATCTTCGCGTTTTCCTCCTCGCTCCTCTCATACGGTAACTTCTCCGAGTCTTCAGAGAAGGACCGAATCAGATCTCCTCCCGCCTTTGGCGATCTTGCTAGACGCCCGGCAGAGCAGACGGAGCGGATGTCTTCTTTCCTTGCTTACGAGGCGGAGGAGAAGGACTACGACGCCACGGGAGCAGCCGGAGCGGGCGGCGGGTCTCTTCCGCCTTTGCCGACGAGGCGGAGAAGGAGGAGGCTGGCTGCCCGGACGCCGGTGCAGGCGGAGAAGGAGACGGAGTGCCGCCACGCGCCGAGAAGGAGCCGGCCGAGTGCCCTGATCGTCACTCACGGAAGAGGAGGCGGTGGAGGAGGCGGAGTGCCTGACTCACGGGAGGAGGAGGAGGAGGCGGTGGAGGAGGCGGAGTGCCCTGACTCACGGGAGGAGGAGGCGGAGGCGTCGATTCGGAAGGTTGATGAGATCCTTCCGCCATAGGCATGGAGTCTTGAGCGTAACCAGCAGATACTCCCCTTCACCGGTAGGGTGGTCAAGCCGAGCTCCTCAAATCCCTCCGTTATTTCATCGACCATCACCTTAGCATATCCTTCTCGAATCGGCCGGCGGTGAAAAGTTGAGTCGGGTTTAGTGGGATAAACAGAGCCAACAGCCGCCTTGACCTTTAAATTGCTCCATTGCGCCATAAGGTGGCAACTTTCAAAGCATCCGTGATAGCATCCACGGGATAGCTGGCAGGAGCCGCCAATGCATGTTGCTCGGGTGAAGCTCGGTGGAAGCCACGCCGCTTCTCCGCCGAGATGGCGGGGTAGCTTCGGGGAAGCTTCGCGGGTCGTTTGTTGTGATCGGCCGCTTCTCGTTCCTCTAGCCCCATTACCCGTTAAATGCGGCCTTTGCATTAGGCTCTGCTCCGGTTCTTCCTCCTCTCATGGGTTTTGTAACCCATCAAGCGTCCGGAAATCCAGCCTTCCACGAAAGGGAGCTGGCATGCCTCGTGTCCGCCTGTGGTGCTCGAGGATTCCCGAGGGCCATTGTGAGCTCGTCCTTCTCCCTGTCTGAACGAACTTCCCTTGCTGCGCTGCTTCGATATAATGCTTAAGCCTCTTGACCGGTATGTCCAATTGTTCGTCCGTCCAAATGCACTTCCCCGTTATAGGGTCCAAGGATCCGCCGGCCCCGAAGAACCAAGTCCGGCAACGGTCAGCCGATTCATTGTCTCGGTTCGATCCCTTTATCAAGCGTATCATTCTCAGCCTTGGACCACTTAGGCGGGCTATGAGGTAGCCACCGATCCCGTGCGATGATGAAGCTTCTTCTTCGCAGCATTTCTCTTGTTTGTCGCTGACATCTTTTTACTCTTTTCCGATGTCTTGTAGGCCACAAATGCGGGCCGATCATCTCTGATCTTCTCATATTTTCCGTGAATTCTGGTGTCTCATTTTTTTCGACATACGTATTGAGGTCTTTCTTCCAATTCCTGAATAGTTCTCGCCATCTTCTTAAGAGCAAAAGACTTGATTAATGGCTCTATTATCTGGCTTCTCCGGATCATCCTCTGAGGTAGGGTAAAATTTGACTTCAGCTTAGTCCAAAGATCATTTTTCGCATATCATTGACATAAGACACCTCAAGGTCTTCGTTCTTAGGCTTATACCATTGGTGGATGCTGATCGGGATCTTGTCCCTAACCGTAACCACCTGCACCGAGCAACAAATGCCTTCTTTGTCCGGTAGGGTTCAATCGGTTGGCCGTCGCCTTGATTTGTATGATCTCAAACTTTTCATCCGAGCTCAACTTTTCTTGGGCCTCGTCTCTTTACCGAAGTTGTGCTTTCGATCCGGAGGGCTAGAAAAAGAACAAAGACGAGAGTTAATTAATATGTGTACATATATATATACCAAAACAAAGGCGAGAGCTAGTCGGCCTGAGGCTTAACTAATATATATACCTGGCGGAGTCGGTTTGGTGATCACCGAGCCGTCCTCACGGTCTACTTCTTGCACCGGCATTGGGTCATCGGAGCCATGTAAATCATAGCCACCGCTTCTTCACCCTCTCCTTCCGGACCATCGTTATCGACGTTGAGAAACATCATCGAGGAGACGGCATCACTTCCGTGTGCGATTATGTCCCTCAACAACGCTTCTTGTGCTTCGTCTCTGGGGTGTCCATAGTTTCTACAAATATTTACAACATGGCAATTATTATTCAAACATGACAGATATGGATATATTAGTGCCAACATAGAACTAGCTAGCTAATCACAATAAGGAATCATATTAGTGGCCTCGACGCTGCTTCTCTAGGGTTTGGGGTGGCCTCGACAACGCTTCAAGGGTTAGGGGGTGGTCTCGAGAACGCTTCAAGCTAGGAGGGTGCGTAATCGACCCCCCACGTGTTGAAGCTATCGGGAGGGGTCGGCGTTGAACAGTACATCTATGTCCCACAAGTAGGGTAGAGGGTCGTGGATCGCCGAGCCGGTCGAGGGTCAAGGGGTCAAGATCGCCGAGGGTCGGGAGGTTGCCTAGTGTCAAAGGATTCAACAAAACCATATCTTCATCATTAGGCTAAAGTGGTGCATGATGGTACGAAGCTCTCCAAAGTTGTTTTGGAACGGAGTCCCAGATAGGATAATTCGCTTTTTGGTACAAAGTTCAGCAAAAAGGCAAATTATCCTATCCGGGACTCCATTCCAGAACAACTTTGGAGGACTTCGTACCATCATGCCATGGTTACTTCCGGCTAATGATGAAGCGATGGATTTCTTCAATACTTTGACACTATAGGAAGAAGGAAGAAGAAGAAGAAAAAAAAAGAAAATAGAAGAAAGGAATAGAAGAGAAGAGGAGAGGAAGAAAGGAATAGAAGAGAAGAAGAAAGGAATAGAAGAGAAGAAGAAAAATAGAATTTTTCTATTTTTTCTTCTTCTCTTCTATTCCTTTCTTCTCCTCTTCTTTTCTTTCTTTTTCCTCTTCTTATTTATTTCTCCTCTTCTTCCTCTCCTCTTCTTCTTCTTTCTTACTCTTCTTATTTTCCTTTTTATATGAACATATCATCATATATATGAACATACATTTTCTTTGCGTATGCATATGAACATACATACATACATTTTTCTTTCATATGAACATACATACATACATTTTCTTTGCATATGACCATACATACATTTTTCTTTGCATATGACCATTCATACATTTTCTTTGCATATGCTTTGCATATAAACATACATACATATGAACATACATACATATGAACATACATACATACATATAAACATAACATACATACACAAAAATTCTAAAATCTGCCTAAAAATCTAAAAATCTGCCTAAAATTATCCATCCATCCATATAATGAACATATATAATGAACATATAAAAAGCATGCATACATCATCCATATTATGTTCATATAATGAACATATATACATGAACATAAATCTGCCTAAAAAAATTATATGAATTTTTTTTTATGAAGAGGACGAGGGGACAGGGAGGAAAGGGGGGGTCGCCGGAGCCGGACCGAACGGGAGGAGGGGCGCGCCGAGGCAGGGGCGGCAAGGGCGCCGGCGACGATGAGGTGGGGCGGGCAGGCGCAGGGCACGGGCGGCAGCCTTGGGCGCAGGGCGCGGCCGTGCGTGCTCATGGATGGGGCAGGGGCACGGGCGGCGGCCGGCGTGGGGCGCAGGGCGGCCGTGCGTGCTCGGGACGGGCAGGGCGCGGGCGGCGGCGTGGGGCGCAGGGCGCGGCCGTGCGTGCTCGGGACGGGCAGGGGCAGGCGGCGGCTGCGTGGGCTCGGGCGCCGGGGGGCACGGGAGACGGGATGGCGGCAGCGACGGGCGACGAGGAGCGCATGATTTGGGCAGCCTGGCGGCGGGGCAACCAGCTAGGGAGGCGAGGGAGATGTGAAAATTTCACAAGTCTTGCTTATATAGAAAGAGCATTGGTCGGTTCGTGGCACGACCGGGACTAATGCCCTTTAGTCCCGGTTGGTGCCACCAACCGGGACCAAAGGCCAAATTTCAAGAGCCCAAAGGGCGGAAGCGGCGTTTTGTCCCGGGTGGCACCAACCGGGACTAGCATTAGTCCCGGTCGTGCCACGAACTGGACTAAACCCACCTTTTAGTCTCGGTTGGTGCCACCAACCGACCAAAGGCCTGTGGCCGCCTGCCAAATGTTTAGTCCCACCTCGCTAGTTGAAGGGCGCCGCACCTTTGGTTTATAAGCGCTGGTGTGCGTCCCCTCGAGCTCCTCTCAAATGCAGGCTTTGGGCCTAATCATGCTACTGCCTGTGGGCCTATTGGGCCTCTGCGGGCCTGAATCCTGGCCCATGTAGGGTTTCTAGTCGTATTCAGGTCGTGAGGGCCTAGTAGGTGGTAGTTTTTTTTGCTTTATATTTTATTTCTTTTTGCTTTTAGTTCTAGAAAAAATATAAACTTTCTATTAGTGCCATTAGTTTTAAAATTTGAAAACACTTTTTTTGTTTTCTTTGTTGCTTTATTTATTTTATTTTGTTTCTACTTACAACAAAATACTTATTGTTGCTATTTTTATTTTTTCAAGTTTTTTGTTTTGTTTTCTGCATTATTTATTTTCTTTTGGTTTTTTGCTTTATTTTTTAATTCTTTTTGCTTTTAGGTCAGCAAAATTATAAACTTTCTGTTAGTGCTTTTAGTTTTAGAAAAAATATAAACTTTCTGTTTGTGCCATTAGTTTTAAAATTCAAAAACACTTTTTTGTTTTCTTTGTTGCTTTATTTATTTTATTTTGTTTCTACTTACAACAAAATGCTTATTGTATCTATTATTATTATTTTTTTCAAGTTTTTTTGTTTTGTTTCCTGCATTATTTATTTTCTTTTGGTTTCCTGCATTCTTTTTACTATTATAATTAAGTGTGTCAAAAATCATTACAGAACATCATGAATAGATAATTAAATGACCAAATTAATAGAAGTTCATCATCACATAAAAACCAAAATACATACATAGTTCTCATCTAACAACATAAAGCTCTGCAGAAAGCATCTAAATTAATTAAACCATACATTGAAACTATGTAAAACATTTCAATGTGAAAACAAATCTGATCATAATCACAACCAAGGTAACAACTGATCCAACGGCATAATGATACCAAGCCTCGGTATGAATGGCATATTTTCTAATCTTTCTCATCTTCAAGCGCATTGCATCCATCTTGATCTTGTGATCATCGGCGACATCCACAACATGCAACTCCAATATCATCTTCTCCTCCTCAAGTTTTTTTATTTTTCCTTCAAGAAATTGTTTTCTTCTTCAACTAAATTTAACCTCTCTCGACAATAGGGTCGGTTGGAATTTCGGTTCAACAACCTCCTATATAAATAAAATCTATGTCACGTTGTTCGGATTAATTTTCATATTCAATTAATGAACCAATAGTTATGAAAATATATTATAGACCACATCCGAATCATAGAGCGGATTTAGGGCCGACGGGGCGGATACCAAAACCATCGCACTATATAAGATGCAATAATAAAAGTAAGAAAATAATACAAGTAAGAATATTTTTCCTTTCGTAAAGAAGATAAGAACAAGAGGCTCACCACGGTGGTCTGGCGATGAGATCGCCAGGTGATCGGCAATGGTGAAAGGCAGGGGACGGGCGTGACGGACCGCTAAATCTAGACAAATATTGAGGAAAATGGAGGTTAGAGGTCGAGCTTGGAGAGGAGAAAGCTTAAGTAGTGTGGCTCGGGCATTCCATCGAACACCTTGTGTGCATAGGAGGTGAGCTAGAGCACCACCAAGCCCCTCCCCTCGCCGTAAAAAAAAAACAGAAAGCAGTGCTCGCTTCTTGCGCGAGGGGCTATATATAAAGATTATTAGCGTGGGCATGAACCGACCAAAGTGAGTTTTGGTCCTGCTCACGCCACCAACCCACCAATAGTGGTGGGCAGAGCTGTGACCATTGGTCCTGTTCGTCCCACCAACCGACCAAAGGTCCTGACGAATCCCACCAATGGCCCACGTGGCGCCGCCCCCCTGACTCACGAACCGGATAATGCCAGATTAGTCCCGGTTCTGGATTGAACCGGGACTAATGGGCAAAACAGGCCTCAACGATAGCCCCTTTTTCTACTAGTGTTTCCATTAATCTCTCCTTCGTGTTTGTTCTTCCGACATGTCTAGCTTAAGAAGAAGAAGATAAATCTGGTTTCGTAGGATTTTCTTGTCAGGATCGTAATTGGAAATGTGAGTATGTATATATGCCCCCCACGGAATATCTTCTTAGATTTGATCCAACTTATATGTTTTCACATGGGCAGCAGATGGCATCCAAGCCATTAATCTGATTGTTAAATGAAATTTATGCATGCTGGGGAATAACCTGAAATTGCAGACACATATGCAGCAACAACACAATCAAAAAGGAAATGATTAGTTCAACCCATGTGACAATTGTGGCAAGGTATAGTACCTTCCCTTTTCTTGATATAGTTCTTGGTGGCAATTGCATTATGCTGAATTAACCACAACCATATCTTTATCATCCAAGGGGATTATGCTTTTCAAAATGTGTTTGAAGGGCGTATCAGGTTCGATTTAAAAAAAAAATGCGAGCATATGTATGCTCCTCGCTGTATATCTTTTATATTTGGTCCCTCCAACTTATATATGTTGAGATATACTTACAACAGTCAAGGACGGCTCTATATATATCACCCTCTTGCCCCGGCCGTTTCGAGCCACGACACATAATCTTGTAGCCAACGGCGTCACCACAGCCGGAGAAAACAGCCATGAGCCGCCCGCACGCCGTGCTTATCCCGTACCCGGCGCAGGGCCACGTTACGCCCCTCCTGCACCTCGCCAAGGTGCTGCACTCCAGGGGCTTCTACGTCACCTTCGTCAACTCCGAGTACAACCACCGGCGCCTGCTCCGGTCTCGCGGCGAGGACTCGCTCGCCGGCCTCGACGATTTCCGGTTTGAGACCATCCAGGACGGCCTGCCGCCGATGGACAACGAGGACGTCACGCAGGACGTCCCGGCGCTCTGCACGTCCTTCGCCACGCGCGGCGCCGCGCTCCTCAGGGACCTCCTGGCGAGGATCGACGACGGGAGGCCGCCGGTGAGCTGCGTGATAACGGACGGGGTGATGAGCTTCGCGCTGGAGGTGGCCGGCGAGAGGGGCGTCCCGGCCTTGGTGTTCTGGACCACCAGCGCGTGTGGCTTCATGGGGTACCTCCACTTCTTCGAGCTCATCGAGAGAGGCTACGTGCCACTCAAAGGTACCACACCACCTGCTACGTGCTCAATGGAGTTTGTGATTATAACTGTGCTGCGCATGTCGTAGATGAGAGCTGTCTGACCAACGGATACCTCGACACGGCGCTCGACTGGGTGCCCGGGATGCCGGGCATACGGCTGCGAGACTTCCCCAGCTTCGTCCGCACGACCAACCGGGACGACGTCATGCTCAACTTCGACGGCGGCGAGGCGCAGAACGCGCACCGCGCCCAGGGCGTCATCCTAAACACGTTCGACGCGGTGGAGCAGGACGTCGTCGACGCGCTCCGCCGCATCTTCCCGCGCGTGTACACGGTCGGCCCGCTCCCGACGTTCGCGGTCACCGCGGCGCGTGCGCGGCCCGAGCTGGACGCGATCGCCGGCAACCTCTGGAAGGAGGACGCGAGCTGCCTCCGGTGGCTGGACGACCGGCAGCCCGGCTCAGTCGTGTACGTCAACTTCGGCAGCATCACCGTCATGTCGCCGGCTCACCTCGCGGAGTTCGCGTGGGGCCTGGCGCGCTGCGGCAGCCCGTTCCTGTGGGTCATCAGGCCGGACCTCGTCGCCGGCGACAAGGCCGTGCTGCCGGAGGAGTTTCTCGCCGAGACGAAAGACCGAGGGATCTTTCTGAGCTGGTGCCCGCAGGAACAAGTCCTGGGGCATCCGGCGACCGGGCTGTTCCTAACGCACTCCGGGTGGAACTCGACGCTGGAGAGCATCTGCGCCGGCGTGCCGATGATCTGCTGGCCCTTCTTCGCCGAGCAGACGACCAACTGCCGATACGCCTGCGCCGAGTGGGGCATCGGGCTGGAGATCGATAGCGATGTCAACCGGGAAGAGGTGACAAGGCTCGTGCTCGAGGCCACGGACGGCGAGAAGGGCAAGGACATGAGAGCGAAGGCGACGATGTGGAAGGAGAAGGCCGTGGCGGCGGCAGAGGCCGGCGGGACTTCGACTCTTGGCATTGATCGCCTGGTCGAATTCTTGCTTGGAGGGACCGACGATCCTAAAAGCTGAAAATGTTGTTGTGTTGTTGAATCAGCCCCCTGATTACTGTGATGGGAACATGGGGTTATAAACTACAGTATGATGTAACCATTTTCCACTGTTTAAAACCGTTGTGCGTCCTTATCAATTCTGGACTGGTGAAGGAAATGATCCAACAGTATGCAAGACAAACTATGCATCGATGATGTCGTTCTCTCGGTGATGTATACATAGTTTCACCAGTCCTACTGAAGAACATTTCTCTATCCTGTAACAGTCGAGTGTTGTAGGAACAAACCAGAAAAATTCATAGACATAGACATGCAGAAAACGACTACTAGCAGCATATATGCCTCCGGACTTATTCTGGTGAATTCCATTTTATGACGTGAAATTCAGTTTCGCGGTACAGTGGGTTCACCAAAGAAATGCAGTGCAGAAATAGGAAAAGAATCAGAAACAATGAAAGAACAAATATTTGGATGCTATTTTTTTTTCAGTCAAGAAACGAGTATTCTGGTACTCCTTTTGCGAACCACTAATAGTCCAGTCCAGTCCAGATCGGCATCAAATCAAATCATTTTGGCGGAGTTTTCAGTTCAGCGAGTCAGTTTGAGGTGTTTTCATCTGAATTTGATCTTTCAACAGGCACTGAAGCTTCTTGGTTCTCTGCGTTTGCGGCCTCAGCTGCAGATATTGTCTCGGTTGGTTGTGAACCTGCAACATATAGCAGCAGAAAGCCATGACTTTACTTCAAAGTTTGATCAAAGAAGACGGGAACACAGTTGCTGATTCGACATAGGAATACTTTCTAGATGACACGAGGATAAATACACCAAAACAGATAAATTTCGTGGTTTGAAAACTGAGAGTGGCATACCGGTTACATCATCAGACTGCCTTGAGATTGCACGAGGGGGCAACTGGAGTCTGAAATTAGGAGGGAGCGAAGGCGCTGCCTGGAAAGAACCCTCGGTCGGCTGCTGAAGGAAGGGCGGCCGCGCAGCTTGCTGCTGCAATGGCGAGAAGCCGGCCCTTGGATTCTGGCCACTTGTCATGTACCCCATGTATGGGTATGGTGATGTTGAAGGGGATGTTTGGCCATACTGCTGAGAGTAGTATTGCTGCATTTGATTGTAAAAGGCCTGCATATAAGTTTTCAGACATTGTTCCAGTCAGTTCCTCGAATTGAAAGCTAGTGGGTCTGTATTGTGCTAGTGTCTGATTTTGGTAGACGTTCTGTGTAACTTGTGGTTGGCTAATTCGAAACAGACCCCATGAACCTATCCAAGATCCAATGCTGAACATTGCTAGTATTTCAAAAATCCTAATTTTAGACCATGAACGCTAAAATGTGCCACTTGTTCCTTTTATGTTGGGTACTGCTGGTGTTTATTAGAACTGATGTACAAAGTTGCAGTCGCATGTAGTGTAAGTAAAACAAGAGAAATAGCATTGAAAGGGGGTGAATATAGTGCTTGCCTGCTGGTATGGATAATCAGGTGGGTACCAGTACCTGCAAAAGTTTACATAACTCCATCAGTGCCTTATTAGAAAAGATCGATAGGGATCAAGCCGAGCACGAGCCCACCATTATCGATCAAAGACATGTACCAACAATCATGGCTGTAAAGCTCAAACTTCTTATCTGAGGCACTTAAGTATGTCCAGCTAAAACTAGGAGGATATCAAACAAACAATCGTTTCTCTACGTCCATTTTTTGCAGTACAATACAGTTATCACTAAGAAAGGGCTTGCTTGCAAGAATCTAAACACAGCTGGTTGGCCAGCCACAAGTCTAAACAAACTGCCCCGACAAAATTGCACTAAAGAGAAGGGACATGGCTATGCATATGTGAGTAAAAACGCAGAAACTTCATGCAATTTGTACTTCTTCCTTGAAGAACAACTCATCTACTAAAGAGAAGGGACATGGCTATGCATATGCATATGTGGCTGGTCAAGGAATCCTGCGCCAACGATCTGTACCACGCGCTGCCCATTCCAATAAATTTCACATACGGGGTACGTCAACCGCAACCCAACAGCAGTGCTGCATAAAAAATATAGCCAAGTGGCACCAGAGATCTGGATGCAGGCATTAAACTCTCCCAGCAAAGCAAAGCCAACGGAGCGCAGAGAGCGTTCCCAGGCAAGGCCACACCACCCCCATGGTGGGCTAGACTAGGAGGAGAAGTCAGCAGATGGTTAGACGGTGGGCCCCACCGGGGTTGAATGGCCGTCGCCGATGGAGAATTAATGAACGGCCTGCCGTGAGGGCCCAACACGCGGAGGGGACGGGCACGTGCGGGCCCGGCCGTGCCTCCTTGGTAGTATCCGAAAACCCATCAGTCCAGTCAAGGAAGCGGCAGCGGAAACCGAAAGCTCTGCGGCGCGAAAGCAACCCGACCTGAGTGCTGACCTGACCTGACCTCGCTCGCTCCGAGCAGCAGCAGCAGCGTCTAGTCAGTCGGGTTCGGTAACTGCCCCATCAGCTACTACAATAAAGAGCAACTATTAACAACGCCTACCACTACGTGTGTTCTTCCCCTGAGCGAACGGATCAGTCGTAGTCTAGGAGTAGGTGTCTACTTACGCCATCGGATCAAACTGTTCACCTCAGGATGGGCATCTCTCTGAACCACAAAAATGCAACCAACAACGTCTATGTTGGTTCAGCACTTCAGCTAACGGATCAGTGCTAGTCTAGGAGTAGTTGTCTATTGTATTGCACCACCGTGTCAAACCCAAACTAATTTACCTCAGGGTCAGCATTTCCCTGAACCACGAAAAATGCCCCCACTGTCTCTACCAAACATTGCTTTTGTACCCATCATTGTCTGAATTTTTTTCAAACCTTATTACGAAACTGGGACATTAACAACAGGATGTCTTGCGCCTGCCCAAGTGAGGGTTCAGAACTTGCAGCGCACCCAGATCCCCACGATGTGCAGTGTACGATGGTGCATTGCGATTTTAAAGCGGAGCTGACATGATACATAGTACTAGTACTAGTACAGTACCACTACATGGGGATATGGCACTCACCCGTACGGTGAAGGGTTGTAGAACATGGCGTGAGGCGGGGTGGGCATCTGCTGCTGCTGGTGGTGCATCCTGCCGCCCATGTATGGCTGTGGGCCAGAGTGCTGCTGATCCGGCCCGCGCGGGGCCCTCCCTGCAGAGAGACACAAACAAATAATTTAGACATCTTACACTATTCTTGGACTGCATTGTCTCAAAAACAAAAAAAGAACTATTGTTGGGCTGCAGAGGAAGCAACTCACACCCAAACAAACAAACAAATAAATGTGCTGTGAAGAGGTAGCAGATCACGCATGTATTGCAGGCAGGGCGGGACGGCAAGGGCACCACACGGCCAGCCAGGGGTTGCAAAACAGTTGGATGGACTATATGCACCGGGAGGGAAATGCCATGTGCCCTACTACGTCGCACCGGGACACACATGCACTCTTGTATCTTTTCCTCAGGCTAATCAATTGCCTCGCTAAAACCTTTCGATTTTTCATGAAATAAAAACGGACACCAGATGTGTACCTCTGTCTGCATTTGGCCAATTCTTTATTTTCAAAGAAAAGAATCTTCTCAAGAGATGAATAATAGAGGAATTGTGGAGGTTTCTTTATACACACATTGTGTAGATTAGAGCAGTGCCAAATAATGCAAGACTTTTCTTAGCTAGCTTGCACTACAACCTACGCCAGTCTGGTACTGGTGTGCTGTACTGCACTCTAACCATACATTTTTGAAAATACTAAAAAAAAAACAGCATGCAAACCCAACTATTATTTCTGCGCGGGAAAAGTCAATTGTTTTATCATGGAAAAAAGAACGAGAAAAGTTCAGTGCAGCACCGCCGTTCACCCAATCATTTGGAATTCAGAAAGGGAACTCCCGAATCAATAAAGTAACACCAGATCAATATCATGAGAGACCAATTCAAGCAAACGCAACGAGCCGAAGCAATCCAAGCAACATGCAGCATCTCTATATTCCCCTAGGCTCGTTGACATGACAGCCACCAAACTAAACCCTGTCAAAGGCCAAGTACGAGAGTTGTATATGCAATGAACTCTTTTTCCGATGCCGTGCGCTGATCTTGACCAGAAAGGCAAAGCGGCCGGGTTCCTGATTCTCCCTCCAGCGATAGCTAACATGCACCGCCCCGCTTTACACCGCATTCCCGCTGGAACGCTTCATCGTATCTGTATCGCCGCTTCAAATCGAAGCCAATTCTTTCCCAATATGCAGCAACAGCAAAATGCTAGCTCAGACCCGGCCATCATAACTCCCCAAAAAGCTGAATTTGGTAATGGGTTCCTACCTATGTCAATGTTTCCATAGTTTTAACCATGATGAAATTAGCATGTGTTTGACCAGGGAGCTCTGGTTGTATCTTTGGGCACAAGACTGAAAGACAGAAAATCAATCATGGTCAAATCTTCAACTGAAGAAGAGATGTATTTGTGGAGACCGGAGTAGTGTACGTAATCAAAATAAGTACTGCTATAGTAGCAGTAACTGAATGCAGAGGCCAGCCTGGATAAGCACGACCCAACCCAGCAGAGCATAGCCATGAGGCATGAGTGTGCATGTCTGACAGCCTGAGCATGCCGCCCCTCCCAATGCAGGCCAAAGTGCTCCAAGTCGTCGTCCTGCTTCGTCTCGGCTGGCGCCCCAGTGTTTTAAAGCTTTCAGCAGCTGGAGCCGGGCCCCGCCCATCCGCCCATTAACGATCCCCTTATCCTAACCCGCTGGCTAACACGCAAGGAGTAGAAGAAGGAGAAGGAAAGACGCGAGCCCTAATCAAGCTTATCCTGCTAATTGCGTACGGCCGATCCCCGCTGATCATGCCCCGGTTATTTACTGCCATGCACATGCGCGAGCAAACGGAAGGAGAGAAGAAAAAGGAGGGCATTGATTCGGTGTTTTTTTTCCGCTGTTGCTCACCTCTCTGCGGAGATGGTCGCGGCGGGCCCATGGACGCAATGTTGCAGTTGGCGCGCCGGCCGGCGATCATCGGGTTCGGGTTCTGCACCGCCTGCTGCGCCGACTCCGGGTCCCGGAACGTCACCTGCACACAGATTGAAGATAGAATAGAACGCGCCCGATGAGATCAACGAACGGATCGCCGGCGATGGCGTATGTATTGCCGAGAGGGAGAGAGAGACAGAGAGGGAGGAGGACTTACGAATCCATAGCCCTTGGATCGGCCGGTCTCGCGATCGGTGATGACGACCGCCTCGAGTATCTCGCCGTACTCCCGGAAGTGGTCGTGCAGCCCCGCGGACGGCGTTTCCCAGGCCAGACCGCCCACGAACACCTTGGTCAGCGTCGTGTCGCCGAACCGCGACCGGTGGTACGGCACGCCGCCGCCGCCGCCGCCTCCTACTCCGCCTCCACCCGGCGCCTGGGCCGGCGACAAGGCGCCGCCAGCGGGGGACGACGACGATGCCGCCGCCGTCGCCGCCATCTCTTCTTCTAGCTAGTTGGCTAGGACGCAACCAGGCGACACCGCGCACGCGAAGCGGAGTCGACCCTTGCTCCTCCTCCGGCCCTTCCTGTTTCGGTCTTGTGGAGGAGTCAGCCAAAGTATTTGCCGGGATCAAACTCTCTAGACGGATAGCTGAGTTACCCTGGACTCTTCAGGAGAGTTTATTACCCGATTGGTCCGTGAACAGCTATTGGGCGGGCCGGTTTGGTCGGATCCAGCAGGCGCCCTTGCACAGACTCCTTGTGCCTGCCCTTCTTAATCCCTCGATCGGGGTGGAAAGAAGCTCTTCCATAACCCGGCTAGCCTGCCTCGAAGAGATGAGGAGGGGAGAATATCTGTATGTATGTTACAACTGGGAGGAGAGCTGGAGAGGGGACGGAGGGAAGGGAGGGGGCGGCCGTGCGCTGGACGAGAGGGTTCGGGGGTGGGATGACAGCTGCGTGACCTTTCCTAGCCCTCGTTTCCAATGGGTAGCTATAATAAGATCCCTCAACGCCTCCTGGTTGTATTCCATTCAAATTCAATTCTTTTTCTCGATAGAGAGATAGAGGCGCTGGAGGAGACGGCCACCTTCCCCCACTGGGGCGATTCGCGCTGCCCCGACCTGTCCCTCTCGCGCGCCTCTCGGCCGATCGATCCATCCATCCAGGCAACGGAGTAGTACTACGCCTACTGATTAGCGCGCCAAGCGGCGGCACGTCTGCTGCTATACGCGCGCGCGTGTGTGGTGCGCGGGCTAGCGAGAGCTAGGTGCACCACCTCTTGGGTTGCGGTTGCTTGCGGGCTTGCTTCTCCTCCGGCTTGCCCGCGTCGGACACGCCACTTTTATTTTCGCCTCGTGCGGAAAGCCCCACACGCTAGCGCCATCGGACGGTACTGCGGCGGGATTAGCCGGGGGAGGAACCAACGCCGACCGTGCGTGCGTGCCTACTTAGCTATACTAGCTAAGCATTGGTTTGCTAATGGGAGTCTAGCTGATTAAACACTAGTAATAAAAGCGCGGTGATGTATACGGAATATGTACCCGGGGTTACGTATACGCGTACGTGTACCGGTCGTCATTTGTTGGCTGTAATATGATACATTATTGGGAAGGGAATTTGTGTGGAAAGAGCAACCAGGAGCTGTCGTGGATATCACTAGGGGGGTTGTCCATGCATGCATCGTTGGCGACTCTTCTCGCGTTGACCCTGGAGATGGTCGTTTCTCTCGGGCGGCAGGGAGGAAGGTACGTCGTTAGTTAGTTATTATCCACGAGATTAGCAGCGAGTGATCGGGGGGACGTCAGGTGCTCTTCCGTCCGCTGTGCTAGCTGGTGCCCGTGGACGCCATTACGAGATTATCAAGGGGCGTTCGCCTTGGCCTCTCGGCCAAACCGTGATCCACCACTGCTGCTGTTCTAAGACAAATGTGAAATTGCTGCTTCCATACTACTCCCTCCGTTTCAAAATTCTAGTCTTACACTAAAACGTCGCTAGATATATCCGTATTTAAACAAATGTAAAACAAGAATTTTGGGACGGAGAGGGTACTTAATTTGTGTGTTGGTTTTCTAGTAATAAAATGTAAAATGTCCTAATAGGACCAGTGAAATTCCACATGAGCGCTTATCCATGTTGAAATATAGGGTGGGCCTTGGCCATCTAACAATTTCAAAAAATCTCTAAGGACCCATGTGGGTTATATGATAATAGGTGTGGTGAAAAGTTTAGTCTCACTCGGCCAGTGGAAGAGGAGTTGGACCTCTCTTATGTGGACTTTCTTCCACATGCTATTGGAACTCCTACTGGAGGGTATGACACATTTATCCCTATTCTGTTTATTTCTGTCTTCGCCATACTAGCGTTATACATAGATGTATCTGCTGTCAGTGTAGCATGTGCTTGCGTGATCAAATATTAGCATGTGTTTAATCTTGTTAACGTCATGCTCATGATTATTTCCTGATTTAAATTAATCAAAAAATGCTAATATAGCATGTGTTTAATCTTGTTAACGTCATGCTCATGATTATTTCCTGAATTAAATTAATCGAAAAATGCTAATATACTCAACAATGCAAAGGTTCTTGGTTCAGTATATATAATCTTGCTGTCTCTTCTCACTTATTTTATGTCACATCATTAAAAATCTTATGCACCAAATATTTTCTGACACTTCGCCACATAATTTTGAAACAAGTATCTAGAGAGCAGATGAAAAATCCAGGCACAAGAAGAATTTTTAGTGGCAGATCGCCTTTAACCAACTTGTCACCAAGAATCTTCAAGTCGGGAATAGCCCTTTGAGGCTACACCGTCTTGTTCTTCTTTATGAGTTTCTCAACATTCTTTGTGTGTATGCGAATGCCAGAATGCATGTCATTTCCACAAATAAAAAAATCCAGTAAGTGAGCATTCAGTCCATAGTCTTTCAGCAACCTAATGCTCCATCGCCGTCATATGGGACTAGGTGATTGGCAATAGGAGAAAGAAGAGGGAAGAACATGGAAATAGCAAAGAAGGAGGAGAAATGAAGAATAAAAGGGAGGGAAAGAATTGATTGGCGACGACAACGGCGGAAACAATGACTAGGGATGAGTGCCCCATCGAGATTAAGATGCACGACAAGGCGTTAGAAAGTTGACTTGACGTCGCCAGAGGCGGCTATAGTTGATGGTGGCATCTAGTCCATAACAAAGAAGCTTGTCGAATGGGAGATACAAGCCAGAGAAATAATAAGTGAAGGGGGTGTCGCGAGAAGGGGAGGAGCCGGGCGATGCAGAGAAAAAGGAGAGGGGGCTTTGGTATCAAATCTGAGAAAGCGAGGGGGCTCACCGAGCGGCGCCAAGTCACCGAAGATGGTGCGAGTGGCGGCGATGACACTCGCGAGTGGTAGGTCTGGTCTCTCCGGTGGTCGCCGCCAACGGTGGCATGGTCAACGGGCCTCAGTGCAACGCAGTTGGCTCGAATATATCCTTAGCGGTGTTCGCCTCGTCCTTTGGCGATGGCAGCGAGCGATCAGAGTGGCGGTTGGCGTTGGCGAGTTTTGGGCGTGGACCATTTGCTTGTTTGCGTGTGGTATTGAGAGAGAGAGACAAAGGGTGAGCGATAGAGTAGGGGTCACGACTAATCGAATTGAGACGAAAGGGGTTGAAGGCTTATCAGTGAAGGCGGAATCGCTCGTGGGAGCTGGGCACTTGTGGCGGCGAGGAGGTGGTTTGCGAGTAGTCCTGGCCATCTCCGGCCCGGCCCTGTCGGCCCACCCAGGCCCGTCCCTAAAATCCAGGGCCTAGGCCCGATGGGCTTGCCCATGGGCCGGGCTTGGGCCTGAGTTTTGAGCCCATCAGCAGGGCCTGGACGGGCTTGGGCTTGGCATATTGGCATTTTAAGGAAGAGGCCCGGCCCACAGCCCTAAGCCCTAAGGGATTTTCAGGGCTTTTTACTAGATGGGCCGGGCTTGGGCTTGAAAACTAGGCCCGATGGTGGGGCTTAGGAGGGCCTGGGCCTCAGTTTTCTGCCGTGTGCTTTTTAAGGCCCGGCCCGGCCCGGCCCATGGCCAGGTATACTTGCGAGCTAGGATTTGAGAGAGGGGGCCGAGGGGGTTCCTATAAGGGCTCAGCAGGGCTCTGTCGTGGCCAGGTGCATGGGAATCGTGACTGGCTGTTGCAGGGCGACGTGGGCCTCGTGCGCAGGATGGAGATTGACGAAGTTGAAGAGCGGGGCCCGCGGTCGGCGGGTGAGACAGAGAGTGTACACGAGCGGGTGTTGGTCGTTGGATCTAAAGAGATCCGACGGTCGACATTACTTCCTGCGTGTACCGGTTTGGTAAGGCAGTTGAGTCCTTGGTTGGGTTGTGTTGCGCTAGATAGGTCTTGGGTTGGATTGGCTTGAATAAGTTTTCTCCTCCTTTTTTATTTTATGTTTCATTTGTTCGTTTTAAAGTGCAAATTTGATTTACAAATTAAATTCAATCCAAATGTTTTTTGGTAAAATTCTGCAGTCCAATTAATATTTGGGACTTAGGGAACACATTTCAAATCATTTTCACCCTAGTTGTGGGATATTGTGAATATTCGCTAAAATGATGTAGGGTTCAATTTATTCCCTAAATTAATTTAGGTTTCAAATAATATTTGGGGCTTAGTAAAAAATATTTCTAGCCAATTTTTTTGAGAAAAGGCCGCACATATTTTATAAGCTCAATTTCGGCATTGTAAATAATATCCAGAAATGATTTTAGGTTTCTGAATAATTTCAAAACTATTTTGAGCTACAAATAATAATCAATCAACTCGTAGTCAAAACTAGCTAAAAGCAAGCAATCGCAGGACAAAATGGAAAAAAGTGATAGTTAATTACCCCTAATTTAATATTTCACAGTTCAAAATTTTGAAAAATTTGGGATGTGAGGTCAAAGTCATTTTTCCTGTAAAGAGAATTGCAAAAGCAAAGCTGCTGGAAAATCACAATATGCACACAAATTCTTCAGACGCAGAAGATGCATCCAAATGATGTCAGGTATCAAGTACTCCTCCGCTTAGAATAATTGTCTTCTACCATCTCAATACCGAATGAATTTCTGACATACGGATGTATGTAGACATGTTTTAGAGTATAGATTTACTCATTTTTCTCCGTATGTAGTCACTTGTTGAAATCTCTAGAAAGACAATTATTTAGGAACGGAGGAAGTATCAAAGTATATATGCAAAGGGGGTGATAGCAACAGATAGATTCATAGATAAGCTAATCCTCTCCGCTAATTACCAACCTGTCCTCTGAACAATCCAGAATTAATCCGATCCAGATGGATAGGGCTTGCAACATGGACTCTGAAAGGAACTGTTGCCAGTTCGGCCGCCGGGCCCAGCCCCCAAAAGTTGGCGTGGTTTTCTCTCTCCATCGGTCGATCATTAACAAATGGAGCTGAACCGGCCGTCTCCATCAATCATGAGCCCAGGCAAATCTCCTTTCCCTGTGAGCACTAACCTCGTCTCTCTTTCTTTAACAGCAAGCAACCACGGGCTGATATCGGTTTCGTGGGATTTGGAGACGCAGCAGAGGGACGACGACGCACTCCAAACCAACTCCAAAGTGACTAAAATCCAACGCGCACCCGGCTCAGGTTTTGTTGGGCCGCACGATCGCTTCCATCGTCGTCCTCCGTCCCGAGCGTCATCAGTGCATCCTGGCTGGCCGGGCAGCGAATGTCGTGCGGGAGCGTAGCATCCTGCGCTAGCTCGCCCCCGCCTCGCCCGTTTGGCGCCTTCTCCCCCTTTCTTTTCTCAGCCTGGTGTCCCTGTCGACCAGCCCAGAAGTTCGTTGCGGTACGTTACGAGCTCGCAGCTAGCGTCCGTCCGTTTAATATGCACTCTCTGCGTAGTTTAATCGCTGGCGAGGCCGCCGCGGTGCTGGCGTGCGGTGGCGCCCGGCCGGAATCGAAGCCGTGCCCGGCCGTGCGTACGTACGTATGGCCGGCCGATGCCTTGCCATTGCTAGCTGCGTGTGCCCCGTCTCCCTGTCATCCCTACAAGATTTGTACTCCCGCGAAAACGAATCTCTACAAGATTTTGTACCAGCGTGCGAGCGGTACAGATGATTTTGCTGGCAGCCAGCGGCAAATCTGTGCAGGCCGGTACGCCTGCCGCCTGAGGGTATCCAGCGCTACCATCATACTGCCGGCTAGCCGGACAGCTGGCTGTAGCGTGGTGCGTACCAGAACGAAGGCACCGCATCCTCCGTAGTGGATTTTGAGCCTGCTTGCCATTTTTAATTTAGAATATATTTTATTTAACACAATTCCAAAAGAAGAAATAGCAACCATGTGTGCATCTTCAAAGTTATCATGTCTAGCTTAAAGGCATCTCTACTCCTAAAGGGGAGCATTCCGTAGTATTGAGTATATATTTTGTGTTGCATGTATTACGTGTTGTGGCCCATCTTCTACTTATGTATAGTTGAAGTTGAGACCTACCCTGTATTTATATATACGTGCACCAACATTCCATCAACAACGACTATTGTATCGCAAACTTGTCCGTCTACATGGTATCATCCTTTTCAGTCCTAACCTTCGTCACCGTCGCGCCCCCTCGCGTCGCACCCCGCCACCGCCACCACCGCACCAGACGCGCGGCGCCCTCCTCCACCACCGCCCACGCCGTCGCCGCTTCAGCCCTCGGCCGCCCTCGCAGTGCCTCGCCTTCCTCCGCCGCGTGCGCCTGATGCCCCCTGCCGAGCTGCCCTCTCCCTCCATCGTCGCTGCCGCTCGCGCCTCCTGCTGCCCCTTGCCGCGTCGCGCCCCTCCCGCAGCCGCCTTCCCCGCCGCTGCCTCCTTCTCCTCCTTCTCCCAAAACCCTAACCCTACCCGCCGCCATGTCTTCTCCGGGCTCCTCCACGACCCGCTCGTCGAACCCCTTCGCCGGCCCCGAGCCCTCCGCTGCCGCCATCCGTGACCTCAGCATCGAGGCCCGGGTCCCTATCTGTCTCGACAGCTCCAGCACGTCGTACTACACATGGAAGACCTACTTCAACCTCATCTTCCGCGAGTACTATCTCACCGAGCACATCGACGTTTCCGTGGACAGCGAGTACATGCGGGGCGATCCGGAGTGGTCCGCCATTGAGGCCACGATCATCCGATGGTTCTACCAGATCATCTCGAAGGACATCTTACACACGGTTGTCGCCGAGGACGACGACGGCTGCACAGTGTGGGCCAAGATCAACGCGCTCTTCACCGACAACAAACTTCAGCGCCTTGTTTTCTTGCAGCAGGAGTTCTTCGGCTGTCACCGGGACAACTCCACCATCGATGAGTACTGCATGAGGCTCAAGATGCTCGCCGACGAGCTTCACAGCATCGGCGCTAAGGTCTCTGACGACCTCATGCTGAGCACCCTCACCGCCGGCCTTAACGAGGACTTCGGCAACGCGGCGTCCAACCTCACCCTACTGCCGCAACCCACTTTTCAGTGTGTCGTCGCGTACCTCAAACTTGAGGAGCGCTGGATGATGAAGCTGAAGCAGCAGGTCCAGCACACCGCCCTCGCCTCCAGCACCACCCGCGGCGGTCCTGCTCCATCGGCCGCGCCTCGACCGCCCGCGCCACCTGCGCCCGCCGGCTACTTCCCGCTGCCGCCCGCGCCTCCCCAACAGCCACAAGGTGGCGGCGGCAACGGCGGCGGCGAAGCAACCGCCAGCGAGCACATGGTGGGGGGCGGTATCGGCGAGCTCGCCGCCGTGGGCATTGGCGAGAACCTGTGGACGGGCGTCGTCCACGCCTATCACATGCCCGTCCCGCGGGCCCCTGCACCGGGTCTCCTTGGTCCCCGCCCCGTGGGCCACCAGGCGTTCATCGACGCCCCTTACCAGTCGTATGGTGCTCCGCTCTCGCCGCCACCCCTCGGTGGCTACGATGCGCCCGCTCAGGCGCCGCCCTATGGAGGTCAGCCGCCATCGCCAGTACCTGCATCATGGGACCCCGCCCTTCTGGCCACCCTCCACTCTGCCCCATCATCGAGCAACTATGATGGTGGAGGCGACTGGTATATGGACTCAGGTGCTACTGCGCACATGACAGCTCATCTCGGTAAGCTATCCTCTTCCACTCCCGTTAACACTCCCACCCGTATCACCGTTGGCAACGGTTCTTCGTTACCTATCACTCATGTCGTTAGTACTAGTTTTCCTTCTATTTCCACACCTATCACTATGTCTAATCTCCTTGTCTCACCTGACTTAGTCACTAGCTTAGTTTCCGTTCGTCGTCTTACTCATGAGAATCCACTTACTGTTGAATTTGACGGCGTTGGTTTTTCTGTGAAGGACGCCCGTACCCGGATGGTGCTTCACCGATGTGATAGCCCTGACGAGCTCTATCCCGTGCACGCCGGCGCCTCCACCTCCACACCCGTCGCCCTCGCCGCCGGCGTCGACCTTTGGAATGCTCGGTTGGGCCACCCCAACCCCGCCGTTTACCGTCAGATCTTAGGAGTTTTCCTTTCTCATGTAATAAGCTCGAAGACCATACTTGTGAGGCTTGTCGTTTGGGCAAGCACGTTCATCTTCTCTTTAGTGCGTCTACTACAGTTTTCACTTTTCCGTTTCAATTACTTCATAGTGATGTTTGGACGTCTCCCGTTGCCAGTAACACGGGCTATCTATACTACTTGGTGATTTTAGATGATTATTCTCATTATGTGTGGACTTTTCCCCTTCGTCGTAAATCCGATGCTTTAGCCACACTCACCGCCTATTACTCCTATGTCACCACCCAGTTTGGTCGCCCCATACTTGCACTCCAAACGGATAATGGAAAAGAGTTTGACAACGTCGCTCTTCGCACACTTCTCGTCTCTCACGGCACTACCTTCCGTCTAACTTTCCCTTACACCTCACAGCAAAATGGCCGCGCCGAGTGTATCCTTCGCACTCTTAATGACTGCGTTCGCATGTTACTCTATCACTCTAACGTGCCCGCTCGGTTTTGGCCTGACGCTCTCACCACCGCCACTCTTCTAGTCAACATTCGTCCGTGTCGCCCTCGGTGGAACTACGCCCCTCACCACCTTCTCTTCGGTACACTGCCGTCCTATGATGGTCCCCGCATCCTTGGGTGTCTTTGTTACCCTAGCACTGCGTCCACTACGCCACACAAACTTGCACCACGTTCCATCTCATGCGCCTTTCTTGGTTATCCCCTAACACCAAAGGTTACCGGTGCTATGATCCTGTCAGTCATCGTGTGTACACCTCGAGGCACGTGTATTTTGTCTAGACGGTGTTCCCTTTCTTCAGGTTTCTCCGGCTGCGGCCCCTAAGGCACCGACCCCGCGCCCCCTGCTTGGAGCGATGTGCGGCGGTCGCCGGTGGCTCCCCCCTCCCGGCGTCTTCCGCCGCAGCCCGGGTTCTCGACTCCCTCCCCCGAGGTTGAGTCTGACCGAACCCTTGGGTCCTCGACTCCCTCCTCAGAGGTTGAGCCCGATCGGATCCCCCACCCCGGCGCCGCGGCGGCCACCCCGCCCTCCATCCCGGTTGGCGCCGCCACCCCGACGACGGGCTCGACTTCGACCTCGCCCGTCGCCACCCCTGCTGCCGGCTCGGACACCATCTCCGGCTCGTCTACTGCCGTGGCCTCCACTATCGCCGCGGTCCCCTCCGCCGCCACTGCAGGCCCCTCCGCCGCCGCCGCCGCCCCCGCCATCGCCGTTGCCTCGCCTTTCGGTGTGACGACCCGTGCTCGGGCCGGTGTGCTTCGACCGAGCACGCGCTACTCCTTCGACGAGTATGTGTGCGTCGCCTCGATGTTGATGCCGTCACCCATCCCCGCCTCTACTCGTGCTGCCCTTCAGGATCCCCACTGGCTCGCAGCAATGCAGGAGGAGTTCAACGCCCTGCAGCGCAACCACACTTGGCATCTTGTTCCGCGACCCCCTCGTGCCAACGTCATCACTGGCAAGTGGGTGTTCCACCACAAGACTCGCCCGGACGGTTCTCTCGAGCGCTACAAGGCTCAGTGGGTGGTTCGTGGATTTCAGCAGCGCACGGGCATGGACTTCACTGACACCTTCGCCCTGGTTGTCATACCGGGCACGATTCGCGCCGTGCTCCACTTGGCGGTCTCGCGCGCCTGGCCTGTGCACCAGTTGGATGTCTCCAACGCCTTCTTGCACGGCCATCTTGTCGAGCAGGTGTTCTGTGAGCAGCCCACTGGTTTCGTCGACGCCGAGCATCCGGACTTCGTGTGCTTGCTCTCCCATTCTCTTTAAGGGTTGAAGCAGGTGCCTCGGGCTTGGTACTAGCGTATCTCAGCCTTCCTGCAGTTTCTGGGCTTTCGGTCCACTCGCTCCGACGCCTCCCTCTTTGTGTATCATCAGGGAGCTGACGCTGCATATCTGCTGCTCTACGTCGATGACATCATCCTCACGGCATCCGCCCCTGATCTCCTTCAGCGACTGAGTGCTCGTCTCGGTGATGAGTTCACCCTAAAGGACTTGGGGCCTCTGCACTACTTCCTTGGCATCGAGGTGGTCCGTCGGGCTAGTGGCTTCTTTCTGCATCAGCAGAAGTACGCCCACGAGCTTCTGGAGTGTGCCGGTATGCTTAACTACAAGCCGGCGCCCACCCCCGTCGACACGAAGGCGAATGTCTCTGCTCTAGAGGGGTCTCTCGTGTCCGATGCAGTGTTCTATCGCTCCATTGTTGGTGCTTTGCGATACTGGCCGACTGACCGACTGCGATGCAAGACGTCAGCAGTGTGCCTCCACATGCATGCTCCGCGTGACTCTCATTGGACCTTGGTGAAGCATATTCTTCGTTACATACGCGGCACTATGTCCTTGGGACTCACCCCGACGGCCTCCGCCTCCACCGACCTCGGTATGCTTAACTACAAGCCGGCGCCCACCCCCGTCGACACGAAGGCGAAGGTCTCTGCTCTAGAGGGGTCTCTCTTGTCCGATGCAGCGTTCTATCGCTCCATTGTTGGTGCTTTGCAGTACCTGACGCTGACTCGACCTGACCTACAGTATGCTGTGCAGCAGGTGTGCCTCCACATGCACGCTCCGCGTGACTCTCGTTGGACCTTGGTGAAGCGTATTCTTCGTTACATACGCGACACTATGTCCTTGGGACTTACCCCGACGGCCTCCGCCTCCATCGACCTCGTGGCCTACTCGGATGCCGACTGGGCTGGCTGCCCCGACACTCGATGCTCCATGTCCGGCTATTGTGTCTACCTTCGGCCCTCGTTGATCTCTTGGCCAACGAAGCGGCAGTCCACGGTCTCCCTCTCCAGCGCCAAGGCAGAATATCGGGCCGTGGCTAACGCCGTGGCCGAGTGTTCTTGGATCCACTAGCTGCTCCAGGAGTTGCTTTGTGACATTCACAAGGCCACTCTTGTTTACTGCGATAACGTCAACGCGGTCTACCTCTCCACCAACGTGGTGCATCATCGACGTATGAAGCATATTGAGCTCGATATTCACTTCGTGCGCGAGCAGGTTGCCCTTGGTCGTGTTCGGGTTCTCCATGTTCCGACGTCGCAATAGTTTGCTGATGGGATGACTAAGGTATTGCCTACTCCCGTCTTCGAGGAGTTTCGATCCAGTCTTTGTGTCTCCGGCGACGCTTCGACTGCCGGGGGGGGGGGGGGTGTTGAGTATATATTTTGTGTTGCATGTATTACATGTTGTGGCCCACCTCCTAGTCATGTATAGTTGAGGTTGAGGCCTACCCTGTACTTATATATACGTGCACCAGCACCACATCAATACGAAGACTGTTGTATTGCAAACTTGTCTGTCTACACCTAGGTCATCGTTTGTTTTCGTTCATTCCCCCACCACCGATCGAAGGACCTCCCCCTCCACGGATTTTTCTTAACGCTAGCCCACTTCCCGTCTGATTTTTTTCCAAAGAAAGAAAAGCCCACCGATTTTTTCTCCGGTTTTTTTCTAACATACCCAAAATAGATGATCATGAGAGCCCCACCAAGCCCGATCCATCCCCGTACTAATCTTTCCTTTCCTTACCCAGGCCACACATTCCTAAATCACAAACCATTCTACAAACTTTCCTTTGGTCTCATCGAGATCATAAGTTCATGAGCCTCTCTCCCGATCTCTTCCTCACCCTCACGGCAGACATGGCAGCATGGTGGGCGAGGGTTGATCCAGCCCGGGCACGCGTCGGAGATTCCAGGGAGCAACTCGATGCCCCTCCTCTTCTGTCTCCCCTTGAGGCCTTGCCATTGATTCCACCCTACTCTTTTTATCTGCATTGCTGTTGCCCCTTTGCATCACTGGCCGGCACGGTGGCCGTACGAATTGCCGAAGAGGCGAGCGCAACGGCCGGGGGTTGAGAGGGCGAGCCCGAGATGGCGAGGCATGCCGGCTAAGGGCACGAGCGGCAGTGAGTCTTTGCATATGGTGAGCGTGGGGCGGGGCTTGAGGTGGGCGTGCACGAGAGGCCGACCGACAGGGGCGCGTGCAGGTTTGTGCTTGAGAGCGCGCGGGAGCCAGCGGCTACATGAAGAGGGTCTGGTGTGTGCATGTTTGCGGTGTTTCGCTTCTGTTTGTGTGGTGTGGACGGTGTACATGCATGTTGTGTTCTACCCTCCGCGGCGTTAAACTCACCTGGTTATATAGATGCGTCATTAATAATGTTAAATTGTATACATGGATTGATTCTTCTTGATGCTCTTTCGCACCTTCATGATGCATCTCTACTCCTAAAGGAGCAGTACGTACGTCATCGTTCGCTTTCGGTCGTTCCCCCCACCACCAATCGAAGGACCTCCCCCTCCACTGATTTTTCTCAACACTAGCACACCTCCCGTCTGGTTTTTTTTCCAAAGAAAGAAAAGCCCACCGATTTTTTCTCTGTTTTTTTCTAACATACCCAAATAGATGATCATGAGAGCCCCACCCAGCCCTATCCATCCCCGTACTAATCTTTCCTTTCCTTACCCAGGTCACATATTCCTAAATCACAACCCATTCTACAAACTTTCCTTCGGTCTCATCCAGATCGTAAGTTCATGAGCCTCTCTCCCTACCTCTTCCTCACCCTCACGGCGGACGTGGCGGCATGGTGGGCGAGGGATGATCTGGCCTGGGCACGCGTCCAGGGAGCAACTCGATGTCCCCTCCTCTTCTGTCCCCCCTTGAGGCCTTGATGTTGATTCCTCCCTGCTCTTTTTATCCGCAGTCGAGAAGGTCATCTCCATGGTCATAGGAACCTGCTGTAGCAGGGCCGCCGCCGGCCGGATTGTCACCATGGGCAAGGCGGGTAGGCGGCTGGATTCTCAAACAGAGATGGTGCCACTACTGAGCGACAAGGCAAGGCAAGGCAATTCATCCATCCTCCAGCACTCATGTGTCTCTCTTTGATCCCATCCGCATGATCGTTTGGTGTGTGCCGACGCTTACATCAACGAGTTCATTTCCGCTGTATGCAGCAGCCCATCGCGCCTCCTCGGATTCCCTGCCTATGGACATGCAGCATTGCTGTCGCCCCTTTGCATCACTGGCCAGCACAGTGGCTATATGAATTGCCGAAGAGGCAAGCGCAACGGCCGGGGGTTGAGAAGGCGAGTCCGAGATGCCGAGGCATGCTGGCCTAGGGCACGGGCTGTGGCGAGTCTTTGCAGATGGTGAGCGTGGGGCGGGGCTTGAGGTGGGCATGCGCCAGAGGCCGACCGACAGAGGCGCGGGCAGGTTTGTGCTTGGAGTGTGCGGGAGCCGGCGACTACAGGCAGAGGGTCTGGCGTGTGCATGTCTGCGGTGTTTTGCTTCTGTGTGCGTGGTGTGGACGGTGAACATGCATGTTGTGTTCTGCCCTCCCCGACGTGAAACTCACTTGGTTATATAGATGCATCATTAATAATGTTAAATTGTATACAGAGACTGATTCTTGTTGACGCTCTTTCGCACCTTCATGATGTATCTCTACTCCTAAAGGTGCAGTCCGTAAGTCGTCGTTCATTCCCCCCACCACCTATCGAAGGACCACCCCCTCCACCGATTTTTCTCAACGCTATCCCACCTCCCGTCAGATTTTTTTCCAAAGAAAGAAAAGCCCACTGATTTTTCACTTGTTTTTTCCTAACATATCCAAATAGATGATCATGAGATCCCCGCCCAACCCGATCCATCCCCGTACTAATCTTTCCTTTCCTTACCCAGGCCACATATTCCAAAATCGCAAATCATTCTGCAAACTTTCCTTCGGTCTCATCTAGATCGTAAGTTCATGAGCCTCTCTCCCGGTCTCTTCCTCACCCTCACGGTGGACATGGCGGCATGGTGGGCGAGGGATGATCCGGCCCGGGAACGCGTCGGAGATCCCAGGGAGCAACTCGATGTCCCCTCCTCTTTTGTCCCCCCCTTGAGGCCTTGACGTTGATTCCTCCCTGCTCTTTTTATCCGCAGCCGAGAAGGTCATCTCCATGGACATAGGAACCTGCTATAGCGAGGCCGCCGGTGACCAGATTGTCACCATGGGCAAGGTGGTAGGCGGTTGGATTCCCAAACAGAGATGGTGGTGCTACTGAGGGGCGGCAAGGCAAGTCAATCCTTCCATCCTCCTGCAATCATGTGTCTCTCTTTGATCCCACCCGCCTGATCGTTTGGTGTGTGCTGCCGTTTACATCAACAAGTTCATTTCCGCTGTATGCAGCACCCCACTGTGCCTCCCCAGATTCCCTGCCTCATAGACATGCCGCATTGCTGTCGGCCCTTTGCATCACTGGCCGGCACAGTGGCTGTACGAATTGCCGAAGAGGCGAGCGCAACGGCCGGGGGTTGAGAGGGCGAGCCCGAGATGCCGAGGCATGCCGGCCAAGGGCACGTGCGGCGGCGAGTCTTTGCAGATGGTGAGCGTGGCGTGGGGCTTGAGGTGGGCGTGCGCCAGAATCCGTCCGACAGGGGCATGTGCAGATTTGTGTTTGACAGTGCGCGGGAGCCGGCGGCTACATGCAGAGGGTCTGGCGTGTGCATGTCTGCGGTGTTTCGCTTCTGTGTGCGTGGTGTGGATGGTGTACATGCCTGTTCTGTTCTACCCTCCCCAGCGTGAAACTCACCTTGTTATATAGATGCGTCATTAATAATGTTAAATTCTATACATGGATTGATTCTTGTTGATGCGCTTTCGCACCTTCATGATGTATCTCTACTCCTAAGGGAGCAGTCTGTAGGTCGTCGTCCGTTTTCGTTCGTTCCCCCACCATCGATCGAAGCACCTCCCCCTCCACCGATTTTTCACAACGGTAGCTGAGGGAGTCATGGACTAAGGGGTCCTCGGGGCGATGGCCCATTGTGCATGGGACGGACTGGTGGAGCAGTATATTGGCAGGAGATCTATGAAGCCATGGTGTGCCCTCCAAGTTAAGAAGGCGTAGGATCTCTTTGAACCTTTGTTGTAATCTATCTTCGGTAACCCTAACCCTATCGATGTCTATATAAACCGAGGGAGGTAGCCATTAGGTTTAGAGCTACATTTATCACCTCATAGCCTTAGGGTTTAACTCATGCTGATCTCGAGGCAGATCTACTCTGTAAACCACGTTATACATTCAATACAATCACGCAGGTCGTAGGGTTTTACCCCTCCGAGAGGGCCCGAACCTGGGTAAACATTGTGTTCGTCGTCCCTTGTTACCCATCGATCCTAGATCCACAGCTCGGGACCCCCTACCCCAAGGTCTGCCGGTTTTGACACCGACATTGGTGCTTTCATTGAGAGTTCCGTTGTGGGATTGCCAAAAGAGTCGATGGCTCAACCGGTCGACGGAGACCACACCCATACCGAGGGCTTCATCGCCCTTGATCACCTCCTCGTCTTCGGCGGCATATTAGTGCGCGCCAATCCCACTAGTCTCCTCAAGCAGATCGAAGGCTTCACCCCCACTGAAGGACTCATTGGTTCAGGGGCATCGACCCCAGGACCGGAGAACTCATAGAAATCCGGTATCTCTCAGAGTCCGGCCCTGAAGCCTGACTCCGAAGACCGCCCGTAAGGTCTCCTGCCGAATCGTGGGAGTGCCCGGCGCCCCCGTGCGTCCAGCCGGCAGATCAGTTGGTGGATCTGTTCGCGCAATGAGAATCTCGGTTATCAAGCCCACGACCTACGATCGGATCGGGCTTAAACCCGATGACTGAGAAATCAACACCCCTCCGGTCACGCACCTCGTCGCCACAGTCGAAGAGGCCCAGGAGGGGCCATAGCCTTGCAAGCTAAGGACGGTGTACACTCTAATCCCCAGCTCGGAGTCAGACACCAGCCTGGATGTACGTCCGGACATAACCCCCAGCACAAGTCCCGACCTCGAGCCTATCCGGCCGCACACAAGTTCAGTCTGAGACCTATGCGGTCAGAACCAGACATAACTCAACCACCCATCAAGGATAGTCCAGGTCCACGGCAGGAGGGAATCCTCGAAATTTTCCCGCCCGCCCACCACACGTAATATAATCCGGACTTGGGAAACCCAGACATATGGGACCTCATGTATGTCAAACAGTTGCCAAACGAGACAGTCCACCATTATTGGGCTAGATTTCTCCTCGTAAAGAACAGGATAGCACCCTTCTGCGAAAAAGATATAATTAATGCCTTCCAGTTTAACTGTAGGCACGAGGGCCTCTTAAACGCCCTCGCGCGTCGCCGAATTCAAAGCTTCATCGAACTATCAAACATGGCACGCAAATATTGCGCCATGGAGGGCATGTGGAGGGCGCAACAGCTGAACATGGGGCCACAGCCCGCCGTGCGTTGATACGTCTCCAACGTATCTATAATTTTTGATTGCTCCATGCTACTTTATCTATTGTTTTGGACTATAATGGGCTTTATTTTCCACTTTTATATTACTTTTGGGACTAACCTATTAACCGGAGGCCCAGGCGTAATTGCTGTTTTGCCTATTTCGGTGTTTTGAAGAAACGGAATATCAAACGGAGTCCAAATGGAATGAAACCTTCGGGAACGTGACCTTCTCACCGAACGTGATCCAGGAGACTTGGACCCTACTCCAAGGAGTGCCAGAGGCGGTCACGAGGGTGGGGGGCGCGCCCAGAATCTTTGTGCTCAGTGCCCGAATTGTTAAAAATCACCAGAACGTGATAAAATAGTGATTCCAATTGCTTCTGATCAATAAACAAATTTTCCAGGTCGTCTAGTTTTGGTAGAATTTTTTGGGTTCCAGTAGTTTGCGTTAGTTACAGATTACTACAGACTGTTCTGTTTTTGACAGATTCTGTTTTGCGTGTGTTGTTTGCTTATTTTGAGGAATCTATGGTTAGTAAAATATTTTATAATCCATAGAGAAGTTGGAATACAGTAGGTTTAACACCAATACAAATAAAGAATGAGTTCATTACAGTACCTTAAAGTAGTCTTTTGTTTTCTTTCTCTAACGGAGCTCACGAGATTTCTATTGAGTTTTGTGTTGTGAAGTTTTCAAGTTTTGGGTGAATTCTTTTGATGGATTATGGAACAAGGAGTGGCAAGAGCCTAAGCTTGGGGATGCCCATGGCACCCCAAGATAATCCAAGGACACCAAAAAGCCAAAGCTTGGGGATGCCCTGAAGGCATCCCCTCTTTAAATCCACTTCCATCGGTAATTTACTTGGAGCTATATTTTTATTCACCAACATGATATGTGTTTTGCTTGGAGCGTCTTGTATTATTTGAGTCTTTGCTTGTTAGTTTACCACAATCATCCTTGCTGTACACACCTTTTGAGAGAGCCATATATGAATTGAAATTTTATAGAATACTCTATGTGCTTCACTTATATCTTTTGAGCTTGATAGTTTGCTCATAGTGCTTCACTTATATCCTTTTGAGCTTGATAATTTTTGCTCTAGTGCTTCACTTAGATCTTTTAGAGCACAGTGGTGGATTTGATTTAAAGAAACTTGATCTCTCATGCTTCACTTAGATTATTTTGAGAGTCGTTAATAGCATGGTAATTTGCTTAATGTTAATATACTTGGTGTTCAAGATATGTGAAACTTTCTTTTGAGTGCGTTGAATACTAAGATAAGTTTGATGCTTGATAATTGTTTTGAGATATGGAGGTGATAATATCAAAGTCATGCTAGTTGAGTAGTTGTGAATTTGAGAAATGCTTGTGTTGAAGTTCGCAAATCCCGTAGCATGCACGTATGGTTAAAGTTGTGTAACAAATTTGAAGCATGAAGTGTACCTGGCTTGTGCATCCTTATGAGTGGCGGTCGGGGACGAGCGATGGTCTTTTCCTACCAATCTATCCCCTAGGAGCATGCACGTAGTACTTGATTTTTGATGACTTCTAAATTTTTGCAATAAGTATATGAGTTCTTTTGACTAATGTTGAGTCCATGGATTATACGCACTTTTACCTTTCCGCCATTGCTAGCCTCTTCGGTACCGTGCATTGCCCTTTCTCACATTGAGAGTTGGCACAAACTTCGCCGGTGCATCCAAACCCCGTGATATGATACGCTCTATCACACATAAACCTCCCTATATCTTCCTCAAAACAGCCACCATACCTACGTATTATGGCATTTCCATAGCCATTCCGAGATATATTGCCATGCAACTTTCCACCGTTCCGTTCATCATTATTATGACATACATTACTTTTGTCATATTGCCATCGCATGATCATGCAGTTGACATCGTATTCGTGGCAAAGCCACCATGCATTATTTTCATACATGTCACTCTTGATTCATTGCACCATCCCATTACATCCGGGAGGCATTCATATAGAGTCATAACTTGTTCTAGTTTCGAGTTGTAATCCTCATGTTGTAATCAATAGAAGTGTGATTATCTTCATTATTAGAGCATTGCCCAAATAAAAAAAGAGAAAGGCCAAAATAAAAAAAAGAAAGGCCCAAAAAAAGAAAATAAAAGGGCAATGCTACGATCTCTTTTTCCACACTTGTGCTTCAAAGTAGCACCTTGTTCTTCATGTAGTGAGTCTCGTATATTGTGCTTCAAAGTAGCACCATGTTTTCCATATAGTGAGTTTCATAAGTTGTCCTTTCATACTAGTGGGAATTTTTCATTATAGAACTTGGCTTGTATATTCCTACGATGGGCTTCCTCAAATGCCCTAGGTCTTCATGAGCAAGCAAGTTGGATGCACACCCACTAGTTTTCTTTTGTTGAGCATTCATAGCTCTAGTGCATCCGTTGCATGGCAATCCCTACTCCCCATGTTGACATCAATTGATGGGCATCTCCATAGCCCGTTGATTATCCTCGTCAATGTGAGACTTTCTCCTTTTTGTCTTCTCCACACAATCCCCATCATCATACTCTATTCCACCCATAGTGCTATATCCATGGCTCACGCTCATGTATTGCGTGAAGGTTGAAAAAGTTTGAGATTATTTAAGTATGAAACAATTGCTTGGCTTGTCATCGGGGTATAGAAGTTGGGAACATCTTTGTGTGTGAAAATGAAGCATAGCCTAACTATATGATTTTGTAGGGATGAACTTTCTTTGGCCATGTTATTTTGAGATGACAAAATTATTTTGATTAGTATGCTTGAAGTATTATTATTTTTATGTCAATATGAACTTTTGTCTTGAATCTTTCGGATCTGAATATTCATATCACAATTAAGAAGGTTTACATTGAAATTATGCCAAAGTATCACTCTGCATAAAAAAAATCTCTTTTTATCATTTACCTACTCGAGGACGAGCAGGAATTAAGCTTGGGGATGCCTGATACGTCTCCAACGTATCTATAATTTTTGATTGCTCCATGCTACTTTATCTATTGTTTTGGACTATAATGGGCTTTATTTTCCACTTTTATATTACTTTTGGGACTAACCTATTAACCGGAGGCCCAGCCGAGAATTGTTGTTTTTGCCTATTTCGGTGTTTGAAGAACCGGAATATCAAGCAGAGTCCAAACGGAATGAAACCTTGAACGTGATCTTCTCACCGAGCGTGATCCAGGAGACTTGGACCCTACTCTAAGGAGTGCCAAAGGCGGTCACGAGGGTGGGGGGGCGCCCCCCTGCCTCGTGGGCCCCCTGACGCTCCACCAACGTACTCCTTCCTCCTATATATACCTACGTACCCCCAAAAGATCGGGGATGGAGCCAAAAACCTAATTCCACCGCCAAGAATCTTCCTCAGCATCCACGAGATCCCATCTCGGGGCCTGTTCGAGCTCACGAGGGGGCATCCACCACGGAGGGCTTATACATCATCACCATAGCCCCTCCGATGAAGTGTGAGTAATTTGCTTGAGACCTTGGGTCCATAGCTAGTAGCTAGATGGCTTCTTCTCTCTTTTTGGATCTCAATACAATGTTCTCCCCCTCTCTCGTGGAGATCTATTCGATGTAATCTTCTTTTCGCGGTGTGTTTGTTGAGATTGATGAATTGTGGGTTTATGATCCAACTTATCTATGGAAAATATTTGATTCTTCTCTGAATTCTTTTATGTATGATTAAGTTATCTTTGCAAGTCTCTTCGAATTATCCGTTTGGTTTGGCCAACTAGATTGGTAGTTCTTGCAATGGGAGAAGTGCTTAGCTTTGGGTTCAATCTTGCGGTGTCCTTACCTAGTGATGTAGAAGGGGTTGCAAGGCACGTATTGTATTGTTGCCATCGAGGATAACAAGATGGGGTATTTATCATATTGCATGAATTTATTCCTCTACATCATGTCATCTTGCTTAAGGCGTTACTGCTTTTTAACTTAATACTCTAGATGCATCTTTGGATATCGGTCGATGAGTGGAGTAATAGTAGTAGATGCGAATCTTTTCGGTCTACTTGTCTCGGACGTGATGCCTATATACATGATCATTGCCTAGATATACTCATAACTATGCTCAACTCTGTCAATTGCTCAACAGTAATTTGTTCACCCACCGTAGAATACTTATGCTCTTGAGAGAAGCCACTAGTGAAATCTATGGCCCCCGGGTCTATTCTCATCATGTCAATCTCCATCACCTTATTTACTTGCTTTGCTTTTACTTTTCACTTTGCATCTTTATACCAAAAATACCAAAAATATTATCTCTATCAGATCTCACTCTAGTAAGTGACCGTGAAGGGATTGACAACCCCTAATCGCGTTGGTTGCGAGTAGCTATCGTTTTGTGCAGGTGCGAGGAACTTGCGTGGCCTCCTTGGATTGATACCTTGGTTCTCAAAACTGAGGGAAATACTTATGCTCTTGTGCATCATCCCCTCCTCTTCGGGGAAAACCAACGCAAGCTCGAGACGTAGCAAGAAGGATTTCTGGCGCCGTTGCCGGGGAGGCTCACACAATAGCAAGTCAAGATTTGGACTCCCGACAACGAGCCATTTCTGGCGCCGTTGCCGGGGAGGCTTACGCAAAAGTCAACATACCAAGTACCCATCACAATCCCTATCTCTCGCATTACATTATTTTCCATTTGCCTCTCGTTTTCCTCTCCCCCACTTCACCCTTGTCATTTTATTCGCCCTCTCTTTCCCAATCTCCTCCTCCTTTTTCCTTTGCCTTTTTGTTTGCTCGTGTTACCATGTTCCTTCTATTTGCTTGCATCTTTGCTTGCTAAAAATCTATTGTTATGGATCCACTTAAAGTGTTCTACTTGGATCATCTTGATCCTTATCGCTCGTGCTAAAACCCCAACTAGCCTAGTTGATGGAAATCTTTAGATGAGCATGCTCATTATAAAAATCACCGTTTATGCGAAAAGGGAGACTCTTATGGAGTCAAATAAATAGATTTCTGTGTTATGCTTGGAATCTTTGTGAAATTTATGATTTTACTTGTTGCTCTAAGAACCCTAAAAGACACCTTCCTTACCTATGTGAGTTTAATGAAAATGAAACCTTATCTTCTTATGCAAAGGGTGTTTATAGTTACTATGATATCGAACAAATTGAAGAATTTGTTGCTTTTAAGGGTGCTTATGAAGTTGCTTCATTGATTGAAAAGTATGATATTACTCTCTATGAATCTGAAAATTTTGACATACTTAAATATTGCTATGAAAACTATGCTCATAATGTCTATGTCAAAGAATTTATTAAGATAATGACCGTTGCTTTGGAAGGAAATAATGATATGCATGAATCTATAGATAATGATGATTACGATGATTTGATTGAAATATCCCTTGATGAACATGATGCTTGCTATTCTTGTGGCCATGATGCCAATATTTATGAAGATGAATTTGCTATAGTTCCTTATGTTAAACATGAGATCATTGCTATTGCACCCATACTTGGTAGTTCCTTCGATGAAAAGCATGATTGCAATGATTTTACTATAAATTCTCTTGATGTCAATCATGCTAATAATATACAAAACCCTAAGCTTGGGGATGCTAGTTTTGCCATGTCTACTACTTGTTGCAATGATCATGATTGGGGTGATTCTTCTTATGATCTTGAAAATTTATTTAATCCCCATGATGAATATGAGATTGATAATAGTGTTTGCAATAATATTGAAAGTGGGTTTGGAAGAGTGTCAACTTTAGATCCCACATATTTGGATAATGTTCAATCTTATGAAGTTTTTGATAAAAGTGGGTTTGGAGAGGTCATGACCTTAGTTAATATTAATCTCACTATTTCGGAAGAGTGTCAACTTCGCATGCATGTGGATCGTGTTGAGAATATGTTATGTGATAGCTATATTGTTGAATTTTCTTATGATCCTACATGTAATTATTATGAGAGAGGAAAATATGGTTATAGAAATTTTCATGTTACTAAATTACCTCTCGTTATGTTAAGATTGCTATTGTTCCTTTCTGCTTCCTTGCATATGCTAGTTTTTGCTTGCTACGATAATTTGTTTGCCTATAATATGCCTATGCATAGGAAGTATGTTATACTTAAGTGTGTTTCTCACATGTTTTATGATGCTCTCTTTGTGCCTCAATTCTTGTCTTTCTTGTGAGCATCATTGGAATCTCAATGCCTAGCTAGGGGCGTTAAACGATAGCGCTTGTTGGTAGGCAACCCAATTTTATTTTGTGTTTTTTGTTTTTGCTTCTATTTAGGAATAAATAATCCATCTAGCCTCTGTTTAGATGTGGTTTTATCTTTTAATTAGTGTTTGTGCCAAGTTGAACCTATTGGATCTTCTTGGATGATAGTTATTTGATCTTGCTGTAATTTCCAGAATCTTTGTGCTCAGTGCCCGAATTGTTAAAAATCACCAGAAGGATGAGCCAAGCCCCCGTAATAACCATGCACCAGCCACACTGGTCCTCGACCCCATTGTCGACGGTTTCCAGCTAACTAAAGTGCTGATGGACGGAGGTAGAGGCCTCAACCTCATTTATGAGGATACTCTAGACAAGATGCAGTTCAACAGGTCTCGCATCAAACGCAGTCATACCACATTCCTGGATGTTGTGTTCGGTACACCCGACAACTACAGATCCGAACCTTTACTATTTCACATTGTGCCCTTCCGTAGCGGATACCACGCCCTTCTAGGACGTGAGGCATTCTCAAGATTTCAGGCCATACCACATTACGGGTATATGAAACTCAAGATGCCAGGGCCCAACGGGGTGATCTCTCTTAAAAGCGACTCGAGCAAAGCCTTGCGAGGCGAAAATAAGACGACATCCCTTGCCCTAGAGGCACTATCCGAAGCCCTCGCAACCAACGAGTTGACATCGCTATGAACTACAGTCGACAGGGATGGCGTGGTCCTCAGTAAAAGACAAAAGCCCACATCATTCAAGCCAGCGGATGAAATAGTCAAATTACAAGTGCACCCAACAGATCCCAATGAAACAGCGTCCATAGGAGCACAACTAGACCCCATAGTCGACGAGGCACTAAGGACATTCCTGCGTGAAAATTGGGCAATATTTGCCTGGCACCCATCAGATATGCCAGGAATCCCATGAAGGTTATCAGAGCACAACCTCAACATTCTAAAAGGCTTCAAGCCAGTGAAACAAACCCTGCGCTGATTTTCTGAACCCAAACGGCAGGCCATGGGCGAAGATCTTGAAAACTGCTAGAGGCTAGATTCATCCGCGAGATCAAGCACCCCGAGTGGTTAGCAAATCTGGTTATGGTACCCAAGAAGGACAAGTCCTGGCGGCTCTGCGTCGACTTCAAAGACTTCAACAAAGCTTGCCCTAAGGATCCATTCCCTCTGCCGAGGATAGACCAAATCAGCGACGCCACCACCGGACACGACTCGTTATGCTTCCTTGACGCATACTCCGGATACCATCAGATCAAGATGAAGGAGTCCGATCAGGCAGCAACCGCATTCATCACCCCTTACGGCCCCTTCTGCTTTAACACCATGTCGTTCGGACTAAAAAACGCATGAGCCACATACCAGCGCATGATTCAAACATGCCTCGAAAACCAAATTGGCAGAACACTCGAGGCATATGTGGATGATGTGGTTGTCAAAACCAAACACATTGACCACCTGATAGACGACCTACGTCAAACCTTCGATAACTTGTGGGCCTACGACATACGGCTCAACCCGGAGAAATGTGTCTTCGGGGTCCCTACCAGAAAGCTACTTGGATTCATAGTTTCCCATAGAGGAATTGAAGCCAATCCGACCAAAATTAGAGCGCTATCTCATCTTGCAATACCAATGGATCTTAAACATGTCCATAAGCTGGTAGGATGCGTGGCCGCTTTGAGCCGCTTCATATCCCACCTCAGAGAAAAGGCATTGCCACCCTACAAACTACTTAAAAATCCCAAGAACTTCGAGTGGACAGATGAATCAACCATGGCACTGTTGGAAATATGCCCTAGAGGCAATAATAAAATGGTTATTATTATATTTCCTTGTTCATGATAATTGTCTATTGTTCATGCTATAATTGTATTAACTGGAAACCGTAATACATGTGTGAATACATAGACCACAACATGTCCCTAGTGAGCCTCTAGTTGACTAGCTCGTTGATCAATAGATGGTTATGGTTTCCTGACCATGGACATTGGATGTCATTGACAATGGGATCACATCATTAGGAGAATGATGTGATGGACAAGACAATCCTAAGCATAGCACAAGATCGTGTAGTTAGGTATGCTAAAGCTTTTCTAAATGTTAAGTATCTTTTCCTTAGACCATGAGATTGTGTAACTCCCGGATACCGTAGGAATTCTTTGGGTGTACCAAGCGTCCTGGCAATCGGGTGGCTATAAAGGTGCACTACGGGTATCTCCGAAAGTGTCTGTTGGGTTGGCACGAATAGATACTGGGATTTGTCACTCCGTGTGACGGAGAGGTATCTCTGGGCCCACTCGGTAGGACATCATCAAAATGTGCACAATGTAATAAAGGAGTTGATCACAAGATGATGTGTTATAGAACGAGTAAAGAGACTTGCCATAACGAGATTGAACAAGGTATCGGTATACCGACGATCGGATCTCGGGCAAGTACTATACCGGTAGACAAAGGGAATTGTATACGGGATTGATTGAATCCTTGACATCGTGGTTCATCCGATGAGATCATCGTGGAACATGTGGGTGCCAACATGGGTATCCAGATCCTGCTGTTGGTTATTGGCCGGAGAGTTGTCTCGGTCATGTCTGCATGGTTCCCGAACCTGTAGGGTCTACACACTTAAGGCTCGATGACGCTAGGGTTATAGGGAATAGATATACATGGTTACCGAATGTTGTTTGGAGTCCCGGATGAGATCCAGGCCGCCACGAGGAGGTCCGGACTGGTCCGGAGGTAAAGAGGTATATATGGGAAGTCCGGTTTTGGTCACGGAAAAGTTTGGTGCTATCGATAACGTCTTAGGGACCACCGAGAGGGTCCCGTGGTCCACCTGTGGGGCCACCGGCCCCAGAGGGCTGCATGGGCCAAGTGTGGGAGGGGACCAGCCCCAGGTGGGCTGGTGCGCCCCCCACCAAGGCCCAAGGCAAAGAGAGAAGGGAAAGGGGGAAACTCTAGGCTCAGATGGGCCTAAGGCCCACCTAGTGGTGCGCCCCCCCTCTCTCCCCCTTGGCCGCCCCCCTAGATGAGATCTAGGGCTGGCCGCCACCCCTAGGGGTGGAAACCTAGGTGGGGGCGCAGCCCCTCCCTTTCCCCTATATATAGTGGGGGTTTGGGGCTGCCATACACATGAGAACATCTCCTCTTGGCGCAGCCCTACCCTCTCCCTCCTCGTCTCTTGCGGTGCTTGGCGAAGCCTGGCTGGAGTGCCACGCTCCTCCACCACCACCACGCCATCGTCTTGCTGCTGGGCGTAGTCTTCCCCAACCTCTCTCGAGGGAGTCCTGGATTAGGGGTGTCCAGGATGGCCGGACTATAACCTTTTGCCGGACTCCTGGACTATGAAGATACAAGATTGAAGACTTCGTCCCGTGTCCGGATGGGACTTTCCTTGGCGTGGAAGGCAAGCTTGGCGATACAGATATGTAGATCTCCTCCTATTGTAACCGACTCTGTGTAACCCTAGCCCTCTCTGGTGTCTATATAAACCGGAGGGTTTTAGTCCGTAGGACGAACAACAATCATACCATAGGCTAGCTTCTAGGGTTTAGCCTCTCTGATCTCGTGGTAGATCTACTCTTGTACTACCCATATCATCAATATTAATCAAGAAGGAGTAGGGTTTTACCTCCATCGAGAGGGCCCGAACCTGGGTAAAAACATCGTGTCCCTTGTCTCCTGTTGCCATCCGCCTAGACGCATAGTTCGGGACCCCCTACCCGAGATCCGCCGGTTTTGACACCGGCATTGGTGCTTTCATTGAGAGTTCCTCTGTGCCGTCGCCATCAGGAAGGATGCCTCATCCCGTCTTTAAAGACGGTACTGTTGCTAAAGGAGCTTTGGCTATCGGCCAAACTATCCGGCTAGGCGGTTTTCTTATGACCGCCTGTTTGGCCGCCGTGTCGACGATGACTTTTTGGGTCATCGAAAGCAATCTTCACGTCAACTCGGAACTCGCCGAGCAGTTAGATCCGACGGAGCTCTCTTCCTTAAACGAGCTCCTAGATCACATCGCCGCCACCGAGTCGCTACGGACTACGATCGATTGGGCCTAAACCCGATCTGAGAGAGATTAACTCTCCCCAGGTCACCCATCACGTTGCTGTGGTGGAGGAACAACGCGGCGACCCTTCATCTATCTTAAGGACTAGCTATGTGCGGATTCCCGATCCCTCCAAGCCGGATACCCGCGGAGGGGAGGACGTCACCCAAGACCTGAACTTAGAGTCAGGCAATGGGCTAGATTCATTGGACAACATCCAAGAATCGAAACTTCTGAGTTCGGAAACTCCTTGGCCCTTGAGTCTCAGATTGGGTGAGGTTTCGGATTTAATTCCACCCACCCACCCGAACATATGCGATCTATCCAAAATTAGGCAAGAGCCCGAGGAAACAAAAGACATCATTCTTGGGCGATTCCTCCGGTTATGAACAGGATAAAGGACTGCCATGAGGAAGACGCAATTTCATTCTTATGCAATAATTGCACGGACAAGGGAATCCTCAACGCCATAGGTCGCCGTGAAATTACACGGTTTCTTGACTTGGCGTCCATAGTACTAAAGTACTGTATGCGATGGAAAGCGCTGGAAAGCGAAGTAAGATTTTGGGACAATCACATACGAATACAAACCCAGTCCGAGATAAAAGGGTGCATTATCGCCAGTCACTCGGGTTAAACACCAAAAAACAAAAACCCCCTACAGGGCATGGAACCATACTGGTGGGATGGCTCAATGGACCCTGTAAAATTCATAGTACAGAGGGCGCCACACCAACTCATAGCCTCAGAGCATGTTGGATACTCCGGCAGGTGGCCAAAAGTGGCGAAGAGCTTCTAACCCCGAAATCCACAGTACCGGCCGGGGATACCGATGCACGGTATTAACGGTCTTTGAGATTTTCGCATCAAATAATATGCTGAAATGAATGTCGGCGTTCTGGGAACGGGGGTACCCAGACTTGCCTGCCTGCGGCCTGCGGCGTGGCTCAAGGGGTGGCCCAGCACGGCCCATCTTCATCAGCACGAGCTCAAGACCCTCGCGAGGGGCCAAGCCTCGCGGGGCGGACGACAGGAAGCTTCCTCAAGCCACGACCTCTTGGTGGCTCGTGAGGAGGCGGAGAGATCAAGGCGGGGTACCTCACGAGGTGCCCATGGCGCAACCATGACGACCAAGAGGCGCTAGGCGGGCGCCGGCCGCACTGATGTCCTCATTTCCTCTTTGGTGCAAAGGGGGCAAGCGCGGCCGAGCATCAAGCAAAGGCATCCGTTTGATTGCAACAAGACCAGGACCGTCATAGCGGCAGGAAGGAAGTCATCGTGGAGCCCAAGCGGCATCACCACGAGCCTTTGACGGCGAGGACCAACTTTAGTCAGGATAAGTGTACTGGATGTTCCCCTTCAAAATGGCCAATTGTTGGCGTCCTTCCCGCTCAATATTTGGGAAGAGGCCCAGGGCCCTTGCCTATAAATAGGACTAGCCACCCCCAGGGTAGATGTCGGATTGCGGGTTCCGGCAGACCATTGAGGTTCGAACACTGGGGTGTGTGCGGAGATCCAACCCTCCACCGTCTCGCACCTCGCCAAATCGCTGGGACCTAAACTACTAGACGGAACAACACAAGAGACACGAGATTTATACTGGTTCGGGCCACCATTGTGGTGTAATACCCTACTCCAGTGTGTGGCGTGGTGGATTGCCTCTTGGGCTAATGAGGAACAATACAAGGAAGAACAGCCTCGCGAGGGTCTATTCTTGGCGGGTGTGATGAACTGCTAGGTGGTCTTCAGTCGCTCTAGCTACTGGTTCCTTGATGAGGATTCGGGTCCCTTTGCCCTGGGGGTGGCTACTCCTATTTATAGGCGAAGGCCCTGGGCCTCTTCCCAAATATTGAGCGGGAAGGGCGCCAACAATTGGCCATTTTGAAGGGGAACAGCGGGTACACTTATCCTCGACTAAAGTTGGTCCTCGCCCGCCAAAGGCTCTGGTGATGACGCTGCTTGGGCTCCACGATGACTCACCGTTGGGTCTTGGTCTTGTTGCATCAAACGGATGCCTTTGCTTGATGCTCGCCGCGCTTGCTCCTTTGCACCAAAGAGGAAAGGAGGACACTACGCGGCTGGCGCCCGATCGGGCGCCCTTGGTCATCATGGCTATGCGTCATGGGCACCTCGCGAGGTACCCTGCCTTGAACTCTCCGCCTCCTCATGAGCTAGCTGACGAGGCCGTGCTCGAGGAAGCTCCTTGTCGCCCGCCCCCATGAGGCTTGGCCTCGCGAGGGTGTTGAGCTGCGTTGATGAAGATGGGCCGTCGCCTCCATCGAGCCACGCCCGCAGCCGCAGTGCAAGTCTGGGACCCCTGCCCACGCCGACAGAGCCCCCGGCCCATGGCGCGCCGAACTTGGCCGAGCGAGGCGAAAGGGCAAGTGCGGCGTCACGGGCCCTAACAGCTCATGACCTTGGGCACCGTGGCGGTTGATTGGACGCATGCGCCTTCCCCACGATGCCTCGGTAACCACCCGGATGCGACAAGTCCACGCATGCGAGCGGTCATGATTACCGGTGATCGTGGAGGCCGACGGTTGGCCTTCGCGGCTATAAGTACGGAACGGCGTGCGCCCTTCCAGTCTATCCTTTCTTGTCTCTCCTTCTTCTCCATGGCTCCACCAAGGAAGTTCTCGGCCGCAGAGAAGGGGAAGGGCCATCAGGTCGAGTCTTCCCCTCCTCCGCCTAAGCATGGTCGAGGTTGCCCTCGCAAGCATCCCGTGGCCTCCACGGCGGTCCCCCGCTGTCGTGGAGGAGGCTCTCAGCGTGGCGACGAGCGGCCGGCCATGGTTGGAGGGCGTGCCCCAGCCGCGTGTCCCCCGAGGCCGCGCCTCCATGCTGCTGAAGCGCTGCCGGAGTTCATGGTGTGGGCGGAGGAGCCGTCCGGCGTCCGGCTTCAGCTCTCGCGCTTCCTCCTGGGTGAGCTCCCAGCTGGCGCCCTGGGCGGCCTCTGGCTCCAGGCGGATGGCTGCTGCAGCCGGGCTTCATGGGCTTCTCTGGAGATCTACCTCTGAGGAACACTGCTCGACCAGCAGGTGGCGGGCGTTTCGCTCAGCGTGGTCTTCGCCGCCGGTGCTCCCTGCACTTCAAGTACGACGACGACGCCACCCTCTACGTGAGGGTGTTCGGGGAAGACGGTTGCCGCATGGGGTGCTGCCCTGAAGACGACGACCATGGCCGAGGACTCAGCCCCTGCGTGGATGGAGAGGGCAGCATGTGGGCGGCTGGCGATGCCCGTGACTCCTCAAGCTTCACTAGTTCTTCTTCGGGTGGTGGTTCTTCCAGCCGGTGACAGCCCCCACACCGCCCAGCGTCGCTTGGGGGGTGGCAACGGTCCTTCGCCGCCCAGCGCCCGGTGAAGCGCGAGAGGGAGTCCGCCTGAGCTCCGAAGACGGCTTGAGCCTTCCAAGAGGGTCGGCACGGGGCGTGCTTCACCTGCTTTTGTCCTCTTCCTTTCTTTTCTCCTGCGTAAAAAGGGAACAATGTGTGGCCCCGTGGGGGCGCGTTTAGGTCAACGCCGTTAATTATTGTACTGCTTTTGTTATCCTGATACTGTTCCTTTCTGTCGTGCGCCCATTCGCAAGTGAACCCCAGTCGTGGCCGCGGGGGCGACCGATCCAGGCCCCGTGTTCGCGTTGTGCTGCCCGTGAGGCATGGTCAGGAGGGGTGTTCCAGCTATGGACCAGGGCCGTGAAAACTTGAGCTATAGGGGTAGGAACGCTCGCGAGGGCTCCCGAGGCTTCTGCCTCGCGAGTCCCCACGCAAGAGAAATCGAGGCGGGGAGGCGAAAAAGATCGAAGAACCACGGACCAAAAGATGGCGATAGTTTCGATAAAAACTCCAAATGGGAATAACTAGTCAACTGCGAGAAAGCAAATGAAAAGGCGGCGTCCGGCACCTAGTCTAGTCTTGACGACTTCTCACCAGCGATGGAGCTAAGTCTGCTGCCTTTGGGCGTGGGAGGAGCCCGGGGCTGAGGCCGGCACTCCTGAGACTCGAGGCGTGTACAACCCCAACTCATTATTACGTGAGAGTGTCACGGGCGGCGAGCTTCACAGGCGTTGGCCCTCTTCACAGGCTCCGGGCCTTTCTTCTGGGAAGCAAGCTTCACGGGCATTGGCCCTCTTCACGGGCGCCGGGCCCTTTCCAGAACGCGACAACTTCACAGGCGTTCGCCTTCTTCACAGGCTCTGGGCCTTTCTCGAAAAAGATGAGCTTCACAGGCATTTCGTCTTCTTCACAGGCACTGGGCCTTTTCCAAAAAGGATGAGCTTCACAGGCATTCGCCTTCTTCACAGGCACTGGGCCTTTTCCCAAAAGGATGAGCTTCACAGGCATTCGCCTTATTCATAGGCACTGGGCCTTTTCCAAAAAGGATGAGCTTCACAGGCATTCGCCTTCTTCACGAACCGGGCCTTTTCCAAAAGGATGAGCTTCACGGGCATGCGCCTTCTTCCACGAGCACCGGGCATTTTCCCAAAAGGATGAGCTTCACGGGCATTCGCCTTATTCACGAACCGGGCCTTTTCCAAAAGGATGAGCTTCACGGGCATTCGCCTTCTTCACGAGCACTGGGCCTTTTCCAAAAGGATGAGCTTCACGGGCATTCGCCTTCTTCACGAACCTGGGCCTTTTCCAAAAGGATGAGCTTCACAGGCATTCGCCTTCTTCACGAACCGGGCCTTTTCCAAAAGGATGAGCTTCACGGGCATTCGCCTTCTTCACGATCCTTTGGGCCTTTTTAGGGGTAAAACCTCTGGAGGTGCTTTGGATGTTCCACGCGTTACGTATAGGTACTCCCTCTTGAGTCTCCAAGCGCCGGGCGGGCACTGGAAACATGAACAACCTTGAGCGGGCCCTCCCACATGGGAGAGAGCTTATGCAGTCCCTCCACGGAGAGGACCCGTCGAACACGAGGTCCCCTACCTCGAGAGTTACAGGCGGATGTTGCGGCGGTGGTATCTTGAGTGCTGCTGGTACCTCACCGCTTTCGCAGCGCAGCTTCTCGGCAACGCTCCTCCCCGGCCACGAGGGCCGTCCCGCATGGCGTCTGCGGCGTTTCGCCGAGCGCCCGGGACCCACGGATCGACGTTGACCTCGTGAGGGAGGACTGCCGGCTCCGTGAACCGTGAAGAAGGGGTCTCTCCGGTTGGCTTGGTTGCGGTTGTGCGGATGGACTACAACACGGACGGAAGCTTCGTCATACCAGCCTCTCGCCGCAGGCCTCCGGTTTCTTCTTGAGCGTCCTGGTCTTGAGGCCTCTCGGGACCTCCGTGTTAGCCCGCTCGGCCTGTCCATTGCTGCGAGGTGTGCCACCGGCGTAGCATATCTGCGTCCCAAGGTTAGCGCAGATGCGTTTTGAAAAAGGTTCTTGGTGAACTGCGAACCGTTGTCGGTGATGATGCGGTTCGGTACTCGAACCGGCTCACGATGCCCTTGACGAACTTGACCGCAGAACCAGGAGATGGTGCGGACGGCCTCGACTTCGCCCACTTGGTGAATTTGCCCACGGCGGCGTAGAGGTAGCGATAGCCCCTGGCGCCCAAGGAAAAGGGCCGGGATGTCCAGCCCCGGACGCGAATGGCCAAGTGAGGGGATGGTTTGCAAACCTCCTGGCTGGTGGTGGATCTGCTTGGCATGGAATTGGCAAGCCTCGCAAGCCTTCACGAAGTTCAACAACGTCATTGGCGCGATGGGCCAATAGAAACATTGCGGAACACCTTGCCGACGAGGGCCCGTGACGACGAATGGTGCCCACAATCTCCACCATGTATATCTGCCGCCAGTTCCTTCCCTGTTCCCTGGTGACGCCTTGCGAGGATACGTCGTTTGGTCGTTTCCGGTAGAGCTCTCCATCCATGATGCTGTATGCCGTGGCTTGCCGCGCCACACGCTCTGCCTCCTCCTCCTTCTCCGGCAAAGTTCCATGCGTTAAGTAACTCTTGAGCTCCGTGATCCAGCACCCCTCTTGAGGTTCCATCGTTAGGAGCAGGCCTGCTCCTGAGGCCGGGCCCACAGTGGGGCTCTGAGGCAGGTGGTGAGGGAGCTCCACCCGAGGCTGTCGCGTGCTTGATAATAGCGGCAGGCTGAGGGCTTGAAGAGCCGTTCCTCAAAGGCGCCCGGCTCTGGGGTAACCTCCTGGAGGCTCGTTTGGCGATGTCGTCGGCCTCTTGATTGGTGCCGTGGGGCACGTCTTTGCAGCTCCAACCCCGTAACTGTTTCTCCATCCTGCGGACCTCCATAAAGGTAGGCCTCCATGTGTTCATCTCTTGGCTCGTACACCTTGTTGGAGAAATTGGCGAGGAGCTGCGAATCGCCCTTGATGGCAAGGCACTTCACCCCGAGGCTGCGGCAGCCACCGGACCCGCTTCTCGGCCCCTCGTGATTCTGCTATATTGTGGAGACCTTCTCGCCCTACTTTCGAAAGCAGAGCTGCACGGCATAGTAGAGCTTGTCCTGGCGGGAGATATGAGCACCGCTCCAGCCCAGCCTACTGTCTAGAGAATGCTCCGTCAAGTACATGACCCAACCTTCGGTGCTTTGCTTCACAGGGAGAGGATCGATCCTCGCCCGGCCACGAGGCCGGTGCTTACATCCATTCGGCCATGAAATCTGCCAGCGCGGACCCCTTGATGACTCTGGTTGTGCTAAACTCGAGCTGGAATGCTTGCAGCTCAATGTTCCACTCGGCGACCCTTCCGGCCGAGTTGGGGCTCCTGAGCACCCTCTCCAGGGGGTATGCCGAGACAACCTTGATTGGATGACCACGGAAGTAGTGCGCAGCTTGCTGAAGCCACCAACAGCGCTAGGAGGAGCTTACGTGGCATGGGGTATCGTGCCCTCGCATCCCGTAACCTTTGTCTTGATGAAGTACACGGGTGCTCGGCGAGGCTAGGGGCGTCGGTCTTGGTGGCGTCTTCGGAGGCTGTGGTGCCTCCCGAGGTGTGGCGCCTCGAAGCTGGGTGCTTGGATGGAGGCCTCTCCCGCCCTTGGTGTGCTTTCTGCTGCGACGGCTGATCTTCTTCCGTTCTTGGTGCGGCTTCTGAGTTCCTTGATTCGGCCTTGCTTTAGCTCGGGTGGCAGCCGTGGTCTTGGCTTTGACGTTCCTTCCTAATCGCCACGGGGCTGCGCTAGCGAGTAGGGAGTGGCGGCGGTAGAGTACCAAGGGCTCCCTGAGGGCGTGGGGCCACCATCCTTTGGAGGGCTGGTCGGTACCTCTTGAGGTCTTGGAACGCTTTGTCGGCCTCTTGATCCTCGAAGGGCCCCTTTTCTTCATCGGTGGAAGAAAGGCAGCGCCCGCTCCCCAATCGGGAGATGAAACGGCCCAGCTCCGTTCTGGCGCCCGTGAGCTTCTGCATTTCCACGAGGGTCTTTGGTGGGCTCATGTCCTCAAGCGCCTTGACCTTTTACGGGTTTGCCTTGATGCCTCGGTGGGACACGAGGAAACCGAGGAGCTTGCAGGGAACTCCAAACCCCCACTTCTCCGGGTTGAGTTGCAGGCTCACTGCGTTGAGGCTCGCGAAGGTTTCTTCCAGGTCTTGTATCAAGGTCTTGGCCTCGCGAGACTTCACCACGATGTTGTCGACGTAAGACTCGACATTCTTCCCGAGCTGTGGGCCCAAGGTAATGTGCATGAGCCGCTGGAAGGTTGCCCCCGCATTGCGCAGCCCGAATGGCATGCATGTATAGCAGTACACTCCACACAGGGTTAAGAAGGACGTCTTTTCCACGTCTTCCACCGCCATCTTGATCTGGTGATACTCGGAAAAGGCATCCAAGAAGCATAACAGGTCACACTCGGCGGTGGAATCGACGATCTGGTCGATGCGAGGGAGCGGGAACGGATCCTGCGGGCATGCCTTGTTGAGGTTGGTGAAGTCGACACACATGCGCTCCTTTCCTTCCTTCTTTGGCACCACCACGGGGTTGGCCAGCCAATCTGGGTATCGGACCTCGCGAATAACCCCCGCGGCTTCTAGCTTGCGGGTCTCTTGGACGATGAAGGCCTGCTTTTCGGTGGACTGCCTTCTCGTACCTTCACAGGACGCACGTTGGGGCACACGTTGAGGTGGTGCCCGATTACGCCCCGTGGGATCCCCGCCAGCTGATCGGGCTCCCAGGCGAACACCTTCTTGTTCGCACGCAGGAACTTGACCAGGGCTTCCTCCTTTTCGGGCTCGAGGTTGGCGCCTATGGTGAAGGTGGTGTTTGTGGACCCGTCCTCGTCGACAGGTATCTGCTTGGTCTCCGGCTTGTCTTGAGTGAACAACTGCTTCTTCTTGGTCGGCGCAGCCCCCTTGGGCTTGAGGGCTTCCGCATCAGCGGGCTGCTGCTTGACCGCCGTCTTGAGAGGGCGAGCCCGAGCTTCATGGCGCACCTTTCTATCCCGGGCGCAGTGAGGACGCCTCCTCCGGGCATCTTCATGAGGTTGTACCCGGGTGGGTTGCGGCCATGAATTTGGCCAATGCTGGATAGCCAAGGATGGCATTGTAGGGGAGGCCGATGGGGGCGATGTCGAAGTCGACCAGTTCCGTCGCGGAAGTTATCGTAGGTGCGAAAGGTCACCGGAAGCAGTTGCCCCAAGGGCGGATGACCCTCCTCCTCGCCCGAAAAAGGCTGGCTGGGCTGCTGCTCCACAGGTATCTGAGAGGAGGTTGAAGGCCTCGGCCGAGAATGCGTTGAGGCCGACGCCCGTCGATGAGGGTCTGGTGACGGCAACTGGCGGATGGTGGGTGTCAGAGCATGGGGAGCGCACCCGAGCCGGCCGAGTTGGTGGGGGGTCGAGAGTCGAAGAGTCAGCCCGGCCGACGGCTCCGTCCGGCCCGAGGGAGCCCCGCAGCGTGGAGGCGACGACCCGGCGGACGAATGTCTTGACATGGCGGCTGGAAGGCGGCGCTGCGGAAACCGCCAGGGAGGCCGCGACGGCCGGAGGAACGCTGCGGCAGGCGGGTGATGAGGAAGCTGCGCGGCTCCTCTCCAGAGGTCGCCGAGGAGCGCAGGGACGATGCTTGCTGCCCGTTCCCTGCCGGGTCGGTGGCGGTGTCGACAGCGGGCGGCGAGGAACGACGAGGGCACCCGCCGCCGGAAGCCGTCCGGGCGACATGGAAGGCGAGGGCGGCTCGGCGCTCGGCGCGAGCTCGACGAGCGTCAGACATGGTTGCGGTGGTCGGGGAAGAACGAGGCGACGGAAGGCAGATTCCGGCGCACCCCTACCTGGCGCGCCAAATGTCGGATTTCGGGTTCCGGCAGACCCTTGAGGTTCGAACATTGGGGTGCGCACGGAGATCCAACCCTCCACCGTCTCGCACCTCGCCGAATCGCTGGGACTAAAACTACTACCGGAACAGCACAAGAGACACGAGATTTATCTTGGTTGAGGCCACCATTGTGGTGTAATACCCTACTCCGGTGTGTGGTGTGGTAGATTGCCTCTTGGGCTGATGAGGAACAATACAAGGAAGAACAACCTCGTGAGGGTCTGTTCTTGGCGGGTGCGATGAACTGCTAGGTGGTGTTCTTCGCTCTAGCTCTTGGTTTCTTGATGAGGATTCGGATCCCTCATACAGGGGTGGCTACTCCTATTTATAGGCGAAGGCCACAGGCCTCTTCCCAAATATTGAGCGGGAAGGCGCCAACAATTAGCCATTTTGAAGGGGAACAACGGGTACACTTATCTGACTAAAGTTGGTCCTCGCGCCAAAGGCTCACAGTGATGGCGCTGCTTGGGCTCCACGATGACTCCCTTCCGGCCGTTGGACTGGTCTTGGTCTTGTTGCACCGAAAGCGGATGCCTTTGCTTGATGCTCTCGCCTGCGCTTGCTCCCTTTGCACCAAAGAGGAAAGGAGGACACCCTTGGTGGCGCCCGGCCCAGCGCCCTTGGTCATCATGGCTTGCGTCATGGGCACCTCGCGAGGTACCACCTTGAAATCTCCGCCTCCTCATGAGCCAGCTTGACGAGGCCGTGCACGAGAAGCTCCTTGTCGCCCGCCCAGCAGGTCTTGGCCCTCACGAGGGTCTTGAGCTTGCGTTGATGAAGATGGGCCGTGCTGGGCCTCCTTCGAGCCACGCCGCAGGCCGCAGGCAGGCAAGTCTGGGGACCCCCGTTCCCAGAACGCCGACAATAGAGGCAGCTCGGGCCGGATCCTGTAGATAGAGCATAATCCAAGGAGAGAGAGAGAGAGAGAGAGAGAGAGAGAGAGAGAGAGAGAGAGAGAGAGAGAGAGCGAACTCCCCCTAGCAGTTCGTCGGACCGACCAAGAACAGACCCTCGCGAGGCTGTTCTTCCTTGTACGGTTCATCATCGACCCAGAGGCAATCCACCACACCACACACCTTTGGAGTAGGGTGTTACACCACAATGGTGGCCCGAACCAGTATAAACCCTGTGTCTCTTTTGTTGTTCCTTTCATAGTTTAGATCCTAGCGAGGCTGCGAGGTGCAGGTAGGTAGAGGGCGAAATCTCCGCGCGCACCCCAGAGTTTGAACCTAGAGGGTCTGCCGGAACCCGAAATCCAACATTTGGCCCGCCAGGTAGGGGTGCGCCGAAATCCGCCTTCTGCCGCTTCACGCCCCGTCGCATCATCATCATCATGTCCGGCGACTAGGCAGGCAACCCTGATCCGTGGGCGGCTTTGGCTCGCCCTGTGAGCCGCTTCGCCCAGGCGACCCCATGCCCCAGGCAGCTCGCGGTCCGCAGGGCGCTGCGGGCCGTGGGCGACACGGACAGTCAACGACAGCTCTCACGCCATGGCAGGCGCGGTCGGCGGTGAGGGCCTCCAACCACGCCGCGGCCACGATGCCGTACACCCGACGGGAGCAGGGGAACTCAAGGGCCGCGCTCACGGTGGCCCGAGAGCTACTGCAATGCGAGCTGCCGGAGGCGGCCGTGGCGTCTTTGCTAGAGCGGGTGGTAGAGCTACTGGGCTTTGCTGCCTTGGGGGCTCACCCCTTCTGCACCCAATCTAGGGGTGGACTAACGAGTAGCTCGGCTCGTTAAGCTCGTACTCGTTAAGCTCGTACTCGTTAAGCTCGTACTCGTTAAGCTCGTGCTCGTTAAGGCTCGGCTCATTAAGCTCGTTAAGATTAACGAGCGAAAACCCTAACTTTCGGCTCGGCTCGTTTGAAGCTTCGTTAAGCTCGTGGCGCTTCATGGCCTTCGTTAACAGATTATAATGTGTTATGTTATACATCATGAATGTGTAGGTGCGGTTTTCAAGATGAAATATGGTGACTACAATTTTTTGCAGATGGTTGTTGCCTCATATGTCGATTAGATTGCATAGATGCGCTGAGATGCTACAAAAAGTTGTCACGTAAGATGAAAATATGTGTTGTCTTGTTACTAACGAGCTTAACGAGCTACTCGTGAAAATCGTTAGCTCGCTCGTTAAGCTCGTTAAGCTTAACGAGCTGAAATCAATGATTAGCTCTGTTCATTAAGAAGCGAGCTACGAGCTTAACGAGCCGAACTATCGAGCGTTCATTAAGCTTGCGAGCTACGAGCTTTTGGTCCAGCCCTAACCCAATCCCACCTCAGGTCTAGGGTGGCCTACGCGGAGGCCCCATGCACGCCCGCGCAGCTCCAAGCGGACTCCAAGGCCACCCCAACGTCAGCCAGGCCATCAGCACCGGGCCGGCAGCGGCGCTGCCTCCGCCCCCGGCCAACGAAGAAGGACTCGCCACGACCCATGGCCCTGGTGGGCCGCCGCGCTATCACCCCCAGGTGGGCGCCTCAAGCAGAACTGCGTGGCACACGGAGCACTACGGCGCAGCCTTCGGAATGGCGGCCCCAGAAGAGTACGTGCCCACATGATGGATCAAGGGCACGCGCATGAGGACGAACAAGGCTCGCTCCTCGGCCCAAGCTGGGGGGACGAGGCACCAGAAGCTGAGCTCTTCCAGCAGCCCCGGGAAAGCCCCGTCGGCCGCGCTGGAAGCAACGATTATCAGTACCGCTAATTCCTCAAGAGCGAGCATCGCTAACCATGGATCGCAGGAGGTACAGGTCGCCACAGTGACGGCTGCCCCACTCCGCAGCCTTCCTACCCCTCGGGAGGGAGGCGCCGGGGCTGCAGGAGAGGGCGAGATCCGGCATCACCACATGCGGCGTTCGGAGCAAGGCGTCCTCAGGAGGTAGGCCCTCTGCCGGGGAGGTATCTCAGGGCCTACCCCTGGCAGAGGACCCGTGGTCGTCGGGGGAACCGCTAGCGACCGCTCTACCCCATCAGCGGCGTCCTTGGTTTCCGGTCATCGTCGGTGGTACTAGAGTGTGGCGCAAGGCGGGGCCCTCGTCTGGCGATATGAAGCAAGGCCGGTACCTGTGAAGAAGGCCCAGTGCCTGTGAAGCTCACCGCCCCGTGACACTCTCACGTAATAATGAGTGGGGCTGTACACGCCCCGGAGTCTCAGGGGTGCCAACCTCAGGCCCTGGGGCTCCCTCCCACGCCTAGTGGCAGCACTTAGCTCCGCGCTGGTGAGAAGACGTCCAAGACTAGACTAGGTGCCGGACGCGGCTTTTTTCTGCTTTCATTGCTTTTCCCCTTGGCTGTCGTTTTCCCCCGTTGGATTTAAGTTGGATTTGAGCTTGATATTTGCATGTGTTCGGGGAAGGGGTGTTTAGTCTCGTTCGAGCAATCTCTCGCGTTCTGGTTACCACTTTGCCTCAGTTGCCTCCCCTCGTGAGCCCCTCGCGAGCGGGCCGAGCCTAGCTTGCGTGCAGCTCGGACTGCCGTCGCCGCGCCCTCTCAGGAGGTCTTCATTACAGGTTCAATGGGCTCGTTCAGGAGACCCTCGGGACACCACAGCCCTCCGCAGGCTATCTCAGGGCCCACGCGGGTAGAAGGTAAAACAAACCAGCCAGCTCGTCGCAAAGCCAGCCACTTGGCGTAGGCGTATGGGTGATGTCGCATCTACTAATACGCTGAATGCAAGTTTTTACATGAGGGGCTCCCCCTCCCAAAATTCTCTTACAACCTTCAGGGCAAAGCCCGAACTCTATCTACGCAAGGTAAGAAAGCAGGGACAACACGCAGTCAGTCGGATAAATCCCCCAATGCATCCTCAGGGGCACCTCCTGAACCGTCGCTGGCGTCGCTGGCCTCGCCATCGCTCCCCGCGTTGCCGTCAGCAGCGTCAGGGCCGTTCACCACGCCGCCTTCATCAGCAGCCATGACCACGCCGTCGTTATCAGAAGCGAAGGCCCTGACAAGGGCATCCACATTGTCTTCCACCCAGTGCGCCAGGTCGCCCGGGCGGCCTGGTCTTGAAGCGATGGCGGCGTCAAAATCGGGTTGGGGTCCATGTTCAAGATGGCTGAAGAAAGCGAGAAAAGCGGCGCCCGAGCGGGCGCGACTCCTCCTCCACCAACCTGTTGGCTCGACCGACCGCACCTCGGCTGCGTCACCTGCGTCGGTGAAGAACCGAAGGTTGCCGGCATAGTTGATCGCGTGAGGCTCGCCAACGGCCGCCTCACAGATGTTACCCAAGGCCGTGTTAGCTCTCTCCCGGAGCGTGGAGAGCATGGGGCCATGCTCGTGCTCCAGGATCCGCCGCTGGCGTATCTCGTCCTCGTTCTGCCACACAATGGCCTCAGCCTCGTCCACCCGTTGACGGAGAAGGAGTGCCTCGGCGCGGGAGGTAGTCAGCTCCTCCTGCGCCGCGCCAAGGGCGGCCCGGGAAGCGTCGGCCCGCCGCGTCACTTCATCCAGCTTGGCCCTCAGGGCGGCGGTCCTACCTTCAGCCTCGACCCTGATCAACCCCAGCCTCTCATCGAACTCGCGCTCAAGGTTCGAGCGGGCCGTCACCACCCGGCGTACAACCTCTTCCAGGACTCGGGCCTCCCGCGCAGCGACGTCATCCTCCGCCTGCGTCACCAAGTGCTCCCTCGTCTCCAGACGCTCAAGATCGCATGCGCGTTCGGCAGCTTCCAGCGTCAATGCCTCCTCACGCCTCTGGAGCTCTGCCTGGTCGACCGAAGCCACCTTCATCGACGCAAGGGCCGTCTCACGCAGCTCCACCAGCTGCTCCAGGGAATGGCACCGGGCCTGGAGTTCCCGCGCCCGCTCCTCCACCGCCTCACGCCGCCGGTCAACCTCTCGGGCCTCCTCGACGACCCGGGAATGGGCCTCCCGAGAGGCCGCCAGCGACGCCTCATCTTCCTCATTGTTGAGGTCACGCTGGTGGCGTGCAAGGGCAACAGCCGCCTTCAGTTTGCGCCTCTCTACAGCCAGGCGCATGCCCTCAGCCTCAAGGCGCGCGTCTTCATCAGCGAGCTCTTCACCAAGCAGGCTCACCGCATCAGCCGCACTCCGGAGAAACCCTTGGCGAAGAACGCGACGCTCCCGGGCGCGCTCGAGCACATCTTCTGCGTCACCATCCGCCCCAAGTAAGCGCGGAGGACCATGAATCAGCACTCCCCCTCTGGGCAGGGGGCTGGGGGCTGGCGCCCTCGCGATGACCGGGCACGCCTCGCCAGAAGCCCGGCCTGGAGCCAACCCATCCCCAAATGAAGAGCGTAGGGCTCACCTCAGCCAATCGCCATCCACGACCAGATGAGAAGCCCACGACAGGCTGGCTATGCCCCGAGAAGGCTCGCGAAGGAGGGTCGCGAGGCGCGCAGAGCCGCGATGCGCCACAGGATTGCTCATCTCTCCGACCGGCCTCACCACAAGGGCTCTGCTTGAGCTTGGAGCGCTCGAAAACGGTGGAGAGGCCGAAGCCTGGGGGGATGGCTCCTCAGCCATCTCCGTGAGCTCGGTAGGAAGGGCCCTACAGAGCAAGGATCAGCCAAATCGACGGGAGGATAAGGAACTAGGAAAGGGGAAGGCTTACTCATCAATGGCGAAATACTTCCGGCGCTTCAACAGGCGGCAAGGGTAGTCGTCACCCAAGGCCCCCGTTCTCTTCCGGAGAGCCTCGAAGTCCATGCGGAAGCGGCCCAGGAGTTCGGCGTAGGGGTCATTCTATGACGAGGAAGAAGCATCAAGGCGGCCAGCGTCAGGGGCGTCGTCCTGACGCACGCCGCCGGTCGCCTCACCAAGAAGGGTAGCCGAGGCTCCAGGGGCCTCGGCCACAGGAGCCGCGGGCTGCGGCTCAACGCCTTCAGCCGCAGCAGTGCGGGCCTCAGGAGCTGCCACCTCAGGAGTGTCGCCTGGCGTCGTCATCCCGGCGGAGGCCCCCTCAGCCTCCGGTGGCCCATGCCTCCCTGCTCCGCCACTCGAGGAAGGACCGCAGTGGGCGACTGGAAGGGCAGTCACCACCACTGGGTTCTCGCAAGGCCCCATGAGGCCTGCGGGGCGCAGCCCCATTCGTCGAAGCTGGGCATCTGATTCACAAAGTCGTCCCTCTTCGAGCAAAAGTACAGCAAAGCCCCCCCTTGCCGGATGCTGCCGGGGGAAGGGTCCCCAGTCAAGACCAAGAGCACCTTCCTCAGCGCTTCAGGTGTCAGGTCCTCCTCCTGGAGCCTCATGCGATACTCATGCCCGCCGAAGGCCCACATCCGGCGGGAGTGACGCTGGAGAGGGGCAATGCAACATAGCAGGAACTCCTTCACCACCTTGGGCGCCGTCACGTCGAGCGCCCTCAGGAACGCGAAGCGATGCCAGACGAAGACGAGCCGGGGGCTCGTGAGCGTCTCTTGGCCCCAGCCTGAATTGGGGACAGCGGGCGATGTTGGCTCCGAAAGCAGGGGGCTGGGCACCCCGACATCCACGTACAACCACCGCTCGCAGAACCCAGACGCGGGCAGAGGAAGGCTGAAATCAATCCCTGAATCCGCCATTTCTGGTGCGGCAATGAAGCTCACGCACCCCGAGCATTGGGTGGGGTCGACGAGGCGCAAAGAAAAGAAGTGACGCAGCAAGGCAACTGAAGGAGGGATGTCCATCATTGCCTCACGAGCCAAATGGATTCAGGACCCAAATGCATCATATGGATCTGGTAATGGGAAAGCACAGTGTTGAAGAAATTGGAAAAGGAGGGAACCAGTCCATACAGGCGTATGCGAAATACCGCACCTCTGTGGCGATTACATCGTCAATGGAGAAGTGAGACGCGGGCCAGGCCGTCATCCTCCCGCACTCGTTGAAGATAGTAGCCAGAGCAGAGCTGACCTTGGCCAAGCCTTCTCGGTTGAGTATGATCGACCGATTGACGGCAGGAGCCGTCGACGAGGCGAGCGAGGCGGAGGCACATGCTTCTTCCCTTTCCCCTTCTTCGTCGGAGCCATAGCAACGGGAATGGGGAGGATTCGAGATTGGATTGGAATCGGAGACTAGAGCTCGAGAGGTGGAAGAGCAGGGGATGGTCGAGCAGCAAAAGAGGAACGACTGTGTGCAACCACGGGTCCGCCTAGCTGGGCGCAAAATAAGGGGGCATGGGGGAACAGGGCCGCCCACGTCCAATCAACTGCCACGCGGCGCCCGAGACCGCAGGCTGTTAGGGCCCGCGGTGCTTCGCACTTGCCCCTTCGCTTATCTGCTCAGCCAAGTCCAGGCGCGCCTTGAGCCCCGGGGCTACTGTCGGCGTTTTGGGAATGGGGGTACCCAGACTTGCCTGCCCGTGGCCTGCGGCGTGGCTTAGCATGGCCCATCTTCATCAGCACGAGCTCAAGACCCTCGCGAGGGGCCAAGCCTCGCGGGGCGGACGACATGAAGCTTCCTCAGGCACGGCCTCGTCAGGCTGGCTCGCGAGGAGGCGGAGAGATCAAGGCGGGGTACGTCGCGAGGTGCCCATGTCGCAAGCCATGACGACCAAGGGCGCCAGGCGGGCGCCGACCAGCGTCCTCCTTTCCTCTTTGGTGCAAAGGGGGCAAGCGCAGGCAAGAGCATCAAGCAAAGGCATCCGTTTTGGTGCAACAAGACCAGGACCGTCGCAACGGCAGGAAGGAATTCATCGTGGAGCCCAAGCCGGCATCACCACCAGAGCCTTTGACAGGCGAGGACCAACTTTAGTCAGGATAAGTGTACTGGATGTTCCCCTTCAAAATGGCCAATTGTTGGCGCCCTTCCCGCTCAATATTTGGGAAGAGGCCCAGGGCCCTTGCCTATAAATAGGACTAGCCACCCCCAGGGTAGAGGCAGCTCGGGCCAGATCCTCCAGATAGAGCATAATCCAAGGAGAGAGAGAGAGAGAGAGAGAGCGACTGAACTCCCCCTAGCAGTTCATCAGACCGCCAAGAATGCATCATGAGGCTATTCTTCCTTGTATTGTTCATCATCATCCCAAGAGGCAATCCACCACACCACACACTGGAGTAGGGTGTTACACCACAATGGTGGCCCGAACCAGTATAAACCCTGTGTCTCTTGTGTTGTTACTTTCATAGTTTAGATCCTAGCGAGGCGGCGAGGTGCAGGTAGGTAGAGGGCGAAATATCCGCGCGCACCCCAGAGTTCGAACCTAGAGGGTCTGCCGGAACCCGAAATCCGACAACGAACACTCCACAGCCTTGCCGAAGTCTACCAAGTAGCAACGATAAACCCATGGAGTGACACGGCTATTACCTTTAATGCCAGTGATGAACCTAAATTCCGAACAGCCCGAGCACCAGCCGCATTGGTCCTCAGTCCAATAGTGGACGGCTTTCGCCTTACCAAGGCACTCATGGACGGTAGGGCTGGACCAAAAGCTCGTAGCTCGCAAGCTTAATGAACGCTCGATAGTTCAGCTCGTTAAGCTCGTAGCTCGCTTCTTAATGAACAGAGCTAATCATTGATTTCAGCTTGTTAAGCTTAACGAGCTTAACGAGCGAGCTAACGAGTTTCACGAGTAGCTCGTTAAGCTCGTTAGTAACAACACAACACATATTTTCATCTTACGTGACAACTTTTTGTAGCATCTCATCGCATCTATGCAATCTAATCGACATATGAGGCAACAAACTACTGCAAAAAAATTGTAGTCACCATATTTCATCTTGAAAACCGCACCTACACATTCATGATGTATAACATAACACATTATAATCTGTTAACGAGCGCTCGCGAGCGCTCACGAGCTTAACGAGCTTCAAACGAGCCGAGCCGAGCAGGGTTTTCTGCTCGTTAATCTTAACGAGCTTAACGAGCCGAGCCTTAACGAGCACGAGCTTAACGAGTACGAGCTTAACGAGCCGAGCTACTCGTTAGTCCATCCCTAATGGACGGTGGCAGCGGATTGAACCTCATTTACGAGGAAACCCTTCAAAAATGGAAATAGAGTGGAGCCGCATTGAGCGAAGCATCACAACCTTTAGAGGAATAATCCCCAGTCGGGAAGCGTCTTTGTCTGGGAAAAATCACACTGGATGTGGTGTTAAAGCACGCCCGGATAATTACAGTCCGAGGAGGTCACGTTCCAAGTGGCCCCGTTCAGCAGCCGGATACCACGCTCTATTAGGGCGAGAGGCATTCACAATTTTTCAAGCTATACCCCATTACGGGTACATGAAGCTCAAAATGCCGGGCCCAACGGAATCATCACTCTTGCTAGTGACCGGACATAGCACTCCGCGCGAAAATAAGATGACCGCCTTGGCCCTTGAGGCACTATCCGAAGCCCTAGCGGCCGAGGAACTGATCGCTGCGCTCCACGATGAAACAGGGACGACGTGATACTCGATAAAAGATCCAAGTCCACCTCCTTTAAACCGCGGATGAAATAGTCAAATTCCAAGTCCATCCAATGGACCCTACAAAATGGCCTCCACCGAGCGCAATTAAACCCAGATGTAGACGCCGCACTACGAGAATTCCTACGCGAAAATTGGGACATTTTTGCCTGCACCCTTCAGACATGCCAGGAATCCCACGCGGCTGGCCGAGCACAGCCTAAACATCCTAAAAGGATTCAAGCCGATCAAGCAGGCTCTTCGGCGTTTCTTCGAACCTGAGACAAGCCATGGGAGAGGAGCTAGCCAAACTATTGGAGGCCGGATTCATCAGAGATATAAAACATCCGGACTGGCTAGCAAACCTGGGGATGGTACCAAAGAAGGACAAATCCTGGCGCCTATGCGTCGATTGCAAGGACCTCAACAAGGCTTGCCCAGAGGATCCTTTCCCCCTCCCCCGCATCGATCAAATTTTCGATGCTACCGCAGGACACGATTCATTGTGTTTCCTCGACGCATACTCCGGCTACCATCAAATTAAGATGGCAGAGCCTGACCAAGCCACAACGACATTCATCACCCCATACGACCCATTCTGCTTCAACACAATGCCCTTCGGGCTCAAAAACACCGGCGCAACATATCAGTGCATGATTCAGACATGTCTGGCAAACTAGATCGGCAAAACAGTGGAGGCATACGTAGATGATGTGGTCGTAAAAACCAAGCATGTCGAAACTCTAGTAGACGACTTGAGGCTCACATTCGATAACCTCCGAACATATGACATCAAGCTTAACCCGGAAAAATGCGTTTTCGGCGTACCAGCCGGAAAGCTCTTGGGCTTCATTGTATCCGGTAGAGGAATTGAAGCAAACCCAGCCAAGATCCGAGCTCTGTCACAATTGGATATCCCAAAGGACCTCAAACAAATACAAAAATTGACTGGATGCATGGCGGCTCTAAGCCGCTTTATCTCCCGCTTGGGAGAAAAGGCATTACCCCTTTATCGCCTCCTCCGGCGCACCGAACACTTCGAGTGGACGGATGCCGCGATGGCCGGACTAGAAGAAATAAAAGCCATATCGGCAACAAACCCGGTCCTGGCCGCGCCTAACATGGGCGAACCAATGCTATTATACATCGTGGCAACTCATCAAGTTGTAAGCGGTGCTCGTTGTCGAACGAGAAGCGAACGGACACAAGTTTCCCCTTCAAAAACCAGATTACTACGTGTCCACCGTCCTCACTCCATGCAAGTCACGGTATCCGCATTATCAAAAGATAGCGTACGCGGTGTTTATGGCATCCCGGAAGCTGCGACACTACTTTCAAGAGTGTTCGATAACAGTAGCCTCCGAAGTACCTCTTAACGACATTATAAACAATCGCGACGCAACGGGTCGGATTGCCAAATGGGCCATTGAGCTCCTCTCGTTCGACATAACCTATAAGCCACGACGAGCTATTAAGTCGCAAGTCTTGGCCGACTTCATCGCCAAATGTACTGAAGCCGAACTCCCTAAAGAGTACGGCACATATTCCAACTGGATCATGCACTTCGACGGCTCCAAAATGTTGGCCGGTCTGGGGGCTGACGTCGTTTTGACGTCCCCAACAGGAGATACAGTTCAATACGTACTCCAGATAATGTATACAGACTCCAACATCGCAGCCGAATACGAGACCCTTCTACATGGTCTCCGGATGGCAGTCTCCATGGGCATTCAACGCCTAGAGGTGCGCGGGGATTCGAACCTCGCGATATCCCAAATAAATGGAGTCTTTGATGCCAAGGATCCGAAAATGGCAGCTTATCGCAACGCCGTCCTAAAAATGTCAGCTAGGTTCGAAGGGCTCGAATTTCACCATATAGCTCGGGAAAACAATCAGGCGTGAGCGTCTTGGCACGCATTGGTGCAAAGCGCGATGCCGGCCCCCCAATATCTTCTTAGAGAGGCTGTTCAAGCCATCCGTATTATGGGAAGGGGAGTCCAGAAATAACAGCCCGGACCCAACCGCACTGCCCGACACCGAACATTCTAACACAACTTGAGGCTCTGCCAACGAAGTAACATCTTCAGCCCATGTAATAATGGCAGTCATTGCCCGTGGATGTAATCCATTCCTAGCCTACCTAATTAGGCAGGAACTTCCCGAGACCAAAACGAGGCACACTGCATAGTGCGGCGATCTAAAGCCTATAAAGTCCATGGGGGAGAGCTTTACAAGAAAAGCACCACCGGAGTCCTTCAGAGGTGTATCTCCAAAGAGGAAGGGCGGAATCTCCTGGCTGAAATTCATGCCGGACTCGGCGGGCACCACGCCGCAGCCCGGGCCCTTGTAAGCAAGGCCTTCCGTACAGGATTTTATTGGCCGACGGCCCGGGCAGATGCTCAGGACTTAGTCCAACGATGTGTCAGCTGCCAGCTCTTTGCTAACCAAAGCCACATGCCACCCACCGCCCTCCAAACTATACCCATCACCTGGCCCTTCGCGGTCTGGGGGATTGACATGGTTGGACCCCTTAAAGGAGGAACCCACAAGCAAAAATACCTGCTGGTCATGGTGGATAAATTCACCAAATGGATAGAGGCCAAGCCTGTTAAGACGGCCGAATCCGGACGATGATAGACTTCATATCGAGGTCGCATTACACCGTTCTGGCATCCCCACAAAGATCATCACTGATAACGGCACGAAATTTACGTCCGACGAGGTCAAACTCTGGTGCAAAAACATGGGCATCAAGCTCGACTATGCTTCAGTCAATCACCCACAAACTAACGGTCAAGTCGAGCGAGGAAATGGTCTAATTATGAGCGGCATTAAACCCAGATTAGTGCGGTCCCTCATAGAATCTAACACGCACTGAGTAGAGGAGCTCGACTCCGTACTCTAGGGGCTGCGGACCACGCCGAATCGCACCACCGGATTCACACCATTCTTTATGGTATACGGCACAGAGGCAGTTCTGCCCTGTGACATAATTCATGACTCACCTCGCGTGCGCATGTATGAAGACAGAGAAGCTGAACTCAATCGGTAGGACAGTTTGGACGCCTTGGAGGAGGAGCGTGACGTGGCAAAAGCCCGTTCCGCATTCTATCAACAGAAGGCTCGAAGATATCAAAGCAGAGAAGTAAGGGCCAAAACTTACAATGTTGGCGAGTTAGTTCTACGCCTGCCGGACAAGAAAAAGGACAAACTCAAGACCAAATGGGAAGGTCCCCTTATTATTGACCAAGTCCTGACTGGTGGAGCGTACCGTCTGCGAGATGCATCGGATAACCGACTCGAGCTGAACCCATGGAACACAGCCCGTCTCCGAAGATTCTACGCCCAGCGCCGGACTCTGTGCTCGTCTCCTTCCTCTGTCTATATTTTACACATTAGTTGTCTTATATTTCTCTCCTTCTCCCTCCCTTTCTCTTACAGCCTTTAAGGGCTCGTATAACGCCCTCGATGCGGCTATATCTCCCACATGTCGAAGCACGACTTAGAGGCATAACCGCATTGAAAGCAATGTCGCAAGTGAGGTAATCTTCACACAACCCATGTAATACATAAGGGAAAGAGATACATAGTTGGCTTATAGTCGCCACTTCACACAATACATAAATAAACATCCATCATCCAGATTACACTCAAGGTCCGACTATGGAACCAAAATAAAAGAAGACTACCCCAAATGCTACACAGATCCCCGATCATCCCAACTGGGCTCCACTACTGATCATCAGGAAAAGACACATAGTAACGACCATGTTCCTCGTCGAACTCCCACTTGAGCTCGGTTGCGTCATCTGCACTGGCATTGTCGGCACCTGCAACTGTTTTGGTAGAATCTGTGAGTCACGGGGACTCAGCAATCTCACACCCGCGAGATCAAGACTATTTAAGCTTATAGGAAGGACAGAGTTGTGAGGTGGAGCTGCAGCAAACGACTAGCATATATGGTGGCTACATTCGCAAAAGAGAGCGAGAAGAGAAGCAAGGCACGGTCATGAAGCTAGTAGCGATCAAGAGGTGATCCTGAACTACTTACGTCAAACATAACTCCAACACCATGTTCACTTCCCGGACTCCGCCGAGAAGAGACCATCACGGTTACACACGCGGTTGATGTGTTTTAATTAAGGTCAACTTCGGGTTTTCTACAACCGGACATTAACAAATTCCCATCTGCCTCATAACGCAAGGCACGGCTTTCGAAAGATAATACCCTGCAGGGTGTCCCAACAGCCCATTACAAGCTCTCACGGTCAACGAAGGATATTCCTTCTACCGAAGACCCGATCGATCTCGGAATCCCGGACTACAAGACATCTCGACAATGGTAAAACAAGACCCGACAAAAGCCGCCCGATTGTGCCGACAAATCCCGATAGGAGCTGCACATATCTCGTTCTCAGGGCACATCCGGATGAACACTATGTACGGCAACCGAAGATACCCCAAGTTGCCTCAGGGTGGCACCGCAAGTGGCTCTAGTTTGGACCAACACTCAGAGGAGCATTGGCCCGGGGGGGTTAAATAAAGATGACCCTCGGGCTCGCGAAAACCCGGGGGAAAAAGGCTTAGGTGGCAAATGGTAAAACCAATGTTGGGCCTTGCCGGACGAGTCTTATTCAAAGCGAACTGTCAAGGGGGGTCCCATAAATCACCCAACCGTGTAAGGAACGCGAAATCAAGGAACATAACACCGGTATGACGGAAACTAGGGTGGCAAGAGTGGAACAAAACACCAGGCATAAGGCCGAGCCTTCCATCCTTTACCAAGTATATAGATGCATTAACTATAGCAGATATATTGTGATATCCCCAACAAGTAAACATGTTTCAACAAGGAACAACATCTCCATGTTCCAACAAGGAACAAACTTCATCTTCACCTGCAACTAGCAACGCTATAAGAGGGGCTGAGCAAAGCGGTAACATAGCCAAACAACGGTTTGCTAGGAAAGGATGGTTAGAGGTTTGACATGGCAATATGGGAGGCATGATAAGCAAGTGATAGGCATCGTAGCATAGGCATAGCAAAAGAGCGAACATCTAGCAAGCAAAGATAGAAGTGATCTCGAGGGTATGGTCATCTTGCCTGCAAAGTTCTCAGAGTTGTCGAAAGCTTGATCCTCGTAAGCGTTCTCAACAGGTTCCTCGTTCACGTACTCGTCTCCCGGCTATACCCAAAGAAATAACACAAACAATGGAACCACAATAAATCACGGTGCAATGCACAAGCAACATGATGCAATACATGGCATGATATGCGAGATGTGATATGCAATGCATATGCGTGCTCCGGAAGGAAAATGATGAACCAGGCATCAACTTGGCAAACCAAGTATGCCGCTGGAAAGGTGAGATGATTTCGGTTGAAATCAATATAAAGATCACCGGAATCGGATGCACGGTTTGCAAATGACAAGCAAAACAAGAATGGCACAAATCTGCCATTAACAGCATGATGCCACATAGCAAACAACAAGGAATTAAGTTACTGCACCCAAACGTACCAGCAAAGCATATGGAAGTGATTTAATCAAGATGCTTGACAAAAGATGAACACTGAGTTACGGCTAAATCACACCATAACAGGTCCAAACAAGCATGGGAAAAGTGCAAAATATATCAGCTTCACAGACTTGGTGAAAATACTGAACATGGCAGAATCAGCATCAGCAAGCAATGTTCAGAGCAAGAAAACAGCATGCTACAGGAACTTATAATAGAAAAACAAGGCATGCAATGAATCTACTCAAAGCATAGAACAAAAGTCCCTTACTGACCATAATACAAAAAGGATCAGAAGATCTGATGGCATCCACGTAAACATAGCAAGTTTCGTTAACAGATTCAGCAAACAGGGCATGACATTGACAGAATTATGAAGGCATCTTCGCGAGCTCGATGCACTCACTATAGAGCATTACATGATAATATAAGCATACATCCATCAAGAAGACATGGCATAGAAGCTATACATGGCAAGAACAACATCATAGCATACACGGATCAACTACAACAACCTTGGCAAAATTGAATAACATGTAAACAATCTGCCAGGAAACATTTTATAGCAAAAGTAGAGCTCGATTGACTCAAGCTATGGCACTCCATAATTGCAAACAATAGCATGGATGGATAGAGAATAACCATATGTTCAAAATATACTGACTGAAGTATCTCGAAATAAGCATGGATCTCTCGGTAGCATCAAGTTTACATGGCATAAAAATATCAGCAAAACAGGGGCTGAAATCAGCAACATCATGAAGCCTAGTTTGCATGCTTGTGCTAGTCACTACAGAGATCAAAAAAATACATGGAATACACCCCTGTAAAGATGGCATGACATATTACAAAACACATGTAGGACTCAAGATCATAGGATACACACATCAATCATGGAAAAAATGACAAAAGTGCATGTTCTGATAAGAATCTGAAACTAACATCACATAGCCCTCTTCTAACAGAATTTCGGGCACCAAGATTAGCTCAAATTAAAATGATGCAATGAGATGAAATGATATACTCATCGAGTCGAACAATTCAGTATGCTATACACCCAAAACGGAGCCACGGGTGCAAAGTTATGGCATGATGAAAATGCAACAAAAAATAATGACAGATTAAAAGACTTGGAGGAAATTTCGGGGTAGAAGGAGAAGTCAACCGCTCGATCGGATCTAGATCCGGCTCGGGCGCGGCTCGAGGTTCGCCGGAGCGGGAGCTCGGGGCCGGAGAGGGAGAGGGCGCCGGAGGAGGGCCGGGCCAGCGGCGGCCGGGGACGACGCGAGGCGCCGGGCGACCGGGCGACGCGGACGGCAGGTAGGCAGTGGCCGAGGCGGCGGCCGGAGCGGAGGGCCGCGGTGGGCGGCGGCCGGCCGGGTCGCGGGAGCGGAGGCGCGGAGCGCGGGCGGCTGGGCGCGCCGGGAGGGCCCTGCCTGGGCCCGGCTCGTGGCGAATCGGGACCAGCCCGGGGCACGTGGGAGCCCGTGATTCGTCCGGTGGCGCGGGCGGACGTGTCCGGCCGTCCGGATTTCGTCCGACGGCGCGAAGGGAGCGGGGAGACTAGGGTTTCGTCCGGATTTCGGGGAAGGGAGCTATATTTATAGGTAGAAGGAGCTAGGAAGCTCCAAATGGAGTGTAGTTTTCGCCCACACGATCATGATCCGACGATGGAGAGCATGGAAGTGCCTTAGATGGGTTATTGGGCGGTTTTGGAGGGGTGTTGGGCTGCAACTTAAAAGAGGCCTTTGCGAGAGTCGTTAACTGCTGGAGTACCAAAGCGAGCTTCAAATGACCGAAACTTGACAGTGGTCTACGGTGGTGTACCAAGGCCACTTGGCAAACCTCGGTCCATTCCGAGAAAGTTCAGTACCCGCTCACGGAAAAATGTAAAAGGGGACGCCGGGGACATAGGAGTGCCGGATTGCAAAAGCGGACAACGGGAAAATGCTCGGAATCATGAGACGAACACGTATGCAAATGAGATGCACATGATGACATGATATGAGATGCATGACAAGAACAAAATGCAAAACAAAAGACAAAAACCCAACCACGGAGGGAATATCATATCACAATGCCGAAAATGGCAAGAGTTGGAGTTACAAATATGGAAAGTTACATCCGGGATGTTACAGCTCGTTCACGCCTTGTTCGCACACAATTGACGCTCTATCCGCGCTCGTTATACCTGGGGGCTTCCTTAACAGAAGCTTACTTATGCGGGCTTCACGCCCAACACATGTGTCACACTTTCGCATGTACCTTTTATTCACCATTATATGCATCGATATGACTTAAGTTTTGGCCAAGCTGGGTTGCCTGGCTCCTGTGCTTACCCCTACGTTTCGGATTGTTCGGCTAAGCGGTAAAGGGAGCACCTCTGCGATTGTTACTGCCGGGTCAGCCGGATGTGTACCTCAGACTGGGTGAAGCCGAAAGCTAGCGTTCTTAAGGGAATATTCGGTCGGTGAACTAAAGATGATTTATCACTTGTTTATTTATCTGCCCCAGATGCTTTTCTGCTTTTTTCACAGTACGTACATGCACTTTAGGGCATGCCTCCCAGGGAAAGGAACCCCTAACGAAACTATTCTCCCTGGAAGATGTTTCTTACTAACCATGTAATATAACATAACTAGTTGGGCACTTGTCTGTTCAAGCACTAATGACCCCTACGCCTGGTTTCCATGCATGCCCCGTTTCTTACATAACCGAGAGGGTATTCGGACACACTCCGGACTATCGGGTCCCAGGTTGAAGCGAAAAGGTCCGCCATGACAAACGATCTACAATCCGGCTAGAAGGCATTTTACATGTCATCTTAAATTACATAGTCAATTTGGTGAGCATATTCCTCTTCAATACCATCCAACAGGCTGTCTAGTTTACAGTCTGTTGGGAATATTTTATGACCAACTCTACTTGGCCGTACACTAAGCTCACAGGGATCTCCTTCCCATCGGCCCCCACAGGCCCGACCTCGGCCATGTGGTTTGGGTCAGCCTTCATGTACCGCGTCTTCGCCATGGCCCAGGCCTCCCTGGCACCTTGACGGCAGGCCGATATCTTCCATAATCGGAAGTGCCGCCACGCTCCCTTAAGCCTCTCTGCAAGCTCTCCAAGGCCTTCGGGCATGGAGACAGATGGCCACAAGGCCTGGGCGACGCCTTTCATCACCTGCCGAACTCGTTCGTGCAGTTGAAAGAGCTCGGGAAGAAGGTCACCCGTAGAACCGGGCATTTCCTCTGCAGGACGACCTGTGAGCATACCTACAGACATAACTCTAGTCGACTTCCTAACCGAACTCTTTTTCAAAGTTCGTTCAAGAACTTACTAAAAATGCCGCGTCAAAGCCGTCGATTCTCCTTCACGGAGTCCGACAGCTGGGCACAAACATCCTTTAGTTCCTCGCCCAGCTGGGTGTTGGCATCTTGGAGATTATTCTTCTCCTGCCTCACCCTCGTAAGCACGCTCACGCCAGCCTTTAACCGGCACAAGAGTTGTTGCTTGTCCGGATCTACTCCGGCGCCATCTGCAATGATATTGTGAGATTTGCACACACGCCGCACTTCACAACATACTTATCTTTCGAAGTGTATATTACTAGAGGGGGTCTCCTTGGCCTCCCCTGCCGCGGCTAGTGCGGCCTCAAGTTGGGCTTTGCACTGTTCCAGCTCCTGGGACAGTTGGGTATTCTTTTTTGTAAGATCCTGCATAACAAATGATCCTTAAATCAGTTATTCTAACTGTTTCAAGTCTCGGGGGCTACTGACATATATAACCATCAAATTTTCTCACCCGTATGTCTTTCACATACTGCTCCGTGGCTCTGGCTAGACCATTTTGAGCAGCACGGAGGTATGCAGCTCCCAAATTGAAGGCATGCAATGCCTCTTGGGAGAAACAAGCGTCACGAAGAACTGTCCGGTGATGCCTGTGATTCATGGCACTCTCCACCTCGGAATTGGTGGCGGACAGTCTGTCCGCATCCTCTGTCGGAGGAGCGTCCGACGCACGCCCCGTGTTCGCCTCTGCTTCTGGACCTGGCTTTGGAGCCTGGCCGGTGGAGGCTCGATTGGCAATCTCTCTGGATATAGTCTGGCGAGCCCTCTTTTTCCTAATAAAAAGGAGAGCACGGGCGTTAATATGCATCGTAAGAATAATACCTTGGAATAAGGCAGCACGCCTTACTGCTGCACCGGTGCCTCGACCCGGACTGCGTGTCTCTTTAGCCTACCCGCCCTCGCGGTCCCCTGTTGGCTAGTCGCCGCAGGTTTGGCATTCCGCCTCGGGATCCTCCCCTGCGAAACATCATTGGTATACGGTGATAAAAAATAAGCATGGATGGATCATCTTCGAAGTATTGGGACTTCAGTCTCGATTACTTGTGGTGAGGGAGCAGTCCAGATAATCGGTCAGATAGCCACCAAGGCATTGTCGATGCTCAGTTGGTGAAATACCCCATCGATCTGCTCCATGGATATGTCCGGATCCTCTTGGGAGGCCGGATCGAGGGACCGTTCCGGATCCTCGGGTTGTGGAGGAGGGCTGTTTATATCCTTTACGGCCCGACGCAATTCCTGTGTCGAAATCACAAGATAAGGTACTTAACTATGGGAATATGGAACGGATGGGCAAAAAGAAGTGTCCTTTTACCCAGCTTGGAGGATTATACATAAAAAATCCGCCCTGTGGATTGACGCGGAGGAACTCCTCCTCTTCCCCCTTGTACAATGCGGACAAGATCTTCGTCAGAGCGACAACCGATCCCGGCCCCTTACGGCCGCAGCGGGTGGCATCATCCTCCCGTTGAAATCCCACATGGGGTGGCCTCTATCTTGCGGCTGCACCCCCGCATAATGCATGTGGCCATGACCCCGATCATGGTCGCTCCGGAATGAGCTAACACCCTTATCGGGCTCTTCAGGTAAAGGACGTGCGTGTCATTTTCCCTCTGAGGGCTCCGTGGACGCCAGCGTAGGCGCTTCTTCAAAGGAGCATTATTGAACTCGGGGAGGACGATCCGAACAGGGTCCGGCAGGGGGACGTCTTCTATATAAAACCATTCTGAAGGCCAGTCTTCAGACGCCTTCTTTGGGGTTCCGGATAGATATCCGGTCCCGACGATGCGCCATAGTTCGGCTCCGCCCACTTGATATATCGACCCCTCCTGAGAACGGGGCACAAGGCAGAACAACTTCTTACACAGCGCGAAATGAGCCTCGATGCCCAAAAACAGCTCGCAAAGGGCTAGGAAGCCCGCAATATGCAATATGGAGGCAGGCGTAAGGTTGTGCAACTAGAGGCCGTAGAACTCCAGGAGCCCCCGGAGAAACGGATGAATTGGAAATCCGAGCCCTCTTATCAGGTAAGGGACAAGGCATACCCGCTCTCCTTTGGAGGGACTGGGGACGCTCTCCGCTTGCTCCCACCATTATAGGTGGCAAGTCCGGCTCGAACCGGGACCATGAAGGCTGGGGGAAGGAATCCCTTGGTTTGGAGCATCACTAGCTCGTTGTGTGGGACGGAACATCTCTCCCAACCTCCAGGCCGAGGGCTGGGAGGGCGAGAGGAGGAGCTGCGTCGACTGGCCATGATGGAATGGATCTCTGTCGGATGCGCTCCGATGAATGCTCGCGAAGGGAAGATGGTGTGATTCGGATCTAAATCCTCGTCTCTTTTATAGGCAGCTCATTTGCGCAGCTAGGGGGGTAAATGTAAAAACACCCTGGCTTTTCGCATTCGTTTGACACGTGGAAGACGGCCATTATTGGGCGTGGAAGCCAAGGAGCGCAATATTCACGAGAAGCCGGACACTATTCAACAGGTACACAAAATTTGGAGAAGAACCCGCCTTGCAATGCCGAAGACAATCTGCGCGCCGGATTCATCGTCATTGAAGCCTGGTTCGGGGATCTTGAGGAGTCGTGGATTAGGGGTGTCCGGATGGCGGACTATAACCTTTGGCGAACTCTTGGACTATGAAGATACAAGATTGAAGACTTCGTCCGTGTCCGGATGGGACTTTCCTTGGCGTGGAAGGCAAGCTTGGCGTCTGGATATGTAGATCTCCTCCTATTGTAACCGACTACGTGTAACCCTAGCCCTCTCTGGTGTCTATATAAACCGGAGGGTTTTAGTCCGTGGGGCGAACAACAATCATACCATAGGCTAGCTTCTAGGGTGTAGCCTCTCGATCTCGTGGTAGATCTACTCTTGTACTACCCATATCATCAATATTAATCAAGCAGGAGTAGGGTTTTACCTCCATCGAGAGGGCCCGAACCTGGGTAAAAACATCGTGTCCATTTTCTCCTGTTGCCACCCGCCTAGACGCACAGTTCGGGACCCCCTACCCGAGATCCGCTGGTTTTGACACCGACACTCTCCCTATCCCCTTGCTGGATCAAGGCACGGGAGACGTCATCGGGCTGCACGTGTGTTGAACGCAGAGGCGCCGTTGTTCGGCGCTTAGATCGGAATCAACCGTGATCTGAATTGCTACGAGTACGACTCCTTCATCCGTGTTCTTGTAACGCTTCCGCATCGCGATCTACAAGGGTATGTAGATGCACTCCCCTCTCCCTCGTTGCTAGATTACTCCATAGATTGATCTTGGTGATGCGTAGAAATTTTTGAATTTCTGCTATGTTCCCCAACAGTGGCATCATGAGCTAGGTCTATGCGTAGTTACTATGCACGAGTAAAACACAAGTTGTTGTGGGCATAGATCATGTCAATTTACTTGCCGCTACTAGTCTTATCTTGATTCGGCGGCATCGTGGGATGAAGCGGCCCAGACCGACCTTACACGTACGCTTACGTGAGACAGGTTCCACCGACTGACATGCACTAGTTGCATAAGGTGGCTAGCGGGTGTCTGTCTCCCACTTTAGTCGGATCGGATTCGATGAAAAGGGTCCTTATGAAGGGTAAATAGTAATTGGCATATCACGTTGTGGTTTTGGCGTAGGAAAGAAACATTCTTGCTAGAAACCTATAACAACCACATAAAAACTTGCAACAACAATTAGAGGACGTCTAACTTGTTTTTGCAGCATATGCCGTGTGATGTGATATGGCCAAGAAGGATGTGATGAATTAAATATATGTGATGTATGAGATTGATCATATTCTTGTAATAGGAATCACGACTTGCATGTCGATGAGTATGACAATTGGCAGGAGCCATAGGAGTTGTCTTTATTTATTGTATGACCTGTGTGTCACTGAATAATGCCATGTAATTACTTTACTTCATTGCTAAATCGTTAGCCATAGTAGTAGAAGTAATAGTTGGCGAGACAACTTCATGGAGACACGATGATGGAGATCATGGTGTCATGCCGGTGACGATGATGATCATGGAGCCCGAAGATGGAGATCAAAAGGAGCAAAATGATATTGGCCATATCATGTCACTATTTGATTGCATGTGATGTTTATCATGTTTATGCATCTTATTTGCTTAGAACGACGGTAGTAAATAAGATGATCCCTCAAAATAATTTCAAGAAAGTGTTCCTCCTAACTGTGCACCGTTGCGAAGGTTCGTTGTTTCGGAGCACCACGTGATGATCGGGTGTGATAGATTCTAACGTTCAAATACAACGGGTGTAAGCCAGATTTACACACGCAATACACTTAGGTTGACTTGACGAGCCTAGCATGTACAGACATGGCCTCGGAACACGGAAGACCGAAAGGTCGAACATGAGTCTATAGAAGATACGATCAACATGAAGATGTTCACCGACGATGACTAGTCCGTCTCATGTGATGATCGGACACGGCCTAGTTGACTCGGATCATGTATCACTTAGATGACTAGAGGGATGTCTATCTGAGTGGGAGTTCATTAAATAATTTGATTAGATGAGGTTAATTATCATGAACATAGTCAAAAGGTCTTTGCAAATTATGTCGTAGCTCACACTTTGGTTCTACTGTTTTAGATATGTTCCTAGAGAAAATTTAGTTGAAAGTTAATAGTAGCAATTATGTGGACTGGGTCCGTAAATTGAGGATTGTCCTCATTGCTGCATAGAAGGCTTATGTACTTAATGCACCGCTCGGTGTCTTTGAACCTCGAGCGTCGTGCATGGATGTTATGTAACATCCGACACACGCTTTGATAACTACGTGATAGTTCAAGAATGTTAAACAGTTTAGAATTGAGGCACCGAAGACGATTTGAAACGTCATGAACATATGAGATGTTTCGAGGGCTGAAATTGGGATTTCAGGCTCGTGCCCACATCAAGAGGTATAAGACCTCCAACGAGTTTCTTAGCCTGCAAACTAAGGGAGAAAATCTCAATCGTTGAGCATGTGCTCAGATTGTCTGAGTACTACAATCACTTGAATCGAGTGGGAGTTAATCTTCCAGATGAGATAGTGATGGTTCTCCATAGTCACTGCCACCAAGCTATTAGAGCATCGTGATGAACTATAACATATCAGGGATAGACATGATGATCCTTGATCAATTCGCAACGTTTGACACCGCGAAAGTAGAAATCAAGAAGGAGCATCAATTGTTGATGGTTAGTGAAACCACTAGTTTCAAGAAGGGCAAGGGCAAGAAGGGATACTTCATGAAATGGCAAATCTGGTGCTGCTCTAGTGAAGAAACCCAAGGTTGAAACCAAACCCGAGACTAAGTGCTTCTGTAATAAGGGGAACGGTCACTGGAGCGGAATTACCCTAGATACTTGGTAGATAAGAAGGCAGGCAAGGTCGACAGAAGTGTATTGAATATACACTGTATTAATGTGTACTCTACTAGTACTCCTAGTAGCACCATGGTATTAGATACCGGTTCGGTTGCTAAGTGTTGGTAACTCGAAATGAAAGCTGCGGAACAAATGGAGACTAGCTAAAGGTGAGATAACGATATGTGTTGGAAGTGTTTCCAAGCTTGATATGGTCAAACATCGCATACTCCCTCTACCATCGAGATTGGTGTTAAACCTAAATAATTGCTATTTGGTGTTTGCGTTCATCATAGACATGATTGGATTATGTCTATCGCAATACGGTCATTCATTTAAGGAGAATAATAGTTACTCTGTTTATTTTAATAATACCTTCAATGGTCTTGCACCTAAAATGAATGGTTTATTGAATCTCGATCGTAGTGATACACATGTTCATGCCAAAAGATATAAGATAGTGATGATAGTACCACATACTTGTGGCACTGCCATTTGAGTCATATTGGTATAAAATCCATGAATAAGCTCCATGTTGATGGATCTTTGGACTCACTCATTTTTGAAAATATTGAGACATGCGAACCATGTCTATTGGTGTATACGCATGAAGAAACTCCATGCAGATGGATCGTTTGAACTCACTTGATTTTGAATCACTTGAGACATGCAAATCATACCACATGGGCAATATGACTAAAAGGCCTCGTTTTCAGTAAGATGGAACAAGAAAGCAACTTGTTGGAAGTAATACATTTTGATATGTGCAGTCCAATGAGTGCTGAGGCACGCAGTGGATATCATTATGTTCTTACTTCACAGATGTTTGAGCGGAATCTTTGAGTATATTTACTTGATGAAACACAAGTCTGAATTATTGAAAGGTTCAAGTAATTTCAGAGTGAAGTTGAAGATCGCCGTGACAAGAGGATAAAATGTCTATGATATGATCATAGAGATGAATATCCGAGTTACGATTTTGGCACACAATTAAGACATTGTGGAAATTGTTTCACAACTAATACCGCCTGGAACACCATAGTGTGATGGTGTGTCCGAACATCATAACTGCACCCTATTGGATATGGTGCATACCATGATGTCTCTTATCGAATTACCACTATCATTTCTGGGTTAGGCATTAGAGAAAACCGCATTCACTTTAAATAGGGCACCACGCAATTCTGTTGAGACGACACCATATGAATATGGTTTAGAGAAACCTAAGCTGTTGTTTCTTAAAAGTTTGGGGCGGCGACGCTTATGGGGAAAAGTTTTAGGCTGATAAGCTCGAACCCGAAGCGGATAAATGCATCTTCATAGAATACCCAAAACAGTTGGGTATACCTCCTATTTCAGACCCGGAAGCAAAAGTGATTATTTCTAGAAATGGGTCCTTTCTCGAGGAAAAGTTTCTCTCGAAAGAATTGAGTGGGAGGATGGTGGGGACTTGATGAGGTTATTGAACCGTCACTTCAACTAGTGTGTAGCAGGGCACAGGAAGTTGTTCCTGTGGCACCTACACCAATTGAAGTGGAAGCTTATGATAGTGATCATGAAACTTCGGATCAAGTCACTACCAAACCTCATAGGTCGACAAGGATGCGTACTACTTCAGAGTGGTACGTAATCCTATCTTGGAAGTCATGTTGCTAGATAACAATGAACCTACGAGCTATGGAGAAGCGATGGTGGGCCTGGATTCTGACGAATGGCTCGAGGCCATAAAATCCGAGAGATAATCCATGTATGAAAACAAAGTATAAACTTTGGAAGAACTACTCGATGGTCGCAAGGCTGTTGAGTACAGATGGATTTTAAAAGGAAGACGGACAATGATGGTAAGCGTCACCATTAAGAAAGCTCGACTTGTCGCTAAGATGTTTTTCGACAAGTTCAAGGAGTTGACTACGATGAGACTTTCTCACTCGTAGCGATGGTAAGAGTCTGTTGGAATTATATTAGCAGTTACTCCATTATTTATGAAATCTTGCAGATAGGTGATAACCCACAAGTACAGGGGATCGCAACAGTTTTCGAGGGTAGAGTATTCAACCCAAATTTATTGATTCGACACAAGGGGAGCCAAAGAATATTCTCAAGTATTAGCAGCTGAGTTGTCAATTCAACCACACCTGGAAACTTAGTATCTGCAGCAAAGTGTTTAGTAGCAAAGTAATATGATAGTGGAGGTAACGGTAACAAAAGTAAAGACAGCAAAAATAATGTTTTTGGTATTTTGTAGTGATGATAACAGTAGCAACGGAAAAGTAAATAAGCGTAAACCAGTATATGGAAAACTCGTAGGCACCGGATCAGTGATGGATAATTATGTCGGATGTGGTTCGTCATGTAACAGTCATAACATAGGGTGACACAGAACTAGCTCCAGTTCATCAATGTAATGTATTGCATGTATTCCGTATATAGTCATACGTGCTTATGGAAAAGAACTTGCATGACATCTTTTGTCCTACCCTCCCGTGGCAGCGGGGTCCTATTGGAAACTAAGGGATATTAAGGCCTCCTTTCAATAGAGAACCGGAACAAAGCATTAGCACATAGTGAATATGTGAAATCCTCAAACTATGGTCATCACCGAGAGTGGTCCCGATTATTGTCACTTCGGGGTTGCCGGATCATAACACATAGTAGGTGACTATAGACTTGCAAGGTAGGATCAAGAACACACATATATTCATGAAAACATAATAGGTTCAGATCTGAAATCATGGCACTCGGGCCCTAGTGACAAGCATTAAGCATAGCAAAGTCATAGCAACATCAATCTCGTAACATAATGGATACTAGGGATCAAACCCTAACAAAACTAACTCGATTACATGATAAATCTCATCCAACCCATCACCGTCCAGCAAGCCTACGATGCAATTACTCACGCACGGCGGTGAGCATCATGAAATTGGTGATGGAGGATGGTTGATGATGACGATGACGACGAATCCCCCTCTCCGGAGCCCCGAACGGACTCAAGATCAGCCCTCCCGAGAGAGATTAGGGCTTGGCGGCGGCTCCGTATCGTAAAACGCGATGAAACTTTCTCTCTTATTTTTTCGCCCCTAAAGCCATTATTTGGAGTGGGTGTTGGCGTGGGAGGGCACCCCGGGGCCCCACGCGGTTGGGGGGCGCGCCCTGGGGGGAGGGGCGCGCCCCCCCACCCTCGTGGACAGGGTGTGGGCCCCCTGGTCTTCATCTTTGGCGAGGATTTTTTATTATTTATTCTAAGATATTCCGTGGAGTTTCAGGTCATTCCGAGAACTTTTGTTTTCTGCACATAAAACAACACCATGGCAATTCTGCTGAAAACAACGTCGGTCCGGGTTAGTTCCATTCAAATCATACAAGTTAGAGTCCAAAACAAGGGCAAAAGTGTTTGGAAAAGTAGGTACGACGGAGACGTATCAACTCCCCCAAGCTTAAACCCTTGCTTGTCCTCAAGCAATTCAGTTGACAAACTGAAAGAGAAAAAGAAAAAATTTTACAAACTCTGTTTGCTCTTGTTGTTGTAAACATGAAAATCCAGCATTCAAGTTTCAGCAATTATTATGAACTAACCATACTCACAATAACACGTAGGTCTCACAATTACTCATATCAATAATATAATCAGCTAGCGAGCCATAATAATAAAACTCGGATGACAACACTTTCTCAAAATAATCATAACATGATATAACAAAATGGTATCTCACTAGCCCTTTCTGAGACCGCAAAACATAAATGCAGAGCACCTTTAAAGATCAAGGACTGACTAAAAATTGTAATTCATGGTAAAAGAGATCCAGTCAAGTCATACCCAATATAAACCAATCATAATGAATGCAAACGACAGTGTGCTCTCCAGCGGGTGCTTTTTAATAAGAAGGGTGATGACTCAACATAAAAGTAAATAGATAGGCCCTTCGCAGAGGGAAGCAAGGATTTGTAGAGGTGCCAGAGCTCGGTTTTGAAATAGAGATAAATTATATTTTGAGAGGCATACTTTCACTGTCAACGCAACAACTATAAGATGGCTGTATCTTCCATACTACATGCATTATAGGCAGTTCCCAAACAGAATGGTAAAGGTTTATACTCCCCCTCCTCCACAAGCATCAATCCATGGCTTGCTCGAAACAACGAGTGCCTCCAACATTCAACGGGTCCCATGGGGAGTTTTGTTTAATTATTTTGATTTGCTTTGATCTTTTTGGATCATGGGAATGGGCATCCCGGTTACCGTCCCTTTCTCGTGAATGAGGAGCGGAGTCCACTCCTCCTAAGAATAACCCACCTAGCATGGAAGATATAGGCAGCCCTAGTTGCACATGAGCTACTTGAGCATACAAAACAGAATTTCATTTGAAGGTTTGGAGTTTGGCACATACAAATTTACTTGGAACGGCAGGTAGATACCGCATATAGGAAGGTATGGTGGACTCATATGGAACAACTTTGGGGTTTAAGGAGTTTGGATGCACAAGCAGTATTCCCACTTATTACAGGTGAAGGCTAGCAAAAGACTGGGAAGCGACCAACCGGGAGAGCGACAACAGTCGTAAACATGCATTAAAATTAATTTACACCAAATATAAGCATGAGTAGGATATAATCCACCATGAACATAAATATCATGAAGGCTATGGTTATTTGATTCAACTACATGCGTGAACATGTGCCAAGTCGAGTCACTCAATTCATTTAAAGGAGGATACCATCCTATCATACCACATCATAATCATCTCAATAGCATGTTGGCACGCAAGGTAAACCATTATAATTCATAGCTAATCAAGCATGGCACAAGCAACTATAATCTCTAAATGTCATTGCAAATATATTTACTTCATAATAGCTGAATCAGGAACGATGAATCATCATATTTACAAAAACAAGAGAGGTCGAGTTCATACCAGCTTTTCTCATCCCAATAAGTCCATCATATATCATCATTATTGCCTTTCACTTGCACGACCGAACGGTGTGTATAATAATAAGAGTGCACGTGCATTGGACTAAGCTGGAATCTACAAGCATTCAACTCAAGAGAGAAGACAAGTAATATGGGCTCTGAGTTAAATAAACGATAATGCATATGAGAGCCACTAAGCATTTTCAATATGGTCTTCTCGAACCCCCCAAAGAAAGGAAAAAAAACTATTTACACGGGAAAGCTCCCCACAAGCAAAAGAAGAACGGGAATTTTTTTTGGGTTTTCTTTTTAATTATTACTACTACAGCAGGAAAAATAAACTACTACTATTTTTTTTGTTTTTTCTAAGGTTTATTAAACACACAAGAAGAAAGCTAGAAAAAGGAAAATAAACTAGCATGGATATTACAGTGAAAGAGTATGCGCACCGACATCTAGCAATGAGTGTGTGTGAGCATAAATGTAATGTCGGTGAGAATACGTCGCCCCAAGCTTAGGCTTTTGGCCTAAGTTGGTCTATTGCCGAGGATAGCCTGGCCGATACCCGTAGGTGTAGCCGGGTCGTCTTGTGATGCAGCAGCTACCGCCTCCTGAGCTGCAGCGTGGCGTCGAGCTGCCTCTGCTCTCCTCTCGTACTCATCTGCCTCCTCTCTGGTAATAATATATTTTCCTCTCGCCTGAAAATCAAAGAAGGTAGGAGCAGGAAGAGCAACACGGACCACATGCCGTTTGTTAAAGATTAGACGATACTGGAAAGGTGGTCCAGTCCTCTCAATGAACTGGTGGGAAAACATAGAATCAAGATCTAAATAAGAAGGGGGTAACTCCATATCACCCTCACGAATGTATACATCAAGAAAATTAGCTAAACGAGTTGCATAATTTCCTCCAAATAAATCTCCGTTATGTCTATTATGATGCAACCTACGAGCTACAATGGCTCCCATATGATAAGATTGGTCCCCTAACACAGCACTTCTGAGAATGCTGAGATCAGGGGCACACATGTGACATGCTTCATCCTTAGCATTTATGCATCTACCAATGAAGAGAGCAAAATAATGTATAGCAGGAAAGTGAATGCTCCCTATAGTGGCCTGCGCTATATCTCTAGATTCCCCACAGTTATTCTAGCAAGAAAGTCTCTATATTCAGATTTAGGGGGATCCCTGATACTACCCCAAGATGGAAGTTTGCATGCAAAAGTGAAATCTTCTAAGTCCATGGTATAAGATTTGTCATAAAGGTCAAACATGACTGAAGGAGAATTACGCGAAGATGAAAAATCAAACCTCCCCACAAATGAACTTGTGAGGTCACGATACTGGGGGCATTTATCAGCTTCAAAGTCCTCAAGACCGGCATTACACAAATATGCGTAGAATTCTTCTTTAATTCCCACTTGATTCATAAAATTTTCCGAAGGCCATTCACAGGGCCTCACGGGAGCGTCTCTTGGTGGTTCCTCGTCACCATCACGCATTGCAAGCCTAGGATCTTGCTTCCTTGAAGAACCACCTTGGAACATCCTCCTAAGCATATTGTTTCCTCTGAAAAATAATTCTGAATTTTTTTAGTAACTTCAAACAAAAGCGAACCAACTTCAATAAAACTGATAGCAACTACTCATACAAGTGCCTAGAGCATATATCAAGCATTAGAACTACTTGGAACCATATAAATTTGACATGCAAGCTCAAGAACATGGTCACCTATGCAGCACAAATTTGCAATGAATAGAGCACTAGAACAAAAACTAATTGGACCAATGGAGGAGTCACATACCAAGGAATAATCTCCCCAAGCAGTTTTGCAAGAGGTGCTTTGAGCAAGGAGATCGAAACTCGCAGCAAAAGTTGCCGGAACACGAGCTTGAGTTGGTTTTTCGGGTTTGTGTGAGACAGAGGAAGAAGATGGGTGCAGGGATAAGTGGTGGAGGGCCACCGTGGGCCCACGAGGCAGGGGGCGTGCCCTCCACCCTCGTGGCTAGGTGGCAGCTCCCCCCGCGGTAATTTTTGCACAGTAAATCCTCAAATATTCGAAAAATCATATTAAATTGGCATGGCATTCTCGAGGACTTTAATTTTGGGATATTTTTATATTGGACGGATAAGTCGGGAGGCAGACGGAAAAATACTATTTTACTTTATTTTTACTAAATAACGAGAGAATATAAAGAGGGTACGTAAGGTTGTGCTTCTAGTTTCATCCATCTCATGCTCATCAAAAGGAATCCACTAACAAGGTTGATCAAGTCTTGTTACCAAACTCATTCCGATTAACATGAAACCGGAGAAATTTTGAATAACACTATGTTACCTCAACGGGGATATGGACATCCCCAATAATAAGTATATCATATTTCTTCTTGACAGTAGGAAGAGGAGATTCAAAACCTCCAAATATAATCGATGGAATTTTTCCAATAGAGTTGATACTATAAACTCGAGGTTGTTTCCTCGGAAAGTGTACCGTATGCTCATTACCATTAACATGAAAAGTGACATTGCCTTTGTTGCAATCAATAACAGCCCCTAAGATATTAAGGAAAGGTATTCCAAGAATAATAGACATACTATCATCCTCAGGAATATCAAGAATAACAAAGTCCATTAAAATAGTAACGTTTGCAACCACGACAGGCACATCCTCACAAATACCGACAGGTATAGTAGTTGATTTATCAGCCATTTGCAAAGATATTTCAGTAGGTGTCAACTTATTCAAGTCAAGTCTACGATATAAAGAGAGAGGCATAACACTAACACCGGCTCCAAGATCATATAAAGCAGTTTTAACATAATTTCTTTTAATGGAGCATGGTATAGTAGGTACTCCTGGATCTCCAAGTTTCTTTGGCATTCCACCCTTAAAAGTATAATTAGCAAGCATGGTGGAAATTTCAGCTTCCGGTATCTTTCTTTTATTTGTAACAATATCTTTCATATATTTAGCATAAGGATTCATTTTGAGCATATCACCAATCGCATACGCATAAAAGATAGGTCTAATCATTTCAAAGAAAGCGCTCAAAATCCTCATCATCCTTTTTCTTGGATGGTTTGGGAGGAAAAGGCATGGGTTTCGAACCCATGGTTCCCTTTCTTTACCATGTTTCCTAGCAACGAAGTCTCTTTTATCATAACGTTGATTCTTTGATTGTGGGTTATCAAGATCAACAGCAGGTTCAACTTCTACATCATTATCATTACTAGGTTGAGCATCACCATGAACATTATCATTAACATTTCCACTAGGTTCATGTTCATTACCAGATTGTGTTTCAGAATCAGACATAGAGATATCATTTGGATTCTCAGGTGGTTCAGCAATAGGTTCACTAGAAGTTTGCACGCTTCTATCGCTTTTCTTTTTCTTCCTTTTAGAAGAACTAGGCATATCAATATTATTTTTCCGAGAATCTTGCTCGATTCTCTTAGGGTGGCCTTCAGGATACAAAGGTTCTGAGTCATTCTACCAGTTCTAGTAGCCACTCTAACAGATAATCATTTTTCTTACTATTCATTTCATCAAGCATTTCTTTCTGAGCTTTAAGTACTTGTTCTACTTGAGTGGTAACCATAGAAGCATGTTTGCTAACAAGTTTAAGTTCACCTCAAATATCAGCCATATGATCACTCAAGCGTTTAATCATATCAGAATCATATTTCAGTTGTCTACCAAAATAAGCATTAAAATTTTCTTATTTGACAATAAAATTATCAAACTCATCGAAGTATTGCCTAGCAGACTTATAATGAGGAATATCACCTTCATCAAATCTATAGAGAGAATTTACCTTTACTACCTATGTCGGGATATCGGGAGGTTCTTCAGTAAATAAGTAATTGAGATCATATACTTCTTCAATAGGCGGTAAATTAAGACCATGCATTTCTTCAATAGGAGGTTAATTCTTAACATCTTCAGCTTTAATACCTTTTTCTTTCATAGATTTCTTTGCTTCTTGCATATCTTCGGGACTGAGAAATAGAACACCTCTCTTTTTCGGAGTTGGTTTAGGAATAGGCTCAGTAATTGGCTCAAGAGCTGGCTCGGGAGTTAGCTCAGGAGGTGCCCAATTGTTTTCATTTGTCAACATATTATTTAATAAAATTTCAGCTTCATCCGGTGTTCTTTCCTTGAAAAGAGAACCAGCACAACTATCCAGGTAATCTCTGGAAGCATCAGTTAGTCCATTGTAAAAGATATCAAGTATTTCAGGTTTCTTAAGAGGATGATCAGCAAAGCATTAAGTAACTTGAGAAGCCTCCCCAAGCTTGTGGGAGACTCTCTTCTTCAATTTGCACAAAATTATATATATCCCTCAAAGCAGCTTGTTTCTTATGAGCAGGAAATATTTAGCAGAGAAGTAATAAATCATATCCGGGACTTTGCACACAACCAGGATGAAGAGAATTAAACCATTTCTTAGCATCACCCTTTAATGAGAACGGAAATATTTTGAGTAAATAAAGGTAGCGCGATCTCTCATTATTAGTAAACATGGCAGCTATATCATCTAACTTACGAAGATGTGCCACAATAGTTTCAGATTCGTAGCCATAAAAAGGATCAGATTCAACCAAAGTAATTATATCTGGATCAACAGAAAAATCATAATAATCCTGATCGGGAACACATATAGGTGAACTAGCAAAAGCAGGGTCGGGTCTCATCCTATTTCTAAAAGATTCTTTACTCCACTTAACTAGCAACCTCTTACGTTCAAGACTATCCTGGCAAGCAAGAATAGCTTCAGTAGATTCAACATTAAAAAGATAACCCTTAGGAATAGCAGGCCTAATATCATCATTACTAACATCATCGTGTTCAGTTTCAATAATTTATCTTTCTCTAGACCTAGAAATTTGTTCATCTAGAAATTCACCAAGAGGCACAGTAGTATCAAGCATAGAAGTAGTTTCATCATAAGTATCATGCATAGCGTATGGCATCATCAATAACATGCGACATATCGTAATCTAATAGCGTAAACAAGTTTAGGTGTCGCTAGCTTGCTTATAATGTAAGGTGAATCAAGTGCGAGCTATATGGCGCTTCCTTACCTCCCCTCGTAGTTGAGGGATAAATAGTTGTCTTAGCGTCTTTCAAGTTCTTCATAGTATCCAGCAGATATAAATCCCAAGTGACTCAAAGATTAGAGCTATGCTCCCGGCAAGCGGCGCCGAAAAAGGTCTTGATAACCCACAAGTATAGGGGATCGCAACATTTTTCGAGGGTAGAGTATTCAACCCAAATTTATTGATTCGACACAAGGGGAGCCAAAGAATATTCTCAAGTATTAGCAGCTGAGTTGTCAATTCAACCACACCTGGAAACTTAGTATCTGCAGCAAAGTGTTTAGTAGCAAAGTAATATGATAGTGGTGGTAACAGTAACAAAAGTAAAGACAACAAAAGTAATGTTTTTGGTATGTTGTAGTGATGGTAACAGTAGCAACAGAAAAGTAAATAAGCGTAAACCAGTATATGGAAAACTCGTAGGCACCGGATCAATGATGAATAATTATGCCGGATGTGGTTCGTCATGTAACCGTCATAACATAGGGTGACACAGAACTAGCTCCAGTTCATCAATGTAATGTAGGCATGTATTCCTTATATAGTCATACGTGCTTATGGAAAAGAACTTGCATGACATCTTTTGTCCTACCCTCCCGTGGCAGCAGGGTCCTATTGGAAACTAAGGGATATTAAGGCCTCCTTTTAATAGAGAACCAGAACAAAGCATTAGCACATAGTGAATACATTAACTCCTCAAACTGTGGACATCACCTGGAGTGGTCCCGATTATTGTCACTTCGGGATTGCCGGATGATAACACATAGTAGGTGACTATAGACTTGCAAGATAGGATCAAGAACACACATATATTCATGAAAATATAATAGGTTCAGATCTGAAATCATGGCACTCGGGCCCTAGTGACAAGCATTAAGCATAGCAAAGTCATAGCAACATCAATCTCGTAACATAATGGATACTAGGATCAAACCCTAACAAAACTAACTCGATTACATGATAAATCTCATCCAACCCATCACCGTCCAGCAAGCCTACGATGCAATTACTCACGCACGGCGGTGAGCATCATGAAATTGGTGATGGAGGATGGTTGATGTTGACGACGGCGACGAATCCCCCTCCGGAGCCCCAAACGGACTCGTGTCAGCCCTCCCGAGAGAGATTAGGGCTTGGCGGCGGCTCTGTAACGTAAAACGCGATGGAACTTTCTCTCTTTTTTTTTCTCCCCGAAAGCCAATATATGGAGTTGGAGTTGGTGTCGGAGGGCCACCAGGGGGCCCACGAGGTAGGGCGGCGCGCGCCCGAGGGGCGTGCCCCACCCTCATGGACAGGGTGTGGGCCCCCTGGTCTTCATCTTTGGCGAGGATTTTTTATTATTTATTCTAAGATATTCCGTGGAGTTTCAGGTCATTCCGAGAACTTTTGTTTTCTGCACATAAAATAACACCATGGCAATTCTGCTGAAAACAACGTCAATCCGGGTTAGTTCCATTCAAATCATACAAGTTAGAGTCCAAAACAAGGGCAAAAGTGTTTGGAAAAGTAGGTACGACGGAGACGTATCAATAGGATGTCAAAACATTGTTTCCTCGACGATTTTCTTGAGGAAAGGTTGTATGTGATACAACCAGAAGGTTTTGACAATCCTGAAAGATGCTAACAAGTATGCAAAGCTCCAAAGCAATCCTTCTAAGGACTGGAGTAAGCGTCTCGGAGTTGGAATATACGCTTTGATGAGATGATCAAAGATTTTGGGTTTATACAAAGTTTATGAGAAACTTGTATTTCCAAAGAAGTGAGTGGGAGCACAATAGAATTTCTGATGAGTATATGTTGTTAACATATTGTTGATCAGAAATGTTGTAGAATTTATGGAAAGCATATAGGGTTATTTGAAAAGTGTTTTTCAATGGAAAACCTGGATTAAGCTACTTGAACATTGAGCATCAAGATCTATAAGGATAGATCAAAATCGCTTAATAGTACTTTCAAACGAACACATACCATGACAAGATTTTGAAGGAGTTCAAAATAGATCGGCAAAGAAGGAGTTCTTGGCTGTGTTATAAGGTGTGAGTATTGAGTAAGACTCAAGACCTGACCACGGCAGAAGACAGAGAAAGGACGAAGGTCGTCCCCTATGCTTTATACGTAGGCTCTACAGTATGCTATGCTTAGTACCGCACCTGAAGTGTGCTTTGCCATGAGTCAGTCAAGGGGTACAAGAGTGATCCAGGAATGGATCACATGACAGCGGTCAAACTTAACCTTAGTAACTAGTGGACTAAGGAATTTACTCGATTATGGAGGTGGTTAAAGAGTTCGTCGTAAAGGGTTACGTCGATGCAAACTTTGACACTAATCCGGATGATTCTGAGTAGTAAACCGGATTCGTATAGTAGAGTAGTTATTTGGAATAGCTCCAAGTAGCGCCTGGTAGCTGCATCTACAAGATGACAAAGATATTTGTAAAGCACACACAGATCTGAAAGGTTCAGACCTGTTGACTAATGAACCTCTCTCACAAGCGAGATATGATCAAACACCATGGGTGTTGGATTCAATGCAATCACATAGTGATGTGAACTAGATTATTGACTCTAGTTCAAGTGATGGGAAGTCCTGTTTTGGTCACCGGAAAAGTTTCGGGTGCTATTGGTAATTCCACGGACCACTGGAGGGTCCCTGGTCCACCAGGTGGGGCCACCCACCCAGAGGGCTGCATGGGCCAAGTGTGGGAGGGACCAGCCCGGGTGGGCTGGTGCGCCCACCAAGGCCCAAGGCAAAGAGAGAAGGGAAAGGGAGAAACCCTAGGCTCAGATGGGCCTAAGGCCCACCTAGTGGTGCGCCCCCTCTCTCCCCCCTTGGCCGCCCCCCTAGATGGGATCTAGGGCTGGCCGCCACCCCTAGGGGTGGAAACCTAGGTGGGGGCGCAGCCCCTCCCTTTCCCCCATATATAGTGGGGGTTTGGGGCTGCCATACACATGAGAACATCTCCCTCTTGGCGCAACCCTACCCCTCTCCCTCCTCGTCTCTTGCGGTGCTTGGCGAAGCCCTGCTGGAGTGCCACGCTCCTCCACCACCACCACACCGTCGTGCTGCTGCTGGACGGAGTCTTCCCCAACCTCTCCCTCTCCCCTTGCTGGAACAAGGCACGGGAGACGTCATCGGGCTGCACGTGTGTTGAATGCGGAGGCACCGTTGTTCGGCACTTAGATCGGAATCAACCGCGATCTGAATCGCTACGAGTACGACTCCTTCATCCGCGTTCTTGTAACGCTTCCACATCACGATCTACAAGGGTATGTAGATGCACTCCCCTCTCGCTCGTTGCTAGATTACTCCATAGATTGATCTTGGTGATGCGTAGAAAATTTTGAATTTCTGCTACGTTCCCCAACAGGCACTCGAGAAAATCAAAACACTCCTCGCCGGCAACCCTATCCTGGCCACACCCGGCATCGGCGAACCCATGCTACTATACATTTCGGCCACCAATCAGGTGGTCAGCGGGGTGCTCATTATAGAACGGAAATATGAGGGCCACGAGTTCCAAGTCCAGAAGCCGGTCTACTACGTGTCCGAGGTGCTTACGCCATGCAAATTACGATACCCGCACTACCAAAAGATAGACTACATGGTCTTCATGGCATCTCGAAAGCTATGTCATTACTTTCAAGAATGTTCAGTCACAGTAGCGTCAGAGGTCCCCTTGAATGATATAATAAATAGCAGGGACGCCACAGGCCATTTTGCCAAATGGGCCATCGAGCTTCTCCCCTTTGAGATAACATACAAGCCACACCGAGCCATTAAATCTCAGGTGCTGGCCGATTTCATAGTCGAATGGACCGAGGCCGAACTACCCCCCGGAGTACTCTACATACTCGCACTGGACAATGTACCTCACGGCTCAAATATGTTAGCCGGACTGGGGTCTAGGGTCATCCTCATCTCCCCCACAGGCGACACTATTCGGTATGTCCTCCAAATAATGTAAACGGACTCGAACAACGCAGCCGAGTACGAAGCACTACTACATGGTCTTCTATGGACATATCAATGGGTGTGCAGCGCCTCGAAGTAAGGGGATATTCAAATTAGGAAATCTCGCAAGTGAATGGCGAATTCGACGCCAAAGATCCCAAGATGGCAGTGTATAGAAACACGGTCCTCCAGATATCTGCTGGATTCGAGGGCCTAGAATTTCACCATGTCACTAGAGACAGCAATCAAGCAGCCGGCGTCCTTGCCCGCATGGGTGCCAAGCGCGACCCGATTCCCAAAAACGCCTTCCTCGAGCGGCTCTTCAAGCCCTCTGTGGTATGGCAGGACGACGTCACGGGTGCACCATCGAATGAGCCCGCTCACAATGCCTCACCCGAAAATGAACAAGACGATCTCGTCATCGGCGGCTCCGCACTCGAGGAAACACCTTCCGCACACGAGGTAATGGTTGTATGCCCACCTTGGACACAACCCCTGCTAGCCTACCTCACACAACATCTGATTCCGGAGGATCAAACCGAATCACGACGCATAGTTCGCCGCTCTAGAGCATACAAGGTCCATGGGGGTGAACTCTATAAGAAGAGTACCACAGGAGTTTTACAAAGGTGCATCTCTGAAAAAGAAGGGCAGAAATACACGCGGGCATGGGCGGACACCACGCGGCAGCTCAGGCCCTGGTCAGCAAGGCTTTTCGAGCAGGTTTCTTCTGGCCTACCGCTCGAGAAGATGCCCGGACATTAGTCCAACATTGCGTCGGATGCCAGTTGTTCGCAAATCAAAGCCATGTGCCCCCCTCAGCTCTTCGAACGATACTGATCACATGGCCTTTCGCGATCTAGGGTCTCGACATGGTCGGGCCACTCAAAGGGGGGACAAACAAAAATAAGTACTTATTGGTCATGGTCGACAAATTCACCAAGTGGATCGAGGCAAGACTCGTCACCTTCGGCAGAATCCGGACCAGTCGTCGACTTCTTATTCGACGTCGTACACCGTTATGGTGTCCCCCATAACATAATTACCGATAATGGTACCAACTTCACCGCCTAGGAAGTTGAAGACTGGTGCAAAATGGGCATTAGCTCGATTACGCCTCGGTGTACCACCCATAGACCAACGGGCAGGTCGAACGAGCCAATGGACTCATTATGAGGGGCATTAAGCCTCGCCTAGTTCGATCCCTCGAATCAAACCGCCATTGGGTCCAGGAACTCGATTCCGTACTATGGGGGCTACGCACTACTCCTAATCGGTCAACCGGATACACACCATTTTTTATGGTATGCGGTGCGGAAGCAGTTCTCCCATGTGACCTTATCCATGATGCACATAGAGTGTGCATGTACGAAGAAAAGGAAGCCAAGATCGATCGGCAGGATGATCTAGATGCTCTAGAAGAAGAGCGAGACAAGGTCAAGCTCAGCCCGTGTTCTATCAGCAGCAAGCGCTACGTTACCACAACCGTGAAGTCCGGGCAAATACATACACTGCGGGAGACCTTGTCCTCCGACTCCCTGAAAAACAGAAGGATAAACTATCACCTAAATGGGAGGGACCGTACATCATCGATGAAGTACTCATAGGAGGTGCGTATCGTCTTCGCCGCCCGTCCGACGACGGCCTCGAGCCGAACCCGTGGAACGCAGCAAGGTTGCGACGTTTTTACGCCTGAGTCTGATACGTCTCCAACGTATCTATAATTTTTGATTGCTCCATGCTATATTATCTATTGTTTTGGGCAATATTGTGCTTTATTTTCCACTTTTATAATACTTTTGGGACTAATCTATTAACCGGAGGCCCAACCAGATTTCTTGTTTTTGCCTATTTCAATATTTCGAGGAAAAGGAATATCAAACGGAGTCAAAACGGAACGAAATCAACTGGAGAAGTTATTTTTGGAAGGAAAGCCACCCGATGGACTTGGAGTGCACGTCAGGAAAGAAGGGAGGTGCTCACGAGGGTGGGGGGCGCGCCCACCCCCCTAGGGCGCGCCCCCTGCCTCGTGGCCCCCCCTTCGGTCCACCGACGTAAATCTATTACGCATATATACCTACGTATCGAAAAACTTCCAGAACAGAAGATAGATCGGGAGTTCCGCCGCCGCAAGCCTCTATAGCCACCAAAAACCTCTCGGGAGCCCATTCCGGCACCCTGCCGGAGGGGGAACCCTCACCGGTGGCCATCTTCATCATCCCGGCGATATCCATGACGAGGAGGGAGTAGTTCAACCTCGGGGCTGAGGGTATGTACCAGTAGCTATGTGTTTGATCTCTCTCTCTCGTGTTCTCTCTCAAGTTCACTCAATGGCACGATCTAGATGTATCCCGAGCTTTGCTATTGTAGTTGGATCTTATGATGTTTCTCCCCCTCTACTCTATTGTGATGAATTGAGTTTCCCCTTTGAAGTTATCTTATCGGATTGAGTCTTTTATGAGAACACTTGATCTATGTCTTGTCGTGTTTATCTGTGGTGACAATGGGATATCACGTGCCACTTAATGTATGTTTTGGTGACCAACTTGCGGGTTCCGCCCATGAACCAATGCATAGGGGTTGGCACACATTCTTGACTCTCCGGTAGAAACTTTGGGGCACTCTTTGAAGTACTTTGTGTTGGTTGGATGAATCTGAGATTGTGTGATGCATATCGTATAATCATGCCCACGGATACTTGAGGTGACAATGGAGTATCTAGGTGACATTAGGGTTTTGGTTGATTTGTGTCTTAAGGTGTTATTCTAGTACGAACTCTTGTATAGATTGATCCGAAAGAATAGCTTTGAGGTGGTTTCGTACCCTACCATAATCTCTACGTTTGTTCTCCGCTATTAGTGGCTTCGGAGTGACTCTTTGTTGCATGTTGAGGGATTGTTATATGATCTATCTATGTTATTATTGTTGAGAGAACTTGCACTAGTGAAAGTATGAACCCTAGGCCTTGTTTCCTATCATTGCAATACCGTTTACGCTTACTTTTACCTTTAGTTACCTTGCTGTTTTTATTATTTCATATTACAAATACCTTTATCTACTATCCATATTGCACTTGTATCACCATCTCTTCGCCGAACTAGTGCACCTATACAATTTACCTTTGTATTGGGTGTGTTGGTGACACAAGAGACTCTTTGTTATTTGGTTGCAGGGTTGTTTGAGAGAGACCATCTTCATCCTACGCCTCCCACGGATTGATAAACCTTAGGTCATCCACTTGGGGGAAATTTGCTACTGTCCTACAAACCTGTGCACTTGCAGGCCCAACAACGTCTACAAGAAGAAGGTTGTGTAGTATACATCAAGCTCTTTTCTGGCGCGGTTGCCGAGGAGGCTAGGTAAGTGAAGGTATATCTTTAAATCTTGCAATCGAATCTTTTTGTTTCTTGTTTTAGCACTAGTCTAGTTTATAAAATAAAACTACAAAAAAATGGAATTGAGTTTGCCTCATACGCTTCATCTTTTTAATATCTTTCGTGAGTATGATGGAAAAGAAAATTGTGCCAAAGTGTTAGAAGAAGAACACATTAAATTGTTTGGCACTAAATCTTTGAATGATGAGCATGAACGCAATGTTGTTAGTACGAATTCTTTGAATATCCATGACGCTAATGATGATTGCACTAGTTATGATGAAAATATCTCTAATGAGCATGTCAACTTTTGTGGAGTGCATGTTTGCATGAACACACCAAATAGAGAAGATATTTATTGCAAGAGGCATAAGTACTTAGAAACCAAATTGTTGCAAGAAGAGCTAGATGAATGTGCTGAAAGATTCAATATTTTTCGCGCCCCTTGTGAACTTTGCAATGAACATGGTCATTTAAAGCTCCAATGCTATTTGTTTCATGATCAAGTTGTGTCCAAATATTGTGATAATTTGATTAGCCTTGAGCATCATAAAGAGCTTAGACTTCTTTTGGGGTATGAAGAAATGAAACGTATAACTGAGGGTATTCCGAAATTTAATCTTGATAGATTTCTTGATTTTGATCCAGAGGATATTTATATGTTTTGTGTGGAGAATTGCATTGAAAATCCTTATATTGCCAATTACCTAAAGAAAAGAAAGCAAATGGAAGATGATGAGAATACTAATGAAAGGGAAGAGACTTCCCAATCTCCTCCTATTATTTCTTATGATGAATCAGGTAACGAGGAGGAGCTTTCTATTCAACCAATCTCATCAATAAGGAGCTCAAAGAGGAAGGTTGAACCTACACATAATGTGAAGAAGAAAAGAAAATAAGGAGCAACAAAGGTAAAAGTTATCCCTCCCAAATGATGTTGCTCCTACTACTACTTGTGATGATGATAATTGCTATACTATTGGTGCTATCCATATTTTTAATGATGAGAGTGATTATGCTTATGATATGAAAAGGCCCAAGCTTGGGGAAGCTATGTTTGATGAGAATGACATATTTGAGAATATATTTGCTGAAATTAATGTTTTTCCCAAGCTTGGGGATGCTACATTTAGTGAAGATGATATTTTTAGCATCCCAAGTTTTGATATGCAAAGTTGTTATGATAATAGCATGCCTCCTACGTATGATGATTATATTGATGAAAGTGGGTTCGGAAGAGTGTCAACTTTAGGAAGTAGTGATCCCACTATTTTGGAGGATGTTGAATTTTATTGTGATGAATATGAAAGTGGATTTGAAAGAGTCTCAACTTTATTTAGTGATTCCACTATCTTGGGAGAGGTTTCAATCGATTATGATGAGAACGGTTGCTACTTATGATGATTATTGTGATGAAACTTATGCTATAAAAAGTAGTGATGATTATATTTACAAATCTTGTCATGATTATGATTACCCTTTTTCTGAACATTACTCTTTTAATGTGGAAACAATTTTTAGTGTTCAAGTCTCTTATGATACTCCCACTATTCCGAATGAGAAGAATTTTGCTTATGTGGAGAGTAGTAAATTTTCTATGCTTGTAGATCATGAAAAGAATGCTTTAGGTGCTGGTTATATTGTTGAATTCATTCATGATGCTACTGAAAATTATTATGAGGGAGGAATATATGCTTGTAGGAATTGCAATAATGTCAAGTTTCCTCTCTATGTGTTGAAAATCTTGAAGCTATGCTTGTGTTACCCTCCTATGCTAATTGATTATTGTTCCCATAAGTTGTTTGCTCACAAAATCCCTATGCATAGTAAGTGGGTTAGACTTAAATTTTCTAGTCATATTCTTCATGATGCTCTCTTTATGTTTCAATTCTTATCTTTTATGTGAGCATCATTGAAATCATCATGCCTAGCTAGGGGCGTTAAATGATAGCGCTTGTTGGGAGGCAACCCAATTTTATTTTAGTTTATTGCTTTTTGGTTCTGTTTAGGAATAAATAATCCATATATCTTCTGTTTATATGTGTTTTCATGTTTTAATTAGTGTTTGTGCCAAGTAGAACCTTTGGGAAGACTTGGGTGAAGTCTTTATGATCATGCTGTAAAAAACAGAAACTTTAGAGCTCACGAGATTAGCTAGAACTTTTTACTGGAGAGTGCTATTTAGTTGATTCTTTTTGCAGATGATTACTAGTCAAATTACTCAGGTCAAACAATTTATTTTATAATTTTTGGAGTTCCATAAGTTTGCGTTAGTTACAGATTATTACAGACTGTTCTGTTTTTGACAGATTCTGTTTTCATTGTGTTGTTTGCTTATTTTGATGAATCTATGGCTAGTAAAATAGTTTATAAACCATAGAGAAGTTGTAATACAGTAGGTTTAACACCAATATAAATAAAGAATGAGTTCATTACAGTACCTTGAAGTGGTGTTTTGTTTTCTTTCGCTAACGGAGCTCACGAGTTTTCTGTTAAGTTTTGTGTTGTGATGTTTTCAAGTTTTGGGTAAAGATTCGATGGACTATGGAATAAGGAGTGTCAAGAGCCTAAGCTTGGGGATGCCCAAGGCACCCTAAGGTAATATTCAAGGATAACCAAGAGCCTAAGCTTGGGGATGCCCCGGATGGCATCCCCTCCTTCGTCTTCGTTCATCGGTAACTTTACTTGGAGCTATATTTTTATTCACCACATGATATGTGTTTTGCTTGGAGTGTCATTTTATCCTGTTAGTATTTGCTTGCTGTTATTTATAATAATGTTTTTCATCTTTAGTTTCAATAAAAAAGTCAAGGATAGCCTTTGCCATGCTTATTTTGCTACTATACATGTTGCTGTTTGAAAACAGAAAGTTTACCGTTGTTGCAAAAATTCCCTAGAAAAGTCAGAGAGTGGTATAATGTTGAATCTTTTTGCATATTGTGATCTGATGAATTTATTACAGTGGGAATTTTAGTTCATAATTTTTGGAGTTAGGTAAGTTTGATGAATCTTGCATTCTTTACAGACTGTACTGTTTTGGCAGATTGCTGTTATGTTTGCATTGTTTGCATATGTTTGCTTGTTTAATGGTTCTATTTAAGGATAAGAGTATTAAATATGCAGAGGCATTTAGTATGCAATGTTGAATAATAATGTTAGTGATTTGTTACAGTAGAAAATGATAAGGTTTTGCATTGGTTTATACTAACCTATCTCACGAGTTCTTGTTGAGTTTGTTGTGAATGAAGCTTTTGATAAAAAGAGAAACCATGATATGAGAGGAATTAAGGAGACACAAAAGTTCAAGCTTGGGGATGCCCAAGGCACCCCAAGATAATATTTCAAGAGGTCTTAAGCATCTAAGCTTGGGGATGCCCCGGTAGGCATCCCACCTTTCTTCTTCAACAACTATCGGTTAGTATCGGTTGAGCCTAAGTTTTTGCTTCTTCACATGAGTTTTGCTATCCTTGCAATGTAGTTTTATTTAGCTTTTCTTGCTGTTTGAATACAATACCAAGATCTGAAATTATTAAATTGGAGAGTCTTCACATAGTTACATAATTATTCGACTACTCATTGATCTTCACTTATATCTTTCGGAGTAGTTTGTCATTTGCTCTAGTGCTTCACTTATATCTTTTAGAGCACAATGGTGGTTTTATTTTGAAGAAATATATGAAATCTCATGCTTCACTTATATTATTTTGAGAGTCTTAAATAGCATGGTAATTTGCTTAAATAATCATAATGTGCTACGCATACAAGATTTGTAAGAATTCTTATGAGTGTGTTGAATACTATGAGAAGTTTGATGCTTGATAATTGTTTTGAGATATGAAGATGGTGATATTAGAGTCATGCTAGTTGAGTAGTTGTGAATTTGAGAAATACTTGTGTTAAAGTTTGTGATTCCTCGTAGCATGCACATATGGTGAACCGTTATGTGATGAAGTCGGAGCATGATTTATTTATTGATTGTCTTCCTTATGAGTGGCGGTCGGGGACGAGCGATGGTCTTTTCCTACCAATATATCCCCTAGGAGCATGCGCGTAATACTTTGCTTTGATAACTTGTAGATTTTTGCAATAAGTATATGAGTTCTTTATGACTAATGTTGAGTCCATGGATTATACGCACCCTTCTTCCTTCCACCATTGCTAGCCTCTCTAATACCGCACACTTTTCGCCGGTATCATACACCCACCATATACCTTCCTCAAAACAGCCACCATACCTACCTATCATGGCATTTCCATAGCCATTCCGAGATATATTGCCATGCAACTTTCCACCATTCCGTTTATTATGACACGCTCCATCATTGTCATATTACTTTGCATGATCATGAAGTTGGCATCGTATTTGTGGCAAAGCCACCGTTCATAATTCTTTCATACATGTCACTCATAAGACATTGCATATCCCGGTACACCGCCGGAGGCATTCATATAGAGTCATATTTTGTTCTAAGTATCGAGTTGTACTTGTTGAGTTGTAAGAAAAATAAAAGTGTGATGATCATCATTTTTAGAGCATTGTCCCAAGTGAGGAAAGGATGATGGAGACTATGAGTCCCCACAAGTCGGGATGAGACTCCGGACGAAAAATAAAAAAATAAAAAAAAGAGGCCATAAAAAAAGAGAAAAGGCCCAAATAAAAAAATAAAAAATTCAAAAAATGAGAGAAAAAGAGAGAAGGGACAATGCTACTATCCTTTTACCACCTTGTGCTTCAAAGTAGCACCATGATCTTCATGATAGAGAGTCTCCTATGTTGTCACTTTCATATACTAGTGGGAATTTTTCATTATAGAACTTGGCTTGTATATTCCAATGATGGGCTTCCTCAAATGCCCTAGGTCTTCGTGGAGCAAGCGAGTTGGATGCACACCCACTTAGTTTCTTTTGTTGAGCTTTCATATACTTATAGCTCTAGTGCATCTGTTGCATGGCAATCCCTACTCACTCACATTGATATCTATTGATGGGCATCTCCATAGCCCGCTGATATGCCTAGTTGATGTGAGACTATCTTCCCCTTTTTGTCTTCTCCACAACCACCATTCTATTCCACCTATAGTGCTATATCCATGGCTCACGCTCATGTATTGCGTGAAGATTGAAAAAGTTTGGAAAATGTTAAAGTATGAAACAATTGCTTGGCTTGTCATCGGGGTTGTGCATGATTTAAATACTTTGTGTGGGGAAGATAGAGCATAGCCAGACTATATGATTTTCTAGGGATAACTTTCTTTGGCCATGTTATTTTGAGAAGACATAATTGCTTTGTTAGTATGCTTGAAGTATTATTATTTTTATGTCAATATTAAACATTTTTCTTGAATCTTTCGGATCTGAATATTCATATCACAATTAAGAAGAATTACAATGAAATTATGCCAACTAGCATTCCACATCAAAAATTATATTTTTATCATTTACCTACTCGAGGACGAGCAGGAATTAAGCTTGGGGATGCTTGACACGTCTCCAACGTATCTATAATTTTTGATTGCTCCATGCTATATTATCTATTGTTTTGGGAAATATTGGGCTTTATTTTCCACTTTTATATTACTTTTGGGACTAACCTATTAACCGGAGGCCCAGCCTGCATTTGCTTTTTTTTGCCTATTTCAAGTATTTTGAGGAAAAGGAATATCAAACGGAGTCAAAACGGAACGAAATCAATCGGAGAAGTTATTTTTGGAAGGAAAGCCACCGATGGAGTTGGAGTGCACGTCAGAAAGAAGGAGGTGCTCACGAGGGTGGGGCGCGCCCACCCCCTAGGACGCCGCCTCGCCTCATGGCCCCCCTTCGGTCCACCGACGTACTTCTTTCACCCATATATACCTACGTATCGAAAAACTTCCAGAACAGAAGATAGATCGGGAGTTCTGCCGCCGCAAGCCTCTGTAGCCACCAAAAACCTCTCGGGAGCCCGTTTCGACACCCTGCCGGAGGGGGAACCCGCACCGGTGGCCATCTTCATCATCCCAGCTCTATCCATGACGAGGAGGGAGTAGTTCAGCCTCGGGGCTGAGGGTATGTACCAGTAGCTATGTGTTTGGTCTCTCTCTCGTGTTCTCTCTCGTGTTCCCTCGATGGCACGATCTTGATGTATCCCGAGCTTTGCTATTGTAGTTGGATCTTATGATGTTTCTCCCCTTCTACTCTCTTGTGATGAATTGAGTTTCCCCTTTGAAGTTATCTTATCGGATTGAGTCTTTTATGAGAACACTTGATGTATGTCTTGCCGTGTTTATCTGTGGTGACAATGGGATATCACGTGCCACTTGATGTATGTTTTGGTGACCAACTTGCGGGTTCCGCCCATGAACCTATGCATAGGTGTTGGCACACGTTCTTGACTCTTCGGTAGAAACTTTGGGGCACTCTTTGAAGTACTTTGTGTTGGTTGGATGAATCTGAGATTGTGTGATGCATATCGTATAATCATGCCCACGAATACTTGAGGTGACAATGGAGTATCTAGGTGACATTAGGGTTTTGGTTGATTTGTGTCTTAAGGTGTTATTCTAGTACGAACTCTTTTATAGATTGATCTGAAAGAATAGCTTTGAGGTGGTTTCGTACCCTACCATAATATCTACGTTTGTTCTCCGCTATTAGTGGCTTCGGAGTGACTCTTTTTTGCATGTTGAGGGATTTTTATATGATCTATCTATGTTATTATTGTTGAGAGAACTTGCACTAGTGAAAATATGAACCCTAGGCCTTGTTTCCTATCATTGCAATACCGTTTACGCTTACTTTTACCTTTAGTTACCTTGCTGTTTTTATTATTTCAGATTACAAATACCTTTATCTACTATCCATATTGCACTTGTATCACCATCTCTTCTTTAACTAGTGCATCTATACAATTTACCATTGTAGGGGGTGTGTTGGGGACACAAGAGACTCTTTGTTATTTGGTTGCAGGGTTGTTTGAGAGAGACCATCTTCATCCTACGCCTCCCTTGGATTGATAAACCTTAGGTCGTCCACTTGAGGGAAATTTGCTACTGTCCTACAAACCTGTGCACTTGCAGGCCCAACAACGTTTACAAGAAGAAGGTTGTGTAGTAGACATCAGAGTCCGACACAAATTTTTGCCTTTTCCTCCTTTTATTTTTCACCTTTTTCTCTCTTTCGCCATGGTGCCAGTTCGGCTAAACCGAACCATACCAAGCTCATACTATATACACCATTGAATGTAACACCCAGCTCTGCTTGAAGGCTCCCTTAGAAGAGCTTAATAAATGTATAAATCACATTCGTCCTGATCGCACCCTTCTCATCCATGTTAAGTCAACATATGCACTTGTTTGACTTAAGATCTTTGCCAAGCTAGGTTGCCTGGCTCCTATGCTTACCCCTACGTTCCCGATTGTTTGGCTAGGCCGTAAAGAGAGCACCTCTGCGATTGTTACGATCGGTCATGCGGGACCGCACCTCGGACGGGTAAAGCCGAAAGCTAGCGTTCTTACAAAATATAACAAGTCGGCCTAAGGGAAGTCAATAAAGCCTCAAGCTTACTACCAGGGTTCTTTTTTAAAGCCATTGGTGTCCGTTGGCCCTACGTGTCCGGACTATAATTTTACCCGATGAAAGGAACTCTTGGAGGAACTATTTTCAGCGGAAGATGTTTCTTACATTAAATAGTAATATAACATCGCTCTCCGCATATGTATCGTCTGTTTAAACTAGAGGGCTGGATTGCCTGGTTCCTGAATTTTTGCCTTGTTTCTCATGGAACACAGTACGGAGCACTCCCCGATCTCTAATTGGAGAGGCAGAAGCCGATGGCCGGTCAAGACGACATTGTTTCAAAAATAACAATAAGAACGCGGATTGAGCACAATCAACGTAAAGTACATAGATACATAGAATTGACAATACTACTCGTTCTCGACATTGCTTTTGAGGCAATGCACACTTGAAGAATTGAATCATGGAGATCTCCCCCTATATCTTGTAATTCATACACGCATTTGACATATAATATGAAGAATTTGAAATGCATGATGAAATATGGTGCTTGATGAAATTCAGCATGAGGAATCATAGCACATAAAGTATCGTGTAGCACAAGTAGATTTGCTATGAAGCATAGTGCAAAATCATAATGCATCAAAAGTATCAAAGCACCATAGGGTTTAAGATTACAACTCGATCCAATAAAAGGTTTCGTAAGAACGAGAGTTGTAACTTAATAAAATACTGTATATAGACAAAAACTAGACCCGCTTGAAGACTAACTCAAATTTCTCCCTTTGTCATCGAATGACCAAAATGATCGAACCGAGGACTAACGCTCTTGAGGAATATCAAGTTGAAGACGGAGCGCCAAAGATTGTCGGGTTGTTTGTTGAAGTAGGACCAGCAGAAGTTGTCTTCCAAATCTTCATTTTCATCGTTGTCGCGAGATGAAGAATAGGAGCTGGCCACCAAGGAAGGAACTTTGACCTTCTTGAATTTCTTCTGAGGAGGTGCAGACCAGTCAAATTCTTCCTTGAGACCCATTGATGTCGGGCTTCTTCTTCATTATAGACATGTGAAAGAACAGCCCAGTGCGCTTGAAGGTTACATGAAGGTAGTAGTGGTTTTTCTTCACCGCATTGTGAGTAGACGCTATATTGTAAAGAAGAGTACCAAACCGACGCTTGACCCACTTATGATTGCGATCAACCTTCTGATGAAGACTGAGGAGTAATTCACGATCAATCATCACCCTGGGTGCAGTTCCTTGAGGATTTTGCTTTACTGAGGTATTTGCTGCTGAGTCATGTGTGGTAGAGTCATCATTGGTGGAGTAAGATGTCGCTTATAAACTGTCCATCCAATGGACGAATGCCTTCATCTATCACAGCAGTAGCCTTTGCCCTTTTCATCAGCTGAGGCAATTGGCCGTTTGAGGACTTCAATCGGGGGCAGGTAGCTGCAGTGGTTCAAAGTATCAGCTTTGTAATTGAGTGAGGACCTTGACCTGATGAATCTCATAATCCAAGGCGCATAAGGCTTCAGCTCAAATGGTGACATGGCAATGTTAGCCAGAGTCCTCATGAAGAAATCATGGAAATTGACGGGAACGCCATGGATGATATTGAAAAGCATATTCTTCATGATGCCAACGACTTCTTCATCGTTTGAGTCGTGGCCTTTGATAGGACTCATAGTCTTCGTCAAGATTCGATAGACGGTCCGAGGCACATATAATAATTCCTTGACGAGGAATTTGGTTCTTGGTGCCCGCTTTGGCTTCAATGGCTTCATCAAGACTTGCATATAGTGATTTGAAAGTTCCTTTTCTTCATAGATCCGACGCGTGCACCATCAAGCGGAGGATCGAGTGGTAGAGCACGAAGCAATTCAATTGCAGTGCCTTGTAGTGAGTGTTTTCAGTCATCCAATCTAAGACCCATGAATTGACGTCTTCAGCGTCTCCGTGATATGCGTGGTTGCATAGAACTCAAGAATTAGCTCTTCGCTCCAAACAAATATCGCAGAAGTTTAGAAGTCCTGCGTCGTGAAGAACACCGAGGACCTGGCTCAAAGCTCGGCAAAGGACTCCATATCCACATGAGGAATATGAGCATGATCAAGATTTTATCCTTGTTGAAAAGCACCGAGGAATAGAAGTTGGCTTGACCGGCAGTCGTAAGCGCCTCTTCCTAATTCGAGCGTAATCATAAGGATTATATTCAAGAAGAACACGTGCTCGCAAAGAAATCTTCAGCCTTAAACTTTTGCTTGGTTGAGAACGGATTCTTCCGCTGGGCAGGGGTGTCGATGAGTTGCATCACCACCTCGTGAATCGTAAGTTCAGGTTCATCACCTTGAGGAATTTCTTGGTCCTCAACTTGTGCGCTTTGAGGATTAGCAAAGAAGTAGCTTCATCAAAGACTCGGGCTGGAATTTCTTCATGCACGTAACCCGTGGGTTGATTTTCTTCGTAGTCTATTTGGACAAATTGCGTGCAGGGAGTGAGGAACTTGTTGGAGCGGGGTGAAGAGAGGAGTATTGGGATGTCGACTTTCCCAAAAGTCATCATTGATAACTGGTGTGGTGCATCCAATATCCACATCTTCATCTTCAATTTCTTCAAAGACCACTGAGGAATTTCATAGTCCGATGAGGAAATTATCGGGGTTGAAGGGATAGCTTCCACTTCAATTTCTTCATCCATTTTCTCCGATGAAGCAGCAGATTGATGTTCTTCATCGATCCGCCGGCACCTCATATTCTTCTCCAAAAGGAACTACTTCCTTTGAAGGTATGGAGGAAATTGGAACAACATCAATTGGGTTTTCAATGGAGCTGGTCATTGGCTTCATTTTCTTCGCAGCCGAAGAATCTGACGCAGCTGATGCTTTCCTTTTCTTCACATGAGCTCGATTACGCAGCCTTGGTTTTCTTCACATCGTAAGCGGATGGAAGAATTGGAGTTGGAGTTGGCGCTGGAGGAGCCGAGGAATTTGGTGCAGTTTCTTCAGAGTAATCGATGCGCTTCCTCTGTCTTGAGCAATTTCTTCAAAGAATCGATGCGCTGTTCTCGACTTGAGTAGCTTCTTCAGGCGCACCACTAGTGGGTGCCCTGGCAATTTCTTCAGCGGCTGGGATGGGATCATCAGCCCTGGAATCAGCATTTTCTTCAGCAGGCTGAACTAAGGCTACAGCCTGAGAAATTTCATGTTGCATTGGGACAGCAACATTTGTGAGATTCTTCGTCAGATTGACGAATCTGTCCTTGGCTCCTTGCCAATCAGCATTGAATGAATCGAAGTTTTTGCTGAGGTTTTGAATTTCATCTGAATCTGGAGAAGCTCCTCGTGTGTCATCTTGACAACGCTTTTCTTCGTGAACTTCTCCTTCCTGTATTGAGCCCTTTTGATTTCCCTCGCCTTATCAAACTTCCATTTTTCTTCAGCTATGAAGTGAGTCAACATATGACTTTGACCAGGTGTCAAGTGAAGATCGTGCAGAGGGGTATTGGGATCATTGTGCCGTAGATCAATAAAGTCGAGGACTATCTTCGGTCCAATAGCGATTAGGGTACAGATGTACCTTTGGCTCTAGCGGCCCTTGCTTGTCGGTCTCTCGATGATTTCTCATGAAGTTCTTCATCGATGCCTCATCATCGATGGCACATGGAATGCAACCATTTTCTTCGGCTTGCTAGGTCGAGGACCTCGACCAGCTGTTGCTTTGGTCTTCAAATGAGTCGGACCTGTTGAGGAAGTTGGAGCAGCCGAGGAACTTGCAGAAATGCTCGAGGCAATTGAGAAACCAAAGTGGTTCTTTGACAAGTCGCCAGATGCACAGGAATGTAGGGTTTTGACGAGCAGTTGAGGACTTTGATGGAACAACAGCAGTGAGGAATTGGCTTGGATGGTGCTTTGAGGAACTGGGCAGTGAGGGCGTAGATGATGAAGCACTTGGCTTATGAGCAGGCTTCTTTTGCATTGATTTCCTCGGTTTGTCCGAGACCTCAGTGGCAGTAGCTGCGTCAGAATCCTCATTGAATTTCTTCACTGCTTCCTTTGCTTGCTTAGCCAATTTTGCTTGGCGTTTAGCCCATTCATCAGGAAAGTCCTCACCGCGTTTGACGCTAGTGGGATCAGCTATTTGGCCAAGTGCCAAAGGAGCTCTTGGGCATGGAGGATTTAAAGCGAATTTCTTCATGTACTTAGGAGTTACATATCTATATTCCTTCCATTCCCGTGCCCATCTCCGTTCAATCTTTTGAATACGCACCTTGCGTTGGTTTTTGGTTTCCTCATCTGGTGTACAGTAATCAGCATATATTTCCTCGTGGATTTCAAATGCTGTCATGACCTCGTGTTTCTTTCCTCCCTTCAGTGGCTTCTTACCGTCTGCCATTTTCTTCAGTTGAGGAAATTGAACAATTGAGTTCTCTCAAGAAGTGTGCAGTTTTTCTTCGAGGAACGCTGCAAATGAGTTAAGTTGATGAGAACCTAGGGATTCAAAGAATGACATTTGTACCGTGAACAGAGTATAGGTGCGAGGAATTTGGAGAGGTCATATGCGTTCTCGTAAGGTTTTTCAAAAAAGTTTTGAGGATTTTGACCAGATTGAGCCTTGAAGAATTTCAATAAGCGTTCTTTGTCTTAGGTTCCAGAGTTGTACAGATCAAGATCCACACAATTGAGGAATCTTGAAGAAAATCATTGCTTAGAGAAATGAGTCAAGAGATTTAAGGTGTTCATATGTGTGAAGATTTGAAAACACCATTGAAGAATTTGAAGAAAAATTGAGAATCAAAGCGAGTAATAAAAGTAACTTTTAATTTACCCGAAGAGAAGAACACGATGAACTGAGATGAACAGTTTAGAAGTTCGTCCGTTCAGATCTTCCCCGCCCTAACTTGGCAGAGGAAATCAACTACGGCGACGGCGGAGTGAAGATATTCCACGGTCGGCGCGAGTACGTCGGCGACGAGGTCAAGGCAGTGAAGCTTTTCCTCACCGGCGACGACGGAGTAGCGGCGGCGCTACGGTTTGAGGAGCACGAGCGAGAGAGAGGTTGAGCGGAGTAAAAGAGTGAGGAAGGGAGAGAGGGGTATTTATAGACACGGTGAAAAACGGATCGTCCGAAGATTTAGGACGAACATGCCCCTGACCACTTCCCTTCCCACGACATGTGTCACTCACGCATCGTAGTGGAGATTGTGTACCATCGTGGGTGAATATAATAATGCATCGTGGGATGCGGAACGGTTTGAGCGGTAAAAGCGAAGGTTTGAATAAGATTCGCTTTTAAAGTTCCATTGCAATTTCTTCAAATTGTCAAGGACACAAAGTGAAGAATTTGAACGAATTTCAAAGCGTAACGCATGAATAATTTGTGAATGGATTGGGTTGAGTATAGCAAATAGGGGGAAGGGTCCGATCACATTCACTTAGCAGAAAAAAGCGACTTGAAGAAATAGCCATAAGTGAATGCTGTAGAGGACATAAATCCATATATATATATAGCCAATGAAGAAAGACGACGGAAATAGTGAAGAATTTGCAAAGTTGAAGAATTTGAAAACTGAAGAATTTCAAAATTTGAGGAAAAACTCAAATTGAAGATTTTCAACTTTGGTGGTGGCGTGACCCACCGTATAAGAATGATGATTTCGCACACCGCTGCATAATTGTCGAGGGTTCTGAGAATCAAATTCTTCATTAATTTCTTCACACTTAGAGTGTTATTCTTCATTGATTGAAGAAAAACGCTTCTTCATGTGTTGCACATCTAAGTCATCAAATTTGCATAAGTGTCAGGATGTGTGTCCTTTTCAAAGAACATTCAAGATTCTAAGATATTTAGCTCACACCGCAACTTGCTAAATCTCTTCTCATCCAAGGGCTTAGTGAAGATATCAGCTAGCTGTTCTTCGCCTTCACGTGCTCGATTGAGATGTCGCCCTTCAACACATGATCACGAAGAAAATGATGACGAATTTGAATGTGCTTTGTCTTCTAGTGCTGAACTGGGTTGTGAGCAATCTTGATGGCACTCTCATTGTCACAGTAGAGAGGCACATTCTTCACGTTGATGCCGTAGTCCTTGAGGGTTTGCTTCATCCATAGTAATTGAGCACAACACGAGCCAGAAGCAATGTATTCAGCTTCAAGAAGGACAGTGATACGCAGTTCGCTTTCTTCGAGGACCAATGCACCAAAGATCGTCCGAGGAAATGACAAGTACCAGATGTTGACTTGCGGTCCACACGATCACCAAAGATAGTCGAGTCGTAATATCCAATGAGATCAAAAGTAGAACCCTTGGGGTACCATAATCCTAGTGTTGGTGTGTGAGCTAGATATCGAAGAATATGCTTCACAGCCTTATGGTGTGATTCCTTCGGTGTAGCTTGAAATCGGGCACACATGCAAACACTAAGCATTATATCCGCCTAGATGCACATAAGTACAATAAAGAACCAATCATGGAGCGGTATACCTTGTGATCAAGTCAATACCATTTTCATCAAGGCATAGATGGCCATTTGTGGGCATAGGAATTTTGACACCTTTGCAATCTTGCATGCCGAATTTCTTCAGACATCTTTGAGGTATTTCTCCCGAGATATGAATATGCCATTGTGTTGTTGGACGAATTTGAAGACCTAAGAAGAATTTCAACTCTCCCATCATAGACATTTGATATTCTTCACTCATCATATAGGCAAATTCATCACTATAACGTTGGTCAAGACAGCCAAAGATAATATCATCAACATATATTTGGCACACAAAAGTTCACCATCATAAGATTTAGTAAAGAGAGTAGGGTCGAGTGAATCGAGTGAAGCCATTCTTCACGAAGAATTCCTTCAATGTATCATACCACGCTTGAGGGGCTTGCTTGAGGCCATAGAGAGCCTTATTTAGTCTCAAGACTTTGTCGATTCTTTGGATCTTCAAAACCTGGTGGTTGAGCAACATATACTTCTGCCTCAAGCTTACCATTGAGGAATGCACTTTTCACATCCATTTGATATAAAGTGATATTGTGATGGTTAGCATAGGCTAGTAATATGCGAATAGACTCAAGTCTAGCGACAGTGCAAAAGTTTCATCAAGTCGATTCCTTCAACTCGCGTGTAGCCTTGAGCTACTAGTCGTGCCTTATTCCTCACCACAAGACCATTTTCATCTTGCTTGTTGCGATAGATCCACTTTGTGCCAATGATATTATGCTTGCGAGGATCTGGACGCGTTTGACCAGTTCCCGGACATTGTTGAGCTCGAATCGATGTAATTCTTCTTGCATGGCCTGAATCCACTCCTGCTCGTAAATGCTTCATCTACCTTAGTGGGTTCTGTGATAGAGACAAAAGCATAGTGCCCACAAAAGTTAGATAAATGTGAAGCTTTTGAGCGTGTGAGAGGACTCCGCGCTTCAATGTCATCGATGATCTTGTCAACTTGTACTTCTTTTGCAACGCGAGGATGAGCTGATTGTTGTCGAGGAATTTGATTATTTTCCTCGGCACCATTTTCTTCAAAGCATTATCTTCAGTGCATCACTCGACGTTCTTCACGACATGTGAATGAATTCTTCAAGAGTTTCTTCAAGAGGGAATGACATCCTCGCTTGCCTTGAATCTGGTAGAATCCTCGTGTGTGGTTCATCTAACATGAAGGTATGTGCTCTCTTTGCGAGCCATTAGTTTCATCGAACCGCACATCTACAAAGGTCAACAATCTTGTGTAGAGTGATGTTGAAGACTCTGCAGTGTGCGTAGTCCTTTCCGTAACCAAGCATAAAACCTTCATGTGCTTTCGGTGCAAATTTAGAGTTGTGGTGAGGATTCTAATCCAGCATTTAGCAATCAAGACTTTGAAATAACTTACATTGGGTTTCTTGTCCTGTGAGGAGTTCATAGGCAGTCTTTTGAAGAATTTGTGAAGATATACTGTTGATGATGTGGCACGCAGTGTCAATTGCTTCAATCCGTAAACGACTAGGCGCTTTTGTATTCATCAAGCATAGTGCGAGCCATCTCAACAAGAGTTCTGTTCTTGCGCTCCACGACGCCATTTTGTCATGGAGTGTAGGGAGCAGATAACTCATGAGTAATACCAAGTTCATCAAGATAGTCATCAAGACCGGAATTCTTGAGCTCGGTTCCATTATCACTCCTGATGTGCTTGATCTTCACACCAAAGTTGGTTGAAGCCCTCGAGGAAAATCGTTTGAAGATTTCCTGCACTTGATTTTTGTAAGTAACAATGTGTACCCAAGTGTAACGAGAGTAATCATCAACAATAACAAAGCCATATAGTGATGCTTCATTAACGACACCTGAATAATGATTGGGACCAAAGAGGTCCATGTGAAGCAATTCAAGGCGAGTAGTGGTCATGATAGTCTTTGCTGGATGCTTGGCCTTGGTCATTTTTCCAGCTTCACAGTTCCGCATAAGTGATCCTTGAGGAATTTGACATTCTCAATGCCAATGACATGCTTCTTCTTCGCAAGCGTGCAGTAAATTCCTCATGCCTGCATGACCAAGTCGTCGATGCCATAGCCAGCCTTTCAAGCTTTTGCAAGTAGACACACGGCTGGTTGTGGTCCCGTGGAAAAATCAACAATATACAAGTCTCCTCTCCTAAAGCCTTCAAGACTTTGGAATTGTCAGCTTCCATAATCACAACACACCGATACTTGCCAAAGATAACAACCATATCAAGATCACAAAGCATTGAGACCGACATGAGGTTATATCCTAAAGACTCAACAAGCATGACTTTGTCCATGTGCATGTCCTTAGAGATAGCAACCTTACCAAGTCCCAATACCTGACTTTTGCCTTTGTCAAGAAAGATGATATGCTTTTATGTGACGGTGATAAGGTAGCATCCATCAATAGATTCTTGTCACCAATCATGTGATTTGTACATCCACTATCGAGAACCCACTCGGTGGCTTTGGGTTGATCATCCCGCAGATGAATTAGTACAACTTACGATCTCATATACTTCATCAAGAAGAATATGATATCAAGTTCATCGATGAATTTCATCGGCCAAGATACGATAAGCAAAGATGAGGACGTGTGAAATGAAAGTTCATTTCATCATGATTAGCTCAAGGCCCTTTCGTGCAATTTGTCGTGCCCCCAAAGAAATTCTTCAGACGTTAAGGCACGCCCTGAGACCTGACCGCAGAAGAGATTAGTTCTTTTCTTTACCACCCACATCTGAAGGGGTGGCAAAGAGTTCATCATTCTGCGAGCACCATATGAGAATGGTGGCATAGAGGCCAAACCATTTCGTTTCACATAAGAGGGGTTAGGGTAAGTATATGAATAAGCAGAGAAATTCTTCGAGTACTTATGAACATATTGGTTTGAAGAATAATGCACATATTCATAGCCCTTAGCTCTATCCTGCGAAACAGAGTTATTAGCACGATGATAATCATATGAGGTCTTTGATCCTTTTGAGGAATTTGATCCACGTGAGGAATTTGGTCCGTATGAGGACTTGGATCCATATGAAGAATTTGGTCCATATGAAGAATTTGATCTGGGGTTCCTTTTCTTCACAGTGGTGTCATGAGGACATTCACCGAAGACTTTCAAGGCACTTCTTGGGAACCCAGATTTTCTTCATAGGGGAACCGTTCTCGCAGCTTAGTGCCAACATATCTAGCAAATACTTCACCATTCTGATTTTTGAACATTTTATAGTTTGAGTCGAATGACTCATCAATGTAATGAGGAAATTCACATGTAAAACCAGATAAGGTAGATGGATCAATCGAGGTCCCTTTGCAAAGAACCCATGAGGTTTTGGGGTACCGCTTGTGCTTCCAAAGATGTTCCATCGGCATTTAATTTCCTCTCAAATGCGATACCCTCTTTCCTAGGGTTTCTGTTGAGGATCTGCTTTTAAGCACATCACAAAGAGTCTGATGCCCTTTGAGGCTTTTGTACATGCCTGTCATGTACAATTCCTTCAATCCTCGCATCGTCAAGGATACTAGCAATGTCCTCGTGATGAGGAATTAGTGATAGCAGAGGCAGGTGAAGAATTTGTAACAGCTTGAAGCATTTGAACATTCAGTGAAGAATTAGCGATTCACGCTCAATGCACTTTAAGCATGGAGGAACAAATTCTTCTTGAGAAGCGCTTGATTTGTTGAGCAAGTAATGAATCGCGCCCTTCCTCAAGATCTTCATAACTCGCTCTTAGCTTCTCAAGATCTTGCTTTCTTTGAAGAAAATCATAGGAAACTTTCTCATGATCGATAAGAGAGTGTTATGATGACCTTGAAGGTTATCAAGCTTAGACTGAAGTCTCAAGATTTTCAACAGGCTTGAGTGCGATCCATTTCTTCACCTAACATATCATCACTCTTATCTAGCATGTTTTGAACCTTTTCAAAAGCCCTTTGTTGTTTTATAGCAATCTTAGCAAGTTTAGAGTAGCTGGGCTTGAGATCCTCATCGATTCATTTTCACCGGATTCAGAGGAGGTGAAATTGAGTACCTTGGCTCTTTTTGCCATGAAGCAATAGGTGGGAGCTTAGTCATCGTTTTCCTCATCATGTTTGTCGGTGGAGTTAGTTTCTTCAGTGTTGAAGATGAACTTGCTAACATTAGCAGTAGCAAGAGCCAGACTAGCCACACCAGATTCGGATTCTTCGCACTCCTCCTCTTCCTCATTTTCCTCGATTCAGCTTCGTAGTCCATTTCCTTGCCAATGAATGCCCGAGCCCTTTTGGAGCTGCTCTTCTTGTGAGAAGAAGGTTTTGAGGATTTTGATGATGAAGATTTTGATGATTTCTTCTTCTTCTTCACGCCATCGTAATCGTAATCCTTGTGTTTCTTCTTTCTTAATTCCTTTTCCCAATCGAGGACAATCTTGGATATAGTGACCAGGTTTCTTGCATTTGTGGCAAAGTCTTCGCTTATAGTCACTAGATGAGGAATCACTTGCTTCTTGAGGATTTTCCAAAGCGACAACGTCTTGAGAATTTCTGGAATTTCTTCACGAAGCGGTGCTAGCTCCTCGCCAAATTCTTCAGATCTCCAAGGCTACTACCGTAGTCTTCACTCTCGATTCAGATTCAGCCTTGGCCTTCGTGGCACGTGTTTTCCATATCCGTAACCATAGAGATCTCTTTTCAGCAAGCTGGAACTCGTGAGTATTTAGCCTTTCGAGGATATCAGCAGGATCAAGAGACTTGTAGTCAGCTCGTTCTTGTATCATCGATTGCGAGTATCAAATGAGGAATCAAGCGATCTTAGCAATTTCTTCACCACCTCATGGTCGGTGATGTCAATGGCACCCAGTGCTTGAAGCTCATTTGAAATGTCAGTGAGGCGATCGAAGGTTTGTTGAACATTTTCGTGATCGAGTCTTTTGAAGCGGTTGAAGAGATTCCGAAGAACATCAACTCGAGAGTCACGCTGAGTTGAAACACCTTCATTTACTTTGGACAGTCTGTCCTGTATGAGTTTGGCGATTCCAAAGCACTCACTCTTCCATACCGACCTTTGCTCGATGGCCACATATGATATTCTTCGCTTGAGAATCGAGTTGCTTGAATCTCTTCACATCAAGATCATTCGAGAGGGTGTGACTGAGGAAACACCTTTTGTCACAACATACCGTAGATCGTTGTCAATTGCTTCAAGATGCATTCGCATTTTGTTCTTCCAAAGAGGTAGTCCGTCCCATCGAAGGTAGGACACCGCCGAGACCTTGATCATACTCTGGTCGACATAACTAAAACTCCGTGGTTAAACTAAATCACACATAACAAGGGAGTACCTTGCTCTGATACCAATTGAAAGTGCGTTATATCGACTAGAGGGGGGGTGAATAGGCGATTTTTATGAATTCTTCACTGAGGAATTTGCTGGTGAGGAAATTCCTTAGCGAAGAAATACTTGCAGCGGAATAAGTACTCAAAGGTAAGCATAACAGATTACAAGCATAGTCATCATGATGAAATGAAGACAATCACAGTAGCATGAAGCGTAATCACAGGATAACACAAGATGAAGACAAACAGATCAAGAAATTGAACTGAGGAAATTGAGAAAGTCTTCAACAAAGTCTTCAAACACAGATATGACAAACACTCAACACGCTTATGAGGAAATGAAAGGGTTGAGGAAATAGAACCAGTTAGGTTGGTGAAGACAATGATTTGGTAGACCAGTTCCAACGCTGTCTCGGTTGTGCGTCTGGTTGGAGCGGCCGAGTATTTAAACTCGAGGACACAGTCCGGACACCCAACATCGAGCATGCAGCTCAGACACCAAGTCCTCACCAGATTCTCCTTGAACTAAGGTCACGCAGACCTCGTCCAATCACCCGTGGTAAGTCTTCAGCGACTTCCAAACCTTCACATACTTGGTCACCCTAAGAATCCACAATTCCTCTTGGATGTTTCTAGACCTTGACGCCTAACCGTCTGGAAGAAGCACAGTCTTCAAAGGTAAAAGCGCCGGATCCACGCAGGATCAATTTCTTCAAGGATGCTCAATCACTTTGGGTTTGTTGGGGTTTGGTTTTGGGTTTTTCCTCACTTTTGGGTTTTTCCTCACTTGATGATTTTCGCTCAAAGTCCTCGGAGGATGGGTTGCTCTCAAATGACAAGTGTCAAGTTCTTCGAGCAGCCAACCAACTAGTGGTTGTAGGGGCGGCTATTTATAGCCTAGGGAGCAGCCCGACATGATAAGACATAAATGCCCTTCAATGATATGACCGTTAGGTGGATAAGATATTTGGGACAGTCATGCCAAGAAGACAACAACGGTCGGAAATTTGACTCTCAAATTCCTCGTGGCTATCATGTTCCTCACGGTGTAGGCAATTCGTGGCGAATTCCTAACTCCTTAGTCGAGAACAAATTCCTCGGTGATCAAGAGCTTCGCCTCTCACATCAAGAAATTGATCGAACTGTATGAGATTTCCAAAAGCTTCACTCAAGGAATTGGTAGGTGTAGGATTTTGAGTTGAGCATCAAATGGAAATTTTCCTTAGTATTTCCTCGACCCCTTTAACAAAGACGGTGTTTCCTATGACTCAAGAAAGAGAAAATGAAACTACGAAAACAAAAGTCTTCACGCTTCATGTTCCTCAAGCGAATACCAAGTCTTCGTGATCACACCAATTTCTTCACTTTCAAAGTCTTGAAAGTCTTCGTAATATCAAAGTCTTCATTGAAGAACTTCATTTTTAGGGGTCGACTTTTCATCAGAATATCAAAACTCCTCATAGACTTATAGACCTGTGTACACTCAAAAACGCATTAGTTACTTAACCTATAAGTCTTCAATACACCAAAATCACTAAGGGGCACTAGATGCACTTACAACCGCGGGCCCCAAAAGCCCGCGGCCTTGGTCGATGCATGGCGGTTGATTGGACGTGGGCGTCTCCGCTTCCCCACGCTACCTCGGCAACTGCTCGACTTGACAAGTCCCTGCGACATGCAAGGAAAACCATCATTACCTGTGATCGTGGGTGGCACCGGTTGGCCTTCCCCTGCTATAAATGGGGAGGGGGGCAGAGCCCCCGTCGCCCATCTCTTCGCGGTTCACTTGCTTCTCCCTTCTTGATCCTCTGCTAGCAACAATGGCGCCCATCCGAAGGTTTTCTTCTAAAGAGAAAGGAAAAGCTTCCCGCGATGATCCAGGGCCGCTTCCGCCGAAGAAGAGGCCGGTTCTCCGTCGCGACGAAGCGGCGATGCAGGTGGTGATGAGGCCCTGGTGCGAGCGGCCTCCTCTTGGGTATCCGCTACCCTTGTACGCTCGAGCCGAGGGCTCAGGAGGAAGGAGCGACGAGCGGCGCCGCCCGCGCCGTGTCCGCGGTCGCCGTGCGATGGCGACACGTGCTGTTGCTCCCGTAGTCCACGCCGCGAATTCTTTGCGCGAGCTTTTGCTATGGGCACCGAGGCCCCCAAGCTCTTGGATCCACTTCCCGCAGTTCTTGTCCGACGCGATGCCACCGAGGGAGGCCCTCAAGCTCTAGCTGCAGCATGCTGACTGCAACGCCACGGCGACCGAAGCAGAGATCGAAACGGTCCCCACCGGCAAGATCTTCATGACCCGCGGCTGGGGTGAGTGACGAAGCTATGTACCTAGGGTAGGTTCATGGTCCTGTCCAAGATACCCTCCCCAAGGACATCTCTTAAAAAACCAGAAGAATCATCATTCACTCGGCCATGAAGCTATGTTCCACTCGGCAGTCTTGAAGTCACTCGACCGTGAAGACTGTCACTCGACTACCAGAAGATCTAAAGCCACTCTGTCCTGCAACGGTCGGGAATTAAGTCATAGCTTTATGGTCATTATGTAACTTTATTACTGGCGTTACCAGTAACGCCCCCTCTTAATGTACACTTAACCCTGTGTAACGGAGGGGAGCTGGGGTCCTGGAGCACTCTATATAAGCCACCCCCCTCCTCTGGGACAAGGGTTCGCACCCCCTGTAACTCATACGCACATAATCCAGTCGACCGCCTCCGGGCTCCGAGACGTAGGGCTGTTACTTCCTCCGAGAAGGGCCTGAACTCGTAAAACTTGCGTGTACAACTCCTCCATAGCTGAGATCTTGCCTCTACATTACCTACCCCCTATTCTACTGTCAGAATTAGAACCACGACAATTGGCGCCCACCGTGGGGCAGGTGTCTTAGCGACTTGTTGGAGAAGTTGCAATTTTTCTGATCCTCTTCATCCTGGTTTCAAGCGGAGGTTTGGCTGAGGGCCGCGAGATCCATCTCGGCGCGCTCGTGTTTGTCGCCGACGACTCCGCTTGGCTTCAGGAGGCTCCTCTCAACGTCGACGCACTCCCCATCCACGGGGCAACGCACTTCCGCGCGTGCGTCCGTGGCGTCCTCCTGCGGCAGCCGTCGACCCAGTATCAATCGGCTACTGTAGCTTCCTCCTTCCCTGTCGCCCGCCGGCGCAAGCGTTCCGGTCGATCAAGGCTTCAGCGGTGGGTGAGGCATGCGGTGGTTCGCCAGTCGGCCACCCCTCAAGTCACGGCGATCGAGCCCGACGAAACTCTCTACGGCCTATTCGACCTGTCGACTGGCTCCGCAGAGACTGCATCCGAATGCAACAGCAGTGATCCCGCGGCGGAAGTCTTGATGGTCGATGGGCCCCACAGCCCTCCCGGCTTCCCTCGTGTTGACGGTGGAGATGGCGGAGGCGATCCGTCGTGTGTCCATGAGGAGTATCTCCCCGAGCCCCTCTCTTCGCAGCAGAGGGAAGAACTTCGCCGCCGGAACATGGATGCCCTTCATACTCCTATCATCGGAGAAACTCCCGAGGCCCGGGCCTTGGAGGAGGCGCGCCTGGCCAACTTGGCCGAGCGCACTCGACTGGAGAACCTCCAGCACGCACTCGACGAGCGTGCTCGGCAAAGGGTTCCAGATCCAAATGACGACAACTTTTTCCGCCTCCAACTCAGGTATATCGAACTCCAATCCAGAATCTCACAGCCGTAGCCCGAATAGCAGAATCAATCCAGCCGTCCCAGTCAGAAGCTGGCAGAGGTTTGATGCAGATCAGAGATTTACTCCGGGCAGCCGGAGAACAGAATACAGCTGTGTCTCAGTCGCGGAATAGGATCCACAGCAGATCCATCGTAGCAGATACAGTCCAGTCGGCCCATAGCCCAAGATCGCCCCCGAGGCGTGAGGGACGTGGAGACCGGCGAGATCAGTACAGAAACCGCGAGCAGTATGATCGCCGACTCAATCATGATGATCATCATCGAGTGCCCACACCTCCCCCAAGGAGTGGGTCATATGTGCCTCGACAGCATGATGACAGACGCCCTCACAGCGGTGGGCGAAGAATTCCAGTCAACCCCAGGGAGCCAGGCTTTGATGCGAGGTCAATTCTCGTACAAGGTCTGGTCGACAGAAACAGAGCTCACAGAGAAGTCCCTGACAGAGATTTACCAACCAGCAGCTGAATGCATGTCTCAGGTCCCGAGTGCTTCAGCAGAGCTATCAGGGCCGCGGTGATTCCTCCCAACTTCAGGTTGGCAACTGGGGTCAGTAAGTTTACTGGCGAGTCCAAGCCTGACACTTGGCTTGAGGACTACAGAGTAGTTGTTCAGATTGGCAGTGGCAATGATGAAGTGGCTATGAAGAACCTTCCTCTGATGTTGGAGGGCTCGGCCAGAGGATGGTTAAACCAGTTAGCACCCGGCAGTATTTACAGTTGGGAAGATCTTGCCCGAGTGTTTGTTAGAACATTTGAAGGAACATGCAAACGGCCAGCAGGGCTGACAGAGCTGCAATCCTATGTGCAGAAGCCCAATGAGACTTTGAGGGATTATATCCAGAGATGGATCACATTGCATAAAAGGGTGGAAAATGTGTCTGATCACCAAGCAGTTTGTGCCTTCAAGGAAGGCGTCAAATATCGAGAGTTGAATCTGAAGTTTGGTCGGACGAGATATGTCTCTGACTCGGATGATGGAGATTGCCACCAAGTATGCCAATGGTGAGGAGGAGGATCGGCTCCGGAGTGGCAAACGCATAAAGCGATCGTCCACGAAACCGGGGAGGGAATTCGATGGAAGCGAAGCGCAAAGCCGAGCCACCGCTCCTGGAGAAGCCTTAGCCGTGACTCAAGGAAAGTTTAAGGGGAAACCCAAAGGGCCGTGGAACCCTAAGAAGGTAAAAGATCAAGATGGAAACGATGTGTTGGATCTACCATGCCACATCCACACGAAGATGAGGAGGGTAATCTGATTTACCCAAAGCATACCACTCGAAAGTGTCGCCTCCTAATCCAGCAGTTCTGAGAGAAACAGCCCAAGGAGAAGGAAAAAGAGTCGGACAAGGTTGAGGACAAAGAGGAAAGCGACGATGGCTACCCTCACGTCAACTCCACTCTGATGATTTTTGCTGATGTTGAGAGCAAAAGTCGACTCAAAGTCATCAACAGAGAAGTCAACATGGTCGCTCCGGCGACGCCCAGTTATTTGAAATGGTCTCAAACTGCCATTACATTCGACCAGTCTGATCACCCGACGCATATAGCCACCCCTAGGAGGCAAGCATTGGTGGTCGACCCAGTCGTCAAAGGCACCCGGTTGACTAGAGTTCTAATGGATGGAGGTAATGGCCTGAATATTCTGTATGCAGAGACGCGTTAAGGAATGGGCAATCCGATGTCCAGACTCAGTGAGAGTAACATAAGTTTCCATGGAGTCATCCCAGGCAAGAAGGCTGAATCACTCGGCCAGATCGCCCTTGATGTAGTTATCGGTGATTACAAGAATTACTGCAAAGAAAAGTTGACATTTGAAGTTGTGGATTTCCAGAGTGCTTATCACGCTATTCTGGGGAGGCCGGCTTACGCACGTTTTATGGCTCGACCATGCTACGTGTATCTCAAGTTGAAGATGCCTGGCCCTAAAGGTGTGATCACTATCACTGGCAATCGGAAGAAGGCAGAAGAGTGCTTCCTGAAAGGCTCGAAGATTGCCGATGCACAGATGGCAGTCGTGGAATTGCAAGAGTATCATAAAAATGCAGATCCAAGTGATTTGTTACGAGAAAAGAAGCCCACCACGGATTCGGCATTTCAGTCGTCTGGCGAAACGAAGCCGATTCATATCCACCCGACGGATCCCAATGCTGCTCCGACTCACATTTTAACAACACTCGACTCCAAATAGGAAGAAGCGCTCATCCAGTTCCTCCATGAGAACTGGGACATATTTGCATGGAAACCTTCCGACATGCCTGGTGTTCCTAGGGAGCTGGCTGAGCATCGTCTGCGAGTCGACCCAAAAGTGAAACCAGTCAAAGAACATCTTCGACGGTCCGGCGTGCAGAAGAGGAAAGCAATCGGAGAAGAAGTGGCTCGGCTCCTGGCAGCTGAGTTTATCTGAGAGATTTACCACTCCGAGTGGTTAGCTAATGTTTTCATGGTTCCTAAGAAGGGCGACTCACTTCGCATGTGCATCGACTTCAAGCATATCAATCGGGCCTGCCCGAAAGATCATTTTCCTCTCCCTCGCATCGACCAAATCGTCGACTCAACTGCGGGGTGTGAGCGTTTGTCCTTTTTGGACGCTTATTCGAGGTATCATCAGATCTGTCTGTATGGACCCGACGAGATAAAAACAACTTTCATCACACCATTTGGATGCTTCTGTTATGTCACCATGCCATTCGGCTTGAAGAACGCCGGAGCCACATTCATGCAGATGATTCAGAAGTGTTTACTCACTCAAATCAGTCGGAATGTGGAAGCCTACATGGATGATATTGTGGTTAAGTCACGTAAAGGTTCTGACCTACCGGCTGACCTTGCTGAAACCTTTGCCAACCTTAGAAGGTATGATATCAAGCTTAATCCTTCAAAGTGCACATTCGGAGTCGCAGGCGGAAAATTGCTCAATTTTCTCGTTTCAGAACGAGGGATCGACGCTAACCCAGAGAAAATGGGGGCCATATTCTGAATGAAACGCCCCGTGCGTGTACATGATGTCTAGAAGCTTACTGGTTGCTTGGCCGCCCTAAGTCGATTCATTTCTCGCCTTGGTGAAAAGGCGTTGCCTCTTTACCGACTGATGAAGAAGTCAGATAAGTTCGAGTGGACCCCCTGAAGTCGATGCATTCGCAGAGCTAAAAGCCCTGCTTTCCACCCAGCGGGTGCTTGCTGCCCCAATCAGCAAAGAACCTTTGCTGCTTTACATTGCAGCCTCTGGACAAGTTGTCGTACTGTACTTACGGCCGAGCGGGAAGAAGAAGGAAAAGCCTATAAAGTTCAGCGCCCAGTGTATTATGTTTCTGAAGTTGTGACTCCATCAAAGCAAAGATATCCGCATTATCAGAAGCTGGTTTATGGGATTTATATGACCACGAAGAAGGTTGCACATTACTTCTCTGATCATTTAATTACAATCGTTAGCGACGCTCCATTGTCAGAGATTCTACACAATAGAGATGCAACTGGTCGAGTGGCAAAGTGGGTGATTGAACTCCTTCCCTTAGATACCAAGTTTGAGGCAAAGAAAGCTATCAAGTCCCAAGCAATAGCAGATTTCCTCGCCGAGTGGATTGAACAGCAACTACCGACTCAAGTTCACTCGGAGCACTGGACCATGTTTTTTGATGGCTCCAAGATGCTGAACGGTTCCGGTGATGGGGGTAGTAATGGTATCCCCCCGAGGAGACAAGCTCAGATATGTCCTCCAGATTCACTTTGACTCCTCCAACAATGAAGCAGAATATGAGGCACTCCTGTATGGATTACGTATGGCCATTTCACTCAGCGTCCGTCGCCTTATGGTCTATGGAGACTCAGATTTGGTAGTCAATCAAGTGATGAAGGAGTGGGACATCAGAAGCCCAGCCATGATCAAGCTACTGCAATGCAAAGTGAGGAGATTGGAAAAAGAAGTTTGAGGGTTAGAGCTCCATCATATACCCCGACTGAAAAATCAAGCTGCCGACGATTTGGCAAAGATAGGTTCCAAGAGAGAAGCCATTCCCAGCAATGTGTTTTTGGAACACATTCACACACCGTCAGTTCAAGAAGATCCTTTCACCGAAGAGCCCCCGCAGCCTAAGAGTGCCACAGATCCGACTGAAGTCGAGGTCCCAGCCATGGTCGACCTGATCATGGAGGTTTTGGTCATCACTCCCGACTGGACAGTGCCGTACATTGCATATATTCTTAGGAAGGAACTCCCAGAAGACGAAGAAGAGGCTCGACAGATCGTCCGTCGATCCAAAGCCTTTACTGTGATAAGAGGGCAACTGTTCAGAGAAGGGGTGACAGGAGTCAGTCAGAAATGCATAACGCCAGAAGAAGGTCGAATGATCCTCAACGACATCCACTCGGGGACCTGTGGTCAGCATGCGTCCTCTCGGACCATCGTGGCTAAAGCATACCGAGCTGGATTTTACCGGCCTCGAGCAAATGAAATGGCGAAAGATATAGTTGACAAATGTGAGGGTTGCCAGTTTTACTCCAACATGTCGCACAAACCTGCATCAGCCCTGAAGACCATTCCACTCGTCTGGCCCTTTGCCTTTTGGGAATTGGATATGGTCGGACCACTGAGAACCGGTAGGAGCGGCTTCACCCACGTGCTTGTAGCAGTCGACAAGTTTACCAAGTGGATTGAAGCTAAGAATATCAAGAATCTTGAAGCTAGCACTGCTGTCAGTTTCATCACATAATTGATATTCTGATACGTCTCCAACGTATCTATAATTTTTGATTGCTCCATGCTACTTTATCTACTGTTTTGGACTATATTGGGCTTTATTTTCCACTTTTATATTATTTTTGGGACTAACCTATTAACCGAAGGCCCAGCCCAGAATTGTTGTTTTTTGCCTATTTCAGTGTTTCGAAGAAACGGAATATCAAACGGAGTCCAAATGGAATGAAACCTTCAGAAACGTGATTTTCTCACCGAACGTGATCCAGGAGACTTGGACCTTACTCCAAGGAACAAAAGAGGCGGTCACGAGGGTGGGGGGCGCGCCCCCTGCCTCGTGGGCCCCCTGTTGCTCCACCGACGTACTCTTTCCTCCTATATATACCTACGCACCCCAAACGATCGTAACAGGAGCCAAAACCTAATTCCACCGCCGCAACTTCCTCAGATCCACGAGATCCCATTTTGGGCCTGTTCGGAGCTCCACGGAGGGGCATCCACCATGGAGGGCTTCTACATCATCACCATAGCCTCTCCGATGAAGTGTGAGTAGTTTACTTCAGACCTTCGGGTCCATAGCTAGTAGCTAGATGGCTTCTTCTCTCTTTTTGGATCTCAATACAATGTTATCCCCCTCTCTCGTAGAGATCTATTCGATGTAATCTTCTTTTTGCGGTGTGTTTGTTGAGACCGATGAATTGTGGGTTTATGATCAAGTTTATCTATGAACAATATTTGAATCTTCTTTGAATTCTTTTATGTATGATTGGTTATCTTTGCATGTCTCTTCGAATTATCCGTTTGGTTTGGCTAACTAGATTGGTAGTTCTTGCAATGGGAGAAGTGCTTAGCTTTGGGTTCGATCTTGCGGTGTCCTTACCCAAAGGATGTAAAGGGTTGCAAGGCACGTATTGTATTGTTGCCATCGAGGATAACAAGATGGGGTTTTTATCATATTGCATGAATTTATCCCTCTACATCATGTCATCTTGCTTAAGGCGTTACTCTGTTTTTAACTTAATACTCTAGATGCATCTTTGGATAGCGGTCGATGAGTAGAGTAATAGTAGTAGATGCGTGCAGAGTCGGTCTACTTGTCTCGGACGTGATGCCTATATACATGATCATACCTAGATATTCTCATAACTATGCTCAATTTCATCAATTGCTCAACAGTAATTTGTTCACCCACCGTAGAATACTTATGCTCTTGAGAGAAGCCACTAGTGAAACCTATGGCCCCCGGGTCTATTTTCATCATATCAGTCTCCATCACTTTAATATTTGCTTTGTTTTTACTTTGCCTTTTACTTTACACTTCGCATCTCTATATCAAAAAAATACCAAAAATATTATTTATCATCTCTATCAGATCTCACTCTCGTAAGTGACCGTGAAGGGATTGACAACCCCTAATCGCGTTGGTTGCGAGGAGCTATTTTTTTGTGCAAGTACGAGGGACTCGTGCGTAGCCTCCTATTGGATTGATACCTTGGTTCAACTGAGGGAAATACTTACGCTACTTTGTTGCATCATCCTCTCCTCTTCGGGTAAATCCAACGCAGTGCTCAAGAGGTAGCACATTCAGGTACGGGGTTCCGCATAGCATCATCACGGACAATGGGTCGAACTTCGATTGTGATGAGTTTAGAGTCTTCTGCGCTTCTCAAGGCACCCGAGTCGACTATGCTTCAGTCGCTCACCCCCAGTCGAATGGACAAGCAGAAAGAGCAAATGGCCTAATTCTCAAAGGACTGAAACCTCGACTGATGCGTGATCTCAAGCACGCAGCAGGCGCCTGGGTTGATGAACTTCCGTCAGTTCTTTGGGGTCTAAGGACAACTCCCAATCGGTCGACTGGCCGAACTCCATTCTTCCTGGTTTACAGAGGTGCAGCTGTTCTGGCGAGTGACTTACTTCACAATGCACCTCGAGTCGAGCTCTTCTGTGAAGTTGAAGCAGAACAGGCTCGGCAAGACGCGGTCGACCTTTTAGAGGAGGAAAGAGAGACATCCCTGATCCGATCGACTATTTATCAACAAGACTTGTGTCGATTCCACGCCAGAAACGTGAGAGGTCGAGCCTTTCAGGAGGGAGACTTGGTTCTTCAAGTGGATCAACATAAACCACACAAGCCCGCCCTTGCTTGGGAAGGCCCCTTCATTGTCACCAGAGTTCTCCACAATGGAGCATACCACCTTTATAATGCCGAGCATCAGAAAGACTAGCCACGGGCTTGGAACGCGGAGCTGCTCCGCCCCTTTTATACTTAAATACTCACTCGGATGAGATGTAATAAGAAATACCTTTGTAGTTTGTTTATCGAAGACAAGAGCTTTATAATCTTTCTGAACAATCTGTTGTTGCCTCTGCTTACGTTTAAAATCCCCCAGTGGGTGACTTTGCTGCGAATCCGTTTCGCCTAAGTTCAAAAATCCTACCGAGTGATGAGCAAGCCTCTCACTCGGGGGCTTAGCTGCAAATCCGTTTCGCCTAAGTTAAAAAAAATCCTACCGAGTGATGATCAAGCCTCTCACTCAGGGGCTTAGTTGCAGTCCAGTACTCGCCTAAGTTTGAAAAATCCTACCGAGTGATGAGCAAGCCTCTCACTCGGGGGCTTAGCTACAGTCCAAGAACTCGCCTAAGTTTGAAAAATCCTACCGAGTGCAGAGCAACCCTCCCACTCGGGGGCTTAGCTGCAGTCCAGTACTTGCCTAAGTTTGAAAAATCCTACCGAGTGATGAGCAAGCCTCTCACTCGGGGGCTTAGCTGCAGTCCAGTACTCGCCTAAGTTTGGAAAATCCTACCGACTGATGAGCAAGCCTCTCACTCGGGGGCTTAGCTGCAGTCCAAGAACTCGCCTAAGTTTGAAAAATCCTACCGAGTGGAGAGCAACCCTCCCACTAGGGGGCTTAGCTGCAGTCTAGTACTCGCCTAAGTTTGAAAAATCCTACCGAGTGGAGAGCAACCCTCCCACTCGGGGGCTTAGCTGCAATCAAGATGCTAGCCTAAGTTTGAAAAATCCTACCGAGTGGAGAGCAACCCTCCCACTCGGAGGCTTAGCTGCAACCCAGAGCTCGCCTAAGTTTGAAAAATCCTACCGAGTGGAGAGCAACCCTCCCACTCGGGGGCTTAGCTGCAGTCCAGTAATCGCCTAAGTTTGAAAAATCCTACCGAGTGGAGAGCAACCCTCCCACTCGGGGGCTTAGCTGCAGCCCAGAGCTCGCCTAAGTTTGAAAAATCCTACTGAGTGCAGAGCAACCCTCCCATTCGGGGGCTTAGCTGCAGTCCAGTACTCGCCTAAGTTTGAAAAATCCTACCGAGTGCAGAGCAACCCTCCCACTCAGAGGCTTAGCTGCAGTCCAGAACTCGCCTAAGTTTGGAACACATCCTTATCCGCAAGGACGACGAGGTGCAGGTCGACTGCAACCTTCTCCTTTGGAGCTACACCACAAGTACAATGCGCGCTTCATCCCTATCCGCAAGGACGACGAGGTGCAGGTCGACTGCAACCTTCTCCTTCGGAGCTACGCCACAAGTACAATGTGCGCTCCATCCCTATCCGCAAGGACGACGAGGTGCAGGTCGACTACAACCTTCTGCTTCGGAGCTACGCCACAAATACAATGCATGCTCCATCCTTATCCGCAAGGACGACGAGGTGCAGGTCGACTGGAACCTTCTCCTTCGGAGCTACGACACAAGTACAATTTGTGCTCCATCCCTATCCGCAAGGACGACGAGGTACAGGTCGACTGGAGTCACCACCTCAGAGCTGCATCTCAAACACAAAGATTATTCCGAGTGAAGAACAAAGCCCACTCGAAGGCAAACACAAGCATATTCAGAGATAAACCAAGTTCAAATAAACCCTAAAGTTCCGGACGACGGATCAAAAGTTTTCGGGCACTCAGCCCGGAAGAGTTTAACGGTTACAAAAACCACTCGGCATCCCGAGGCAAATTTAAGGTGGGGCATAAAAGTTTGTTCACTCCGCAGGAGGAGGGCTAGCAGGCTCGACGAATTCATCCAGGTCAATGCCATCGGCAGTCCGAGTGGCTGCGGCAATGAAAGTCTCCATGAAGGATTGGAAGTCATGCTTCTTGGTATTGACGAGCTTAATAGCCGCCAGTTTCTCTTCTCGCGCCTCCTTGCAATGGACGCGAACCAAAGATAGAGCCACATCAGCACCGCACCGGGTAGATGACTTTTTCCACTCCTGCACTCGACCTGGGATTTCGTTAAGTCGAGTCATCAGAGACTCGAGGTCATTCGAGAGTGTTGCCCCTGGCCAGAGTGCTGCCTCGATCCGATACATTGCGACCTTCAGTCGAGCAAGATAGTCAACAGCACCGTCGATGCGGGATTCCAGTCGGAGAAAGTTCATAGCAGCTTCATCTTTCACAGGGGAATTGATGGGGTCCAAGCTTGGTTCAATTCGCCCAGTTTCCTCCTCGAAATCTCAGCAAGACTCCGCATGCACAATCCGAGGATGAGCCAATAGTCATATGCCAAGTCGATAAAGATAAACTAGTCGGAACAGAATATATACCTTCAAGCTTGATGAACAGCTTCTTGGCAAGGCTCCTCAGATAGCTTTCCAGATCATCCCTCCTGCGAGCAATGCCTTCCATCCTCTCGTTCAGATTGACCTTGTCCTTCTTCAAGCGGGTTGCTTCCTTGTTGGCTTTGTCCAGAGGAGATTTTATCTTGGCGTTTTCTTCCTCCAGTTTGCCGACTTAAGCCAACTTTTGTTCAGCCGGAGCAGTTTTGTCGTCAGCCTTCTTCTGTGCGGCAGCCAGATCTTGATCCTTTTTGGCCAGAGCTTGGTTCAGTTTCTCTGAAAATAAAGAATGCTTGATTCATAAAGAGCAGAATGAAATCCAGTTGACAATCCAGATCGAAGACAATCCAGAGCGGAATTTCTTACCATTGGTGTCATCCTTGGCTTTCTGTAGTTCTGTCTTAGCCAACTCCAGGTCTAGGTTGAGTTGAATCTGCTATTTCTCCAAGTCAGCAAAGCGAGCTCCAAGATCACAAGATTTCTGTAAACAAGGAAAGAGCCAGTCGACTAGTTAAAAGATTGGTTATTTCAGATAGATAAAAGGATAAAGCCAATAAATTCTAAGACTACTGCCGAATCACACATCCAACAGTAGTCTCGGGGACTACACCCAGTGGGTGCACTTAGCGTGCCCCCACTGATTCAGTTTACACTCGGCAAGGCCTTCCTTCAACGTGAGGTCAAAAAAAAAGAGGAGGAAAAATGAGAGCACACTGTTCAAAAACCCTGGTCCGGCGCCTTATATGAGGTTACTTCCAAGTGACTGACTTGTAGGCCCGGACAATCTTATCCAATCCCGCAACAGTCGCGCGCGCGATACATGGAAAAGAAGGCGGCACGAAAATCGAGGCGGCCCTGCCTAATCCTGCTCGATTACTGCGGCCACCTCCGCCCCGCGCGCTTCCCAAAATTTGAATCCCGTGAAATCCACGGATAGCAGAACAACTTGTCAGACGGAAGATCTCCTCCACATCATCAATCAGAACTCTTCCAATAAAAGTTCACTCGACAAAAGAAATTAGGAATGGATCAAGGCGACTGAAAAAGAAGTTGGTATCGTCACCTCGGTTCATTGATTCAGAACAAGATATACTCGTAGAACGCAAAACAAGTCAGAAGTGTTCTGAACTCCTTCCCCACTCAAACCCCGATCCATTCAGGGCTAATGATTTGCTATGTACCTAGGGTAGGGTCATGGTCCCGCCCAAGATACCCTCCCCAAGGACATCTCTTAAAAAACCAGAAGAATCATCATTCACTCAACCATGAAGCTATGTTCCACTTGGCAGTCTTGAAGTCACTCGACCGTGAAGATTGTCACTCGACTACTAGAAGATCTAAAGCCACTCTGTCCTGCAATGGTCGGGAATTAAGTCATAGCTTTATGGTCATTATGTAACTTTATTACTGGCGTTACCAGTAACGCCCCCCCTCTTAATGTACACTTAACCTCGTAACGGAGGGGAGCTGGGGTCCTAGCGCACTCTATATAAGCCACCCCCCTCCTCTAGGACAAGGGTTCGCACCCCCTGTAACTCATACGCACATAATCCAGTCGACCGCCTCCGGGCTCCGGGACGTAGGGCTGTTACTTCCTCCGAGAAGGGCCTGAACTCGTAAAACTTGCGTGTACAACTCCTCCATAGCTGAGATCTTGCCTCTACATTACCTACCCCCTATTCTACTGTCAGACTTAGAACCACGACAATGAGATCGCGCGGGTTTGCCGTGCGAGAGGCGCCCTCGTGATCTACTTTGAGTATGACGGTGCCTCCACTCTTTTCTTCAAGGCCTTCGACGCGGAGGGCCGCCACCTGGAGTGTTGCCCTGGAGGGGAGCGCCGGGATGATGCGCGCTCTGCTCGTGGCTACTCCAGTAGCAGCCCCTGGGAGTCCAGCAGTTCTCCCGAGCTCTACGAGTCTCCAGAGACGAGAGACAACAGCTACGCCCCCCGAGCTCTCGTCGCGCCCGGAGCCGGGCTGCGGCATCCAGCCGCCGCCATCGCTGATCTGGATGGGGTTGGCGCCGGCCTCCCGTGGCCCACTGTTGATGATGGCGTCCACCACGGGAGGGTGTAGATCGGATTCCTCTAAGTTTTAGTCTTTTGTTCCCTATGAAAAATCACGGAGTACCCCGTGGGGGCGTGTAAAGGGTCTGTAATGTATTTTGTGTACGTCTTCCTTGTTATGAACATTTGCGAACGCATTTCCGGTTAAGGCTCGGTCTCCCCTTTCCATCCTCGTGATAGCTTGTTGCTCTACGCTGACAGGTCCCGGTCCCCAGGCAGGCTATAGCCGTTGCTGGTATGCCAGGTCGTGTGCCGTGGTCAAGGCCAAGAGGTGTGCGGCCCGAGGTCTAGTAAGAGTCCCTGAGGCGCGATGCTCAGGAGGTCCCCTTTAGCACTCAAGCAGCCATGGTAAGGCAAGAAAGGGAGGCGACGTGGCCGCAACGGGGCTGCGGTGTGCGTGACCCTTAGGCTTCATCAGTCAGTCGATCTGAGCGCGAGACTCATCTTGGCGGTTTGGGGTCGATTCCTTGTGATGCGCCAGGCTGGTGCGCAAGCTTCCGTAGCATAGCTAGGTCGGGCCCATACGAGTCTCCCTCCTCCCGTGCTCCCCTTAGTGCTCTACGTCCTCAGGTCCCGGCCCTCGAGCGAGCTCAGCCGCCGCTGGTATGCCAGGTCGCGATGCCATGGTCAAGGCCAGTGGGTGAGGGTTGGAGAGCCAGTAAGAGCTCTTGAGTCGCGATGCTCAGAGCCCCTTTAACGCCAGTTTAATTGCACGGGAGAAGAGGAGGCTCGCGGTGCCGCCTGCTATCCTCCTCATGAGATCCCTGCGAACCATCATAAGGAGAAACACAGTTTGCTGTTATGGTTTCCGGCCTGCCACCGGCTGCTCCGTGAAGAAATGGAGGCACTGAGGGCCTGGTGAGGTGACGTGCGCGGAGCGTGCCGCGAGCCAGAGCTCGACCACTCAGGTTTGTCGACGTGGCAGGGACGGACCCATGCACCAGCGTCGTGCCCGTGTGAGTTGCCCCTGGGGGAGGTGATAGTCGAGCAGGCGATAATCACAGGTAGATTATGCATGAGAGGCAGATCAACTTGGGTAAATGCGGAAAGATACATGCCACTTGGGTCAGGCCCGAGCGGCTTGGGGGTGATGTAGCCCGAGGGGCGCTGTCGGTGTCAAAACCGGCGGATCTCGTGTAGGGGGTCCCGAACTGTGCGTCTAGGCGGATGGTAACAGGAGACAAGGGACACGATGTTTTTACCCAGGTTCGGGCCCTCTCGATGGAGGTAAAATCCTACTCCCGCTTGATTAATATTGATGATATGGGCAAGACAAGAGTGGATCTACCACGAGATCGTAGAGGCTAAACCCTAGAAGCTAGCCTATGGTATGATTGTTGTTCATCCTACGGACTAAAACCCTCCGGTTTATATAGACACCAGATAGGGTTAGGGTTACACAGAGTCGGTTACAATGGTAGGAGATCTACATATCCGTACCACCAAGCTTGCCTTCCACGCCAAGGAAAGTCCCATCCGGACAGGGGACGAAGTCTTCAATCTTGTATCTTCATAGTCCAGGAGTCCGGTCAACGGTGATAGTTCGGCTATCCGGACACCCCCTAATCCAGGACTCCCTCAGTAGCCCCCAGCAAGGTAAGCTAAAGACATAAGCAAAAGGGATACATGCCACAGGGACGGACCCACGCGGCCTGGGAATGATGCAGCCCGAGGGGCGCTCCCAGCTGGTTTTGTTGATGAAGAGATGTCGGAGCAGCCGAAGGTACGCAGTGAAGGGATTGCTCCTCACGAGCCACCTGGGCCCTGAGCCTTGGGAGTCTCTGGGGGTCCAGGCGGTTCCCTGAGGACCGTCTCCATCTCTGCCAGGACGGCGTGGTGCCTGGCCTCCTGAGCCGCCAGGACGCGCTGCAGGTTGCGCTGGTAGACGAACGACACGCTCGGCAAGCCAAATGGCATGCGAATGTAGCTGTGCAGCGGACCCTCGCACCGGCCCACGCGCGAAGGCCAGAAAAGCTCCTGAGAAGCGGCCCTGTTGAGCCCTGGGACATCAACGCAGATGCGCACCCGGCATCCTCGCCTGGATGGGGAGCTGCGCCTCGCGAGCAGCGGTCGCCGCGCACGGCCCTTCCGTCTTGTAGTTCCTGAGTGGTCTTAGTGATGAACTCCTGAGCGGTGGGCGCTCCTTGGCATGTGTCCTCCTGAAGGAAACGTGCCTTGAAGCGCGCCTCCAAGTGGTGCCCGAGTGCCTCCCTCGTGACGTTGGCAAGGTATGAGGCCCTCAAGGAGAGAGCCCCCGAGCCCTGCCAGAGGAGGGCGCCGGGTGCGCCTTCCTATGTGATGGAGGGAGAGGCGCCCTTCCTTAGCTCTTGCGCACTTGGTCGCCAGATTGAACAGCTCCTGAGGTGTGCACAACTCCTCGTGGATGTCGCGGACACCGTCAGAGAATGCGGAGATGATGGCCTTCCGTGACCTTGGGGATCTTGAGGCGAGTGTTGTTGAAGTGCTGGATGTACTTCTGGAGGGTCTCTCCTGGTTGTTTCTTGATGCGGCGCAGGTCACCCGCGGCCGGCGGGCGGTCGCGAGTGCCCTGGAAGTTGGCGACGAAGTGGTCGCGCATCTCGTCCCAGGAGGAGATCGAGCCCTGAGGCAGGTTCGGGAGCCACAAACGGGCGCCGTCTTTGAGTGCCATAGGGAACCAGTTTGCCATGACTTTCTCGTCGCCGTTGGCCGCCCTGATGCTTAGCTCATAGAGCTGCAAGAACTCCGCGGGGTCGAGGGTGCTGTCGTAGCGAGGAGGCAGATCTGGCTCGAACTTACCCGGACAGGCGACGCTACGCAGCTCGGGGGTGAAGGTGCGGCAACCGGCCGTGGTCGCCGGGGCCCGTCTTGGAGGTGGAGCCTGGTCTTGACGCCCACGCACCGCTACGGCAAGCGGCGGTGGGGGCCTGCCGCGGCAGACGATCCTGGCGCGATGGTGCGAGGAGTGGCGGGGCGTCCTCTTGCGATCGAGGAACTTCTTGGCAGTTTCCTTCTTCATGCGCGGGCGCCGGACGCGGCGCACGCCTTGGTGCCAAGGCGCCATCTTGGGGCAGAGGCGGTGGAGGCGCTCCGTGAGCTGCGTCACCCGAAGCAGGCGGAGGGCCAGGCGGAGAGAGGGATGGCACAGGGGAACCCCCTGCGGCGCGGACAAGCTCGGCGATGCGGTCGAGCCAGTACTCGTAGAGGTCGTCGACCGGGCGGTAGCGCTGGAGTTCGTGCGCCATGAGGAGCGCGACCCGTGCGTCCATGGGGGAGCGACGAGCGTGGGATGAGGAACCGGCCAGGGTCAGCAATGGAGTGGCGGTGCGGCCGTCCTGCCGCACCAAGGGTGCAACAAGGACGCCTGCTGCTCATTCCCCACCGGGCCGGTGGCGGCGTTGGCGGTGGGAGACGGAGAACAATGAGGTGGCCCACCGACGGGAGCCGTTCGAGCGACGCAAGTGGCTAGGGCAGCCCGGCGCTCAGCACGAGCACGGCGAGCGTCCTCCATGGAGACGACGGAGCGACTGGACGCGAACGACGGAAGGGAAGTTCCGGCGCACCCCTACCTGGCGCGCCAAATGTCGGATCTCGGGTTCCGGCAAAACCCTCAAGGTTCGAACACTGGGGTGCGCGCGGAGATTTCCTCCCTACCGATCTACGCCCTAGCTCGCTAAGATCTCGCGGACGAACTCGACGAACTCGCAACACAAAGACACAAGATTTATACTGGTTCGGGCCACCGTTGTGGTGTAATACCCTACTCCAGTGTGGTGGTGGTGGATTGCCTCTTGGGCTGATGATGAAGAGTACAAGGGGAATTACAGCCTCCTGAGGTTGGGGTGTTCTTGTGTTCGGTGTGTGGCTAAGGATTGGCTCTCGATCAGGTGCCCCTAGTGTGGTGGATAGTTCTACTTATATAGGCCCTGGTCCTCTCCCCAAATATTGATCGGGAAGGGAGCCAACAACGGCCAATTTGAAAGGGGATAGCTAGTACAGCTTATCCTGACAAAAGCGGTCTTCGCCTGCAAAAGGCTCTGGTGATGACGCCGACCATGCTGACCTCCGTCCTGCCGTCCGGCTGGTCTTGATCTTGTTCCACTGATACGGAAACCTTTTCCTGATGCCTCGGTACTCCGCGCCCGCGCTTGCCTCCTTAGCACCAAAGAGGCAACAAGGACGTTGCGCGTGCTGGTGCCCGCCTGGTCTTGATCGTCATGGCTCATGTCACGAGAGCGTCGTGAGGTTCGCCCTGCCTTGATATCTCGGCTCCTCACAAGGCAGCCTGATGAAGCCGCTCCTGAGGAGGTCTTGGGTCGTCCGCCTTGCGAGGCTTGGCCCCTCGCGAGGGTCTTGGATGCCTTGTCGATGAAGATGGGCCGTACAGGCCTGGTAGCACAGCCACGTCGTGGGCTGCAGGCAGGCAAGTCTGAGGACCCCCGTTCCCAGAACGCCGACAGGTATTAGCAGCTGAGTTGTCAATTCAACCACACCTGGAGATTAATTATCTGCAACAAAGTGATCAGTAGCAAAGTAGTGTGATAGTTTTGATAGTAGTGACAGTAGCAACGGTAACGGTAACAGTGATAGCAGTAATTTTGTAGCAAGTGTAACAGTGATGATAGCAGTAGTAACTTAGCAGAAACAATATAAGATAAATTCATAGGCATTGGATCGGTGACTTGTTGGATGATATTCATCATGTGACAGTTATAACCTAGGGCGATATGGCACTAGCTCCAGTTCATATAATGTAGGCATGTATTCCGTAAATAGTCATACATGTTTTATTAAAAGAACTTGCATTACATCTTTTGTCCTACCCTCCCGTGGCAGCAGGGTCCATATTGGAAACTAAGGGATATTAAGGCCTCCTTTTAATAGAGAACCGGACTAAAGCATTAACACATAGTGAATACATGAACTCCTCAAACTACGGTCATCACACGAAGTGGGCCCGATTGTTGTCACTCCGGGGTTGCCAGATCATAACACGTAGTAGGTGACTATAACTTGCAAGATCAGATCTAAAACATGGATATAATGATGAATTCGTAAACTGTTCAGATCTGAGTTCATGGCACCCGGGCCCAAAGTGACAAGCATTAAGCATAGCAAAGTCATAGCAACATCAATCTAAGAACATAGTGGATACTAGGGATCAAGCCCTAACAAAGCTAACTCGATTACATGATGAATCGCATCCAACTCCTCACCGACCAGCGAGCCTACGAAGGAATTACTCACTCCCAGTGGGGAGCATCATGGAATTGGCGATGTAGAAGGGTTGGTGATGATGAAGAATGAAGATCCCCCTCTCTGGAACCCCAAACGGACTCCAGATCTAGCCTCCCGATGAAGAACAGGAGGCGACGACGGCTCCATCTCGTGGAACGCAATAATTCTTTCTTCAAGATTTTTTTCTGGAAATATGTGATTTTATAGCGTCGGAATCAGGGTCTGTTGGGCCACCAGGTGGGGACAACCCACCTGGGCGTGCCAGGAGAGAGGGGCGCACCCTGGTGGGTTGTGCCCACCCAGGGGACCCTCTCCGGTAGTTCTTGGCTCCAGAAATCCTTTTTATTCCATAAAAATTCCTCGCAAAGTTTTGTTTCATTCCGAGAACTTTTATTTATGCACAAAAACAACACCATGGTAGTTGTGCTAAAAACAGCGTCAGTCCGGGGTTAGTTTCTTTCCAATTATGCAAATTAGAGTCCAAAACAAGAGGAAAAGCGTGAGGGAAAGTAGATACATTGGAGACGTATCACAAGGCAAGGCAATCCATCCATCCTCCCGCACTCATGTGTCTCTCTTTGATCCCATCCGCCTGATTGTTCGGTGTGTGTTGCTGCTTACATCAAAGTTCATTTCTGCTGTATGCAGCGACCCACCACGCCTCCCTGGATTCCCTGCCTCATGGACATGCCGCATTGCTATCGGCCCTTTGCATCACTGGCCGGCACGGTGGCTGTACGATTGTCGAAGATGCGAATGCAACGGCCGGGGTTTGGGAGGGCGAGCCCAAGATGCCGAGGCATGCCGGCCAAGGGCACGGGCGGGAGCGAGTCTTCGCAGATGTTGAGCGTGGGGCGGGGCTTGAGGTGGGCGTGTGAGGGAGTCCTGGACTAAGGGGTCCTCAGGCGTCCGGCCTGTTAGCCATGGGCCGGACTGATGGGCTCTGAAGATATGAAGACCGAAGACTGCACCCGTGTCCGGATGGGACTCTCCTTGGCGTGCAAGGCAAGCTTGGCGACCAAATATGTAGATTTTTTCCTTTGTAACCGACCTTGTGTAACTCTAGATCCTCCCGGTGTCTATATAAACCAGAGGACTTAGTCCGGAAGGACAGATACTCATTACCATAGTCATTGTAACACCCCGGATGTAACTTTCCATATTTGTAACTCCAACTCTTGCCATTTTCGGCATTGTGATATGATATTCCCTCCGTGGTTGGGTTTTGTCTTTTGTTTTGCATTTTGTTCTTGTCATGCATCTCATATCATGTCATCATGTGCATCTCATTTGCATACGTGTTCGTCTCATTATTCCGAGCATTTTCCCCGTTGTCCGTTTTGCAATCCGGCACTCCTATGTCCCCCGGCGTCCCCTTTTACATTTCTCCGTGAGCGGGTACTAAACTCTCTCGGAATGGACCGAGGTTTGTCAAGTGGCCTTGGTACACGACCGGTAGACCATCTGTCAAGTTTCGGGTCATTTGGAGCTCGTTTGGTACTCCAACAGTTAACCGTACTCTCGCAAAGGCCTCTTTTGAGTTGCAGCCCAACAACCCTCCAAAACAGCCCAATAACCCATCTAATTCACTTCCATGTCCATCGCCGTTCGATCACGATCGTGTGGGCGAAAACCGCACTCCATTTGGAGCTTCCTAGCTCCTTCTACCTATAAAAACACCCCCTCCCCCGAAATCCCGGATCAATTCCTACCCTAACCCTAGCCCCGCTCCTCTCCGCGCCGCCGGACGCATCCGGACGGGCGGACACGTCCGCCCGCCGCCCGACCAATCACAGTGCGCCACGTGCGGCGAGCCCGCCGCCCGCCGCCGTCGGCCCGCGAGGCCTCCGATCCGCGCCACCCGTCCGCTCACCGCCCGTCGCGCCGTCGCCCGACCGCCCGCCCGGCAGCGCCCGACCCGTTTGCCGCCGTCGCCTCCGCCGCCTCGGCCTCCGCCCGCCGCCGCCCACGGCCCGGCGCCCGCCGCCGCCCTCGCCGCCTCCCGCCGACCCCGTCGCCGGTCGCCGCCCCCGCCGGCTCCCTCCTCCGGCGAGCCGCCGCCGGCCTCACCCCGATTCGCGCGCCCGGATCTAGATCCAACGAGAGGGTTGACTTCTTCTCCCCCGAAATATCCTCTAAGTCATTTTTTCTGTCAGTAAATTGTTGCATTTTCATCATGCCATAACTTTGCACTCGTGGCTCCGTTTTGCGTTTATAGCACACCGAAATTTTCGCCTCGATGAGTAGATCATTTCCTCTCATTGCGTCATTTTCATTTGAGCTCATCTTGATGCCCGAAATGCTGTTGGAAGAGGGCTATGTGATGTTAGTTTCAGATTCTTATCAGAACATGCACTTTTGTCATTTTTGCCATGATTGATGTGTGCATCCTATGTACTTGAGTCCTACATGTGTTTTGTAATATGCCATGCCATTTTACAGGGGTGTATTCCATGTATTTTTGTGATCTCTGTGGTGACTAGCACAAGCATGCAAACTAGGCTTCATGATGTTGCTGATTTCAGCCCCTGTTTTGCTGATATTTTTATGCCATGTTAACTTGATGCTACCGAGAGATCCATGCACATTTTGAGATACTTCAGTAAGGATGTTTTGAACATTTGGTTATGCTCTATACATCCATGCACTTGTTTGCATTTATGGAGTGCCATAGCTTGAGTCAATCGAGCTCTACTTTTGCTATAAAATGTTTCCTGGCAGATTGTTTACATGTTATTCAATTTTGCCAAGGTTGTTGTAGTTGATCCGTGTATACTATGATGTTGTTCTTGCCATTTGTAGCTTCTATGCCATGTCTGCTTGATGGATGTATGCTTAGTTTATCATGAAATACTCTGTAGTGAGTGCATCGAGCTCTTAAACATGCCTACTTGTTATCTGTTTTTGTCATGCGCTGTTGCTGAATCTGTTAACGAAACTTGCTATTTTGACATGGGTGTTATTATATTTTCTGATCCCTTTTGGCTCATCGTCAGTAAGGGACTTTTGTTCTATGCTTTGAGTAGATTCATGCCATGACTTGTTTTTGCTATTATAGGTTCCTGTAGCATGTAGTTTCCTTGCTCTGAACATTGCTTCCTGATGCTGATTCTGCCATGTTCAGTACTTTCACCAAGTCTGTGAAGCTGATATATTTTGCACTTTTGCCATGCTTGTTTGGACCTGTTATTATGTGATTTAGCTGTAGCTCAGTGTTCATCTTTTGTCAAGCATCTTGAGTAGATCACTGCCATATGCTTTTCTGGTACGTTTGGGTGCAGTAGCTTATTGTCTTGTTGCTTGCTAAGTGGTATCATGCTGTTAATGGCAGATTTGTGCCATTCTTGTTTTGCTTGTCATTTGCAAACCGTGCATCCGATTCCGGTGATCTTTATATCGATTTCAACCGAAATCATCTCACCTTTCCAGCGGCATACTTGGTTTGTCAAGATGATGCCTGGTTCATCATTTTCCTTCCGGAGTATGCATACGCATTGCATATCACATCTCGCATATCATGCCATGTATTGCATCATGTTGCTTGTGCATTGCACCGTGATTTATTGTGGTTCCATTGTTTGTGTTCTTGCTTTGGGTAGAGCCGGGAGAAGAGTACGTGAACGAGGAACCTGTTGAGAACGCTTACGAGGATCAAGCTTTCGACAACTCGAAATCACTTCTATCTTTGCCTGCTAGATGCTCGCTCTTTTGCTATGCCTATGCTACGATGCCTATCACTTGCTATATCATGCCACCCATATTGCCATGTCAAACCTCTAACCATCCTTTCCTAGCAAACCATTGTTTGGCTATGTTACCGCTTTGCTCAGCCCCTCTTATAGCGTTGCTAGTTGCAGGTGAAGATGAAGTTTGTTCCTTGTTGGAACATGGAGATGTTGTTCCTTGTTGGAACATATTTACTTGTTGGGGATATCATAATATATCTGCTATAATTAATGCATCTATATATTTGGTAAAGGGTGGAAGGCTCGGCCTTATGCCTGGTGTTTTGTTCCACTCTTGCCACCCTAGTTTCCGTCATACCGGTGTTATGTTCCTTGATTTCGCGTTCCTTACACGGTTGGGTGATTTATGGGACCCCTTGACAGTTCGCTTTGAATAAGACTCCTCCAGCAAGGCCCAACATTGGTTTTACCATTTGCCACCTAAGCCTTTTTCCCCCGGGTTTTCGCGAGCCCGAGGGTCATCTTTATTTACCCCCCCGGGCCAGTGCTCCTCTGAGTGTTGGTCCAAACTAGAGCACCGTGCGGGACCGTCCCTTGGAAACTTGGGTCACGTTGGTACTTGTACGCTTTGCTTATCCGGTGTGCCCTGAGAACGAGATATGTGCAGCTCCTATCGGGATTTGTCGGCACAGTCGGGTGGTCTTGCTGGTCTTGTTTTATTGCTGTCGAAATGTCTTGTAGTCTGGGATTACGAGACTGATCGGGTCTTCCCGGTAGAAGGAATATCCTTCGTTGACCGTGAGAGCTTATTATGGGCTAAGTTATGACACCCCTGCAGGGTATTATCTTTCGAAAGCCGTGCCCGCGGTTATGAGGCAGATGGGAATTTGTAATGTCCGATTGTAGAAAACCCGAAGTTGACCTTAATTAATACACATCAACCGCATGTGTAACCGTGATGGTCTCTTCTCGGCGGAGTCCGGGAAGTGAACACGGTGTTGGAGTTATGCTTGACATAAGTAGTTCAGGATCACTTCTTGATCGCTACTAGCTTCACGACCATGCCTTGCTTCTCTTCTCGCTCTCTTGTGCGTAATGTAGCCACCATATATGCTGAGTAAACTGCTGCAGCTCCACCTCACAACTCTGTCCTTCCTATAAGCTTAAATAGTCTTGATCTCGCTGGTGTGAGATTGCCGAGTCCCCGTGACTCATGATTCTACCAAAATAGTTGCAGTGCCGATGATGCCGGTCACGATGATGGCAACCGAGCTCAAGTGGGAGTTCAACGAGGAACGTGGTCGTTACTATGTGTCTTTTCCTGATGATCAAGAGTGGAGCCTAGTTGGGACGATCGAGGATCCGTGTAGCATTTGGGGTAGTCTTCTTCTATTTTGGTTCCGTAGTCGGACCTTGAGTGTAACTGGATGATGGATGTTTATTTATGTATTGTGTGAAGTGGCGATCAGTAAGCCAACTATGTATCTCTTTCCCTTATGTATTACATGGGTTGTGTGAAGATTACCTCACTTGCGACATTGCTTTCAATGCGGTTATGCCTCTAAGTCGTGCTTCGACACGTGGGAGATATAGCCGCATCGAGGGCGTTACAGTCATACATGCTAGACTTCTAGGGTTTAGCCATTACAATCTCGTGGTAGATCATCTCTTGTAATACTCATATTCATCAAGATCAATCAAGCAGGAAATAGGGTATTACCTCCATAGAGAGAGCCCTAACCTGGGTAAACATCCTGTCCCTTGTCTCCTGTTACCATCAACTTTAGACGCACAGTTCGGGACCCCCTACCCGAGATCCGCCGGTTTTGACACCGACATTGGTGCTTTCATTGAGAGTTCCACTGTGTCGTCGACGAAAAGGTTCGATGGCCCCTTCAATCATCGATAGTGACGCTGTCCAAGGAGAAACCTTCCTCCCCGGACAGATCTTCGTGTTCGGTGGCTTCGCACTGCGGGCCAACTCGCTTGGCCACCTGGAGCAGATCGATAGCTACACCCTGGCTATCAGGTCAGATTTGGGAGCTTGAATTACGTTGCGGACATCCGTGGAGATTTGATCTTCGCCGGATTTGAGACCGCGGCAACCGCTCCTGGTCACCTTGACGAGCATGACCTAAATTTGTCGTCAGACTGCATCCAGGATATAGCTCCTGTGACCACTCTGGCCTTAGATCCAAAGCACACTGCGGCATCCAAGGATGGGAGGCTCGACCCCACCATGGAGGCCACAGATTCCCCGGCGTTGGAGCCGCACATGGACTTAACCTCACACAATATCTGTGTCACCAGAACTCCGGACTCTTCTCCGGGTATAAGTTCCGAACCATGTGAGCCCGCGGATACCGAACTTGATCGTTTATCGATCTTCGAGTTCAGCGCCGCAGACATCTTCCAGCACTCGCCCTTAGGCGATGTGCCAAACTCATTAAAGAACTTATCCTTGGCGGGGGACTCACAGCCGAACTATGTACGGTTCGAACTAGGGGCTGATGATGGGGAATTTTGCTTCCCACCCGCCACCCACTCCATAGCCACTATCGAGGACTTAACCGACATGCTTGATTACGGCTCCGAAGACATCGTCAGTACGGACGACGATGCCGACGAGGAGCAGGGCCAAAACCCGCCATGCATCGGGCGATGGACGGCCACTTCTTCCTATGACGTATACATGGTGGATACGCCTAAAGAAACTAACAACGATGACAAAGAGGATCCAGTTGAAGAGAAACCTCTTGAGACAAAGCCCAGTCGCCGGCGTCAGCGACGCCACTCTAAGTCACATCATACAAAATACAACAACACCGGCACCGGAGAAAACAATAGTCCGGACGATGCCGAAGACAATGAAGACCCTGTTGGAGCAACCTCCGAACAGGATGAACAGGCCATACACGAAGACTCGGAGGACAGTAACTATCTTCCGCTCTTCGAGGAAGAGGAAAGCCTCGGCAACGAGGATTTCATCATGCCCGAGGAACCTCTCGAGTAGGAGCACTTCAAACGCCGGTGAGGGAGTCCTGGATTAGGGGGTCTCCGGATAGCCGGACTATATCCTTTGGCCGGACTGTTGGACTATGAAGATACAAGATTGAAGACTTCGTCCCATGTCCGGATGGGACTCTCCTTGGCGTGGAAGGCAAGCTTGGCAATATGGATATGTAGATCTCCTCCCTTGTAACCGACTCTGTGTAACCCTAGCCCCCTCCAGTGTCTATGTAAACCGAAGGGTTTAGTTCGTAGGACAAGAACAATCCTACCATAGGCTAGCTTCTAGGGTTTAGCCTCTACGATCTCGTGGTAGATCAACTCTTGTAATACTCATATATCATCAAGATCAATCAAGCAGGAAGTAGGGTATGACATCCATCGAGAGGGCCAGAACCTGGGTAAACATCGTGTCCCCCGCCTCCTGTTACCATCCGCCTTAGACGCACAGTTCGGGACCCCCTACCTGAGATCCGCCGGTCTTGACACCGACATTGGTGCTTTCATTGAGAGTTCCACTGTGCCATCATCGTAAGGAAGGATGGCTCGTCTCATTGTCAGGGACAACATCACCTCTGGGGGAGCCCTGGCTGTAGGCCAAACTCTCTGACTAGGTGGCTTCGTCATGATCGCCCGTTCGGCCGCTGCGCCGATGATGACTTCTCGGGTCATCGAAAATAGCCTCCACATCGGCTCGCAGCTTATCGAGCGGATGAACCCAATGGATCTCTCCTCTTTGAACGAGCTCTTGGATCGCATCGTCGCTTTGGGAGTCGCTACAGACTATGATCGGATTAGGCTTAAACCCGACCAAAGGGAGATTAACTCTCCGCCGGTCACCCATCAGATAGCGGTGGTGGAGGAGCAATGTGGCTATTCTTCCTCTATCTTGAGGACAAGCTACGTCCGGATTCCCGAGCTCTCCGAGCCGGATACCTGTCTATGGGAGGACATCGCCCAAACCCTGAACCTAGAATCAGGCAACAGGCCAGACCCACTAGGCAACAAACCGGAGCCTGAACTTTCAAGATCGGAAACTCCTCCTCCCCTGGATCTCAAACTGGGTCAAGGTCCGGACTTAAATCCACCAACCCACCCAGATATAAACGATCTTTCCCACATTAGGCAAGAGCCCCACGAGACAGTACATCACTACTGGGCCAGATTCCTCCTTGTAATGAACAAGGTCAAGGACTGTCGCGAGGAAGACGCAATTTCATTCTTTTGCAATAATTGCACGGACAAGGGAATCCTCAACGCCATAAGTCGTCGTGACATAACACTTTTCATAGACTTGGCGGACATAGTACGGAAGTACTGTGCGATGGAAAGCGCCTGGAAAACCCAAACAAAATTTTGGGATGATCTGGCTCTGATAAAGCCGCCAGTCCGAATTAAAAGGGTGCACTCTCATAAGTCGCCCGACTCAATTACAAAGAAGCAAAAGCCCACTACAGGGCGTGGAACCGTATTGGAGGGATTGCTTAACGGGCCCTGCAAAATTCACAGTACAACGGATACCATACCAACACACAGCCTTAGAGCATGTTGGGTACTCCGGCAGGTGGCCAAGAGCGGTGAGGATCTTCTCATTCAAAACACCACAGAGCACCATCCCGTAGATAACAATACAGTATTGACAGTCTTCAAGACCTTCGCCTCGAATAATAGGCGTAAGAGAGCACTCCGCAGCCTTGCCGAAGTCTGCCATGTGGCAGCAATAAATCCATGTAGCGACACGGCTATCACCTTCAATGCCAGTGACGAACCTAAATTCCGAACAGTCCAAGCACCAGCCGCCTTGGTCCTCAGTCCAATTGTGGACGGCTTTCGGCTTACTAAAGTACTGATGGACGGCGGCAGCGGATTAAACCTCATTTATGAGGAGACCTTTAGAAAATGGAAATAGACAGAAACCGCATTGAGCAAAGCAGCACGGCCTTCAGAGGAATCATCCCGGCCGGGAGGCACGTTGCCAGGAAAATCACACTAGATGTGGTATTCGCACCGGAGAATTACAGGTCCGAAGAAATTACATTCCAAGTGGCCTCGTTTAGTAGCGGATACCACGCCCTTCTAGGGAGGGAGGCATTCACGATCTTCCAAGCCATACCCCATTATGGGTACATGAAGCTCAAAATGCCCGGGCCCAATGGAATCATCACTCTAGCTAGTGATCCGGACACAGCACTCCGCGCCGAAAACAAAACAGCCGCACTGGCCCTCGAGGCGTTATCCGAAGCCCTCGCGGCGGAGGAATTAACTGCGCTGCGCTCCACAGTGGACAGGGACGACGTGATACTCGACAAAAGATCCAAGTCCACCTCTTTTAAACCAGCGGATGGAATAGTCAAATTCCAAGTCCACCCAACGGACCCTACAAAAACAGCATCCATCAGGGCACAGTTAGACCCCGTTGTAGATGCCGCACTACGGGAGTTCCTGCGCGAGAATCGGGACATATTCGCCTGGCATCCTCCAGACATGCCGAGAATCCCATGCAGGCTGGCCGAGCATAGCCTTAACATATTAAAAGGATTCAAGCCGGTCAAGCAGGCTCTTCGGCGTTTCTCTGATCCTAAGCGACAAGCCATGGGAGAGGAGCTAGCCAAGTTACTGGAGGTCGGATTCATTAGAGAAATAAAACATCCGGACTGGCTAGCAAACCTGGTGATGGTTCCAAAGAAGGATAAATCCTGGCGCCTATGTGTCGATTTCAAGGACCTTAACAAGGCTTGTACCAAGGATCCCTTCCCCCTCCCCCGCATCGATCAAATTATAGACGATACTGCAGGACACGACTCACTTTGTTTCCTTGACGCATACTCCGGCTACCACCAAATTAAGATGGCGGAGTCTGATCAAGCCGCGATGGCATTTATTACTCCATACGACCCCTTCTGTTTCAACACAATGCCCTTTGGGCTAAAAAACGCCGGCACGACGTATCAACACACGATTCAGACATGTCTGGAAAAACAGATCGACAAAACAGTGGAGACATACGTAGACGACGTGGTCGTTAAAACCAGACACGTCGAATCGTTAATACAAGACTTGAGGCTCACGTTCGACAATCTCCGAACATACGACATCGAGCTCAATCCGGAAAAATGCGTTTTCGGCGTTCCCGCCGGAAAACTCCTGGGCTTCATCGTCTCCAGCAGAGGAATTGAAGCAAATCCGGCTAAAATCCAAGCTCTGTCACAGTTGGATATCCCAACTGACCTCAAGCAAATCCAGAAGCTAACTGGATGCGTGGCGGCATTAAGCCGCTTTATCTCCTGATTAGGAGAAAAGGCATTACCCCTTTATCGCCTTCTTCGGCGCATCGAACACTTCGAGTGGACGGACGCGGCCACGGCCGGATTGAAAGAAATAAAAGCCATCTTGGCCACCAACCCAATCTTGGCCGCGCCAAGTGTCGGCGAACCAATGTTGTTATATATAGCGGCAGCACACCAAGTTGTAAGCGCAGTGCTCGTCGTCGAACGAGAGACGGACGGACATAAATTCCCACTTCAAAAGCTGGTATATTATGTATCCACTGTCCTCACTCCATGCAAATCACGGTACCCACATTATCAAAAGATAGCATATGCGGTATTTATGGCATCCCGGAAATTACGACACTACTTTCAAGAGTGTTCAATCACGGTGGCCTCGAAAGTACCACTCAACGACATAATAAACAACCGCGATGCCACGGGCCAGATTGCCAAATGGGCCATCGAGCTCCTCCCGTTCGACATAACATATAGACATCGGCGAGCCATTAAGTCGCAAGTATTGGCCGATTTTGTCGCCGAATGGACAAAAGCCGAACTCCCTAAAGAGTACGACGCGTACTCCAATTGGATCATGCACTCCGATGGCTCCAAAATGCTAGCTGGTCTGGGGGTTGGCGTTGTCCTGACGTCCCCCACCAGAGATATTGTCCAATACGTACTCCAAATACTATACACAGACTCCAACAACACAGCCGAATACGAGGCCCTGTTACATGGTCTTCGGATGGCAGTTTCCATGGGCATTCGATGCCTGGAGGTGCGTGGGGACTTGAACCTCGCAATATCTCAAATAAATGGAGACTTCGATGCCAAGATTCTATGCCTAGTGCCGGACTCTATGTTCGTCTCCTTACCCCCGTCCATTTTTTGCATATACGTTATCTGTCTTTTCTCTCTTTCTTTCTTCTTTTTCCTTCTCCTCAAGGCCTTAAAAGGCTAACTTGTGTCTTGACTACACAATCTTGACGCGCTAACTGCGCTCATTATACCTGGGGGCTTCTTATACAGAAGCTTGATATAACTATTCTCTTGGCTTTATGCCCCGCACATGTGTTATTCTTCCACATGCACCTTTTTTCGCCATTATATGCATCGATATGACTTAAGTTTTGGCCAAGCTGGGTTGCTTGGCTCTTGTGTTTATGCCCTACGTTCTCGTTAATTCGGCTAGGGCATAAGGGGAGCACCTCTACGACTATTACTGCCGGGTCAGCCGAATGTGTACCTCAGACTGGTTGAAGCCGAAAGCTAGCGTTCTTAAGGGAATATTCGGTCGGTGAACAAAAGATGACTTTTCTTTATTTTTTATATACACGTCCCCAGATGTTTATAGCCCGCGTCTCTTTTTGCAGTTCGGACATGCACATTAGGGCATGCATACCCAGGGAAAGGAACCCTTCACGGAACTATTCTCTTTGGAAGATGTTTCTTACTATCCATGTAATATAACATAGCTAGTTGGGTACTTGTCTGTTCAAGCACTTATGACCCCTACGCCTGGTTTCCACGCATACCCTGGTTTTTACATAACCGAGCGGGTATTCGGATACACTCGGACTATCGGGTCCAGAGTTCGAAGCGAAAAGGTCCGCCATGACAAATGATTTACAATCCGGCTAGGGACATTATATATGTCACTTAAATTACACAGTCACTTAGACTGACTAAATTCTTCTTCTATACCATCCAACAGGCTGTCTAGCCTACAATCCTATTAGGAATATTTTGCGGCTAATCTACTTGGTCATACACCAAACTGACGGGGATCTCTTTCCCATCGGGCCCCACAGGTCCGACCTCGGCCATGTGGTTTGGGTTAGCTTTGGTATATCGCGTCTTCACCATGGCCCATGCTTCCCTTGCACCTTGTCGGAAGGCAGATATCTTTCATAATCAGAAGCGCCGCCGTGCTCCCTTGAGCTTCTCTATAAGCTCCCCCGTGCCTCCTAGCGGGGAGGCGGATGGCCACAAGGATTGGGCAATGCCCTGCATCACCTGCCGAACTTGTTCGTGCAGTTGTGAGAGCTCTGGTAGAAGATCACCCGCAGATCCAGGCATCTCCTCCGCGGGACGACCCGTCAGCATACCTACAGACATAACTCTGTTAGCCGGCTTCTTCACCGAACTCTTTCAAAAGTTCGTTCAAGCACTTACTGAAAATGCCGCGTCGAAGCCGCTTATTCTCCTTCACGGAGTCCACTTATTCTCGTTCAAGCACAAACATCTTTCAGTTCCACGCCCAGCTGAATATTGGCGTCTTGGAGATCATTTTTCTCCTGAATGACGCCACAGAGCATCGCCAGCCGCCAAAGATTTAGCTGTCGATTAGCATGTTGCGCATCCCCTGGCACGGCCCCCGGATTCACTCCGGAGTCATATGCAACATCTATTGTTAGATTTGCATGCATGCCACACATTATCTGGTACCTGTCATTCTTTACAATGGAAACCAGTGTTACCAGAGGGGGCCTTCTCGGACTCCTTCAATGCGGCAACCGCGGCCCGTAGCTGGGCTTTGCACTCTTATAATCTTGAGACAATTAGGTATTCTTCTGTGTAAGAACCTGCACAAATAATGATCCTTAAATCAGTTGTGTCAACTGTTTCAAGTCTCAGGGGCTACTGATACATATAATCATCAGATTTTCTTACCCGTATATCCTTTACATACTGGTTCGTGGCTCTGTCAAGACCATTTTGAATAGCACGGACATACGCGTCTCCTGAGTTGAAGGCATCAAACGCCTCTTGGGAGAAACAAGCGTCACGGAGTATGGCCCAGCGATGCCTGTGATTCATGGTGCTCTCTACTTCAGAATTTGTAGCGGATTGTCTATCCGCATCCTCTGTAGGAGGAGTATTCGGCGTTCGCCCCGTGTTAGCTTCCGCCTCTGTTTCCGGCCCTGGAGCCCGACTGGTGGAGGCGTGATCGGCAACCTTTCCGGATATAGTCCGGCGAGCGTTTTTTCTACTAGGAAACATGGCTGTTATTATATTTTAAAAGACGACAACCACGGAGCGAGGTTCTGTATCATACCTCTGCGCTGGCGTCTCAGTCCTGACCGCCTTCCTTTTTAGCCTACCCAGCTTCGGTGCCCCTTGTTGGTGAGTCGCTGCGGGTTCGGCATGGCGTCCCGAGGGGCTTCCCTGTAAGACACCATATGTACGGTAGGTGAAGTGCATAAAAGGGGATCCTTCTCGGAAGTTGGGACTTCGGTTTTTCTTACATGCGATGCAGAGAGTAGCCCCGGATAGTAGGCTATGATGGCTACCATGGCATCATCACAGCTCAATTGATAGAATGATCTGTCGATCAGCTCCACAAATATGTCCGGATCCTCTTCGAGTCCGGGATCGAGGGCCCGGTCAGGGTCCTCCGGTTGTGGAGGTGGGTTGTTTACCTCCCTTATAGCTTTTCGCAGTTCCTGCCATGAAACGGCAACGTGAGTACTTATGACGAAAAATGCGGGAAGGCTGGGAGTAAAAGTGACAGCTCACCCAGCCTGGAGGGTTGTAGATGGAGAATCCATCCCGTGGCTTAATACGGATGAACTCCTCTTCCTCTCCCTTGTACAAATCAGACAGGATTTTTGCTAGAGTAGCAACTGAGTCCGGTCCCTTACGCCCGCAGCGGGTGGCATCATCTTCCTCGTTAAAATTCCACATAGGGTACCCTCGATATTGAAGTGGTTGTACTCCCCGCATTATACATATTGACATAACCTTGGTTATTGTCAGTCCTGATTGAGCCAGCACTTTTATCCGGCCCATCAGGTAAAGGACTTCTCCGTTATCTTCTTCCTGAGGGCTCCCTGGGCGCCAGCTTCGGTGTTTCTTCAAAGGGGCATTGTCGAACTCGGGAAGACCTATCTGAATAGGATCTGGAAGGGGGACGTCCTCCATGTAAAACCACTCCGAAGGCCAGTCTTGGACGTCTTCTTGGGTGCCGGACAGGTATCCGGTCCCGGCGATGCGCCATATTTCGGCTTCGCCCACTTGATATATTGACCCCTTCTGTGCACGGAGCACAAGGCAGAATAGCCTCTTCCACAGCTCGAAATGAGCTTCGCAGCCCAGAAACAGCTCACAAAGGGCAACATAACCAGCGATGTATAATATGGAAGCAGGGGTGAAGTTATGCAACCGGAGGCCATGAAACTCCAGGAGCCTGCGGAGGAAGGGATGTATTGGAAATCCAAATCCCCTTAATAAATAAGGGACAAGGCATACCCTCTCCCCCTTGGAGGGATTGGGAAAGCTCTCCGCTTGCTCCTCGCCATTATAGGTGGCGAGCCCGGCTCGAACGGGGACCATATACGCTAGAGGGAAAAATCCCTGGGTCTGTAACTCTACTAGTTGGCTGTGCGGGACGGAACACTTCTTCCAATCACCGGGCTTAGGGCTACGGGAGCGAGAGGAGGAGCTGCGATGGTCGGCCATGTTGGAATGGATTTTTTCGGGCGCGCTCCAATGGATACTCGCCGTGGGAGGATGGCGTGATCTAGATCTAAGAATCCCCGTCTCTTTAATAGACAGTTTACTCGCATGGCTAGGGTGGTTAATGTAAAAATTCCCTAGCTTCTCGCTTTCGCTCGACACGTGGAAGACAACCATTATTGGGCGCGGAAGCCAAGAAGTGCAACATTTATGGGAAGTCGGACATTACTCAGCAGGTATTCAGAATTTGGAGAAGAACCCGCCTTGGAATGCCGAAGACAATCTGCGCGCCGGACTCATCGTCATTGAAGACTGGTTCGGGGGCTACTGAAGGAGTCCTGGATTAGGGGGTCTCTGGACAGCGGGACTATATCCTTTGGCCGGACTGTTGCACTATGAAGATACAAGGTTGAAGACTTTGTCTCGTGTCCTGATGGGACTCTCCTTGGCGTGGAAGGCAAGCTTGGCAATACGTATATGTAGATCTCCTCCCTTGTAACCGTCTCTGTGTAACCCTAGCCCCCTCCGATGTCTATATAAACCGGAGGGTTTAGTCCGTAGGACAAGAACAATCATACCATAGGCTAGATTCTAGGGTTTAGCATCTACGATCTCGTGTTAGATCATGATCAAGATCAATCAAGCAGGAAGTAGGGTATTACCTCCATCGAGAGGGCCCGAACTTGGGTAAACATCGTGTCCCCCGCCTCCTGTTACCATCCGCCTTAGACACACAGTTTGGGACCCCCTACCCGAGATCCGCCGGTTTTGACACCGACAACCGGCTAATAGCAACTGCAAGAAGCCTGAAAAAGAAGCAGCTGCATCTTCAAGTGGACCAAGATCTGATCAATGATAGATGGACCGAAGTCCTGGCCGCCGAAGAATACGGCCTTAGTGGCCCAGCCAAAAGCTACCCGGAGCGTAGATTGCTACCTCAATGCAATGACAAGGCGCTGGAGCCCGTACCATCATCGCACAATGCGGCAGGTCGAACACAACTTGGTCCGGATAAAGCGGCAACTCAAGCCGAACACCAGACTGCCCCACCTCGCCGTAAAGGCAAGAATAAAACAGCTCGGGGTTGTACATACGACCTTCAACAGGACTTTGATAGTAGAGCAGGACACGCAAGATCGAAAAACAGATCGCGAGGACATGCCTCGACACGCAAAGAAGGCTACCTATTCGGACGTGACAAACCTAGCCACACCCGGATCGATAACCGCAAATGGACTCCATCGGAGGTACGCCGCAGTGTGGCCCAACATAGAGGCGCCGCACACCCTCTTTGCTTCACAGACGAAGTAATGGAGCATGATTTCCTAGACGGGTTTAAACCCATGAATATCGAATCATACGACGGAACAACGGATCCCGCGTTATGGATCGAGGACTTCCTCCACCATATCCATATGGCCCTCGGAGATGACCTTCATGCCATCAAATACCTAACACTAAAACTCAAAGGACCAGCTCGGTACTGGTTAAACAGTCTGCCAGAAAATTCTATTGGCAGCTGGGAAGATTTGGAAGACGCCTTCCGTGATAACTTCCAAGGAACATATGTTCGGCCACCTGTCGGTGTGGAACCACACCTATGGAATCGCAAGAATCCCTACTACGGTTGCTGGGGCGCAGGGTTGCGAGGAGAGCAGGGATAGTAGACAGCACAAGGATCGTTTACCCAGGTTCGGGCCACGAGGATGCGTAAAACCCTAGTCCTAGTTTGGTGGGTGTATTTCTGAGAGTTCTTGAGCTCTCGAACTAGCTGTGGTCAGCGAGTGGTTCGAAAGAGCCGAATCCTTCTCCTGGTCGCCATGGGCCTCCTTTTATAGTTAGAAGGGGCTGCCACAGTGGCACATAGGAGGTGGAAAGGCGTACAGTGCCCTGAGCTTTATCGCTCGTATTACAGGACAAGACGCATTTAATGTGCGGCATAGGTGTCCCTTTGCTTTATCGGGGACGGGGGTGAGGCCCGTCCCATCCGTCGCCGCTCCTCCTCGCTTCGACACGCGCCCTGGCCAGTGATGCGTGCGGTGCCATGTAGGCAGGCAGGCAGCTGAGGTGGCGCGGTGGTGGAGCCTTCACGAAGATCTGCATGCCGCCATGCGGGCGCTTGATGAGTTGGCCTGGGAGCTGCATGTTGCCACGCAGGTGCCCGCCTAGCTGGTTGGGCCGGGCATTTGTATGGGAACGGGTGGAAGCTTGGGCATCATGGGAACTGGCCCGGTCGTCCTGTCGGCGTCCTTGGTGAGAGCCTTGCCGGGTGGCCGGCAAGGGCCTTCTGCTGTGGTCCGGCAAGGGCCTTGTCGTGGCCTTGTTGTCGTCCCGGCAAGGGTCTTGCCGGGTCTTAGTAGCCTTCCTCGGCAAGGATCTTGCCGAGGATCGTCGTCTTCTAATCCTCATCTGATCTTGAATATGTCTTCACAAAGATCGGCATGCCACCACAGAGGTGTCTTCCCGAGCCCTGGCCCCACGTGGATGATGATGTTGGGGCCGTGGGCTCAAGGGCGGCTCGCTCTGTTGGTGTGGGGAGAGCTGCCCCGGCAAGGGTCTTGCCGAGGCTGCTGAGGCCGCCCCGGCAAGGGTCTTGCCGGGGGGAACCTGCCTCGTCCCTCTCCTCTTTGTGGTCTTGGCCTTGGCGTTGCTCTGATTATCTTGGGCTTCGGTATTACCTTGGCTCACCTCCCCTGCTCTGCTTGGTGTGGTCGTGGGCTGACGACTCGGCCTGCACAGTAAAGGGTACAAAAGCGTGCCCTCTTTTTGTACACCCGACAGAGCCCCCGGCTGGGCCACACTTTGTTGCCGACACGTTGTTGGGTCAGGCCCAAAACGGTCTTGGCAGGCGGGCGTTTTTTACCGCGGTAAGACTTTTCGCGCGCTCCGCTTCCCATGACCCACGTGCGCGGTGCGGCATGGAGGGGCGTGTATGACGTGGGCGGCATGCGTGGGGCGGTTTTCACACGCATGTGTCACGTCGCAGTAAATGGGCAGCGCGCCCTGCGGCTTCCCCATAAAAAGGGATAATCGCGGGCACACTGTTCCTTTTACCCTTCGCGCAACCCCAATATCAGAAACCTCCGCCCGGCTTCCTCTTCTTCTCCAAGCTTCGTTTCTGCTCGCCGCCGTTGCGCTTCCGCTGCCCTCTGTCCTGCGCTCCTCCTCCAGCCGCCATGGCGCCAAAATCCACCAAGGGCAAGGGGTGGCCAAGGACGCCGGAGCTACGGAGACTCCGGAGAGCCCGCTAGCGGTGCAGCGGATGCAGTCCGCCTTCTTCTTCCCCCCGACGGTTGACGTGTTCGAGCTCCGGGACTCCTTCAGGCCCCTGTGGGGAGTGAAGACGGGGGGGGGGGGAATTCGGGGCATCCACCCACGCGCGTCATCCCCGTCGACTGCGCCGAGGCTGCCCCAAATCGGTACCCCTTCTTTGTTGATTATTTTTCTTGTGGGCTCTGTCCTCCCTTCTCCGATTTCTTCAGCCACATTATGCACACCTTTGGCTTCGGCCTCCTGGATTTTACTCCGAATGCGGTGCCGTGCATGGCCCTTCTCGCGCACCTCTGCGAAGGCTTTGCCGGGGTGCACCCCAACACGGCGCTCTTCTACCGTTACTTCTTCCCTCGGATCCAGGCGGGATGTGCTATCTCGGGGCGGGTTTCGGGTTCTGGCAGACCCTCTAGGTTCGAACTCTGGGGTGCACGCGGAGATCTCACCCCCTACCTACCTGCACCTCGTCGCCTCGCAAGGATCTAAACTACGCAAAGAGCAACACAAGAGACACATGGTTTATACTGGTTCGGGCCACCATTGTGGTGTAATACCCTACTCTAGTGTGTGGTGTGGTGGATTGCCTCGAGGGTGATGATGAAAAATACAAGGAAGAACAGCCTCATGAGGGTCCATTCTTGGCGGTCTTGACAATTGCTAGGGGGAGTTCGGTCGCTCTCTCTCTCTCTCTCTCTCTCTCTCTCTCTCTCTCTAGATTGCTTGATCTCTAGTTCTGCTCTGGATTTTGGATCCAAGATGCCCGATCCCCTTCTACCCTGTGGGTGGCTAGTCCTATTTATAGGCAAAAGCCTTGGGCCTCTTCCCAAATATTGAGCGGGAAGGGCGCCAACAATTGGCCATTTTGAAGGGGAACATCTAGTACACTTATCCTGACTAAAGTTGGTCCTCGCCTATCAAAAGATCTGGTGGTGACGCCGGCTTGGGCTCCACGATGACCTCCTTCCTGCCGTTGTGTTGGTCTTGGTCTTGTTGCACCGAAATGGTTGGCTTTGCTTGATGCTCTCACCTGCGATTGCCCCCTTTGCACCAAAGAGGAAATGAGGACACTGCGCGGGCTGGTGCCCGCCTGGCGCCCTTGGTCGTCATGGCTTGCGTCATGGGCACCTCGTGAGGTACTCCGCCTTCATCTCTCCGCCTCCTCGCCAGCCAGCCTGACGAGGCCGTGCCTGAGGAGGCTTCCTGTCGTCCGCCCCGCGAGGCTTGGCACCTCGCGAGGGTCTTGAGCTTGTGCTGATGGAGACGAGCCGCGCTGGGCCACCCCTTAAGCCACGCCGCAGGCCGCAGACAGGCAAGTCTGGGTAACTCCGTTCCCAGAACACCGACAGTAGCCCCCGGGCCCAAGGCGCGCCTGGACTTGGCTGAGCAGAGAAGCGAAGGGGCAAGTCACCAGCGCCCTTGAGCCCCTAACGACCTGCGACCTCGAGCGCCCGCGTGGTGGTTGATTGGACGTGGGTGTCCCTGCTCCCCCACGACGCCTCGGCGACTACATGAATTGACAAGTCCCTACATGCAAAGCGGGTCATGATTACCTGTGATCGTGGAGGTCGACGGTTGGCCTTCCCCGCCTATAAGTATGGAACGGCGCGTGCCCTTCTAGTACATCTCTTCATGCTCCTCCTTCTTCTCCATCACTTGCTCCATTTTGCAGCAATGGCTCCGATCCGCCGGTTCTCCGTGGAAGAGAAAGGAAAGGCTCCCCGAGAGGGTCCTGACCCGCTTCCGCCGAAGAAATGGCTAGCCCTCTGCCGTCGAGATGAGGGCGCCCGGCAGGAGGTGTCGAGGCCTTGGTACGAGCGGCCGCCGCCAGGGTTCCCGCTGCCCTTGTACGCCCGCATTGAGGGCCCTTAAGGAGTTGCCACCGAGCGCCATGGACGACGCCGCCGTCGGCGCCGTCGGGTCACGGCGGTGCGCGTTGTTCCCCCCGGAGTCCATGTCGAGGGCTCCTCCCGAGAGTTGGTGCTCCACGCCGCCATGCCTCCTCAGTCTTGGATTCGCCTTCCTCCCTCCTTCGCCTTCGCGATTCCGCAGAGGGGATCTCTGGAGCTCTGGTTGCAGCACGCCAGCTGCAGCACCTTGCGACCGAAGCGGAGGTCACGGTCGTCGCTCCGGGCAAGGTCTTCATGACTCGAGGCTGGGGCGAGATCGCCCGGGTCTGCAGGACGAGGGGCGCCCTCGCGATCCACCTGGAGTACGACGGCGCTTCCGTGATGTTCTTCAAGGTCTTCGACGCGGAAGGACGCCGGCTGGAGTGCTGCCCTGAGAGAGGGGGTCGGGGCCCTGCCATGGCGAGGACCAGGCTCGCCGATCGCTCCCACAGCAGCTCCTCAGGCGGCGGAGGCGTCGGAGGATCCAGCGACTCCGTCGAGCCCTTCGCGACTCCAGAGACGAGCGACGACAGCTACGAGCCCCCGAGCTTGTGCCGCTCGCGGAGCAGGGCGGGCTCGTCAGGCCGCCGCCGCCTCTGATCTGGATGGGGTTGGCGCCGGTGTCTCACGGCCCATTGTTGATGATGGCGTCTCTTGCGGAGGCGCGTGTAGTTAGCATTCTTTAGGATCTGCTCCCTCTGTTCCCTATGAGGAATCGAAAAACGCGCCCCGTGGGTGCTTGTAAGGTGCCTGTGGTTCTGTTTGTTAATATGATCCTTGTCGTGAAGTAGTGCGAGATGCTCATTCCGTCTTAGCTCAGTTCCTCCTTTCGAACCTCACGAGGGCTTGATGCTCTGCGCCCGACAAGTCCCGGTCCCAAGGCAGGCTTCAGCCGTCGGCTGGTATGCTGTGTCGCGATGCGTGGTCAAGGCCGGAGGTGAGCAGCCCGGGGTCCAAAGAAGAGCCCTGAGTCGCGATGCTCAGGAGGTCCCCTTTAGCGCTCAAGCAGCCATCGTTCGGTGAGAAAGGAGCGCGACGTTGCTAACACGGTATTGCCTTAGGTGCGAGGTCGGTGTCGCGATAGCCAGTGTTTTCAGAGGATGACTTAACTCGGGAGTCAGGAACCGCTTCCTGGTGCGGCGCTAGGTCCGCGCATCGGAGTTGCCTGGCGAGGTCCCCGCGTGCCTATTCCCTCTCGCCTTTGCTCCCCTCTCTGCTCTACGTCCTCAGGTCCCGGCCCTCGAGCGGGTCTCGGCCATCGCTGGTATGCCAGGTCGCGATGCCGTGGACAAGGCCAGAGGGTGAGTGCTGGAGAGCCAGTAGGAGCCCATGAGTCGCGCTGCTCAGGTACCCCCCCCTTTAACGTGCAAGCGGTTCGCATGGACGAGAGTGAAGAAGACGCCGTGAGGGCCTCGCCTGGCGCAGCTCCTTGAAGAGATCCTGTAGGCTCATCACAAGAAGAACAAGAGTTCTCCATGACAAGCGACGGTCAGCCGTTGGTTGCTCCGGAGGGGTGACGAGGCACTGAAGGCTTGATGAGGTGGCGCCATGCGGGGCTGCCGCGGCTAGAGCTCGGCCATTCAGGTTTGTCGGAGTTGCAGGGACGGACCCATGCGCAAGCATCGTGCCATTAGGGAGCAGCTCCATCAGTTGGTGTCAATCGAGCAGGCGACTAGGTCAAACACGTTAATCACGGAGGAGAAAGTTCATTTAGATAGGTGCGGGGAAGGCAGGCATCGCTGGGTCTGGCCCGAGCGATTTGGGGATGATGCAGCCCGAGGGGCGCCCCCAATAAGGTAAGCTAAGAGCATAAGGTAAAAGAGATACACGCCACAGGGACGGACCCACGCGGCCTAGGAATGATGCAACCCTGGGGGGCACTCCCAGCTGGAAATGAAACTCGAAGGATGTCACCTGATAACGTTGAAGACGAAGGGATGCTGAAGTAGCAGACGTCGTGGGCTGTGGAAGCCGATCTTCACGAGCCCCAAGACCCAGGAGCCTCGGGAGGCTCCGAAGGCGCTGGTGGCTCCTCGCGGACCATCAACATCTCCGCCAGGACTGCGGAACGCCTGGCCTCTTGAGCCTCCAGGATGCTTCCTATGAGGCGCTGGCGTGTGGCAGCCGCGTTCAGCAAACCGTAAGGCATGCGAACGTAGCTGTGGGGTGGACCTTCACAACGCCCCACTCGCGAGGGCCAGAGGCGCTCCTGAGAGGCGGCTCAGTTGAGCCCTGGTATGTCGATGTAGACGCGCAGCACACCATCCTCGCCTGGATGGGGAGCTACAGCGGGTAAGCGGCGGCTGCCACTCATGACTCTTGACTCCTGCAGCTCCTGATTGACTGGTGGCCGAACTCCCGAGGGTTTGGCCCTCCTTGCCTCGCTCCTTCCTGAGGGAAACGTGCTTTGAAACACGCCTCCAAGTGATGCCCAAGCGCCTCCCTCGTGACCTTAGCAAAGTCGGTGGCCCTCCAGGAGAGAGCCCCCGAGCCTTGCTCGAGGAGGGCGCCGGGCGCGCCTTCCTATCTGACGAGAAGGAGGTGCCCCACTGAGCAGTGGCCCGACCCTTAGGGGCCTGCCTCCCGAGGGGTCGGGCCAGGCGATGTCTTCTTCTTCTTGGGAGCAGTCTTGTGGAGCCTCCCGCTCCTGCGATCTGGGTCTTCAAGTGACGCGGCTTGAAAAGCACGCTCCAGTGAGCACACTGCGTCCCTCTCTTCACAAGGCACCGTGATGACTCCGCCGCTTCCTGGCATCTTGAGGACGTTGTAGCCGTGATGAGTCACGGCCATGAACTTGGCCAGAGCTGGGTACCCGAGGATGGCATTGTATGGCAGGCGAATGTGGGCGACGTCGAAGTCGATGAGCTCAGTGCGGTAGTTGTCGCGCGCCCCGAAGGTGACAGGGAGGCTGACCTGCCCAATCGGAACTGTGGAGCCATCAGTGACTCCGAAGAAAGGCTTGGTTGGCTAAAGCTGATTGCACGGCACTTTGAGATTGTTGAACGTCTCGACGGACAGGACATTAAGCCCTGCTCCACCATCAATGAGGGTCCTGGTAACTTGCACGTTGCTGATGATTGGGGAGCAAAGCATCGGGAGGACTCCGGTGTGGCGCACTTGAGCTGATTCATTTGAAATGAGCGTGATGGCGCATGCTGACCACCTGAGAGGGCGCGTGGCTTCAAGCTTGGGGAGGATTGCATTCACTTTGCGGGCGAACTGCTTGAAGATGCGTTGAGAGGCTGGGGCTTGAGCTCCGCCCAGGATGCAAGCGATCGCGCGCGGCTCCTGGAAGCCCCCAGCCCCCTCGTCCTGATGGTGGTCCTCATTCCTTCTTGGCTGCGGTGGTAGAGGAGGGAGGCCTGCGTTGCCTTGCGGGCGATCCTCGCGAGGCTGGTCCCTCCAGCCTCCCTCGCGAGGCGGGTCCCTCCAACCTCCCCCGCGAGGCTGATCCTGCCAGCGGTCCTCGCGAGGTCGGTCGCGCCACCCTTGGCGAGGGCCGCGGTCTTCCCAGCGTCCTGCGTTTCTTCCTCCTCCTCGGTTGTAGCCTCGATCACTGCGGTCGGGGCGTCAACCTATTCGCCCTTCTCGCACGGCTCGGAGTTCTTGGCATTCACTGGTGTTGTGGGTGTGGAGGTCATGGTAGACACAGTACAGGCTGCCCTTGGAAGACTCGGGCTGATCTCTGCCTCGTTTGGTATCTGGCTCTGCCGCGAGCACGGCAGCCCCTTGCGCTTCACGTCCTTGGCCTTGGGCTTCTTCTCTTCTGGGTCAGCAGCTGGCAGCTCGAGGAGGGAAAGGCAGCCTTCCTCAGCCCTGGTGCACTTGGTCTCCAAGTTGAACAACTCCAGGGATCTGCACAGGTCTTCATGCATCGCCATCTCCTCCTTCATCTTGACGTCACGCACCCCGTCGGAGAAGGCTGAGATGATGGCCTCCTCGGTCACCTTGGGAATCTTGAGGCGTGCGTTGTTGAAGCGCTGGATGTACTTCTGCAGAGTTTCTCCTGGCTGCTGCTTGATGCGGCGCATGTCGCTCACGGCAGGAGGCCGGTCGCGAGTGCCTTGGAAGTTGGCGATGAAGCGGGTGCGCATCTCGTCCCAGGAGGAGATCGTGCCAGGCGCAAGGTTCAGGAGCCAGGTGCGGGCACCGTCCTTGAGCGCCATGGGAAACTAGTTCGGCATGACCTTCTCGTCCCCGCTGGCGGCTTCGATGCCCAGCTCGTAAAGCTGGAGGAACTCCGTAGGGTCGGCCGTGCCGTCGTAGCGAGGAGGCAGGTCGGGCTTGAACTTGCCGGGCCATGCGACGCTGCGTAGCTCGGCGGTGAAGGCACGGCAGCCTGCAGTGGCCACGGGAGGCCTTTGGTGATGAAGGGCCTGGTCTTGCGGGTCCCGTCTTGGCTGCCCAGGGAGAAGCGCTGGGTCTTGGCGTCTTTGGAGCAGGAGCGCGGTCGTGGACGGGCGGTGCGAGGAGCACTCGGGCAGCTTCTTGGGGGCGAGGGACCTCTTGGCAGCTCTGCTCTTGATGCGCTGGTGCCGGAAGGAGTGGGTTCCGCCCAGGGGCCACACGCCTTGGGGCCAGGGCGCCTTCTTGAGGAGGCGGCTGAGGCACCCCCGGAGCTTCATTGCCCATGCAAGGCGGGGCGCGGTGCAGTGAGAAGGACGGCGCGGGGGAGCCCCCTGCGGCGCGGACGAGCTCGACGACACGGTCGAGCCACTCTTTGTAGACGTCATCGATGGGGCGGTAGCGCAGGAGCTCGTTTGCCGCGATGAGCACGGCTCGAGCCTCCATGGGCGCGCGGAGCGCGTGAGATGAAGAACCAGCTGGGGAGAGCGAAGGAGTAGCGGTACGGTCGTCTCGCCTCACGGACGGATGCTGGGATGATGCTTGCTGCTTGTTTGCCGCCGGGCCGGTGGCGGCGTTGACGGCAGGCGACGGGGAATGGGGGAGGCCGCCGAGGGGGGCCGTCTGGGCGACGCGGGTGGCGAGAGCGGCTCGGCGCTCGGCGCGGGCCCGACGAGCGTCTGACATGGATGCGATGGGCGGTGAAGAACAGGGCGGCGGAAGGCGGATTCAGCGCACCCTACTGGCGCGCCAAATGTCGGATTCGGGTTACTGGCGAGACCCTCTAGGTTCGAACTCTGGGGTGCACGCGGAGATCTCACCCCTACCTACTGCACCTGCCGCCTCGCAAGGATCTAAACTACGCAAAGAGCAACACAAGAGACACATGGTTTATACTGGTTCGGGCCACCATTGTGGTGTAATGCCCTACTCCAGTGTGTGGTGTGGTGGATTGCCTCAGGGGCTGATGATGAAAAATACAAGGAAGAACAGCCTCGCGAGGGTCTGTTCTTGGCCGGTGCGACGAACTGCTAGGGGGAGTTTGGTCGCTCTCTCTCTCTCTCTCTCTCTCTCTCTCTCTCTCTCTCTCTCTCTAGATTTCTTGATCTCTAATTCTGCTCTGGATTTTGGATCCAAGATGCCCGATCCCCTTCTACCCTGTGGGTGGCTAGTCCTATTTATAGGCAAAAGCCCTGGGCCTCTTCCCAAATATTGAGCGGGAAGGGCGCCAACAATTGGCCATTTTGAAGGGGAACATCTAGTACACTTATCCTGACAAAAGTTGGTCCTCGCCTATCAAAAGCTCTGGTGGTGACACCGGCCTGGGCTCCACGATGACCTCCTTCCTGCCGTTGTGTTGGTCTTGGTCTTGTTGCACCGAAATGGCTGCCTTTGCTTGATGCTCTCGCCTGCGCTTGCCCCCTTTGCACCAAAGAGGAAATGAGGACACTGCGCGGGCTGGCGCCCTTGGTCGTCATGGCTTGCGTCATGGGCACCTCGTGAGGTACCCCGCCTTGATCTCTCCGCCTCCTCGTGAGCCAGCCTGACGAGGCCGTGCCTGAGGAGGCTTCCTGTCGTCCGCCCCGCGAGGCTTGGCCCCTAGCGAGGGTCTTGAGCTTGTGCTAATGGAGACGGGCCGCGCTGGGCCACCCCTTAAGCCACGCCGCAGGCCGCAGGTAGGCAAGTGTGGGTACCTCCGTTCCCAGAACACCGGCAGGGGTGCATCGCCTGGATCCCAAAATCCAAGGGAGCGTACCCGGACGGCGGCATGAAGGAGAGGTGGGAGGAATGGGGGGGCCGGTGGTGCTGGATCGAAGAGAAGGACCCACCGGCGTTCTACAGAGTTCACCGGGCGCCGCCGGTTCACGGAAGTGATTGGAGCGATGTCGACGCCGATGACGGAAAGCTCATGGTTGCCACCACCAGGATTCTCCGGCTTACCCAGACTGGGCTCACCCTTGAAATGATCGGGGCGGACTTCATCCGTCGCTGGATCGCTCCTCTGCATAACAAGGGGAGGCCAGCCTGGCTCTTCACGAACCCCGCCGACATCATGCGGCTCTGCTCCGGCCTAGACCACAACTTCACGGTGATGGCGCATGCCCATTTCTGCCATCGGCTCTTCCAGCTTGACGTGGGCCGCGACGGCGAGGTCGAGCGGACCGACAAGGTCGCGAGGGCTGCCGCGAAGGCCGACAAGGTCCTCAAGGGGCCTTTGTTCAAGCTGCCAACAGGGGTGGTCCCGTTGTGCAACAATTCACATCGGTCCGAGATCATTTCCATGATGCCGGACTGCAACGCGCATGGCCCCGGCCCGAGCTGGAAGGAGTCGGAGGACGCCCAATTGCAGCAGTTCTTTGACACCCTACACGAGGGGTACGTCAACGCCGACGCCGTGCGGCTGCTTGTCCAGGACACTACCCAGGCGGATCTGGACTACATCGCCACCAGGGCGAGGGAGGCACAGCTTGCCAGGGCGGCCGGCAGCGCCGGCGGTGTGGAGGACAAGGTCGCGATGGCCGCGGAGGAGGAGGAGCTCGCCCGGTGGGCGGCGGCCGCCAGGGGATCCAGCAGCGCCGGCACCGAGGCTCCTCTGGTTGAGGATGTGACCAGCGAGTCGTCGGAGGAGGATGCCGAGACTGCAGGCCCGACGCCGGCTATGGGGAGAGAGCGAGTCTTGCGGCAGGCCAGTTCCGGCGAGCCGGTCCGGCCCAGCAGGGCTGCGCAGCTGCAGCTGACCTTGGAGGGGTCCCGGCCCCACACGAGGGTCGCAGCGACGAAGAAGCCGGCGAAGGTCGCGGTGAAGAAGAAGACAGATGCCCCTTCTTCATCCAAGCGTGCCCAGACGCCGCCTCCTTCCCCTCCTCCGGTGGATGTTGACACGGAGGTCACCTTCAATTATGGATCCCTCAGCCCGAGGAGGAAGAGGATGACAACAGAGGAGGAGGCGGACGACGAGTAAGCATCTGGTTCCTTTTCGTTATCTCTACCTCCTCACTCTGTGTTGCTTGCCTTGACTTGTCGTAATCCTTGCAGGGCCGTGGAGACGTTGGCCCAGAAAGTGAAGAGAGCCAGGGTCTCGGCGGGTGGCCAACCCCGGCCGGTACTTCGAGGGCGCCCCTGATGGTGTTGAGCAGCCCGGACAGCAGCCCCAGGCACAACCCCCAGCATAAGTTCATCATTCTTCCCTCTTCGACATGTGTCAGGGGCACGACCCTTTGGTGCTGACCTTGCCAGGTATGCAGGAGGAGAGCATCAGCAGGAGGAGCCACAGAGGGCTACTCCCAACACGCCGCCCCCATCGACCACGCCGCCCCGAGGGACGTCCCCGGCAAGGGCGCCAAGCACCGAGCCCACACACATGGAGGAGGCGGAAGAGAACTTAGGCGCCGGCGGCTTTGCCTCAGCGCCAAATGTTGGTGGGGAGGGGACTTCCGTTTCCCAGCCGGGCATGGCACCGGTAAGTCGTTCACCGTCCGTCCTTGCTTCTTTTTCTTTCCGGTTCTTGGTCTTGGCCTTGCCTCACCCCCTTCCTTGGTGTCCATATCCCTCCTCGGTGAACCCAGAGGACGTGGATGCCGTCATCGAGGACGTCGCCAAGGCCACTGAGGCGGACGCCGAGAAGATCGTTGCGGAGGAGGCCGCCAAGGGTGCTGCTGAGGAGGCCGCCGAAGGGCCTGCCGGGGAGGCCGGCAAGGACGCCGCTGAGGAGAAGGAGGAGGAGGCCGGCGACCAGCCTTCCTCCTCTGCTGCTTCTGGCTCCGACAAGTGCCTGAGGGTGAGTGACGACTTGTTCGTCCACCTTCTAGGCGCGTCGAGCACCAGGACACCCGTTGAGGGAGAGGTGTTCGACGACGAGGCGCTCGCCGCTGCCGGGCTTGAAGTCATCGACGAGCTGATCGTTGGTGGCGACGGCTCGCAGGAGGAGCGGCTCCTCCATGCCATGGGCGCCAGCTTCTGGAAGCTCCAGGCGCTCCACCACGCCCGTCTGGACAAGGTTAAGTCCAGGACGGCGATGGTGGATAAGGCAGAGGCGGACCTCCAGAAGCGCGTTGCCGAGGCGCAGGACTGGTTCTGCGAGGCCCACAAGAAGCTCAAGGCTGCCCAGGGCGAGCAGGTCAAGCGCGACGTGGAGCTCACGATGAAGCTCGCCGACGTCGAGAAAGCTCAGGAGACGGCGAAGAACTTGGCCGCGGCCGCCGAAGCCGTTCGGACCCAGCGTGAGGCCGCGCTGAACTCCCAGGAGAAGGACCTCGCCGCGCGCGAGGTGAAGCTTGCTGCCATGCTTCGCGACAAGGATGCAAAGGTGGAGAAGCTTGTCTTGCAGCGGACCAGTGAGCTGGAGAAGAGGCACAAAGAGGCACTCGATGCCCAGGCCCAGATTCACGCCGGCAAGGTGGAGGAGTTGGAGGCAGAGCGCGACAGGCTGAAGGAGCAGGCGCTGAAGCTGTCCCAAGAGAGGGACACGCCAAGCCTTTGGCTGCAGGCGCAGGGCGCGGTCGTCGCCAAAGGCTGGGAAGCTCTCCGAGGCCAACAACTCCATCAAAGACCTCAAGCTGAAGCTGGAGGGTCTCGAGAAGGTGCTGGAGGAGGCCAAGACCCGAGAGGGGACCCTGGCCAAGGAGCTGGAGTCCGAGAAGGAGTTGCGGATGAACGGGGGCATCAACTTCGCGGATCACGTGGCGGGCGAGAACTGTTGGCTCGATCGCCTCGCCACCGTCGCCAACCAGGTCGCTGCCCAGCTGGCCATCATGGGGATGCCGGACGTGAGGTATGTCCCAGAGTGGAGCGTGAGCGCCAATTGTAGCCTGACCTTGTTCTTTGAGAAGGTCGGCGGCGCTCTGGAGCGGCTCCACACCAACCGGGCGGCCTCGCTGGCCGATGAGTCCCGGAGGCTTTGCCAGGGTGCCATGACCAAGGTTCTCACCAAGGTGGCGCACTGGTACCCCGACCTCGACTTCGACGCCCTTGTTGGAGAGCTTGCCGGAGGTCTTGACCTCGCGCTTTCGGGGAGTGCATCAAGCCCATCATCAGCCATGTCGGTGGAATTCTGAGGGTGGAGGGCCAGCACCGGGATTAGGCATCCCGTCCTTTATTGCCGCTGCAGGCTCACAACCAAGACAAACGCTATCTCTAGTTAGAACCGCGGCAACAATTTGATGTTATATAACTCTGCAGCACTTTCAGTATTATGCATGTTATTTTCCTGTTTGATTTTCCTTTGTATGTCCACCCTCGTGAATCGGGTAGGCTTTGCGGTAGCGTAAATCCGTGGCGGCGTCTTGGGGACGGATGCCCATTGGCTGCCGGTGTGCTTGCTGCGGGCAAACCACCTTATCGCCCTTAGCGCAGCCACCGCTGGCTGTCGAGTTTGACTCGAGTCGTAGTCGAGGCGTTGCCAGTCGGAAGGCTACCCGCCGCTCTCGGCCAACTTTGAGCTATTGAGCGGACTCGAAAGCAGAACAAAGCGTTGCCAATCGCTGGGGCCCTTTATGCAGGTTTCCCATACATAGGCCAGATCTCCAAGGACGATAACCTCAAGTGTAAAAGGAAATAATTCAAGGCTCCGAATAACTTAGCTTTTCTGTTGCCGAGCCGGCGCCGTTTCTCCAGCCGCCTCCTTCTCAGAAACCGAAATCGACGAAGAACCGCTAGGCTAACTACCAGACCAGATCCTCACAATTGCGCCCCCTACCTGGCGCGCCAAAGATGTCGGTGTGGAACGATACGTATGGGATCACAAGAATCCCTACTACGGTTGCCAGGGCGCAGGGTTGCGAGGAGAGTAGGGCTAGTAGATAGCACAAGGATCGTTTACCCAGGTTCGGGCCGCGAGGATGCGTAAAACCCTAGTCCTGCTTTGGTGGGTGTATTTCTGAGAGTTCTTGAGCTCTCGAACTAGCTGTGGTCAGCGAGTGGTTCGAAAGAGCCGAATCCTTCTCCGAGTCGCCATGGGCCTCCTTTTATAGTCGAAGGGCTGCCACGGTGGCACAGGAGGTGGAAATGCGTCTGATGCCACAGAGCTTATCGCTCGTATTACAGGACAAGACGCATTTAATGCGCGGCATAGGTGTCCCCTTGCTTTATCAGGGACGGGGGCGAGGACCGTCCTGTCCGTCGCCGCTCCTCCTCGCTTCGACACGCGCCCCAGCCAGTGATGCGTGTGGTGCCATGTAGGCAGGCAGGCAGCTGAGGTGGCGCGGTGGTGGAGCCTTCACGAAGATCTGCATGCCGCCACGCAGGTGCTTGATGAGTTGGTCTAGGAGCTGCATGTTGCCACGCAGGTGCCCGCCCAGCTGGTTGGGCTGGCAGCTGTATGGGAACGGTGGTGGAAGCTTGGCTGTCGCGGGCCTGGCGGTGGTCCCACCGGCGTCCTTGGTGAGAGCCTTGCCGGGTGGCCCGGCAAGGGCCTTGTCGTGGCGCGCTGTCGTCCTCGGCAAGGGTCTTGCCGGGGGTCTTGGTAGCCTTCCTCGGCAAGAATCTTGCCGAGGATCATCGTCTTATAATCCTCATCTGATCTTGAATATGTTTTCACAAAGATCGGCATGCCACCACAGAGGTGTCTTCCCGAGCCCTGGCCCCACGTGGATGATGGCGTTGGGGGCCGTGGGCTCAAGGGCAGCTCGCTCTGTTGGTGTGGGCCGAGCTGCCCCGGCAAGGGTCTTGCCGGGGCTACTGAGGCCGCCCCAGCAAGGGTCTTGCCGGGGGGAACCTGCCTGGTCCCTCTGCTCTTTGTGGTCTTGGCCTTGGCATTGCTCTGATTATCTTGGGCTTCGGTGTGACCTTGGCTCACCTCCCCTGCTCTGCTTGGTGTGGTCGTGGGCGCGGCTCTGACTGCCCGTGCACAGGTAAAGGGGTACAAAAGCGTGCCCCTCTTTTTGTACACCGACACCACCGGATGCCGATGACTTAAGTCACATTGTCCAACAGCCCGGAAAGTCGGCCAGGAAGCTCTGGACTAGGTTCCTAGTTAAAAAGAACCAAATCATCGACTGCCCGGACGCAGAAGTCCTTGCGCCCTTCAAACACAGCGTCCGAGATGAATGGCTAGCACGCCACCTCGGTCAAGAAGGACCTAAATCCATGACAGCCCTTACCGCTCTAATGACCAGCTTTTGCGCGGGAGAAGACATCTGGCTCACTCGTAGAAGCAACAGCGACGGCGACTCGGGCACTTTCAAAATCCGAGACAGCAATGGCAAGCCATGACGAAGCAAACACAACAGTCGCAATGATAATGAAACATCACGCGACACAGCGGTCAACGCTAGATTTAGCAATCCCAAACCCGGTCAACGGAAAAAGCCATTCAAGGCGAACCGAGACGGACCATCCAACCTAGACAGGATATTGGACCGACCCTGCCAGATTCACGGCGACCCCAATAAATTAGCTAATCATACCAACAGAAGCTGTTGGGTCTTCAAGCAGGCCGGCAAGCTCAACGTCGGACACAAAGGGAGGAGGCCGTCTGGCGATAGGGACAACGGAGAGGTTCACCAGCCAAATACCGGAGGTCAGGAGCAATTTCTCCCTGAGGATCGGCCAATCCCGAAGCAGAAATAGCAGTTCGGCTTCCGCCGCCCACCTCATATACCCACAATATTTGTACCACGCATATATCACTACGCAGTCAAGATACCATGGGCATAGGCGGAAGCACAATACGGACAAGCCTGCAAGCATTCCTGTAACATTTTTTATCTACTTCCTTTTTACTTCTTTCTTCATTATCTCTTAAAAACAGGTGACGCAAAAGGACAAACATCTAAAACTGACTCTATCGGAGTTCGGATCCATACACTCACCTAAGGGGCTACTTCCGTCAAGGATTCCCCCTCGCCGAGGATAGGCGGCGTAGACGTGTGACAGGAGGTCCATGATACATCCATTTTGCATCATGCTTTTATATTGATATTTATTGCATTATGAGATGTTATTACACATTATGTCACAATAATTATGCCTATTCTCTCTTATTTTACAAGGTTTACATAAAGAGGGAGAATGCCTGGAATTACGGAATTTGGAAAAGGAGCAAATATTAGAGACCTATTCTGCACAACTCCAAAAGTCCTGAAACTCCAAGGAAGTTATTTTTGGAAATAACGAAAAATATAGAGTGAAGAAAATACCAGAGGGGGCCCACACCCTGGCCACGAGGGTGGGGGGCGCGCCCTACCCCACTGGGTACGCCCCCTGCCTCGTGGGCCCCCTACTGGCCCTCCGGTGCCCATCTTCTGCTATATGAAGTCTTTCGTCCGAGAAAAAAATCAGAAGCAAGCTTTCGGGACGAGACTCCGCCGCCACGAGGCGGAACCTTGGCGGAACCAATCTAGGGCTCTGGCGGAGCTGTTCTGCCGGGGACACTTCCCTCCGGGAGGGGGAAATCATCGCCATCACCAACGCTCCTCTCATCGGGAGGGGGGCAATCTCCATCAACATCTTTACCAGCACTATCTCCTCTAAAACCCTAGCTCATCTCTTGTATCCAATCTTTGTCTCCAAGTCTGGGATTGGTACCTGTAGCTTGCTAGTAGTGTTGATTACTCCTTGTAGTTGATGCTAGTTGGTTTATTTGGTGGAAGATCATATGTTCAGATCCTATATGCATATTAATACCCCTCTGATTATGAACATGAATATGCTTTGTGAGTAGTTACGTTTGTTCCCGAGGACATGGGAGAAGTCTTGCTATTAGTAGTCATGTGAATTTGGTATTAGATTCGATATTTTGATGAGATGTATGTTGTCTCTCCTCTAGTGGTGTTATGTGAACGTCGACTACGTGACACTTCACCATTGTTTGGGCCTAGAGGAAGGCATTGGGAAGTAATAAGTAGATGATGAGTTGCTAGAGTGATGTAAGCTTAAACCCTAGTTTATGCGTTGCTTCGTAAGGGGCTGATTTGGATCCATATGTTTCATGCTATGGTTAGGTTTACCTTAATACTTATTTTGTAGTTGCGTATGCTTGCAATAGGAGTTAATCATAAGTGGGATGCTTGTCCAAGTAAGGACATCACCCAAGCACCGGTCCACCCACATACCAAATTATCAAAGTAACGAAGGCGAATCATATGAGCGTGATGAAAACTAGCTTGACGGTAATTCCCATGTGTCCTCGGGAGCGCTTTTCTCTATATAAGTGTTTGTCCAGGCTTGTCCTTTGCTACAAAAAGGGTTGGGCCACCTTGCTGGACTTTATTTACACTTGTTACTTGTTACTCGTTACAAATTAAATTATCATAAACTATTTGTTACCTATAATTTCTGTACTTGCAGAGAATACCTTGCTGAAAACCGCTTGTCATTTCCTTCTACTCCTCGTTGGGTTCGACACTCTTACTTATCGAAAGGACTACGATAGATCCCCTATACTTGTGGGCCATCAGTCCAAAATAACTTTTTGTAGACCGCACTCTTTATTTTGAGCCTGTAATATGCCTTTTTCCTCCACCTTCGACCCCGGGCATGTCAAATAGTCGGGGTTGTGGTCTTTATATATATAAATTAATCATTGGCATATCGCTCAGGTCCCAGTATACATTATCCGAATTAATCATCTGTGTCTTTTCGCCAATGAATATGGCTCCTACGGTTGTTTCACAGATATACCTTGGCATAACCCGCCAGGAGCTCGGTACGGGAACAAATGAGTTGCCAACAAAGTCCGAACAGCTCTACAGCATACTTCGGCATCGCAAGTTTGGCCTTATATGCAGCAGCTCCGAATCATGTCTTGGGTCAATGGTTGGGTTGCCCGGCTCCTGTGCTTGCTACCTTACGTTCCGCTCTATCGGCCAGGGTAGTAAAGGGAGAACTACTGTGATTGTGCTTCCGGTTCGTCTGGTCAAGCACCTCAGTAGAGAAAGCCGAAAACCGACTGTCATGATGCCGCGAGAGCTGGTCAACCACTCGATGACTTATCAGAATCTGTCGCGATTCTCTCCGTATTACACGAAGGACCTTTTTTTCAGGTCATATATGTAACACACCATATTGGAATATGTCGTATACATACTAGGGGCTATATCGTAGTCCCCCCTATAAAACTCCTATGGCTAAGTGAAAGTGTTAACGCCCTATAGTCTGATTGCCTGGTTTGCCGCATTATCACCTCCTTCATGGACCAAGACGTTGGATCGACAGTGATTAAATGCTTTTCCGAACACCCCCGTACTTCCTACGAGGGGGCTGAAGTCGACGACTGGAAAACTTTCATATTATATTAAAACAGCCGCACAGGAGGAACATAAGCTTTCGAGCAAAACATAAAAATAGATTAACTATGAAATTATCTCTTACAATTCTCATACACCTCACTCGAATATTATGTCTTTTGAGCCTTGACCCTCTATCAAGCGGGCGGCCTCTAAGACGTCTTCAAAATAAAGCTCCGGTGCGCGACGGTCCTTGTCCTTGGGCGGACTCTTCGCCGCAACATCGATGGCCTTCATCTTCCCCTAGAATGTCTTGACACGGGCAAAGGCCATCCGTGCACCCTCAATGCACGACGACCGCTTCACAGTGTCGATACGTGGCACCGCATCAACAAGCCGCAGCACCAAGCCGAAGTAGCTATTCGGAGCAGGCCCAGTCAGCCACAGCCAGATTATGACGTTCTTCATGGCAGCCCCGGATATCCTATGAAGCTTGGCCCATTGAGACATCTGTTCATTCATCAACAGAGGGCGCTTTGACGCACCAAATTGTGACCGGAAAAGTTTCTCTGTTGCATACCCCTCTCGCGCTTGGTAAAACTGCACCGCATCGAAAGAACTCTTTGGCAAGTCTGAAACCTCGTCCAGAGAACTCCACATTTGGTTAAGCTGAGCATAGTTCGTATCATCGAACTTAGCCTGTAGTAAAAAAAAAGGCTTACCGGCCGCAATCTCCCCAGCTTGTCGGATCTCCTCGCAGGCTGCTCTGGATTTGGACCGCACTTCTCTCGCCTCTCGTAAGGCCTTGTCAAGTTCAGTCGTTTTGGCTTCATTTTCCTTCTCAAGAAGTTCACAGCGGCTAGCAGCATTTTTTAATTCGAGCGCCATCGTGGATATCTTCTCCTCGTCTTGGCGCCGAGAAGCTTGTTCGGCTTTTAACTCAGCCGATGCCTTCTCGGCAGCCGCATTACTAAATCAGGCCTGCTCCTTGGCCTGGGCCAGCTCCGCCCGAAGAATTTCAACGGCGGCAGCACCATCTGCAGTCATGCATATTCCAGTATAAAACTTTCAGCGCCATGCTTATACCACAAAAATGTATGTGAGGGGACTTCCCCGAATACATACCTTGCGACTCGTCAAGACGCATATTGATTAACGCAATGTCATCCCCTGCCACATCAAGCTTCCGCTGTAGCTCGGCAATATCCGTAGTCTCGGAAGTAGCCAGGGGAGAAGCAGCATGTGTTCAAGTTAATCAGATTAGTCCTTGAATATTTCCTCTCGATCCTCCGTTCACCTCCCATGGGAAGCCAACCCGAGTCTCAGGGGCTACTACCTATACACAGGCGCGTCTTTGCAAATAAAATATAATTTAAAACATTGCATCACAAACCTCGAAGCCTTTTAGCAGGCTCATGAAGGCTTCATTTAATCCACTTTTCGCGAATATAATCTTCTCAACCACCATACCCATCAAGGTACGCTGCTCCTCCGAGACAGATGCTTGTCGCAACATATCCCGCAATGTATCCGGCGGCGCCGGGTCTCCGAAAACCGTTGTAGGAGCACGGCCATCCTTTGAAGGAACCCGTTCACCCGCCTCCAGAATCATCATTGGCTGAAAACCGGACAATCCGGGACTTCATTATTGGCCCCCGAATCCCGAACGATTGGAGGTCCACCTTCGGGCACTGCCTCCTTCATCCCCTGCACCACTTGTTGATCAACCCTCCGAGATGACACTTCGGAGTCGTCCGCCTTATTGGGCGAGGAGGTCGGGGGAGGCATCTCGCTCTCCATCATCTCGGGGAGAAGATCTCCTGAAGAAGAGGATTGCCCAGAAAAACTCTGTGCCGGACTGTAAAAATACACAGGCACATTACGTATCTCTTCGGTAACTGGAAAGAAGCGGGATGCTATCAAAGTACCCCGGATTCACTTACGGTTTGGTTGAGGGCTTGTTCTCATGACGGAGCTGTTCACTGGCATCGCCTTCCAATCCCGAGCCGCTCGATAGTGGCATCTTGCCTCTCTTATGAGACCGCCCCTCCCAACCTTCGGAGGCGGCCCTTTTCCTCCTGAATGGAGAAGGGATACTGCTTCTCTTTCGCCTTCGTCTTCGGGCGAGGAAATGTCGATTTCTCCGGACTCAGTATCTAATTTACCTCTGGAACGAAGGTCACCCCGGGTCTTCTCACTCTCCACCTTGCCCTCCCCTGCCGGCGCTGCACGGTGCGGTGCCAAAGATCCTTGTTAACACGGGGTCCGCTGAGTCTTCGGGAAGAGGGGTCGGACACCTAATCCGTTCCGCTTTCTTTATCCAGCCCTGGAAGAAGATGGTTTGCTCGGGGTCTTACCATAGAATATGTGATTATGAGGTGTTCGGCGGACGAGTACTTACCGGGGTGTCCGGATGGTTACAGTCTAGGCCAGTATCTTCGGTGGTGTCCGGCCATTGTTTTCGTCTCCTGAAGAATAATTCCCACATTCCTTCATGCGTGGTGCCGAAGAAGTGCTGAAGAGTCTGTGGCCCTTCTGGGTTAAAGTCCCACAAACGGAGAGGCCGTCGCTGGCACGGCAGGGTCCGGCGGACTAGCATTACCTGAATAACATTGACAATACTGATATCCTTTTCAATGAGGCTGCGGATGCGACTCTGCAGAGTCCGCACCTCGTCAACTGATCCCCATTCCAACCCCTTATTAATCCACGATGCAAGTTGAATTGGGGGGCTCGATCGAAACGCAGGCGCACCTGCCCACTTGCAACCACGGGGCTCGGTGACATAGAACCACTCCTGCTGCCATAAGTCGGAAGATTCTTTGAAAGATACTTTTAGCCAGACAACGTTGGTAAGCTTGCTCACTGAGGCACCACCGCATTCTGCCTGCTCCCCTTCCATCATTTGCGGTCTCACAGTGAAGGTCTTGAGCCACAAGCCAAAGTGTGGAGGAGTTCGGAGGAAAGATCGCACGTGACGATAAACGCTGAGATGAGAAGAACAGAGTTTGGGGCGAGATCATGAAAATCTAACCCGTAATAGAACATGAGCCCCCGGACGAAGGGATTAAGGGCGAACCCTAATCCTTGGAGGAAGTGGGAAACGAACACGACCCTCTCGCCGGATCTGGGGGTGGGGATAACCTGCCCCTCCGCGGTCAGATATCTTGCCGCCCGAAGCTTTCTGATGTCCTCCACTATAACAGAAGAAGCCACCCACCGGCCTTGACGGCTGGATCCGGACATGACTGAGGCTTACGGAGGGTGAAACCTGGGTGTTGGAACTCGAGGTAGTAAGAGTCGAGGAAGAAGCAAGCGTGGAGAGGAAAGGCGGGTCTATGCCCCTTTATAAAGGCTAAGAACATCGAACGCCTCCTCCCGGGCCTTAAAATTTGCCTATTCCCAAGGAGTTGTACCCTAAGGACGGTTGGGTTACCCACGTCCGTGTCGATAAAAGAATCCCTTAATAAGGGGACACGATCTCTGCCTGGATAAGACGTGTCAATGACAACCATGTTTCGGAACGTGGAACGGCAGAACAAAACGGTCCGAAATCCTAATGTCAGCTAGATACTCCAATGTCACCTCAAGTATCCGTGGGTATGATTATACGATATGCATCACACAATCTCAGATTCATCTATTCAACCAACACATAGAACCTCAAAGAGTGCCCCAAAGTTTCTACCGGAGAATCAAGACGAAAACGTTTGCCAACCCCTATGCATAGGTTCATGGGCGGAACCCGCAAGTTGATCACCAAAACATACATCAAGTGAATCACGTGATATCCCATTGTCACCACAGATACGCACGACAAGACATACATGAAGTGTTCTCAAATCATTAAAGACTCAATCCGATAAAATTACTTCAAAGGGAAAACTCAATCCATTACAAGAGAGTAGAGGGGGAGAAGCAACATAAGATCCAACAATAATAGCAAAGCTCGCGGTACATCAAGATCGTGCCAAATTAATAACACGAGAGAGAGAGAGGTCAAACAAATAGCTACTGGTACAAACCCTCAGCCCCGAGGGTGAACTACTCCCTCCTCGTCATGGAGATCGCCGGGATGATGAAGATGGCCACCGGTGAGGGCTCCCCCTTTGGCAGGGTGCCGGAACAGGGTCCCGATTGGTTTTTGGTGGCTACAGAGGCTTGCGGCGGCGGAACTCCCGATCTATTCTATTCCCCGATCGTTTTAGGGTATATGGGTATATATAGGAGGAAGAAGTACGTCAGGGGAGCCACGAGGGCCCCACGAGAGTGGTGGGCGCGCCCTAGGGGGGTGGGCGCGCCCCCTACCTCGTGGATCCCTTGTTTCTTTCCTGACATGCACTCCAAGTTTTTCCGGTAGCTTTCCTTCCAAAAATAACTTCTCTAGTTGATTTCATTCCGTTTCGACTCCGTTTGATATTCCTTTTCTTCGAAACACTGAAACAAGGGAAAAACAGGAACTGACACTAGGCTCTGGGTCAATAGGTTAGTCCCAAAAGTAATATAAAAGTGTAAAATAAAGCCCATAAACATCCAAAACACATAATATAATAGCATTGAACAATCAAAAATTATAGATACGTTGGAGACGTATCAGCATCCCCAAGCTTAATTCCTGCTCGTCCTCGAGTAGGTAAATGATAAAAAGGATAATTTTTGATGTGGAGTGCTACTTGGCATAATTTTAATGTAATTCTTCTTACTTGTGGCATGAATATTCAGATCCAAAAGATTCAAGATAAAAGTTCATATTGACATAAAAATAATAATACTTCAAGCATACTAACTAAGGAATTATGTCCTCTCAAAATAACATGGCCAAAGAAAGTTCATCCCTACAAAATCATATAGTTTAGTCATGCTCCATTTTCACACACAAGAATGCTCTCATCATGCACAACCCTGATGACAAGCCAAGCAATTGTTTCATACTTTAGTAATCTCAAACCTATAAACTTTCACACAATATATGAGCGCGACCCATGGACATAGCACTATGGGTGGAATAGAATATGATGATGGGGGTTATGTGGAGAAGACAAAAAAGGATAAAGTCTCACATCAACGAGGCTAATCAACGGGCTATGGAGATGCCCATTGATTGATGTTAATGCAAGGAGTAGGGATTGCCATGAGACGGATGCACTAGAGCTATAAATGTATGAAAGCTCAACAAAAGAAAACCAAGTGGGTGTGCATCCAACTTGCTTGCTCACGAAGACCTAGGGCACTTGAGGAGGCCCATCGTTGGAATATACAAGCCAAGTTCTATAATGAAAAATTCCCACTAGTATGTGAAAGTGACAACTCAGGAGACTCTCTATATGAAGAACATGGTGCTACTTTGAAGCACAAGTGTGGAAAAAAGGATAGTAGCATTGCCCCTTTTTATTTTATTTTATTTTATTTTATTTTATTTTATTTATTTTTTGGGCCATCTTTTTTTGGCCTTTCTCTTTTTTTTGGGACAATGCTCTATTAAATGATGATCATCACACTTCTATATATTTACAACTCAATGATTACAACTCGATACTAGAACAAAGTATAACTCTATATGAATGCCTCCGTGATGTACGGGATATGCAATGAATTAAGAGTGACATGTATGAAAGAATTATGAACGGTGGCTTTGCCACAAATACTATGTCAACTACATGATCATGCTAGCAATATGACAATGATGAATGTGTCATGATAAACTGGATGGTGGAAAGTTGCATGGCAATATATCTCGGAATGGCTATGGAAATGCCATAATAGGTAGGTATGGTGGCTGTTTTGAGGAAGATATAACGAGGTTTATGTGTGAAAGAGCGTATCATATCACGGGGTTTGGATGCACTGGCGAAGTTTGCACCAACTCTCAATGTGAGAAAGGGCAATGCACGGTAACAAAGAGGCTAGCAATGATGGAAGGGTGAGAGTGCGTATAATCCATGGACTCAACATTAGTCATAAAGAACTCACATAATTATTGCAAAAATCCACAAGCCATCAAAAACCAAGCACTACGCGCATGCTCCTAGGGGGAAAGATAGGTAGGAAAAGACCATCGCTCGTCCCCGACCGCCACTCATAAGGAAGACAATCAAAGAACACCTCATGTTTCAAATTTGTTACATAATGTTTACCATACGTGCATGCTATGGGACTTGCAAACTTCAACACAAGTATTTCTCAAATTCACAACTACTCAACTAGCACAACTTTAATATCACTACCTCCATATCTCAAAACAATCATCAAGCATCAAACTTCTCGTAGTATTCAACACACTCATAAGAATTCTTACAAATCTTGTATGCCTAGCATATTAGGATTATTTAAGAAAATTACCATGCTATTTAAGACTCTCAAAATAATATAAGTGAAGCATGAGAGATCAATAGTTTCTATAAAACAAATCCACCACCGTGCTCTAAAAGATATAAGTGAAGTACTAGAGCAATAATAAAACTACTCCGAAAGATATAAGTGAAGATCAATGAGTAGTCAGATAATTATGCAACTATGTGAAGACTCTCCCATTTAATAACTTCAGATCTTAGTATTTTATTCAAACATCAAGCAAAGCTAAGTAAAATAAAATGACGCTCCAAGCAAAACACATATCATGTGGTGAATCAAAATATAGCTCCAAGTAAAGTTACCGATGAACGAAGACGAAAGAGGGGATGCCTTCCGGGGCATCCCCAAGCTTAGGCTCTTGGTTATCCTTGAACATTACCTTGGGGTGCCTTGGGCATCCCCAAGCTTAGGCTCTTGCCACTCCTTATTCCATAGTCCATCGAATCTTTACCCAAAACTTGAAAACTTCACAACACAAAACTTAACAGAAAAATCTCGTGAGCTCCGTTAGCGAAAGAAAACAAAACACCACTTAAAGGTACTGTAATGAACTCATTCTTTATTTATATTGGTGTTAAACCTTCTGTATTCCAACTTCTCTATGGTTTATAAACTATTTTACTAGCCATAGAGTCATCAAAATAAGCAAACAACACACGAAAAATAGAATCTGTCAAAAACAGAACAGTCTGTAGTAATCTGTAACTAATGCAAAATTATGGAACTCCAAAAATTCTAAAATAAATTGGTTGACCTGAGGAATTTTTCTAGTAATCATCTGCAAAAAGAATCAACTAAATATCACTCTCCAGTAAAAAGTTGAAGCTAATCTCGTGAGCGCCAAAGTTTCTGTTTTTTACAGCATGATCAAAAAGACTTCACCCAAGTATTCCCAAAGGTTCTACTTGGCACAAACACTAATTAAAACACAAAACCACATCTAAACAGAAGCTAGATGGATTATTTATTCCTAAATAGAACCAAAAAGTAAGAAACTAAAATAAAATTGGGTTGCCTCCCAACAAGCGCTATCGTTTAACGCCCCTAGCTAGGCATGATGATTTCAATGATGCTCACATAAAAGATAAGAATTGAAACATAAAGAGAGCATCATGAAGAATATGTCTAGCACATTTAAGTATAACCCACTTCCTACGCATAGGGATTTTGTGAGCAAACAACTTATGGGAACAAGAATCAACTTGCATAGGAAGGTAAAACAAGCATAACTTCAAGATTTTAAGCACATAGAGAGGAAACTTGATATTATTGCAATTCCTACAAGCATATATTCCTCCCTAATAATAATTTTCAGTAGCATCATGAATGAATTCAACAATATAACCAGCACCTAAAGCATTCTTTTCATGATCTACAAGCATAGTAATTTTATTACTCCCCACATAAGCAAAATTCTTCTCATCAATAATAGTGGGAGCAAACTCAACAAAATAACTATCATGTGATTGGAAATTAAGATCAAGATGACAAGTTTCATGGTTATCATTATTCTTTATAGCATACGTGTCATCACAATAATCATCATAGATAGGAGGCATGCTTTCATCATAGTAAATTTGCTCATCAAAACTTGGGGGACTAAACATATCATCTTCATCAAGCATACCATCCCCAAGCTTGTGGCTTTGCATATCATTAGCATCATGGGTATTAAAAGAATTCATACTAACAACATCGCAACCATGCTCATCATTCAAATATTTAGTGCCAAACACTTTAATGCATTCTTCCTCTAGCAATTGAGCACAATTATCGGAATCCTTATTTTCACGAAAGACATTAAAAAGATGAAGCATATGAGGCACCCTCAATTCCATTTTTTTGTAGTTTTCTTTTATAAACTAAATTAGTGATAAAACAAGGAACTAAAAGATTCGATTGCAAGATCTAAATATATACCTTCAAGCACGCACCTCCCCGCCAACGGCGCCAGAAAAGAGCTTAGTTGATGGGGTGTGAGTGCCGCTTACCTAGCCTCCCCGGCAACGGCGCCAGAAAAGAGCTTGATGTCTACTACGCAACCTTCTTCTTGTAGACGTTGTTGGGCCTCCAAGTGCAGAGGTTTTTAGGACAGTGGCAAATTTCCCTCAAGTGGATGACCTAAAGTTTATCAATCCGTGGGAGGCGTAGGATGAAGATGGTCTCTCTCAAGCAACCCTGCAACCAAATAACAAAGAGTCTCTTGTGTCCCCAACACACCCAATACAATGGTAAATTGTATAGGTGCACTAGTTCGGCGAAGAGATGGTGATTATATCTCGCCATGGGCCGGGTTGGGCCGGGCTTGGGCCGGGCCTAAAAAAGCCCATGGCAGAAAACTAAGGCCCAGGCCCTCCCAAGCCCTATCACTGGGCCTACTTTTCAAGCCCAAGCCTGGCCCATCTGGTAAAAAGCCCTTAGGGCTTAGGGCCGTGGGTCGGGCCTCTTCCTTAAAACACCAATATGCCAAGCCCAAGCCCGTCCAGGCCATACTGGTGGGCTCAAAACTCAGGCCCAAGCCCGGCCCATGGGCAAGCCCATCGGGCCTAGGCCCTGGATTTTAGGGTCGGGCCTGGGTGGGCCGACAGGGCCGGGCCTGAGATGGCCAGGACTAATGGTGATACAAGTGCAATATAAATGGTAGATATAGGTTTTGTAATCTGAAAATATAAAAAGAGCAAGGTAACTAATGGTAAAAGTGAACGTAAACGGTATTGCAATGCGTTGAAACAAGGCCTAGGGTTCATACTTTCACTAGTGAAAGTTCTCTCAACAATAATAACATAATTGGATCATATAATTATCCCTCAACATGCAACAAAGAGTCACTCCAAAGTCACTAATAGCGGAGCATAAACAAAGAGATTATGGTAGGGTACGAAACCACCTCAAAGTTATTCTTTCCAATCAATCCGTTGGGCTATTCCTATAAGTGTCACAAACATCCCTAGAGTTTATACTAGAATAACACCTTAAGACACAAATCAACCAAAACCCTAATGTCACCTAGATACTCCAATGTCACCTCAAGTATCCGTGGGTATGATTATACGATATGCATCACACAATCTCAGATTCATCTATTCAACCAACACATAGAACCTCAAAGAGTGCCCCAAAGTTTCTACCGGAGAATCAAGACGAAGAAGTGTGCTAACCCATATGCATAGGTTCATTGGCGGAACCCGCAAGTTGATCACCAAAACATACATCAAGTGAATCACGTGATATCCCATTGTCACCACAGATACGCACGACAAGACATACATCAAGTGTTCTCAAATCATTAAAGACTCAATCCGATAAAATTACTTCAAAGGGAAAACTCAATCCATTACAAGAGAGTAGAGGGGGAGAAGCAACATAAGATCCAACTATAATAGCAAAGCTCGCGATACATCAAGATCGTGCCAAATTAAGAACACGAGAGAGAGAGAGAGAGAGAGAGAGAGAGAGAGAGAGAGATCAAACACATAGCTACTGGTACATACCCTCAGCTCCGAGGGTGAACTAGTCCCTCCTCGTCATGGAGATCGTCGGGATGATGAAGATGGCCACCGGTGAGGGCTCCCCCCTCCGTGAGGTGCTTGGAACAGGTCCCGATTGGTTTTTGGTGGCTACATAGGCTTGCGGCGGCGGAACTCCCGATCTATTCTGTTCCCCGATCGTTTTAGGGTATATGGGTATATATAGGAGGAAGAAGTACGTTAGGGGAGCCACGAGGGGCCCACGAGGGTGGAGGGTGCGCCCTTAGGGGGTGGGCGCGCCCCCTACCTCGTGGCTCCCTCGTTTCTTTCCTAACGTGCACTCCAAGTTTTTCCGGTAGCTTTCCTTCCAAAAATAACTTCTCCAGTTGATTTCATTCTGTTTCGACTCTGTTTGATATACCTTTCTTCAAAATACTGAAACAAGGGAAAAAACAGGAACTGGCACTGGGCTCCGGGTCAATAGTTAGTCCCAAAAGTAATATAAAAGTGTAAAATAAAGCCCATAAACATCCAAAACACATAATATAATAGCATGGAAGAATCAAAAATTATAAATACGTTGGAGACGTATCACCAGGTTCAGGGGCTACTGAGGGAGTCCTAGACTAAGGGGTCCTCGGGCGTCCGGCCTGTTAGCCATTGGCCGGACTGATGGGTTGTGAAGATATGAAGACCGAAGACTGCACCCGTGTCCGGATGGGACTCTCCTTGGCGTGGAAGGCAAGCTTGGCGACCAAATATGTAGATTCTTTTCCTTTGTAACCGACCTTGTGTAACCCTAGATCCTCCCAGTGTCTATATAAACCGGAGGACTTAGTCCGGAAGGACAAATACTCATTACCATAGTCATACAGGCTAGACTTCTAGGGTTTAGCCATTACGATCTCGTGGTAGATCAACTCTTGTAATACTCATATTCATCATGATCAATCAAGCAGGAAGTAGGGTATTACCTCCATAGAGAGGGCCCGAACCTGGGTAAACATCATGTCCCGTGTCTCCTATTACCATCAACCTTAAACGCATAGTTCGGGACCCCCTACCCGAGATCCGCCGGTTTTGACACCGACAGCGTGCGCCAGAGGCCGGCCGACAGGGGCGCGTGCAGGTTTGTGCTTGAGAGTGCGCGGGAGCCGGTGGCTACATGCAGAGGGTCTGGCGTGTGCATGTTTGCGATGTTTCGCTTCTGTGTGCATGTGGACGGTGTACATGCATGTTGTGTTCTGCCCTCCCCGGGATGAAACTCACCTGGTTATATAGATGCGTCATTAATAATGTTAAATTGTATAGAGGGATTGATTCTTGTTGATGCTCTTTCGCACCTTCATGATGTATATTAAATTGTACAGAGGGATTGACTCATTGGCTCACTACAGTTGATGCTCTTTGTCTCCTTCATGATCTAGGCAAACTCAAGAAACAAGGATTGTAAGAGTGGCTAGAAATTTCTTAGTTAGTTACATGTTATCAACGGTGTCCGGTAGGTATTTTCCACCTACATTCCTTCTATTGCTTTGCTATTTGCGAGCATGATATATATTAAATTTTACAAAAGGTTGATTCATTTGCTCACTACAATTGATGCTCTTCGTCACCTTATGATCTAGGCCAACTCAAGAAAAAGGTACTGTATGTAGCAGCCGGAAATTTCTTACTTAATTCCATGTTATCAAATGTGTCCTGTAGGATTCTCAAAAAAGGGTGTCCTGTAGGTATTCTCCACCTATTTATATTCCTTTGTTGTATTACGAGTGTGCAGCTTGCGGTATCTTTCTCGCTGTTTGACAACTGATTTGGTACAAACTTGTGGTGATTTATTTCTAAACCATGGTTTTTGCACCTAACATCACCCCGTATACTCCAGCTTATTTTTGCTGCTTTGGATGGTGAAGCCCGGGGGTATCTTGGTAGCAGAAAATTATTTGAATGGTACAAATGGCTTAGCATGTGAATCCTTCATTGGATGTCACTGGCAAATGGATCGTCAAAATATGATATATGTTCCTAATTTTCCATTGAGACGAGCTTCCATAGGAAGCTTCTTTTTCACTCTTCATGCATTGGGCTTCTGCATATTTTTGTCAATCGTACATAATGAATTTACATTTGTATATTTAATATATGACTTAAGTCTCTAAGTGCTATAATGTGCGGGTTTTACATTCCCAACCAATTGACTTATTTTTTGTAACAAGTTTACGAACGTAATTCTGTAACTAGAGATTGGGTCAGTTGGCAAAGGCATAAGCTAAGTTTGTGAACATAATTCCGTAACTAGAGATTGGGTCAGTTGGCAAAGGCATAAGCTAAGTAGATGCACTGCTTTAGTGTTCCTAGGATACAAATGATGTGAAAATGGTTCCAACGAAGTACTGATTATTTTGGTAGTATGCTACAACTTAGGTTCAATTGACTGAAAAACAATCCGAGTGTAGAGGCTTGAATGTTAAGACATCACTAGAGAATTAATCTTGGGTAGGTTGTTTGATTTTGGATAAGACTCTTAAGTGTTCGTCATTTGTTTACAGATCCTCTTGTCAAGAGTAAATTTCTTTGTATCCAAGCATAATTCTAATGCTGAAAACATGGGACAACATGTACATGGACATTGCTGAGTTTTTATTTGGGTGCTTCTACCAAATTCAACCTCAGCCATTGGTAGTAGGAACAATGGTATGTTGAAATTTTCTGTTGTTTGATTTGGTTTTATAAGTCCATGATGCATGTCAGCAGAGAATTCATGATATGATTGTTATGATATGTCAAATGTGCATAGTTTCACTATATCATAGTATTATAAATGCATGTCGGTTGATCGGAGTAAGTTCGCGGGGTGCTCTCCAACGCGCCACAATATAGCATTTCTTAATTTTGGAAGAGAGATGGTTCAGGGTCCATAGTGGACCCTACGAGAAGGCGGATCGAGCAGGGTGGCACTAGACATCGGCACTGGTCGTGAGCAGTGTCAGAGGGTGGATCAGGGGCAACACGATGGACCAACGAAGAAGGTAGCTCGGGCCAGGCGGCATCGACATTGCGTGAGATCAGAAGGCGGCTCGGGTAGGGTGTTGTATGACATCGACACCAGCAGTCACCGGTGTCGGAGGATGGGCTGTTGGGATTGGAGCAAGAAGAAAAGGAGGAAGCAGAAAATCACAAAATTGATGCATAGTATCCTCTAAAGAAGTTGATAAAAGAAGGTATATATTTGAAGGTCTTCACTCATGTCACTTAGTCAGTAGTTTGATTTATTTTTATGTATTTCGCCCGTAGCAACGCACGGGCATTCAGCTAGTTAAAGATAGAGCTTGTGGGAGACCATCCATATTTAGCAGCGGATCGTTGGGCTGGCAGCAGTGGAGCGAGCACGAAAGAGGCAAGGATCGAGGATCACTTGGCCCAAGGTAGGGGCCACAAGGACTGCTTTCTTTCAGGCAAAAATCAATTCTCGTCGGCGGAAGAACCTCATTCATTCCTTCGGCCCGGGCTCATCCGTGTCTACTGCTCACGAGGACAAAACAAGAATCTCCCAAGATCACTTCACGGCCTTGCTGGGAACAAAAAAACTAGGGGCTGCTCAATCAATTGGGATGCTGTCGACATGCCACCGTTTTAGAACCAAGGCCTTGACAAGCCATTTACCGAATCTTAAGTTTGGATTGTTAGCATGGCCTCTCCGGTTGAAAAGGCGCAGGACCGGACGACTACTATGGCACCTTTTTCAGAGCTTGCTGGCGCACGATCAAGGCGAATATAATGGCGATCTTTGACAATTTCTATTGTCGGGACGGTGGGGGTTTCGATGCGATCAACAAGGCCATGATCGTGCTACTACCAAAGAAAGACGGGGCAACGTGCATGTGGGATTTCAGGCCTATCAGCCTGATCCACTCGATCGGCAAGCTCATCACCAAGGTGTTGTCAATGCGGTTGGCTATCATCATCGACAAGATCATCCACCCGCTCAAGTGGCTTTTCAAAAATCAAAGTGCGTCCATAATAGCTTCCTATACGTTTTGAATAGTGTTAGGGATCTTCATCGCCGCAAAACGACGACATTGTTGCTTAAATTAGACATCACAAAGGCATTTGACAATGTCTCCTGGGGTACATCTTAGAGCTCATGCATCAACTAGGGTTTAGCGCATGGTGGAGGAACTGGGTAGCTCTCATGGTGTCGTCCTCCTCGTCCTCATGCCTGCTCAATGGCGTGCCAGGGGATCGCATCAATCACCGTCGTGGTTTCTGGCGGGAAGAGCCATTGTACCCCCTTCTCTTGATCATCGCAATAGACCCGCTACACCTGCTCCTGGAGGCTGCACGCATGCAGGTTCTCTGGGCCTATCTCCGGCAGGGCGGCCCAACTGCGCGTTAGCCTGTACGCGGATGATGTCGTGATCTTCGTCAACCCTGAGCAGTAGGAGATCGATACCCTCCTGCAAATCATCAAGGCTATCGGCGAGGTCACGAACCTGCACGTTAACCTCTCTAAGTCCTCGACCGTTCCCACTTGCTGCAACAACATAAACCTATCCAACGTCCTACAAAACTTTGGCGGAGAAACTACGACACTGCCAATAAAATACCTAGGGCTCCCCATCACAATCGACAAGCCTAGGCTAGTTCACTTATAGTTTATATTGGATAATTTCGTGCAAGGCTGGCAAGTGCTACTTGTGAGTTGCGTTGGGATTTTCTTGAAGAGGAGAGGATGATACAATACAGTATTTTCTAAAATTATACAAATTTTTTTGACGTTGTATAAACATATTTTCAAAATGTGACGAACATATAATTGAGCACGTGAACATTTTTTAAATGTTGTGAACATTTTTTGAATAGTACAAAGATGTTTCATAAGTTACGCGAACATTTTCTAGATATCACGAACATTTTTGAATAGTACAAAAAATGTCATGAACACCTGAACATTTTTCTTCAATGCTATCAACATTTTCTAAAAGTTTTGCGGACATTATTTTAAATTTTTTTAAATATAAGATGCACATATTTTAAAATTTTGGGTAAATGAATGTTTATAATATATACAATAATACAAAATATAAACAAATGCACAAAAACTAAAGAATGAATTAAACAAAACGAACGAACATAACGGGCCGGTCCAGCACCCTGAGCAGAAGACGGGGAAGGAAGCTCCTATGTGCTGCTCGTTGCGGGGTGGGGAATTGTGAACTCCTATGTGCTGCTCCTTGCGGCGAATTGCCGAGCGGACGCACAGGCCACTCCAACTGGGCCGGCCTATTAGCTTAACACAGTGAAAAATCCCAAACATGAGTGCTGGACGGAGGGATCGAACAAGCGACCTGCTGTTGTCAAATACAAAATGCGAACTTTATTTAAAAAATAGTAATTTTTTTAAACAAACACTTCTCAAATTTGAGAAGAAAAATAAAAAAACTCGAACAATTTTTGAATATGTCAACTAAATTTTGATAAACGAAACATATTTTTTGAATACGGGAACATTTTTTGAAAATATGAACATATTTTACAAAAGGGAACAGTTTTGCATTTGTGAACAAAATTTTTAAAAGGCGAACATTAGGAGCATTTATTCAACTTGGGAACAAAATTTGAAAGAACATGTTTTAAACTTATTAACATATTTTAAAAGGCAAAAAAATTCAATTATGGGAACATTTTTTAAATATTAGGAACAATTTTTCAATTTGTGTACAAATTTAAAACAGGAACATTTTTTTGAACAATATATGCGAACATTTTATAAAAATCTTAATTTTTTAACTTATGGAGAAAAATTCAAAAAGGTCCATTTGTTGAACTTACGAAATTTTATTGAAATTTGAACATATTTCGAAATTTTGAAAAAGGAAAATGTAAAAAAACAAGTAGAAAAGGTAATTATGAAAGAAGCTGAAAAAAAGAAATAGGAATGAGAAATAAGAAAAAAAAATAAAAGGAAAAATGGAAAAGAAAAAAAAACAGAAAAGGACAAAACCACAAATAAAAAACCGAAAACCACTGGAAAAACGGTTAAGGAACCTTCTAGAAGCTTCCCAAAGCTGATCAGGAACCTTCTAGGACGTTTCTGAAAATGGAAACTATAGCCCGCTTTATCTCGTAATTGTACCGTCCGACCTTGTTCGCTAGTACTCCCTCCGTTCCAAAATAAGTGACACTTATTTTGCGACGGAGAGAGTAGTTACGTCTGTGGGAGTCAGCGACAGTTTGTCGCACAGAGCGGCAAATAGGAATTTCCCTAGCCAGCTCGCATGCCCTTCCCCCACGTGGGCTTTTTGGCCAGCCCATGTGTGGGGGGTCCTGTTTTTTCTTTTTTTCTTGCCTTTTAGCTTTTTTCCTTTGTTTTTGTTCTTCATTAAAAAATCAAGATTTGAAAAAGTTCCACGTTTAGAAAGTACGTGATTTTTTTAAGAAAACAATGTTTAACAAATCATAAAATGTTCAAGGACTCAAAGAATATTCGTGATTTTTTCTAAAAATGTATGCAAATTTAATAAATATTCAGGAAACATATTTTTTCATGCTCTTGAACAACGTTCATACTAAAAATATGTTCGTGAATTTGAACAAAATTTTCACAAATTCAGAAAATGTTCACAGTATTGAAACAAGTTCGCAAATCACAGAAAAAAATCCAATGATTAAGACTTTTTTGTTTAGTCGAAAATTGTTCAAGCATTTTGAAAATAGTTATCAAAACAAAAAAATGTCTGTGCCTTTCAAAAATTGTTCTTCAAATTCAAAAATATTAAACAATTCAAAAAATGTTCATGAGTTTCATCTAGATTTTTTGTAAATGTTTGTGAGTTTGTAAAGCATGTTCACAAATCTGTAGGACATGTTCACAAATACGAGAAATGTTCATGATTTCAAAGAAAGGTCACATTTTAAAAGAAAGAAAAGTGAAAATGAAAACTAAAATAAAATTTAAAACAAAACTGAAAAAAAACTAGAAAAAGTAAAATGTTTGGGAATGTTATAGAATTCTTCCCAAAACCAAAAGAGCTAATGGGCCGGCACAAAGTGTACTTATCGACAGCCGGGGGGGGGGGGGGGTATGCACTCGGTTGTTAGCTAGCGATCTATGTGCCAAATAGGACCCCCCTTGGCATGTCGCATAGTGGACCTCCTATTTGATGGTATTTGCATCAAATAGGAGGTTTGACACGCACGCTTGTTGCGACTGGGCCGCCCATTGGTGCTCGGGTCTATAGGGACTCTGAGGAGCCACTGTAGAGAAATATATTACTTGTTATTATTTCAAGCATTTTGTCAGTATGTTTGTTATTTTCTTTCCTAAAAAATATAAAACATGTTTATTTTAAAAAGAACATTCTTTAATATATATTTTTGAATATTTGAGAACATTTTTGGAAAACAGGAAGATTTGTTTTTTTCAATATTTTTAGTGGGTTGGAAACACAAGCATTCTAAAAAATTTGTGAACTTTTTGAATTTCCAAGATCATTTGAAAAAATAAAATAGTGAAAAAGGAAATTGAAACCGGTAAGAAAAACAACATAAAAACCAAAACATAACCTTCTAGAAGCTTCCTAATGCACAGAACACCATATTTGAGCCTTTCAAAAACTAAATCCTAGTTGGGAAAGCCCATTTAGCTCGCTCCTTTTGCATTTGCCCCACATCTCTTCGCGAAGTGGATCAACCTCCTCTTTGGCGCTTCAGCGCTCCAAAACGAGCGCTATGGGCTGGCCATCTACCCCTGCTCGCTAGCCTGTTTTTTCCTCGGATAAGAAAAGGACTAGTTAACCGTTGATTTTTTTTGGAATTGTTCATCAATTTGAAGAAAAAACTAAGGAAAAATTTGTTATTTATAAATTTTTAAGGGATTAAAATATGTTTATGAATTGGGAAAACACATGAAATTTGGAGGAAAAAAGTTCATGAGTTTACTTTTGTGGAATTTATAAAAAAATTTCACTTTTGAAAAGTTCATGAAATATGAATAAAAATGACGAATTGAAGAAAAGTTCCCGAATGTGAAAAATTCAAAGACTTTAAACTGTCGTAATTTGCAAAAACTGCACAAGAATGAAAAAGTTCACAAATTTGGAAAAACGAGTTCGTTATAAAACAATAGCAATCTCAACATGACTAGAGGTAATTGAGTAACATGAAACTTTTTACAACCATATTTTCCTCTCTCATAATAATTACATGTAGGATTATAAGTAAACTCAACAATATAGCTAGCACAAAACATATTCTCAACACAATCCACATGCATGCGAAGTTGACACTTTTCCAAAATAGTGGGATTAACATTAACTAAAGTCATGACCTCTCCAAACCCACATTTATCAAAAAATTCATAAGATTGAATATTCTCCAAATATGTGGGATCTATAGCTGACACTCTTCCAAACCCACTTTCAATATTATTGCAGACATTATTATAAATCTCATATTAATCAGGCTGAAATAAATTTTCAAGATCATAAGAAGAATCACCCCAATCATGATCATTGCAACAAGTAGTAGATATAGCAAAATTAGCATCCCCAAGCTTAGGATTTTGCTTATCATTAACACAATTGACATTAATAGGATTTATAATAACATCATTGCAATCATGCTTTTGATTCAAGGAACTATCGCAAATTCATCTTCATAAGCATAATTAATATTTGCATCATGGCCATAAAAATAGCAAGCATCATGTTCATTAAGGGAAGATATCTCAATCAAATCAACGAATCATAATTATTTATAGATTCATGCATATCATTATTTTCTTCCAAAAAATGGTCATTCTCTCAATAAATTCTTTGACATAGGCATTATGAGCATAGTTTTCATAGAAATATTTAAGTATGTCAAAATTTTCAGATTTGTAGAGAGTAATATCATACTTTTCAATCAAAGAAGCAACTTCATAAGCACCCTTAAAAGCAACAAATTCTTCAATTTATTCGATATCGTAGTAATTGTAAACACCCTTTTCATAAGAAGATAAGATATCATTATCATTAAACTCACATAGGTAGGGAAGGTGTTTTTAGGGTTCTTAGAGCAACAAGTAAAATCACAAAGATCACAAAGATTCCAAGCATAACATAGCAAACAGTTTATTTGATTCCATAAGAGTCTCCCTTTTTCAAACAAACGTTGACACACAAAATGAGCATGCATATAAAGATTTTCCCTCAACTAAACTAGTTGGGGTTTCAACACAAGCACATATGGATCGAAGATAATCCAAGTAGAAAACTTTAAGTGGATCGATATCAAAAGAGCCCTTTGACCTCCATCTACCGCCCACCTCTCTCCCAAGGTCTCCATTAATGGTGCCTGAGCCTTTGTTTAATAGCGTGGCAATGTCTCACTCGACTGAGATTTAAGAGAGAAAAAAGAAATCTAAAAAGAAAATTTTGCATGGATCTTGATGTAAGATCCGACGAACCTATATAGCATCTACTGCTACTTATAGCAAGACTGATGAATATATATAAGGACGACGAGAGTGGATAATAATTGTCTTACATAATTAGGAAGATAATTAAAAAAGCCACATGCTTGATTTCATGAAATACACAAGGGCAAAAGAAGAAGGAAGACGCATACAACAATCTGGCTCGCTGATCTCTACTTTCTTTATGCGCTGCAGGTCGCGGAGACTAGTTCTCGCAGCTGGCGATGATCTCTTTCATCAGTTTCATGTCCTTAATATGCTGCTTGGTAGCATCCATGAATTCCTCCACCAGCCTGTTGCGCTCGACGCAGAGCATGGCATTCTCGTCCATAAGTTTCTTGATGATGACACCCGTCCTCTGCAACAAGGCAGCGGTCTCCTCCTCCTGCTTCACCCTTCCGGCGATCTTCGCACTCAACAGGTCGCGCTCGCCCTGGAGTTTCGCATTCCCTCCCCTAGTTGCCGGATGACGTCGGTTGCCCCGTCCTGCATCCTCGCCCAGCCGGAGATCTGATCCATCTGGCTATGGACTATCGCATGCATGCGCCTGTAAGAGTCCTCGCCTGCCCGCGAGAAATTTTCCCAGGCCTCCGCAGCGCTGGGACCTCTCCTCGCCGCCGGGCGCGCGCGGGACATCTCTGCTGCTTCAGCGGCGTGGCGGACCAGTCTGCTACATCGACGTGGCGGGACCTCCGCTTCTGCTTCGGGCGGCGCAGGACCTCTCAGGTTGCTATCGCTGCTGGCTGGACATGTCGGCTGCTTTCACGGCGAGGCGGGACATCTCTCGTGCTTCCTCTTCCATGCTCACCTCTCCCTTGTGGAAATCTCTCGACTCAGAACTCATGCTGGCTATGGCTTGATTGACTTGATTGTTTTTTGTGGATGAGGAGTTGAGGAGGAATGTGCAGTCATCTTAGCATTGTTTTTTGTGGTAAACCGTTTAGGTTGTGATCGGTGTGAATAGGTTCGCAATTAAATACAGCGTGGTAGTAGTAGTAATTTGGAATGTGACGAGACGCGCTCAAAATTCATTGATGGTTCTAGTTTCGAAGTGCGGCACTATTCCCAGATGGCATAACATCGGCGCGTTTTATCGGCCGTGGTGTAGCATATGCCATGGTACTAGTTCTTTTTGTACTGCTGTGTACGTGCAAAAACTGGCACCATCAGATACATATCTTACGCTTGGCGTTCGACAGGAATAGCCTCGTGGCGAGCTATAGACTAGTATTTTTTTCAGACGCATTACACCTATCTCTCGGGACTTCTCACACGCACCAGCACTGCTCCCTAGGTCGATGCCACCTACATACACTTGTACTCTGAGAATTGGTGCACGCACGCACTCGTCCTCTCTCACACACGCATCTGTAGCTACGAATTGTAGTGTTCTCAACCATCCGATTGGCTCTATCATAGGTTCCACGTTGCTCCTTGGCCTTGAGATTGAGAAGTTTAAAACGCGGAGGCTAAGATGAAGGCGCGAGGTTTTGGTTAATGTGCGGGCCGCACACGGCACCAACACGACACGAGCTTCGTCTACCTGGTGCGCATGCAGTTGGGTGGGTTGTCCAAGTATAGACACAACGAGGCCCTCGTTGGTATCCGCGCCTCGACTTTGGCTGGTCATAGTGGAGTGTAACATAGACTAGTTACTGGTCTATGTTACTAGTACCTTCATAGTGGGTAGTGTCATATAGTATATGCATAATTTGGTGACGAGCACTCTCTATATGTACCGCCTTTTTTCTTTAATTACATCTTGTTAGTTTTGCTCCATGGCGCAATCCATCGATACTACTACTGTACAAATGTATACACTTTCTAAAAGGCTAGAGGGCGGGGCAGTCTAGCTTGGTCCTTTTCACGAGAGGCGAGGGCCTTTGTGATTTGATGGCTCATTACTGCTGGAAGGCGGGGCCTTGTGATTTGACTGCTCGTATAAATGTGCCGACAACCTGAGGAGGAGCAAAGAACCGTGCGGTATAATCAAGTTTTCCACTGGAGTACGACGGAGGATCACGAAACACGGAAGCCCAGTGCCATATCCTCTACTCTCTACTCTTATTAAATATTACTAGCAAGAGGCATTGTTCTATTGGCGATAAAGAATGATCTAATTTGCTAGTCATCTCATTTTTAGCATTGTTCTATTCATGCCTCGCAGAGAAGGTGACACGTGCGGCGAAACACCCGAAGAAAAATAAGAAGCACATGAGCAAAAGAAGAAGGAGGATTATAACCCCCAAAAAAAGAAGGAGACGCACACACACAAGTCTGGGGCGCTACTCTCACTACATGAAGGGTTGCTGGCCACGGAGTCGTAACTGCTTCTTCATCGCCTCCACGACCTCCATCTCCTTGCGCGTCTCCTCCACCATCTTCTTCATTGTGTCCATGACGCGGTATTTCTCGACGCGAGCCTTCATCTTCGCTCCACGTACCAGCATTACGCACCTTTGACAAAGAGCCGGGTGCTTGATGCGGAGCTTCGCCAACTCCTCCTTCTGTTCCATGATGAGGGCCTGCAACATCTTCATCGAGGAACTAATATTCTCATGCAGCTTCTTCCAGCCGACGTTCTCCTCCTTCAGCAGGTCGAGCTCGTGGCAGAGCTTCGCCTTGTCCTCCTGAAGTTGCAGGATTTCGCCGGTCGCCTTCTTCTCCGAGGCAATGCTCTTCTTCAGCAGCATCACCAAGCCGGCGGTCAACTCCCCCCTGCTCATTGAGCTCAGCAGGCATGTCGTCGAGGCTCTCCTTCAGCATCTCCACCAAGCCGTGGATGAACTCCTTCTGCTTATGGAGGTGCTTATTGAGCTGATCGGGCATGCCGTCGATGGATAACGACTCCAGCGCCGCCAGCTCGGCATGTTTGCCTCCGCGTCTAGGGCGCTCCTGGGAGCCATCGCCTGCCCGTGAGAGATCTTTCAAGGTCTCTGCGTGGCGGCGAGCCCTCTCTTTTTTTTCCGCAGCCTTGGTTGCCGCTCGCTTGTTACGAGTAGTTCTCGACCTAGAGCTCTGCACACCGGCCATGGCAAGGACGGACGAAGAAGAGGACTTATGAGGAGGAAGGTAGAGTAATTTTTGGTTAGGTAGTTCCCCTTTTTATAACCTAAGTACTAGCACTAGTACTAAAACTTGCATAGTGGGAACACATTCAGGTTTGGTACGTACTGGTAGGTGTGAGCAGGCTTCACTTAATTGTAGCACTAGTACTTTCGAATCTGATGGGAGCAAGGTAAAGATTAATTGATGGTTTTTGGTTTCAAGGCCTGAAACGGCTCCCGATGAGTTTAGTGGAACATAAATTTCAAGTAGACTACACTGCTCAGATGCGTAAATATTATGTTACTGTCAAAAATTGGCACAAAATATAAAGGAGACCAATGGAAGTACTACTAGCAACCCATGATTTAACTACTGCATGCCTTGATGGAGTAGTAATGTCTTTCCTCCGCCCTCACGTCCACTCAATTTGCATGCGTTGTATTAATTGACCATCAATGAAGTGAAGGACTTTACATGCGTCAAATTATCACATGGGGTGGATCTTGGTACAAAATTGCGTCCGCCCGTGTACCCGCGTGTGCGTGCGAGGGAATGAGTGCGTGCGTGGCGTGCGTGCACATCTTCGCTTCGTGCATGTACCGCCAGTGCGGCTCAGGGAGGACGAGTACATTCTTCTGGAACAAGCAGCACGTCACTGTGATCAATCCACACAAGGATGTCGCGACAACGCCTCCACATGTGCCACGTGGCTTCATGAACGGTAAGAGAGACACCGTGTAGCGTGCCATTGTGTTTTGCACATACTCGAAGTACTAGTAAGGTACACATGCATTGCACACGTCAGATTTTGCAACCAAATTATGAATAAATACCACACTGTATCATGTAAGCTCTGAGTCATATATGCCTGATGTAGAACTTCGTTTAATTCTTATAGTTCATCTCATTCAAAATTAATTAGTTTTTATAAAAAACCTAGGGCCTCTTTGATTCGTAGGATGTCCAAAACGCGGGAATAGGAAGAACATGGGATTAGAGTGGAATGTCGTCTTGAATCCTACAAGATGGTACTAGTGTTTGATTGTGCATAGAAAAAACATAGAATTCTTCCAAAGAGGTTTGAGTGGATGGGATGTTTCCTATGAAATCTAGTGCAAATGAATCATATGGAAATATTCCTATGGTTTACAATCCTACGAATCAAACAACTAAGATGGGAAAAATTCCTAAGGATTAGAATCCTCCAAAATTCCTTCGAGAATCCTTTGAATCAAAGAAGCCCTTAATCTATTTTATGATTCATGGAATTGTGCGTTGTAAAGCATAAAGTAAAAACAAATAATGGCAATTCAACTAGAAAAAAGTTTGGGCAGTTATGATATGGAAGATTCTAGAACAAAGGAGAACCACTGTTGTTTTGAGATTTGTGCATTATGCTTAAGTTCAACCATGGAGTCTGCTAGATTGTACTTGTGGCAAAATCCGTTGGGGGGCTAGAAGATGGTGCGAGGGGCCGAGTGGAGGGAGACTATGAAGGAGTGCACAATCATGCGAGATCGATATTTAGAGAGAGGGCGAGAACGTGCGCTGCTATGCTGTATGAGCCATGAAAAATGTCCCATGAGCTAGGGGCCAAGCATTGCTAATCCTTTACGAGGAGGGCAATTCATCAACTTAAACCATTTTTACCAGTAATTGTCTAATGATCACATTCATATTAGCCTTGATATATAGTGATGTTAGGGGGCACGGCCCTTGCTGCCCCCTGTCTTCGCCATTGTGCGCGCGTCTGCGAGATGAAGCGGAAGGCATGGATGATGAGAGGGGGGCGTTGGATATATAATTAATGTGGGTGTATTAGCTATATATGTAATCCTATATAGAGAGATATAGATTGATCGATGTGGACGTGGGAAAGAGGGTGAGACCTCACTAGATATATAGATTGATCGGTTTATGTGGAAAACTATGAAAGACCTAGCTATACACACACATAGAGGAACATCGATCGTTGCGCATGCATGTGAGAGATAAAGAATGCCCTATATGATGGAGTGGGGGATGTGTGTGTTTGTGCCTTCATGGGATACCGACCCGAAGAAAAAGATTGCATGTGTGCGATGGATAATGCCGACTGGTAGTGTGTGTGCATGCATGCACGAGAGAAAGTTAGTGGTACAATTATAAAGAGAAGACCAATGTGTGGTGTAAAAGACTAGGTGAGGTCATAATCAACGTAAAGTTGAATTATAATATTTGAATAAGAGATCATGATGTTTGAAACCCATGCATGCATGAATATAACGGAGATCTGCACGGTGTGGTTTGGAAACGAGCATGTTGTAATGTATACACATTGAACAAGGTCAGACTGGTTTGAATTTGAGATACCGATGGCAGACATCGTTTGGCCACATTGCCTCCGTGCATGGACACACTATTCTAATTGGAGATGATGGGCAGATAACTTTAACTTGAAAGATGGTCGTTGGATGAGGCCAATCCGATGGTGCAGAGCTGGCAAATTTGAGCACTACTGGCCGTTGGATATCATCTAGATTCCACCAAATTTTGCCACATGTACAATCTAGAAGACTCTATGGTTGAACTTAAACATAATGCACAAACCTCAGAACACAAGCACTTCTTCTTTGTTCTAGAATCTTTCATATCAGAATTGCCGAAATGTTTTTCTACATGATTTGTTTTTACTTTATGCCTTACAACGCACAATTCCATGAATCTTAAAATAGATTAGCTTTCTTATAAAACTAGATGATTTTGGATGAAATGAACTATAAGAATTAAATGAACATCTACATCATGCATATATGACTCAAAGCTTACATGCTATAATGTGGTATTTATTCATAATTTAGTTGCCAAATCTCATGCATGCAATGCACGTGTACCTTACTAGTCTAAATGGTGTCTGTGTGTGTGTTGTCATGTTAAACACATTGTACGTAGTATATTATACTAGTCTAAATTGTCTTTTTTTGGGTACACGTTAATCTTGTTCTCCTAAAATTTTAAGCCGCACCTTGTTATGCCGAAATTTCAAGCTAGCGTCTCTGTCTATCATGCTGCAAAACTCCCGCCTCTTCAACCCGCGCCTTGTTACCCCGAAATATTTAAGATAAATCTTTGTCTCGTTGTGCTCCGACAACTCCCTCCATCTCAAACCGCGCCTTGCTATTCCAAAATTACAACGCGCGCGGAAACTCCCACCTCCTGTGAAATCCCGACACGTGAAATGCCTGTGATACCCCTGAACCGAAAGAACCGACTGAAAGTGCAACTATCCCTAGGTGGTTTTGGTAATTCATAACAACATACAGCTCATTGAGCTAATGCTATTTCAAGACAGATATTTCAGGAAAGCTCAATGAATGGCATGGCATGGATGATGAAAGTGGATCCCTCAAAATATTAAGGATAAAAGGATTGGCTCACGCCCAAAAGCTCAGGACTCTACATTTTACATTTTAGTGATCCAAGATCACATTGAGTCTATAGGAAAAGCCAATACTATCAAGGAGGGATGAGGTGTTGCTTAATGAGCCTCTTGCTTCAAGTGCTTAGTGATATGCTCCAAGAACCCTCAACTACTTTCTCACATCCACATATGACCTAAACCCAAAGTCAAACTCGCCCCACCGATTCTTTCTATCCGGCGCCACCGAAGTTCAAATGTCATAGCCACCGCCACAAACCCTAGGCAAATTGGTCTCACCGATAGGGATCTCGGTCTCACCGAGATGGGATTGTAATCTCTCTGCTTCCCTTCAGAACGTTTCGGTCTAACCGAAGTGAGCGATCGGTCCCACCGAGATTGCAATGTAAACTCTCTGTTTCCCTTTCATAACATTTTGGTCTCACCGAAAAGAGCGGATCGGTCCCACCGAGTTTACCTGACCAACTCTCTGGTTAGCTAATTACCAAAATCAGTCTCACCGAGTTTGTGTAATCGGTCTCACCGAGATTACGTTATGCCCTAACCCTAACCATATCGGTCCTACCGAGTTGCATGTCAGTCCCACCGAAATCACTAACGGTCACTAGGTTTACTGAATCGGTCCGACCGAGTTTGTTGATTCGGTCCCACCGAGTTTGGTAAATTGTGTGTAATGGTTAGATTTTGTGTGGAGGCTATATATACCCCTCCACCTCCTCTTCATTCGTGGAGAGAGCTATCGTAACAAACCTACACTTCCAACTTACCGGGCCTCGAGAGAGAACCACCTACTCATGTGTTGAGGCCAAGATATTCCATTCCTACCATATGAATCTTGATCTCTAGCCTTCCCAAGTTGCTTTCCACTCAAATCTTCTTTCCACCAGATCCAAATCCCACGAGAGAGAGTTGAGTGTTGGGGAGACTATCATTTGAAGCATAAGAGCAAGGAGTTCATCATCAACACACCATTTGTTACTTCTTGGAGAGTGGTGTCTCCTAGATTGGCTAGGTGTCACTTGGGAGCCTCCGACAAGATTGTGGAGTTGAACCAAGGAGTTTGTAAGGGCAAGGAGATCGCCTACTTCGTGAAGATCTACCGCTAGTGAGGCAAGTCCTTCGTGGGCGACGGCCATGGTGGGATAGACAAGGTTGCTTCTTCGTGGACGCTTTGTGGGTGGAGCCCTCCATGGAATCGCAAGAACTGCTACCCTTCGTGGGTTGAAGTCTCCATCAACGTGGATGTACGATAGCACCACCCTATCGGAACTACCACGACAAAAACATCCGTGTCTCCAATTGCGTTTGAATCCTCCAAAACCCTTCCCTTTACATTCTTGCAAGTTGCATGCTTTACATTCCGCTGCTCATATACTCTTTGCATGCTTGCTTGAATTGTGTGAAGATTGCTTGACTTGTGCAAAGATAGATAAAATATGCCAAAGTCTAAAATTGGGAAAAGGTCAAGTTTTTAATTGGTCAAGTAGTCTAATCACCCCCCTCTAGACATACTTCAAGGTCCTACAAGTGGTATCCGAGCTTTGGTCTCCATTTTCTTTGATTTCCATAGCTTTTGGTGGTCATAGCCTTGGTTTCACAACCTAGGAGAGTATGGCGTCTAGCGAGGGAAATTATCACCGTAGAGGTCCTTACTTTGATGGCACTAATTTTGCTAGTTGGAAGCATAAGATGAAAATGCATATTCTCGGACATAACCCCGCCGTTTGGGCTATAGTGTGTACTGGCTTGCAAGGTGAATTCTTTGATGGGAGAGAGCCGAACCGTGAAGCTAATGCGGATGAATTGAAGATGCTGCAATACAACGCTCAAGCTTGTGATATCCTCTTCAATGGCTTGTGCCCTGAAGAATTCAACAAAATCAGCCGCCTTGAGAATGCAAAGGAAATTTGGGATACTTTGATTGATATGCATGAAGGTACCGACTCATTAAGGAATCCAGGTTAGATGTGCTCCAAAGTTAGCTTGACAAGTTCAAAATGAAGGATGGTGAAGGTGTCGCTGAAATGTACTCTAGGCTTGCTCTTATCACAAATGAGATTGCTGGCTTAGGAAGTGAAGAGATGACCGATGATTCATCATCAAGAAGATCCTAAGAGCATTGGATGGAAAGTATGATACCGTGCACATTGATCCAAATGATGCCAAATTACAAAGATCTCAAGCCAACGGAAGTCATTGGAAGAATTGTTGCTCATGAGATGTCACTCAAGGATAAGGAGGAACTTCACAACAAGTCGAGTGGTGCTTACAAAGCCTCATGTGAAGCCCCCACATCATCAAGTGAGAAACAAACCTTCAATGAAGAATTGAGCTTAATGGTGAAGAACTTCAACAAATTCTACAAGAGTAGAAGCAAAGAAAGAAGCTCTAAGTCAAGGTCATACAATGACAAAAGATCTTCTAGTCGAGAGCGCAATTGCTACAATTGTGGGAGACCGGACACTATTCCAATGTGTTTACGGCACCCTACAAAAGAAGAGAAGATTCTCCAAAAAGAAGAAGTAGAAGAGAAGAATCACCACCAAGAGAGAGAAGGAGTAGAGATGATCATTATGAACGAAGACCCTCACGGAGAATCAAGGATTCGGAAAGGAAGGACAAGCCATCAAAGAGCTACACAAAACGAAGACATCAAGCTCATGTTGGTGAATGGGTATCCGGCTCCGACTCCGACAATCACTCCGAGAGAAGCTATCACTCCGACTCCGAACATACTCAAGATGAAGGGGTTGCCGGTCTAGCACTTGTATCAACCAACTCCTACGACATATTTGATTCACAAAATGAAGGAATTGGAAGATGCTTCATGACCAAAGGTCCTAAGGTAACACACCCCGAGTATGTTGATTTTAACAGTGATGAAAATGACTTGTTAGGTGATGATGATTAAATTATTGACAACTCTAGTGATGAATACTATGATGAAACGTCAACTAATCATGCTAATCAAGATAAAACGAATGACAATGATAAGGAGAAGATTGAGCGTCTAACTAAAGAACTAAACACTCTTAAGTTAGCTCATGAAACTATCTTCGAAGATCATTGAGAACTTTTAAGGGCTCATGAGAAGTTACGCTTTGAAAAGCTCAATCTTGAGCAAGAGCATGAGTTCTTAAAAGAAATCAATGATGATCTCCGTAAGAAAAGTTCTTCTTACATTGCCAAGCGTTTACTCCTATCTACTTACATGCCTCAAGTCAAGTCTAGTAACAAGAACAAGAAAGATCCTTCCTCTAGTAGTAACAATAATAATGCTAAATCCAATATTGTTGCTTCTAGTAGTTATCTTGACTCCACTAATGATTATCTTAGCCAAGTTACACTTGAGCAAGAAAATAGCTTATTGAAGGGAATTATAGAGAAAGGTGTTTACAAGAGCCTTGCCGGAAGTAAGCAATTCGAGGAAATTGTACGCAAGCAAGGAAGGCACGGAAGAATCAAGGTGTTGGTTTTGAACGAAAGTTCAATGCCAATGGAGTTGAGTGGGAAGAAGATCAATACCCCAAGACGAAGTTTGTTCCTCAACAAGAGAAGTATGATCCTACTTCCTTCAAGGGAACACAAGCACAAGATGATCTTCCACCACAAGACCACAAGAACAAAGGCAAGGACAAGCTTCAAGAGGAGATTGATGCATTTGAAGAAGCACCTAAGGCCTTGGTCAAGTGGGTTCCCAAGACAACGTCAAGTTCCACTTCATCAAGTACAACTATAACCCCAAGGATTCCCATCAAGATGATGTGGATCCCGAAGAAGAAGAACTTGAGAGTTCTTGAGGGTGACTCCGCCAACATTCTTCACTCATATCATTATGGCAAGGACAAGTGCAATCAACTTCCATATCTTGCACTAGTTCAAGGAGTCACAAAACCCTCATGTTGGTAAGGCAAGGGAAAATGTAACCTAATGTTTTCATGGACATCATCTTGTGTGTGATCACTCTATGTCTATGGATATTCTTGTTTGTTCCTTGTGGGACTAACCCATGTAGGTATTGAAAGTGCAAGTCACTCCAAAGGATTGCTCCAAAAGGTCTACATCAACATTCAGCATCCACATCTTCAACATCTGCATGAAGTCATCATCGACAAAACCCAAGGTTAGTTCATCCCTCTAAGGGGGGATCTCACATCTATGGGGAGCTTAACTCTAAGAATTGAGTCAAAGCAACTCTAATGATGTGAACACATCAATGCATTATGTAAAAGTGGTAACCCACTTGAGCTTAAACGATGAGTATGACCTATGATCAAATGTTCTCATTTGACTCCTAAGTCAATATACTCATATATAGATGACCTAGTCATCGCCAATTGTTTGATAGATGCTAGAATTGTTTTTGCATGCTTTGCCACATATTTCATTTGTCATTTCATTGTGTGAGCATGTTGGTTGCATATTTTACTCATTCGAGGACATCCTCCCATTGTTTTGATTGATTGGTTTCCTTTTCTTTGGCCAAGTGGATGGACAAGAATGCCTAATAACCTTCTCTAGCTATCTATGCTTTTCTCGTCTCAAACTCTATTCATGCTACATCACAAAATTTGATCAAGTCCGTTCGAACCACTCTGTGTGAGGAGCACTCGGAGTCCTCGATTCGTCACAGACTTAAACTTCCAAAAGTTCTTTGTGCTTTTCGGTCTGACTGATTCTTCCATTTCGGTCATACCGAGATCACTAAGTCGATCTAGGTTTTCAATCTCGGTGCAACCTATTTGAACTTTTCGGTCACAACGACTTGCTGTAACTGTCAACAGTTATGCATCTCGGTGCCACCGAGTCGTTCCACTCGGTCACACCGACAGTGTCGGGCTATATATTCACACGGGCAAAATTTTGGAAAACTTTCTCCAAACCTCTTCGCCCGCGCATAGCTCGCTCTGCCTTCTAGGTCTCCGGATCGTTGACTTCATCGCCAGCCGCCTCCCGTCGCTGGTCTCCGTGGCCGTCAACGGATTTCATCTTCGCCTTTGCCGCCGTAGCGAGTTCATCGCCGAACTAGGGTATGAACTCGATCACAAGGTTATCCTCGTCTCGATTCTCGGCACTGCTGTGTTCATTATGATTCTTGCCACGATTGAAACACCTCTATCCGGTCAAAACAATCCTTAGAATAGATGCGATTTGAAAATTTAGGGTTAGGTTTCTGCCAAAACCATCTCGGACCCACCGAGTTGAAAAACTCGGTCCCACCGATTCGGCTAACGCCATTGCACTGTTAACTCTCGGTCTGACCGAGAATTGCTAATCGGTGTGACGGATTTTAGAACTTTGTGAAACCCTAGCAGTCTCGGTGCCACCGAACTGTGACTCGGTCTGACCGAGTTCACTAGTTTAGGTTCCAAAACTGCTTCGGTATCACCAAGTTTGAAAATCGTTTGATCTGAAATGCTTTCTGTGGAAAACTAAAACTAAATTTTTGAATCATTCTTTTGCAAAAATCTCTGCATTTTGCGATGCTCATCCTGTGGCTGAGAACATGAAGATCAGGAGAGATTCAGGGTTGAGGCTATGGAGAGAGTCAAATCCATATGCCACCAGGAGAAGGACTGCTGTTGATTACAGGTTCCACACAAAGGAACAACATGATTTCTATGAGACAATCTTGTTGGACAAGAAACCAATAGTGTGTGATATGAGGTGGGTCGACTGGACCTACATGAAGGAGAATGAAGAACATTATCCAGGAGTATATGACAGCTTCAGTGCGTGTGGAGTTGCAGATTTTGTTCGGCATAAGCTCACAGACTGGAATGATGAGCTCATTATGCAATTCTACTCCACATCACATTTCTATTCAGATGGCAGAATTGTTTGGATGTCTGAAGGTACGAGATATCAATCAACTATTGAGGAATGGGCCAATCTGATCAATGCCCCAAAGGAGAGTGAAGATGACTTGGACGTTTATGCCAAGAAAAAGATGGATCACAATTCTATGTCACAAATGTACAAGGAGATCCCTGCATTTAAGCTCTTGAAACTTTCAAGTTTGGGCCAGTCCATTTTCTTCTGTCAGGGCTGCCTACGATCAACTGGATCTTAAGGCACACTCTTTTGCCCAAGTCAGGTGACCACAACATGATCAGAGGGCATGCAATTAATTTGCTACATATATTCGATGTGCCACAGAAATTCAAGGTCACGAGCCTCATAGTTGAGACTATCAAGAGGACAACATCAGACCAAAAGAGAAGTTGTGGATATGCCCCACAAATTCTGGAGTTGATTAACTCAAAGATGGGCACAGGAAAATATTTGTTGGATAAGGAACACTTTGTTCTCTATCCAGACTTTGAGGACAATCAAGTTGTGATGAATGAGAATGAACCATCATCAGTACAAGCTCAAGAGAAGAAGGAGAAAGCAAAGAAAGAGAAGGCTGCCAAGATGCCAACTCAAGAGGAGTCATCTGAGTACTTTTTGCAGAGCAAGCAGGACCAACTTGGTTACTTGATAGCATCAACTCTGAGGATTGAGAAGGGGTTGGCCACCCTAATTCAAAACCAGGAGAGCCTGGAAAGAATCATGGAACAAAAATTCTATGATTTAGATGTCAAAGTAACTGAGATTCAGTCAGTTGTGGAGCAGCTACAGGATGACATGCAGGAGAGGAAGGGCGAGAACAACCACCGATGCATTTGCGAAAGTGCCTCGAGCTCGAGAGATCAGCTCTGAGCCAAGAATGCAGACACCATAGTCACTTCATCCGCACCAGCTACAGCTCCAAAGGCAACCAGCTCCAAAGACCAACTCCTTCAGCTCCTTCCACATCCACCGAAGTCTTCGACCAAGGAGCCATCTCTACACCACCAACTGAAGACCAAGCCTGAGAGACGATATAGTACTATGCATTTTCTAGGAACTTTTTGGTAACTTGTTGCCAAAGGGGGAGAAAAATGTATAGATCATAGGCTTCGAGAGAGAGAGAGAGTTTGCTTTTGTTCTCTCGTGTCTTCTTGGTTGAACTTTGTTTGCTTTTGATTGCTTGAGATACTATGCTATTATCTGTGAGACATTGATGATCATGTGTTTGATCATAAGCTACACTTATGCTTGTTAGATGATATTATCTTACTTATCCTTATGTGATCATTCACTTTGCTTGGTGATGAGTGCATGTATTCAATCTTTATTATTTTGAGCGCTCCACCAAGATGTATGTGACATGGAAGAGTAACCCATGAGCCTAATTCCTTGCGCATTTGCAGTCCAAAGCAAATCTTAAACTATGGACAAATTTAGAGGGAGCTCTTGCTTATCACATACTTCTCAAAGCGACGATGTTTTTCAATCTTATTATCATTTGTCGAAGCTTTGATCTATATGTTGTCATCAATTACCAAAGGGGGAGATTGAAAGTGCAACTATCCCTAGGTGGTTTTGGTAATTCATAACAACATACATCTCATTGAGCTAATGCTATTCCAAGACAAATATTTCAGGAAAGCTCAATGAATGGCATGGCATGGATGATGAAAGTGGATCCCTCAAAATATTAAGGATAAAAGGATTGGCTCAAGCCCAAAAGTTCAAGACTCTACATTTTACATTTTAGTGATCCAAGATCACATTGAGTCTATAGGAAAAGCCAATACTATCAAGGAGGGATGAGGTGTTGCTTAATGAGCCTCTTGATTCAAGTGCTTAGTGATATGCTCCCAAGAACCCTCAACTACTTTCTCACATCCACATATGACCTAAACCCAAAGTCAAACTCGGCCCACCGATTCTTTCTATCCGGCGCCACCGAGTTCAAATGTCATAGCCACTGCCACAAACCCTAGGCAAATCGGTCTCATCGATAGGGATCTCGGTCTCACCGAGATGGGATTGTAATCTCTCTGTTTCCCTTCGTAACGTTTCGGTCTAACCGAAGTGAGCGATCGGTCCCACCGAGATTGCAATATAAACTCTCAGTTTCGCTTTCGTAACATTTCGGTCTCACCGAAAAGAGTGAATCTGTCCCACCGAGTTTGCCTGACCAACTCTCTGGTTAGCTAATTACCAAAATCAGTCTCACCGAGTTTGTGTAATCGGTCTCACCAAGATTATGTTATGCCCTAACCCTAACCATATCGGTCCCACCGAGTTGCATGTCGGTCCCACCGAAATCACTAACGATCACTAGATTTATCGAATCGGTCCGACCGAGTTTGTTGATTCGGTCCCACCGAGTTTGGTAAATTGTGTGTAACGGTTAGATTTTTTGTGGAGGCTATATATACCCTCCACCTCCTCTTCATTCGTGGAGAGAGCTATCGAACAAACCTACACTTCCAACTTACCAGCCTGAGAGAGAACCACCTACTCATGTGTTGAGGCCAAGATATTCCATTCCTACCATATGAATCTTGATCTCTAGCCTTCCCAAGTTGCTTTCCGCTCAAATCTTCTTTCCACCAGATCCAAATCCCACGAGAGAGAGTTGAGTGTTGGGGAGACTATCATTTGAAGCACAAGAGCAAGGAGTTCATCATCAACACACCATTTGTAAATTCTTGGAGAGTGGTGTATACTAGATTGGCTAGGTGTCACTTGGGGCCTCCGACAAGATTGTGGAGTTGAACCAAGGAGTTTGTAAGGGCAAGGAGATCGCCTACTTCGTGAAGATCTACCGCTAGTGAGGCAAGTCCTTCGTGGCGGCGACCACGGTGGGATAGACAAGGTTGCTTCTTCGTGGACCCTTCGTGGGTGGAGCCCTCTGTGGACTCGCAAGATCCGTTACCCTTCGTGGGTTGAAGTCTCCATCAACGTGGATGTACGATAGCACCACCTATCGGAACCATGGAAAAAACATCCGTGTCTCCAATTGTGTTTGAATCCTCCAAAACCCTTCCCTTTACATTCTTGCAAGTTGCATGCTTTACATTCCGCTGCTCATATACTCTTTGCATGCTTGCTTGAGTTGTGTGAAGATTGCTTGACTTGTGCAAAGATAGCTAAAATCTGCCAAAGTCTAAAATTGGGAAAAGGTCAAGTTTTTAATTGGTCAAGTAGTCTAATCACCCCCCTCTAGACAATCGGTGGGTGTACTTTCGTAACTTACCCCACATTTCGGACAAGCGCATCCCTAAGCCATGGTTCCCCTCTCCCATCCCATCCGCCCACCCATTCGTACATTGAGGACGGGAAAACCCGCGAAGCCCCACACCCTCCTCCGTCCGCCACCTAGCCAGAGCCTCTTCCCCGACGACGTCGTCCACAGCAACACCTCGACGTCCCTTATCCACCGTACCAGATGAGGATCTGTCGTCGATCTAGTCATCCCGCCTGTTTGGCCACCCCGTCCTCCACCCCCAAGGAGCTGCCCCGACGTTCTCCTTTTCTTTCGCGCCACCTCTATTCCCACACCGCCATCTTCACCTGCACCACCGGAAGAGCATCATCATCACCGTTTCCTCGGATGAAGCTGCGGCCTAATCGGCGCCACCAAAGAGGTTGTACACTAATCGCCGCATTTTCTTCTTGATTCGATCTCACGGTGCTACCGGCGCTCGGTCCCGAACCGACACGACGCGGCTCCATCCACGGCGGCGTCGCTGACCACTTCCTCCACGACGTCACTCCCTCAGCGGCGAGGTCCACTTCAGTAGGAGCTGTTGCTGCTTTAGCTCTCGCTCGCGCTGCTGCTCTGCTCTTGCTCTCGGTCCCCTGCCTGGTCCGCTCTTGCTCTTGCTCTTGCTCTTGCTGCTGCTCTCACTCTTGCTCTTGCTTGCGATGCTGCTCCGATTTAGCTACACTTCAGTCGACTGAATCGACTTTTGGGTCAGTCGATTTTCAAGGGTGGGGTGGGGGGGGGGGCTCGCCGAAGTTAAGGAATAACCAGCCACGGCGGGGAGGGGGCTCGCCGGAGAGGTGCCCCACTATCTATATTGGGGTTTAGGGTGGGGGCGGTGGTCGCCGGCGGTGGTGAGGCGGTGGCGTGGGGATCGCCAGAGAAAAAGCTCGGCACGGGGGCCTCTGAGGATGGCCGGGCGACGGTGGATCAAGGTGGGGAGTATTTTGGCGGCGGGGCAGCGCACCGCCATTCTTGGCGGCGGCTGTTTGGCGGTGGTGAAATTTGGCGGCTCGAGGTGGAGGTTGAAGATGAACTGCAGACCCTTGATTTCGCATCCAACAGCTACAAAATCGACTGACCAGAGATGAAAAAGTCAGTCGAATGACATGTAGCCTCACCTCTAGTGCATTCAGTTTCGACAGTAAAATTCAGTTTCGATAGCAAAATTCAGTTTCGACAGTTAAGTTCAGTTTCGACAGTTAAATTCAGTTTCGACAGTTAAGTTCAGAGATGAGCGGCGGATGATAACATCTAGCACTTTGTGGTTATGTATTTTACGTCATCTATTGGAGATGCTATTAGAATTCCACTCAGGTTAACGTTGTCTCTCTTGTCCTGCTTCAGCCTCAGCGTCGTACAACTCACCGGAGCTGCTCCAACGATTTAAACCCTCCATCACAGTGGAAGCAGTGCCGGGTTCCATCTCCAGACGCCTAAGATCTTCTTCCCCTACTCCGATAGCCAAGTCAGCCGGAGCATCCTCACCGGCCAACCCAATCATGCTGAGATCGACATGGCTTCGCCAAAGAGATTGTACACTTCTTGTGGTTTGACTTAATCTCACCATGCTTCTTTGCATCCCGTGATCTTACAATTCTTGTGAACCAAACACCCAGATTGGCAGAAATCCGGTGTTTTTAAATTCTATGTTTTGCACGTGCATTCCTATCCTATTCCTGTCTATTTCCTATCCCTGCATTGTTAGAATCCTCAAATTCAAACAAGCCCTTACACAATTACTTCTGTTACAGATATGTGTCAAAGAAAACCTTGTGTGGTTTGTCCTGCTCCTGCGGTGCTGTGTTCCACCCCAGCTCAGCTGCTCCAATGACGGAAGGGTTCACCACAGCAGGGATCCACTCTCCAGACTGTCTTTCACCGCTGTCGACGTTCTGGGAACGGGGGTACCCAGACTTGCCTACCTGCGGCCTGCGGCGTGGCTCAAGGGGTGGCCCATCAAGGCCCATCTTCATCAGCACAAGCTCAAGACCCTCGCAAGGGGCCAAGCCTCATGAGGCGGACGAGAAGCCTCCTCGAGCCACGACCTCGTCAGTGGCTCGCGAGGAGGCGGAGAGATCAAGGCGGGGTACCTCACGAGGTGCCCATGACACAAGCCATGACGACCAAGGGCGCCAGGCGGGCGCCAGCCCGCGCAGTGTCCTCCTTTCCTCATTGGTGCAAAGGGAGCAAGCGCAGGCGAGAGCATCAAGCAAAGGCATCCGTTTCAGTGCAACGAGACCAAGACCGTCGCAACGGCAGGAAGGAAGTCATCATGGAGCCCAAGCCGGCGTCACCACCAGAGCCTTTGACATGCGAGGACCAACTTTAGTCAGGATAAGTGTACTAGATGTTCCCCTTCAAAATGGCCAATTGTTGGCACCCTTCCCGCTCGATATTTGGGAAGAGGCCCAGGGCCTTTGCCTATAAATAGGACTAGTCACCCACAGGGTAGGGGGATCGAGGATCCGGAATCCAGAACAGGGTAGAGGCATCTAAAAATCTTGGAGATCACATAGAGAGAGAGAGAGAGGAGCGACTGAACTCCACCTAGCAGTTCATCGCACCAGCCAAGAACAGACTCTCGCGAGGCTGTTCTTCCTCGTATTGTTCATCATCAGCCCAAGAGGCAATCCACCACACCACAAACTAGAGTAGGGTATTACACCACAATGGTGGCCCGAACTAGTATAAACCCTGTGTCTCTTGTGTTGTTCCTTTCATAGTTTAGATCCTAGTGAGGCGGTGAGGTGCAGGTAGGTAGAGGGCGAGATCTCCGTGCGCACCCCAGTGTTCGAACCTAGAGGGTCTGCCGAAACCCGAAATCCGACACTTGGCGCGCCAGTAGGTGCGCCGAATTGCCTTTCCGCCGCCTGTTCTTCGCCGACCATCGCATCCATGTCGACGCTTCGTCGGGCCTGCGCCGAGCGCCGAGCCGCTCTCCCTTCCCGCGTCGCCCAGACGGCCCCCGTCGGCGGCCGCCCCTGCCATTCCCCGTCACCCGCCGTCGACGCCGCCACCGTCCCGGCGGGGAACGAGCAGCAAGCATCGTCCCAACATCCGTCCGTGAGGTGAGACGGCCGCACTGCTACTCCCTCACTTGCCCCCGCTGGTTCTTCGTCCCGCGCGCTCCGCGCGCCCATGGAGGCTCGGGCTGCGCTCATCGCGGCAAACGAGCTCCTGCGCTACCGCCCAATCGACAACGTCTACGAAGAGTGACTCGACCGTGTCGCCGGGCTCGTCCGCGCCGCAGGGGGCTCCCCCGCACCGTCCTTCCCGCTGCACCGCGCCCCGCCCTGTGCGGGTGATGAAGCTCCAGGGGCGCCTCAGCCGCCTTCCCCTCGAGAAGGTGCCCTGGCCCCAAGGCGTGTGGCCCCTGGGCGGAACCCGCTCCGCCCGGTGCCAGCGCAGCAAGAGCAGAGCTGTCAAGAGGTCCCTCGCCCCCAAGAAGCTGCCCGGGTGCTCCCTGCACCGACTCGTCACGACCACGCTCCTGCTCCAGCACACCAAGACCCCGCGCTGCTCCCAGCTGCAGCGCATGGGGACCCGCAAGACTAGGCACTTCGTCACCAAAGGCCTCCCATGGCCGCAGTAGGCTGCCGCGCCTTCACCACCGAGCTGCGCAGCGTCGCGTGTCCCGGCAAGTTCAAGCCAGACCTGCCTCCTCGCTACGATGGCACAGCCGACCCTGCGGAGTTCCTCCAGCTCTACGAGCTGGGCATCGAAGCCGCCAACGGGGACGAGAAGGTCATGGCGAACTGGTTTCCCATGGCACTCAAGGACGGAGCCCGCACCTGGCTCCTGAACCTGGCTCCTGGCACGATCTCCTCCTGGGACGAGATGCGCACCCGCTTCATTGCCAACTTCCAAGGTACTCGCGACCGGCCTCCTGCCGTGAGCGACATGCGCCGCATCAAGCAGCAACCAGGGGAGACCCTGCAGAAGTACATCCAGCGCTTCAACAACGCACGCCTCAAGATTCCCAAGGTGACCGAGGATACCATCATCTCAGCCTTCTCCGACGGTGTGCGCGACGTCGAGATGAAGGAGGAGCTGGCGATGCATGAAGATCTGTGCACTTCCTTGGAGCTGTTCAACTTGGCGACCAAATGCGCCAGGGCTGAGGAAGGGCGCCTTTCCCTCCTCGAGCTGCCAGTCGTAGACCCAGAAGAGAAGAAATCCAAGGCCAAGGAAGCGAAGCGCAAGGGGGCTGTCGTGCTCGCGGCAGAACCAGACACCAAGTGGGGCAGAGAACAACCCGAGTCTTCCAAGGGCAGCTGGTACTGTGTGTACCACGACCTCCACACCCACAACACCAACGAATGTCAAGAGCTCCGGGCCGTACGAGAAGGAAGGATCGGCCGACGCCCCGACCGCAACGATCGAGGGTACGACCGAGGAGGAGGAAGGAATGCAGGACGCTGGGAAGACCGTGGCCCTCGCCAAGGGTGGAGCGACCGACCTTGGGAGGATCGCTGGCAGGATCAGCCTCGCGAGGGAGACGGGAGAGATCAGCCTCGCAAGGATCGTCCGCAAGGAAACACAGGCCTCCCTCCTCTGCCGCCGCAGCCAAGGAGAAATGACGACCATCATCGGGGCCGAGGGTGGGGGCTTCCGGGGAGCAGCGATCGCTTGCATCCTGGGCGGAGCTCAAGCCCCAGACCTCTCAACGCATCTTCAAGCAGTTCGCCCTTGAAGTGAATGCAGTCCTCCCCAAGCTCGAAGCCACACGCCCTCTCGGTGGTCAGCGTGCGCCATCACGTTCAGTCAGCGGATCGGCTCAAGTCTTGGCGGCCACAGCAGGAGTCCTCCTGATGCTTTGTTCCCCAATCATCAGCAACGTGCAAGTCACCAGGACCCTCATCGACGGCGGAGCAGGGCTCAATGTCATGTCCGTAGAGACATTCAACAATCTCCAAGTGCCTTACAATCAACTTCAGCCAACCAAGCCTTTCTCCGGAGTCACCGATGGCTCCACGGTTCCGATTGGGCAGGTCCGCCTCCCTGTCACCTTCGGGGCGCGCGACAACTACCGCACCGAGCTCATCAACTTCGATGTCGCCCACATTCGCCTGCCATACAATGCCATCCTCGGGTACCCAACTCTGGCCAAGTTCATGGCCGTGACTCATCACGGCTACAATGTCCTCAAGATGCCAGGAAGCAGCGGAGTCATCACAGTGCCTTGTGAAGAGAGAGACGCAGTGTGCTCCCTGGAGCGAGCCTTTCAAGCTGCATCACTTGAAGACCCATATCACAGGAGCGTGAGGCTCCCTGAGACCGCTCCCAAGAAGAAGAATACATCGCCAGGCCCGACCCCTCGGGAGGCAGGCCCCTCAGGGTCCGCGCTTTGCTCGGGGCACCTCCTTCATTGCATAGGAAGGCGCGCCTGGTGCCCTCCTCAAGCAAGGCTCGGAGGCTCTCTCCTGGAGGGCCACCGACCTTGCTAAGGTCACGAGGGAGGCGCTTGGGCACCACTTGGAGGCGTGTTTCAAAGCATGTTTCCCTCAGGAAGGAGCAAGGCAAGGAGGGCCAAACCCTTAGGAGTTCGTCAGCCAGATCATTCAGAGCTGCAGGAGTCAAGAGTCATGAGTGGCAGCCGCCACTCCACCGTAGCTCCCCATCCGAGCAAGGATGGTGGGCTGCGCGTCTGCATCGACATACCAGGCTCAACCGAGCCGCCTCTCGAGCGCCTTGGCCCCTCACACGTGGGGGCGCCATGAAGGCCCACCCCACAGCTACGTTCGCATGCCCTACTGCGTGCCGAACGCGGCCGTCACGTACCAGCGCCTCATGGGGAGCATCCTGGAGGCACAAGAGGCCAGGCGCTCCGCAGTCCTAGCAGAGATGGAGATGGAGATGGCCCGCGAGGAGCCACCAGCGCCTCCGGAACCTCCCGAGGCTCCTGGGCCTGGGGGCTCGTGAAGGTCGGCTTCTGCAGCCCACGACGTCCGCTACTTCAACATGCTTTCGTCTTCAACGTTATCAGGTGAATCCTTCAAGTTTCATTTCCAGCTGGGAGCGCCCCCCAGGGCTGCATTATTCCCAGGTCACGTGGGTCCGTCCCTGCGGCGTGTATCCCCTTTACTTCATGTTCCTAGCTTACTTTGTTGGGGGCGCCCCTCGGGCTGCATCATCCCCAAGTCGCTCGGGCCAGACCCAGCGGCATGTACCCCTCTTGCGTTTATTTCAGGTCATGCGTTCGACCCATCATGATTGTTATTTGATGCCTGTCCACGGCACCCCTTCTTCCTTCATGTCGGCCGCTTGCACGTTAAAGGGGGGGTACCTGAGCATCGCGACTCAGGGCTCCTACTGGCTTTCCAGCCCTCACCCGCTGGCCGTGTCCACGGCATCGCGACACAGCATACCAGCGACGGCCGAGACCCGCTCGAGGGCGGGACCCAAGGACGAGAGCGTCGGCATCTAACCAAATTTGCAGGAACACATCACAAGTTAAGGCCCAGTGCACAGCGCAACCCGCCTTGAGGTAGGGCCCGTGAGTCCCGCTGGCTCACGGGTGCCCAGATACACATCGTCGAGCCCTCTTGTGCCAGCCACGTGTCAGGGCGGGGCTGTACACGCCCCGGGGGCTCCTCCCGGAGGGGAGCCCCCTCCCACGCACCAGTGGAAGCACCATGCTCCGCGTTGGCTGACGACACTGCCGAGGAGCGGCTATGCCCGTACACATACGGAAGTGCTATGCTCCGCGCTGGTGATAAACAACTGAGGGTGGCCCCCGGCTGCATCAACCTCAGGGAGCCCAGAGCTCAGTGTCTAGCCTCATTGCAACGCCTCCCCTCGGGAGTGCCGCATGAGGGGGCTGGGCACGGGGGCTACGCCTGGGTCACGCCCAAAAGCAGGACACCCAGCCAGGCCCCTCGGGCCTAGTTCGTCGCACGTCCCTCCCTGAGCGGAGCCAAGGTACGAAGGCCGTTTGAGCGTCAAGGGGGACTCCTGAGCATCGCGACTTAGGAGCCTAACTGGTCACGTAGCCCCTCACTCCTTAGTTCCAAAAGGCTAACGACGGTTGAGGTATGCGCGGGGCCGGGCTCTGCAGACGTAGAATGGTAGATTCACCCATACATCTCACCTCCCTACTTGTTGTTCATGCGCCAAGGGGGACTCCTGAGCATCACGACTCAGGAGCCTAACTTGTCACGTAGCCCCTCACTCCTTGGTCTCGTCCTGGTTTCCGGTCGGGGCTAACGGCAATGGTGAGGTATCTGTGAGGGCAGACTCTGGCGTAGAACATAAGAAAGTAGGAAGGAAAAGCTTAAATCTCAAGGAATTCAAAAGCAAATATTACAGTCCATAACTGTTATCACGACACCAAACGCAAGTTTAAACGCCTCCCCGAGGCATGATGCATGTTGCAGGAAGCAGAACAGGAGCCACAACCGAGTCATTTGTCGACGACGGAGCCGCGCCGAGCAGGTTCGCCTCGTGAAGCCTCAGGACCGGCAGCGCCTCGCTTCGGCTTGGTGCTGAAGGCCCGGAACTTCGACAGCAGAGCCTCCGCTCGACCCATCACGGCCTCAGCAGCGGCAGCGGCAAGCTCGCCGTCGGCTGGCTCCAACAATTTGTCGAGGTCGGCGTCGGGATCGCGAAGGTAGACGTGGGTAAGGACCCAGCGTCGGTATCACGAAAGACAGACATGCGCCTCGGCCTCGGCCGTGGGGCGAGGCCAAGGTGACATCTTCAAGTGCACGGATCTGGAAGGGAAACAGGTTGGCGGGGCCTTCCTCGGCGCCGCCAGAAGCTTTCGTGTCACCGTCAGAAGCGACCAAGAAGGTGCGAGCCTTCACCTCCATCTCCGTGAAGGCCTCGCGGTCCTCGGCAAGAACGCGCCTTGCCGTCGGCTCGAGCTTCTTCGCCTCCAGCTCCTGCTCCAGCGCACCAGTGATCCACGGCGCTTGTTAAGCTTAGCGTCCGGTCCTTGACGGCCGCCTCGCGAGCCTTCATGTCTTCCTCCTTCTCTTGGCGAATGCGGGCCTCCTTGGCAAGCTGGTCCCGAGCCCTGCAGCTTGCTCTCCAAATACTTTGCGGCGACCTCGGACATCGGCTACCTCCCCAAGGCAGCGTCGCGAGCAGCCTTCGCCCCAAGAACGGCCTACTTCTCCTCGTCAGCAAGCCGTCGAGGCTGAACCAGCGCCGCCCGAATCAAGCGTCGAGAGAGAATCCAGCAGAGGCCAGCTCAAGCACACAGCCACCAAGCGAGGTCGGCGCCCGGAAGATCTTGCCGCAGCCGGTCCAATTCAGCGGCAGACGATCTAGGACAATGAGGAGTCTGAGAGACAGCAGTTGGTGGAGTAGGAGGAGAGGACGGCAGCGTAACCACAATATCCTGAGGCGGAACCTGCTGCGCCCCAATAGCTGTGGCGGGGGCATCAGGCAAGGATACCTCAGGAGTCGCTTGGGCCATGGGGGCTGAGCTCACCCCAGCCAGCTCCGCCAGGCCTCATGAGGATGACTGGGCAGGAAAGGCCCGTTCCTTGCCGTCGCCTTCTTTCGCGGGCAGAGGCGCTGCCCCAGACGGAGCCTCAGGAGCTCCCTTCAGCTTCTTCACCGCAGGCGCCAGCCTAGCCAAGAGATACAGATATCAAGCCTCAGCGACAAAGCAAGGAATAAAACAAGAATCAAGCACTTACTGGTCATCGCTCGCAAGCTTGAGCAATCTCCGGCCATACTTGAAGCTCGAGAGCCGGCTGCAGGGATCAGCCTCAAGAGGCCCGGGGGTAGGAGGCACGTCTGCGGATCGCCTCGGAGCCGGGGCGGACCCGCGGGGGACCAGCCCAGTCCTGTCCTTTTTCGGGATCGGGGCAAGCTCTCGCCGCCCCGATTGTCGCTATCCTCGTCGTCGTCGCTCGGCAAGAGGCGGAGAGCGCGGGACCTGCGCTGGGGGAGGGGCGCTCTCGACTCCCCGTCGGTCGCCTCGGAGTCAGGCCCCGCTTCTTGCTCCTCTTCTTCCTCCTCTTCACTGGAGTCACCGGAGGACACGTTCACCATCGCCAGGGCCGCCGGGTCCTCGGGAACCTCCGCGGGCACGGGCTCGTCCCCATTGAAGACGGGCATGGATTCCATCGCCTGCTCCTAATCATCTCGAAGGAACAGGGGCACATGAGCGCCCTCCAACCTCGCCACGTCTCCCCCGACCAAAGATTTGACGACCGCGGCCAGATCTTCGTCGGCCAAGATCATGAGGGCTCGGGCGGGCCTCCACAATGAGCGCAATCTTGTGGCGGGGCCACCGATGCTCCAGAACTCCCTCGAGCGACGCGGCCTTTTGATTAACCGCCCGCTGCCATGTTGCTCGGCCACAGATCCGCGTCCATCTTCTAAAGACATAATATAGTTATATCATCTCATCCTGTTCACATAGTCATCATATTCTGAATTATGTCATTCTATCCGTGAATTATATCATGCCATCATGTTTCCATCAACGGCATGTTTGTGATTTATGGCATGCCAACCACTTTAATAGACACATCGTATAGTTATATCATGTCATCCTGTTTACATAGTCATCATATTTTGAAGTATGTCATTCTATCCTGTTTAGTTAGCCATCATACATGTGAAATTGTGTCATGCTATCCTGTTTAATTAGCCATCATATATGTGAAATTATGTCACTGCTATTCTGCTTTGGTTAGACAACATAAATGTGAATTATTTCATGCCCTGTTTTCTTCCCTACTATCCATTGCACCTGTCTATCTTACAATGTCTATACATTCAATTACTTTTCTTGTTTATCAGCCATTTCAATTGGAGGGGGTGATGGCAGTATCTGTGGGAGTAAAAACACGGTTTTCAGAAAAGATCGTGCTACCTGTCGATGGAGATAGAGCCACGGTTGTACTTGCCCAAGAACCAGCCCCACCACACATAACCCAGACTCACGCAGATTGTACTCCTACCCAGTTGGACAGAGAACCAGCTACACCCCTTCTAACCCCAACCCAGCAGATAGTAACCCAGTTCCCATTAACACAACACCGTCTCCACCACAGAGCACCCAAACACGAGCAGTTAGTAAGGCAACTGCAGTGCCCAAAGCACGAGGACCACCACTCCGAACCCGAAGTTAGCACTTAAAGCAGAAGAAGAATTGTTCTCAGGTCAGGTTCCATAGCTATGGTTCATACTACTTTGCTCTTGCATCACTTTATTTACTCATACCAACTAATTTCAAATTTCAAGGATGCAATTGAAACTCCAATGGTGCAACAGGTATGTTTTAAACCTGTTTCTTTAACGTGTTTGCTGTTGTAACTTGCTCTATGTTGATTTTGGTTTCAATTGAATAAACAGTTATATTTACATGTCATGCACCTTACAAGTGTTGTTATTGCTATGTAGTTTCCCACACTTATATTATGTCTAAGCTGCTTTGTCTTAAATAGATATGATTCAAACTGTATCTATATTGATTTGGCAACAGAAACTAGAATGATATAGACCATACAGTGACCATACTACATAGATATATGTTTGTTTCATGTTGTTATCCTGTCCACCTTACTACTGAACTGGTTTACCAAAATGAGTTTCATATACTAGATTGTAAACCCGTGATGTGTTCGTTTGTTTCTCTTTTAGAATGCGTATAAAATAATGGAGAAGAGTACCCCGTTATGGAATGGTATAGGAAGTAATGCAAATAAGGTTCAAGATAGTGAGACATCCCTGTTGGTCTCCAGGAAAGCTGATAAAAACTATATTGAAGACACTCAGACAACCCCAAAGTCCTGTCTTGATGTAGTGTTCGAAGTTCTTGGCTACTATTGTCGGGCACCAGCTCTTCCATCTCATTTTGCCGAATCGGTTAAACTTCTTGAGTCTCAACTTCAAGGTTAAAGACATCGATCAGATCTTATGCGACAAGAAGCCGAAGGACTGAGGAAGTCCCTGCAGAATTCAGATGCATACTTTCTGATGCAACAACAAGTGCTCGAGAGATTTAAGAAAGTTAATAAGCCTGCTAAGCATCTTGCTAGCATTATGTGTACCCAGGATATTGTTTCTTGAGCTCTTCTGAAGTGGTTTCAGTTCTGGACTTGTTTTGCTGTGGCGTTTATATGCTGCTTTGTTCCCTATATTTGCATTGGTGGCGAACTTTGATGCCCAGTAGATGTAATATGTGTAATAGCCGTGATAGCCTAGCGTAAGTTGCTTGCCTATTTATTTCCTTTTTTTCTTGTTTATTTATTTGTTTTCCCGGTTTGCTAGTGGCTGCAATAACCTATTTTTTAAAACTAAGCCACATTAACCATGGGCTACATATTTACTGTAGTTAACATGGGCCTCCTACGGGCCGTAGAAACAATGGGCCTTCTAAGGACCGTAGAAACAATGGGCCTTCTACGGGGCGTAGAAACAATGGGCCTTATACGGGCCGTAGACACAATGGGCCTTCTACGGGCTGTATCATAAATGGGCCTTCTACGGGCCGTATGATCGGTTGGCCAAACATGGGCCAATAACAGACCACATTATGTCCGTAAATGGGCTAGAATTGAAATCATCCGTTCATGGGCCGACCATAACGGGCCGTCGTTTATCGGCCGTATTTGATGACGCTATGAAAATGGCCCAACGTATTAATGGGCCACAAACGGGCCGACTGTAACCACGGGCTGAATTTGGCCCACAAGCAGAAAATGACAGTAATGGGCCGAAAGTAAACGAATGCTGGAAATGAGCCCAAGAATAAATGGGCCGTGAGAAGGCCGAACGATAACATAATTTGAAACGGCCGAATGGAATAATTGGCCGTTAATGGGTATAAAGTGATACACTGTTCGTTACGGGCCAGTTTTACCACGGGCCGTTAATGGGCCGAGGGTTAGTAAGGGCCTCATATGGGCCAAAATATGTCATGGGCCATACATGGGCCCGAAGTTAAAACAGGCTGGAATTATATTGGACGGCCCAGATGATGCTACTGAGCCTAATTCGGATAGGCTGTAAACGGGCCCTGGGTTAGCGGGCTGTAAATGGGCTATATGCGAACAAGCCATTAACAGGCTTGCCGTGGGCCAGCCCGCCACATTTTGACCAAGTCAAATGGGCTGGCCTTTTCACAGGAATGGGCCTCTGTTGGGCCGTGCCACGTGTCGACGTATCATAGGCACTTTGGGTCCAATGAGTGGATGACATCTCTCCCAACGGCGATCCAACACGTGTTCCCTCCAGCCAATGATGATTTTACACATGGAAAATCCCCATTGGTCGGGGCTGTTAACGGGTTATCGGATCCAAAACCGGACCCGATAGCTTAACGGCGTTCCGTTACAGTGGATGCCACGTCTCGGTCACCCTTGACGAAAGCACTTCTGTGACGCACGATTTATCGTCATGGAAGTGGACACTTCCGTGATGATAATTTTTGTAATTTGATTGAACACTTCTACGACAGCACAGGTATGACTATCTTGATTCTATCATAAAATTGTCATGGATGTACATGCATGACAGAAAACGTGACCTACTGTGACAAACACGTATCATCACGGAAGTGTATTTTTTTGTAGTGCAAGAAGGTTTGAACTCTAGGGTGTGTGTGAAGAACTCAACCTCTTGAGCTCACCAACTCGTCGCCCTATAGCCTAGCCTGGCCGGATTCGCGTGAGCAAGGAAGAAGATGAACACGGCAGTTTTACCAAGGTTCGGGCCACCTTGCGGTGTAATACCCTACTACTGCTTTGTGGTGGATTGGCCTCACGAGGGGCTGAGGATGAAATACTATAGTGGATGAATAGCCTCCTTTGGGTGAGAGTGAGTCGACCAGGGTGGCAATGAGAGGACCCCTTCTACGGTGGTGGCTAGCCTATACTTATACTGGCCTTGGTCCTCTTCCCAAAACTTAGGCGAGAAGGGATTCCACAATGGCCAATTTGAAAGGGGACAAGTAGTACATCTTATCCTGGCAAAAGGTGATCTTCGCCTACAAAGCTTCTGGTCGTGACGCAGCAGTGGGCTCGGCGATGACATCCGCCCTGCCACGCCCGTGGTCGTGGTCTCGTTGCACCGAAATGGAAACCTTTAACAGATTCCTCGGGAACCCGCGCCTGTCCTTGCTTCCTTAGCACCAAAGGGGAAACTGGCCTTGGTCGTCATAGCTTGTGTCATCGCAAACTCATGAGGTCGTGTACCTGCATAGGAATCTCCGCTCCTCAGGAAGCAACCAGAGGAGGCCGCTCCTCGGGAGGTCTTGGTGTCGTTTGGCTCGAGAGGCATGGCCCCTCGCGAGGGTCTTGCATTGACGGTCTTGGAGGTGGGCCATACGAGGCCATCAAAGGATCCACGCCATGGGCCACAGGCAGGCAAGTCTGGGCACCCTATGTCGGCGTTCTGGGAATGGGGGTCCCCAGACTTGCCTGCCTGCGGCCCACAGCATGGCTGTACTAGCAGGCCTATACGACCCATCTTCATCAACAAGGCGTCCAAGACCCTCGCGAGGGGCCAAGCCTCGCGAGGCGAACGATGCAAGACCTCCTCATGAGCGGCCTCACCAGGTTGGCTTGCGAGGGGCAGAGAGATCAAGGCAAGGCAAACCTCGTGAGGTTCTCCTAACATGAGCCATGACGATCGAGACCAGGCGGGCGCCAGGCGGGCGCCAACGTGCGCAGTGTCCTTGTTTCCCCTTTGGTGCTAAGGAAGCAAGCGCAGGCGCAGAGTACCGAGGAGTCAAGCAAAGGTTTCCATATCGGTGCAACGAGACCAAGACTAGCAGGACGGCAAGACGAAGGTCACCATGGAGCCCAAGGCGGCATCACCACCAGAGCCTTTTGCAGGCGAAGACCGCTTTTGTCAGGATAAGGTGTACTAGTTGTCCCCTTTCAAATTGGCCATTGTTGGCTCCCTTCCCGCTCGATATTTGGGAAGAGGATCAGGGCCTATATAAGTAGAACCAGCCACCACCGTAGGAGACACCGAGTTCGGAGCTCACAAGCAAGCCCGAGCTGAACGAATCCACACGCACAAGTTCGCCAACCACAAGAACACCTCAACGTCATCAGGCTGTTCTTCCGCTTGTACTGTTCATCATCTGCCCAAGAGGAAATCCACCACCACCACACTGGAGTAGGGTATTACACAACAACGGTGGCCCGAACCAGTATAAATCTTGTGTCTCTTGTGTTGTGAGTTTGTCGAGTTCGTCTTCGAGATCTTAGCAAGCTAGGGCGTGGATCGGTAGGGGTGAAAGAACTTCGCGCGCACCCCAGAGTTCGAACCTTAAGGGTTTTGCCAGAACCCGTGATCCGCCATTTGGGGCGCCAGGTAGGGGTGCACCGAAGCTTCCCTTCCGTCGCTCCACGTTGCATCGCTTCATCGTCTCCATGGCGGACATATGCCGCGCCCACGCTGAGCGCCGGGCTGCCCTCGCCACCCGCGTTGCTCAGACGGCCCCTGTCGGCGGGCCACCCCGTCGCTCTCCGTCGCCTGCCGCCAACGCCGCCACCAGCCCGGTGGGGAACAAGCAGCAAGCGTCCTCGCTGCACCCCTCGGTGCGGCAGGACGGCCACACTGCCACTCCATCGCCGACTCCCGCTAGTTCGTCGTCCCACGCTCGTCGCGCTCCCATGGACGCATGGGCCGCGCTCCTCATGGCGCACGAGCTCCTGCGCTACCGCCCGGCCGACGACCTCTACGAGGATTGGCTTGACCGCATTGCCGAGCTTGTCCGCGCCGTAGGGGGCTCCCCTGCGCCGTCCCTCTCTCTGCCTCGCCCTCCACCAGCTACGGGCGACGTAGCTCACAGAATGCCTCCACCACCTCTGCACGAAGACGGCGCCCTGGTGCCAAGGCACGTGGCTCCACGGCACGACCCACCGCGTCCGGCGCCCGTGCGTGAAGAAAGAAGCTGTCAAGAAGTCCCTTGACGGCAAGAGAACGCTCCACCACTCCTCGCACCATCGTGCCAGGATCGTTTGCCGCGGCAAGGCCCCGCGCCGGTCGCCGTAGCGGCGTGCGGGCGTCAAGACCAAGCTCCACCTCCAAGACGGCCCACGGTGACCACAGCCAGCTGCTGCGCCTTCACCCCCGAGCTGCGTAGCGTCGCCTGGCCGGGCAAGTTCAAGACGGATTTGCCTCCTCGCTACGACGGCACCCCCGACCCCGCGGAGTTCCCGCAACTCTACGAGCTGAGCATCGGGGCGGCAAACAGCGACGAGAAAGTCATGGCGAACTGGTTCCCTATGGCGCTCAAAGACGGCGCCCGTTTGTGACTCCTGAACCTGCCTCTAGGCTCGATCTCCTCTTGGGACGAGATGCGCGAACGCTTCATCGCGAACTTCCAGGGCACTCGCGACCGCCCCCCGGCTGCGGGTGACCTGCATCGCGTCAAGCAACAACCAGGAGAGACCCTCCAAAAGTACATCCAGCGCTTCAACAACGTTTGTCTCAAGAACCCCAAGGTGACAGACGAGGCCATCATCTCCGTGTTCTCTGATGGCGTCCGTGACGTCAAGATGAAGGAGGAGCTCGCTATCCACGAGGAGCTATGCACGTCCCTAGAGCTATTCAACCTGGCGACCAAGTGCGCAAGAGATGAGGAAGGATGCCTCTCCCTCCTTGAGCTCCCGGCTGCAGCCCCGAAGGAGAAGAAAGCCAAGGCCAAGGACGTGAAGCGAAAGGGAGCAGCCGTGCTCGCGGCAGAGCCGGACACCAAGCGCGGCAGAGACCAGCCCGAGTCATCCAAGAGAAGCTGACTGTTCTGCGCCTTCCATAACCTACATAACCACAACACCAGCGACTGTCAAGAGCTCAGAGCCATTTGAGAAGGATGCTTCGGTCGATGCCCCGAGCACAACGACCGGGGCTACGGCCGAGGAGGAGGACATGGTGGCGGACGCTGGGACGACCGTCGCCCGCGCTAGGAGTGGCGCGACCGGCCTCATGAGGACCGCTGGCAGGATCAGCCTCGCGAGGGCGCCTGGAGGGATCAGCCTCGTGAGGATCGTCCTCAAGGCAACGCCAGTCTTCCTCCACTACCACTGCCGCTAAGAAGGAATGACGACCATCATCAAGATGAGGGGGCTGGGGGCTTCCAGGAGCCACGTGCTATCACCTGCATCTTGGGCGTAGCTCAGGCCCCGGCCTCGCAGCGTATCTTCAAACAGTTTGCTCGTGAAGTGAGTGCAGTCCTCCCCAAGCTCGAGGCCACACGCCCACTCAGGTGGTCCAAGTGCGCCATCACCTTCAATTCGGCGGATCAGCTCAAGCGCGCGGCTACCGTAGGCGCCCTCCCGATGCTTTGCTCCCTAGTCATCAGCAACGTGCAAGTTACCAAGACCCTCATCGACGGCGGCGCAGGGCTCAACGTCCTATCCGCCGACACATTGAACAACCTCCAAGTGCCGTATGATCAGCTTCAGCCCACCAAGCCTTACTCAGGAGTGACCGACGGCTCCACTACCCCGATCAGGCAGGTCCGCCTTCCTGTCACCTTCGGAGAACACAAGAACTACCGCACCAAGCTCATCGACTTTGACGTCGCGCACATCTGTCTGCCGTACAATGCCATCCTCGGGTATCCAGCCCTGGCCAAGTTCATGGCGGTGACCCATGACGGCTAAAATGTCCTCAAGATGCTGGGAAGCGGCGGAATCATCACGGTCCCATGTGAAGAAAGAGATGCGGTGTGCTCCCTTGAGCGTGCCTTTCAAGCTGCAGCAATCGACGACCCTGACAGCAAGGGCGAGTGCCCTCCCGAGGCCACCCCCAAGAAGAAGAAGAAGTTGCGCTGTGCAGGACCTCGGGAGGGTGGCGTCACGATAGGAACCTCGCCAGGATCAACGCCCTCGCCAGGGGCGCCTCCCTCCATTGCATAGGAAGGCGCGCCCGGCGCCCTTCTCGGGCAGGGCTTGGGGGCTCTCTTCTGAAGGCCCTCAGACCTTGAAAACATCACAAGGGAGGCGCTCGGGCACCACTTGGAGGCGTGCTTCATGGCATGTTTCCATCAGGAGAGCACAGGGCGAGGAGCGCCCACCGCTCAGGAGTTCATCACCAGGACCACTCAGGAACTGCAAGATGCAAGGGCCATGCGCAGTGGCCGCTGCTCACCAGGAGCTCATGTGGTCGTTCGCAGTATGGGGGCTGGATATCCTGGGCCTGCTCCCTCGAGCGCCTGGGGGCTACCGCTACCTCTACGTCGCTGTCGACAAGAGTGGGCGGAGGTGGAAGCCATCCGCATGATCCCCGCCGGCTCCGCAGTCAAGTTCATCAAGGGTCTCGTGAGCCGCTTCGGGGTCCCAACCACATCATCACCGACAACGGCTCGCAGTTCACTAGTAACCTCTTCAAAACATACTGTGATAATCTTGGAATGCAGATCTACTACGCTTCGGTCGCGCACCCTAGGAGCAATGGTCAGGCCGAACACGCCAACGCACAGGTCCTAAGGGGCCTCAACACCAGGACCTTCAAGAAGAAGCTCGAGGCCTACGACAGGGGCTGGCACGACGAGCTCCAGTCCATGCTATGGTACATCCGCACCACCGCCACCAAGCCGACGGGCGAGACCCCGTTCTTCCTCGTCTACGGAGCCGAAGCGGTCCTCCCTCATGAAGTCAAGCATCGCTCCGCACGGGTCCTGGCATTTGATGAAACGCAGCAGGACGCCACACGGAGGATGGACCTCGTGCTAGGGGAGGAACATCACCGAGAAGCTGCACTGAGAATGGCAAGGTACCAGCAGGCGCTGCGGCGATACCACTGCCGCAACATCCGCTCCAGGACACTCGAGGCGGGCGACCTCGTCCTGAGGCGGGTCCTTTTCCAGGGAAAAGCTGCACAAGCTCTCACCTATGTGGGAGGGCCCGTTCAACACGTCCATGTCTCCAGGCCTGGCGCCGCGCGCCTGGAGACGCAGGACGGGGTACCCATCCAGAACGCCTGGAACATCCAGCACCTCCGAAAGTTCTACCCATGAAGCAAGGCCCGACGCTTGAGAAGAAAGGCCCAGTGCCTGTGAAGAAGGCCCGGTGCCTGTGAAGAATCGCCGCCCGTGACACTCTCATGTAATAATGAGTGGGGCCGTACACGCCCCGTAGTCTCAAGAGTGCCGCCCTCGGGCCTCGGGGGCTCCCTCCCACGTCTTAGTGGCAGCACTTAGCTCCGCGCTGGTGAGAAGACTTGAAGACTAGACTAGGTGTCCGACGTGGCTTTTTCATTTGCTTTCGATAGTTGGCTCCCCTTCTTTTAATCGAAGTTTGCTTCTAGTGTTCCTTGTTGATTTGGTTCCGTCGCCTTTTGCTGCTTTTTCCAACTTTAGTTCACCTGTGTTCTCTCTCTCGCATACCTCGCGAGGGGGCTAGGCAGGTGCCCTCGCGAGCGTTTTTCCTTCTCTCTGCCTATCATCTGCTTTCTCGCGAGGAACCCTTGTTCGAGCCCATAAGCTGGCACATCTCTCCTAATCCGTGCCCCTCGGGTACCGCGATATGAATCGCTGGATCTAGGCTTGGGTGAACGATAAGTCTCCTAGCGAGCTTCCTAACGAATTTTCTGCAGTTCCTGAGCGACCACTAAGTATAGACGGGCATGAGGAAACAAGTGCCTCATGAAGAGGAGGCTACTCCGAACGCGCCAAGCTAAGTTATCTCTGCAATTTGGTACTTGCAATTTGGGGTTGTTGCACCAATTATACTGTAGGGGGTTTCCTTATAGTCGTTCTGTCAAAAGAAAGTTATCTCTGCACAAAATAACGACACAACACGGAAACAACAAGAATAGCATAATGATGGAGGAATCATAGTTTGATACACGCCCCTCCGGGCCCATACTGGTTTCATTCTTGATGTAGGAAGGAAAAGAAGAACAAAACAAAAGCGGCGCTCGCCCCTGCAGTGGTCCACGGGGGCAGGCCCTTGGCAACATCCCGAGCTTAGCCGGATCCCTCCTCGCGCTTCACGGAGGCACGACGACCAGACGACCCGCTACCACCTTCGAAGCGAGCGCGGGGGCTGGTCGTAGCTGCCGCTGCTGGAGCTGTCACTGAGAGAAGAGCCACCGTAGCTTGATGAGGCATGGCCGGCGGGCTCGCCCTCGCCCTCGCTCTCGTCGCGGCCATTGCCGAGGCCGAGCACCTCCTCGCCGTCGTTCACCTCGGGGCAGCACCCAGCGCGGCGACCATCTTCCCCAAACACCCTCACATAGAGGGTCGCATCACCGTCGTACTTGAAATGGAGGGTGCACCGCCTGCCCAGGCCGCGTGCGCGGGCGAACCTCTGCCAACCGTGGGCCAGAGCTATGTTGCCTGTGACGGAGACCTCGACCGCAACCCAAGAAGCCCTGCTGCAGCAATCGTCCGCCTGCAGCCAGAGCCCACCTGGACTGGAGGCCGGCAGCTCGTCAGCAAAGAAGCGCGGAAGCTGAAGCCAGTTGACGGCCGGATCCTCCGACCAGACAATGAACTCTGGCAGCACCTCAACCGAGTGGAAGCGCGGCCGGGGAGGCCGCGCAACCACGGCGCGTCTCCCTTCATCGACGGGGCTGCCGCGACCGGAGCGACCCCTGCCACGCGCAGCGGCGCCACCCTAAGAGCGGGAGGGGGGGCGACGGAGGTCGCGGTGTGAGTACGGGGACGGCCGCGTCCACGCTTAGGTGCAGGGGAGCCGGGCCCTTCACGGGGGGCCTTCCCCTTCTCCGCGATAGAGAACCTCTTCGACGGTGCCATTGTTGCTAGCAGATGAGCAAGGAGGAAGAAGCAAGCGGACTGGGAAGAGATGGGCGACGGGGGATTCCCCCCCTCCCCATTTATAGCGGGAGAAGGCCAACCGGTGCCCCCCACGATCACAGGTAATGATGGTTTTCCCTTGCATGTCGCAGGGACTTGTCAAGTCGGGCAGTTGCCGAGGCAGCATGGGGAAGCGGAGACACCCACGTCCAATCAACCGACACACATCAACCAAGGACACAGGCTTTTGGGGCACGCGGTGTTCTGGGAACGGGGGTCCCCAGACTTGCTTGCCTGCGGCCCACAGCGTGGCTGTGCTAGCAGGCCTGTACATCCCATCTTCATCAACAAGGCGTTCAAGACCCTCGCGAGGCGGACGATGCAAGACCTCCTCAGGAGCGGCCTCACCAGGTTGGCCCGCGAGGGGCGGAGAGATCAAGGCAAGGCAAACTCGCGAGGTTCTCGTGACGTGAGCCATGACGATCGAGACCAGGCGGGCGCCAGCATGCACATTGTCCTTGCTTCCCCTTTGGTGCTAAGGAAGCAAGCGCAGGCGCAGAGTACCGAGGCATCAAGAAAATGTTTCCATATCGGTGCAACGAGACCAAGACCAGCAGGACGGCAAGACGGAGGTCACCATGGAGCCCAAGGCGGCGTCACCACTGTGAGCCTTTTGCAGGCGAAGACCGCTTTTGTCAGGATAAGCTGTACTAGTTGTCCCCTTTCAAATTGGCCGTTGTTGACTCCCTTCCCGCTCGATATTTGGGAAGAGGACCAGTGCCTATATAAGTAGAACCAGCCACCACCGTAGGAGACACCGAGTTCGGAGCTCAAAAGCAAACCCGAGCTGAGCGAATCCACACACTCAAGTTCGCCAAGCACAAGAACAGCTCAACCTCAGGAGGCTGTTCTTCCCCTTGTACTGTTCATCATCAACCCAAGAGGCAATCCACCACCACCACACTGGAGTAGGGTATTACACCACAATAGTGGCCCGAACGAGTATAAATCTTGTGTCTCTTGTGTTGTGAGTTCGTTGAGTTCGTCTTCGAGATCTTAGCAAGCTAGGGCGTGGATCGGTAGGGGGGAAAGAACTTCGCGCGCACCCCAAAGTTCGAACCTTAAGGGTTTTGCCGGAACCCGTGATCCGACACCCTGGTTCCTAGAACGTCGGCAGTAGCCCCCAGTCCCAAGGAGCGCCTGGGCTTGGCTTCGAGGCGAAGCAAAGGGGCAAGGGCGAAGCGCCGCGGTCCCCAATCGCCTGTGGGCCAGGCTAACGCGTGGCGCTTGACGGGACGTTGGCGTCTCCACTGAGCTTGTGTTGGTTTTCCCTTGAAGAGGAAAGGTGATGCAACAAAGTAGAGATAAGTATTTCCCTCAGTTAGAGAACCAAGGTATCAATCTAGTAGGAGACACCACAAACAATCAAACACTTGCACCCAATGCGATAAAGGGGTTGTCAATCCCTTCACGGTCACTTGCAAAAGTGAGATCTGAAAGAGATAGATAAAACTAAACAAAAGATAAATTAAATATTTTTTGTTTTTTTTTGGTTTATAGATCGGAAAGTAAAAGATTGCAAAATAGTAGATCGGAAACTTATATGATGGAAAGTAGACCAGGGGGCCATAGGTTTCATTAGAGGCTTCTCTCAAGATAGCAAATAATACGATGGGTGAACAAATTACTTTCGAGCAATTGATAGAAAAGCGCAAAGTTATGGCGATATTTAAGGCAATGATTATGAAATATAGGCATCACGTCCATGTCAAGTAGACCGACTCCTGCCTGCGTCTACTACTATTACTCCACACATCGACCGACTCTTGCCTGCATCTAGAGTATTAAGATCATGAAGAATAGAGTAACGCATTAAGTAAGATGACATGATGTAGAGGAATAAACTCAAGCAATATGATGTAAACCCCATCTTTTTTATCCTCGATGGCAACAATACAATATGTGCCTTGCTGCCCCTACTGTCATTGGGAAAGGACACCGCAAGATTGAACCCAAAGCTAAGCACTTCTCCCATTGCAAGAAAAACCAATCTAGTTGGCCAAACTAAACTGATAATTCGAAGAGAATTACAATGATATCAAATCATGCATAAAAGAATTCAAAGAAGATTCAAATAATATTCATAGATAAGCTTATCATAAATCCACAATTCATCAGATCTCGACAAACACACCGCAAAAGAAGATTACATCGGATAGATCTCCAAGAACATTGAGGAGAACATGGTATTGAGAATCAAAGAAAGAGAAGAAGCCATCCAGCTACTAGCTATGGACCCATAAGTCCATGGTAAACTACTCACGCTTCATCGAAAGGGTAATAGAGTGGTTGTAGAAGCCCTCCGTGATCGAATCCCCCTCCAGCAGGATGCCGGAAAAGGCCCCAAGATGGAATCTCATGGGATCAGAAGGTTGGGGCACTGGAAAAGTGTTTTCATGGATGCTTGTGGAGGTTTGGGAATATATGTGAATATATAGGGCCAAGGTTTAGGTCAGAGGAGTCCCGAGGAGGTGGCAAGACAAGGGGGCGTGCCCTACCCCCCTAGGTGCGTCCTCCGCCCATGCCGCCGCCTCGCGGCTCTTCTGACTTCATCTCCAAGTCTCTGGGGTGTCTTCTGGTCCAAGAAAAATCATCGCGAAGGTTTTATTCCGTTTGGACTCCATTTGGTATTCCTTTCCTGCGAAGCTCAAAAACAAGGAAAAAACAGAAACTGGCACTGGGCTCTAGTTAATAGGTTAATCCCAAAAATAATATAACATAGCATATTAATGCATATATAACATCCAAAATAGATAATATAATAGCATGGAACAATAAAAAAATTATAGATACGTTGGAGACGTATCAAGCATCCCCAAGCTTAATTCCTACTCGTCCTCGAGTAGGTAAATGATAAAAACAGAATTTTTGATGTGGAATGCTACCTAACATATTTATCCATGTATTTTTTCTTTATTGTGGCATGAATTTTCAGATCCATAAGATTCAAAAAAATTTAACATTGACATTAAAACAATAATACTTCAAGCATACTAACAAGGCAATTATGTCTTCTCCAAATAACATGGCCAAATAAAGCTTATCCCTACAAAATCATATAGTCTGGCTATGCTCCATCTTCATCACACAAAATATTCAAATCATGCACAACCCCGGTGACAAGCCAAGCAATTGTTTCATACTTTTGGTGTTCTCAAACCTTTTCAACTTTCACGCAATACATGAGCGTGAGCCATGGACATAGAACTATAGGTGGAATAGAATATTGTGGTTGTGGAGAAGACAAGAAAGGGAGATAGTCTCACATCAACTAGGCATATTAACGGTCTATGGAGATGCCCATCAATAGATATCAATGTGAATGAGTAGGGATTTCCATGCAACAGATGCACTAGAGCTATAAGTTTATGAAAGCTCAAATAAAACTAAGTGGGTGTGCATCCAACTTGCTTGCTCATGAAGACCTAGGGCAATTTGAGGAAGCCCGTCGTTGGAATATACAAGCCAAGTTCTTTACTGAAAAATTACCACTAGCATATGAAAGTGACAACATAGGACACTCTCTATCATGAAGATCATGGTGCTACTTCGAAGCACAAGTGTGGGAAAAATAGTAACATTGCCACTTCTCTCTTTTTCTCTAATTTTTGTGATTGGCTTCTTTGGCCTCCCTTTTATTTTTTCCTCACATGGGACAATGCTCTAATAATGATAATGATCACACTTTTATTTACTTACAACTTGATACTTAGAACAAAATATGACTCTATATGAATGCCTCCGGCAGTGTACCGGGATGTGCAATGACTCAAGAGTGACATGTATAAAAGAATTATGAAAGGTGGCTTTGCCACAAATACGATGTCATCTACATGATCATGAAAATAAATATGACAATGATGGAACGTGTCATAATAAAACAGAACGGTGGAAAGTTGCATGGCAATATATCTCAGAATGGCTATGGAAATGCCATAATAGGTAGGTATGGTAGCTGTTTTGAGGAAGGTATATGGTGGGTGTATGCTACCGGCAAAAGTTGCACGACACTAGAGAGGCTTGCAATGTTGGAAGGGTGAGAGTGCGTATAATCCATGGACTCAACATTAGTCATAAAGAACTCACATACTTATTGCAAAAATCAATTAGTCATCGAAACAAAGTACTACGCGCCTGCTCCTAGGGGGATAGATTGGTTGGAAAAGACCATCGCTCCTCCCCGACCGCCACTCATAAGGAAGACAATAAAAAAATACCTCATGCTCCAACTTCGTTACATAACGGTTCACCATATGTGCATGCTACGGCACAAACCTTAACACAAGTACTTCTCCAATTCACAATTACTCACTAGCATGACTCTAATATCACCATCTTTATATCTCAAAACAATCATAAGGAATCAAACTTCTCATAGTATTCAATGCACTTTATATAAAGGTTTTTATTATATCCCTCTTGGATGCCTATCATATTAGGACTAAATTCACAACTAAAGAAATGATGTTTAAAAAGGCTCTCAAAATAATATAAGTGAAGCATGAGAGTTCAACAATTTCTATAAAATAAAACCACCGCCGTGTTCTAAAAAGATATAAGTGAAGCACTAGAGAAAAATTGCCTAGCTCAAAAGATATAAGTGAGGCACACAGAGTATTCTAATAAATCATGATTCATGCGTGTACCTCTCAAAAGGTGTGTACAACAAAGATGATTGTGGCAAACTAAAAAGTAAAGACTCATATCATGCAAGACGCTCCAAGCAAAACACATATCATTTGGTGAATAAAAATATAGCCTCAAGTAAAGTTACCGATAGACGAAGACGAAAGAGGGGATGCCTTCTGGGGCATCCCCAAGCTTAGGCTCTTGATTATACTTGAATATTACCTTGGGGTGCCTTGGGAATCCCCAAGCTTAGGCTCTTGCCACTCCTTATTCCATAGTCCATCAAATCCTTACCCAAAACTTGAAAACTTCACAACACAAAACTCAATAGAAAATCTCATAAACTCCGTTAGTAAAAGAAAATAAATCACCACTTTTGGTACTGTTGTGAACTCATCCTTTATTTATATTGGTGTAATATCTACTGTATTCCAACTTTTCCATGGTTCATACCCCCAGATACTACCCATAGATTCATCAAAATAAGCAAACAACACATAGAAAACAGAATCTGTCAAAAATAGAACAGTCTGTAGTATAACTCTCGAATACTTTTGTAACTCCAAACATTCTGACAAATTAGGACAATCTGCTAAATATTTGTGCCAATCTTGTGAAAAAAACAATCATATTAAAATCATGCTTCTGTAAAAAATGAAAATTATTTTCCTTGGCGAAATTTTTTATGTTTTTCAGCAAGATCGAAACAACTATAACAGTAACTGAGGGAGTCCCGGATTAGGGGATGTCCGGATAGCCGAACTATCACCGTTGGCCGGACTCCTAGACTATGAAGATACAAGATTGAAGACTTCGTCCCATGTCCGTATGGGACTTTCCTTGGCGTGGAAGGCAAGCTTGGCGATACGGATATGTAGATCTCCTACCATTATAACCGACTCAGATAACCCTAACCTATCCGGTGTCTATATAAACCGGAGGGTTTTAGTCCGTAGGACGAACAACAATCATACCATAGGCTAGCTTCTAGGGTTTAGCCTCTCTGGTCTCGTGGTAGATCTACTCTTGTACTACCCATATCATCAATATTAATCAAGCATGAGTAGGGTATTACCTCCATCGAGAGGGCCCGAACCTGGGTAAAAACATCGTGTCCCTTGTCTCCTGTTACCATCCGCCTAGACGCACAGTTCGGGACCCCCTACCCAAGATCCGCCGGTGTTGACACCGACATTGGTGCTTTCATTGAGAGTTCCATTTGTCTTTATGCCGCCATCAGGAGGGATGCCTCATCCCGTCTTTAAAGAAGGCTCTGTTTCTAAAGGAGCTTTGGCTATCGGTCAAACTCTCCGGCTAGGCGGTTTTCTTATGACCGCCTATTCGGCCGCCGTGCCGACGATGACTTCTCGGGTCATCGAAACCAATCTTCACGTTAACTCGGAACTTGCCGAGCAGTTAGATCCGATCGAGCTCTCCTCCGTATACGAGCTCTTGGATCGCATTGCTGCACTGGGAGTCGCCACAGACTACGACCAGATCGGGCCTAAAACCGATCTGAGAGAGATCAACTCTCCCAGGCTACCCATCATGTTGCTGTGATAGAGGAGCAATACGGCGATTCTTCTTCTATCTTAAGGACTAGCTACGTCCGGATTCCCGATCCCTCCATGCCGGACTCTCGCAGAGGGACGAATGTCGATCAAGCCCTGAACTTAAAGTCAGGCGGCGGGTTGAATTCATTGGATAGAATTCAAAAATCCAAACTTCCAAGTTCGGAAATTTCTCGGCCCCTGAGTCTTAAATTGGATGGGGTTCCGGATCTAGTTCCACCCGCCCACCCAAACATCAGCGATCTATCCCGAATTAGGCAAGAGCCCGCTGAAACAGTACATCACTACTGGGCCAGATTCCTCCTGGTTATGGACAGGATAAAGGACTGCCGAGAGGAGGACGCAATCTCATTCTTCTGCAATAATTGCACGGCTAAGGGAATCCTAAACGCCATAAGTCGTCGCGAAATTACACGCTTTGCTGACTTGGTGACCATAGTACAAAAGTATTGTGCGATGGAGAGTGCTTGGAAAACCGAAAGTATATATTGGGATAATCCGGCGCCGAATACATCCCTAGTCCGAAATAAAAGGGTGCACCATAACCAAGCACCCGGGTTATACACCAAAAAACAAAAAACCCCTAAAGGGTACGGAACCGTACTGGAGGGTTGGCTAAACGGACCCTGCAAAATTCATAGCACAGAGGGCGCCACTCCAACTCATAGCCTTCGATCATGTTGGATACTACTGCAGGTGGCCAAAAGTGGCGAAGAGCTTCTAGCCTCAGAATCCCAGCCCAAAGAACACCAAGACGGTATTAATAGTCTTGAGACTTTCGCATCAAATAACATGCGGAAAGCGAACACTCTGCAACCTTGCGAAGTCTACCAAGTAGCAACAATAAATCCATGGAGGACACGGCTATTACCTTTAGTGCCGTTGATTTAACATAAATTCGAACAGCCGAGCACCGGCCGCATTGGTCCTCGGTCCAATAGTGGATGGCTTTCGCCTACTAAGGTACTCATGGATGGCGGCAGCGGACTAAACCTCATCTATGAGGAAACACTCCGAAAAATGGAAATAGACTGGAACCGCATTGAGCGAAGCAGCACAACCTTTAGAGGAATAATCCCTAGCCGGGAAGCATGTTGCACAGGAAAAATCACACTAGACGTAGTGTTCGGCTCGCCGGACAATTACAGGTCCGAGGTCACATTTCAAGTGGCCCCGTTCAACAGCGGATATCACGCTTTATTAGGGCGAGAGGCATTCACAATTTTTCAAGCTATACCCCATTATGGGTACATGAAGCTTAAAATGCCCGGACCTAACAGAATCATCACTCTCGCTAGTGATCCGAACATAGCACTCGCTACCGAAAACAGGACAGCCGCATTAGCCCTCGAGGCACTATCCGAAGCCCTAGCGGCCGAGGAACTCACCGTGATGCGCTCCACGGTGAACAGGGACGATGTGATACTTGATAAAAGATCCAAGTCCACCTCTTTTAAACCAGCGGATGAAATAGTCAAATTCCAAGTCCACCTAACGGACCTCGCAAAGACGGCCTCCATTGGGGTACAATTAAACCCTGATGTAGACGCCGACTACGAGAATTTCTACGAGAAAAGCTGGGACATTTTTGCACGGCACCCTTCGGACATGCCAGAATCCCACGTCGGCTGGCCGAAAGCACAGCCTAAATATCCTAAAAGGATTCAAGCCGCATAAACAGGCTCTTGGCGCTTTTCCGAACCCAAGAGACAGGCCACGGAGAGGAGCTAGCCAAACTTCCGGAAGCCGGATTCATCGTAGATATAAAACATCCGGACTGGCTAGCAAATCTGGTGATGGTACCAAAGAAGGACAAATCCTGGCGCCTATGTGTTGATTTCAAAGACCTTAATAAGGCTTGCCCAAAGGATCCCTTCCTCCCCGCATTGATCAAATTATCGACGCCACAGCAGGACACGACTCATTGTGCTTCCTCGACGCTGCGTACTCCGGCTACCACCAAATCAAGATGGCGGAGCAGCACCAAGCTGCAACAGCATTCATCAGTCCATACGGCCCATTCGCTTCAACTCAATGCCCTTCGGCTCAAAAACACCGGCGCAACATATCAGCATGATTCGTATACATGTCCGCAAACCAGATCGGCAAAACAGTAGAAGCATATGTAGATGACGTGGTCGTCAAATCCAAGCATGTCGAAACTCTAGTAGATGACTTGAGGCTCACATTCGGCAATCTCCGAAAATATGACATTAAGCTCAATCCGGAAAAATGCATCTTCGGCGTTCCAGCCGGAAAGCTCTTGGGCTTCATTGCATCTGGTAGAGGAATTGAAGCAAACCCAACCAAGATCCGAGCTCTGTCACAATTGGATATTCCAAAAGACCTCAAACAAATACAAAAATTGACTGGATGTGTAGCGGCTCTAAGCCGCTTTATTTCCCGTTTGGGAGAAAAGGCGTTACCCTTTACCGCCTCCTCCGGTGAACCGAACACTTCGAGTGGGCCGGATGCCGCCACGGCCGGACTCGAAGAAATAAAAGCCATATTGGCAAAAAATCCGTCCTGGCCGCCCAACATGGGAGAACCAATGCTATTATATATCGCCGCAACACATCAAGTTGTCGGTAGCGGTGCTCGTCGTCGAACGAGAAGCAGACGGACACCGGTTCCCTCTTCAAAAACCAGTTTACTATGTGTCCACTGTCCTAACTCCATGCAAGTCCCGGTACCCACATTATCAAAAGATAGCATACGCAGTGTTCATGGCATCCCGGAAGCTGCGACACTACTTTCAAGAGTGTTAGATAACGGTAGCTTCCGAAGTACCTCTTATCGACATTATAAACAACCGCGACGCGACGGGCCGGATTGCTAAATGGGCCATAGAGCTCATTCCATTCGATATAACCTATAAGCCACGACGAGCTATTAAGTCGCAGGTTTTGGCCGACTTCGTGGCCGAATGGACCGCCGAACTCCCTAAAGAGTACGGCGCATACTCCAATTGGATCATGCACTTTGACGGCTCCAAAATGTTGGCGGCACAGGGGCTGGCGTCGTCTGGCGTCCCCAACCGGGGACACAGTCCATCGTCCTTGAGATAATGTATACGGACTCCAACAATGCAGCCGAATCTGAGGCCCATACGCACGGCCTCCGGATGGCGATCTCCATGGGCATTAAACGCCTAGAGGTGCGCGAGGATTCAACCTCGCGATATCTCAAATAAACGGAGACTTTGATGCCAAATATCCGAAATGGCAGCGTACCGCAATGCGGTCCTAAAAATGTCGCGCCGGTTCAAGGGCTCGAATTTCATCATATAGCCCGGATAACAACCAGCAGCGGGACGTATTAGCATGCATCGGCGCAAAATGCGATGCCGTCCCGCCCAACATCTTCCTGGAACGGCTGTTCAAGCCATCCGTACTATGGGAAGGGGAGTCCGGAAATAACAATCCGGACCCAACCGCACTGCCTGACACCGAACACTCTGACACAATCGGAGGCTCTGCCAACGAAATAACACCCTCCGCCCACGAAATAATGGCGGTCATCGCCCCGTGGACGGAACCATTCCTAGCCTACCTAACTAGGCAGGAACTCCCCGAAGACCAAAATGAGGCTCGCTGCATAGTACGGCGATCCAAAGCCTATAAAGTCCATGAGGGAGAGCTCTATAAGAAGAGCACAACAGGAGTCCTTCAAAGGTGTATCTCCGAAGAGGAAGGCGAAACCTCCTGGCTGAAATTCATGCCGGACTGGGTGGGCACCACGCCGCAGCTGGGCTCTTGTAGGCAAGGCCTTCCAGACAGATTTTATTGGCCGGCGGCCCAGGCAGATCTTGCAGGATTTAGTCCAACGATCGTCGGTTGCCAGCCTTTTGCTAACTAAAGCCACATGCCACCCACCGCCTCAAAACTATACCCTAGCCGTTCATGGTCCGGGGCTTGACATGGTTGGACCCCTTAAGGGAGGAACCCACAAGCAAAAATACCTATTGGTCATGGTGGATAAATTCACCAAATGGATAGAGGCCAAGCCTGTTAAAAGCGGTCGAATCCGGGCCGGTGATAGACTTCATATCGGGGTAGTACACCGTTACGGGCCCCCCACAGATTATCATCGCGATAACGGCACCAACTTCACGGCCGATGAGGTCAAATTATGGTGCGAAAACATGGGCATCAAGCTCGATTACGCCTCAGTCTATCACCCTCAAACCAACGGTCAAGTCGAACGAGCAAACGGTCTAATCATGAGCGGCATTAAACCTAGACTAGTGCGGTCCCTCAAGGAATCTAACACGCACTGGGTTGAGGAGCCCGACTCCGTACTCTGGGGGCTGCGGACCACGCCGAATCGTAATACCGGATTCACACCATTTTTTATGGTGTACGGCGCAGAGGCAGTCCTGCCCTGCGACATAATTCATGACTCACCTCGCGTGCGCATGTATGAAGAAAGAGAGGCCGAGCTCGATCGGTAGGACAGTTTGGACGCATTGGAGGAGGAGCGCGACGTGGCAAAAGCTCGTTCCGCATTCTATCAACAGCAGGCTCAAAGATATCAAAGTAGGGAAGTACGGGCCAAAGCTTATAACGTTGGCGAACTAGTTCTACGCCTGCCGGACAAGAAAAAGGACAAACTCAAGCCCAAATGGGAAGGTCCCTTCATCATCGACCAGGTCCTGACTGGCGGAGCATACCGTCTGCAAAACGCATCGGATAATCGACTCGAGCCGAACCCATGGAACACAGCCCGTCTACGAAGATTCTACGCCTAAGCGCCGGACTCCAAGTTCGTCTCCTTCCTCCGTCCACATTTTCTATTTTTGTTGTCTTTTTTTTCTCTCCTTCCTCCTCCTTCTTCTTGAAGCCTTTAGTGGCCCGTTTGCGCTTTGTTCGGACATATTTGACGCGCTGTCCGCGCTCATTATACACAGGGCTTCTTTAATGAAGCTTATTTATACGGGCTTCATGCCCAACACATGTGTCAAACTTCCGCATGTACCTTTTATTCACCATTATATGCATCGATATGACTTAAGTTTTGGCCAAGCTGGGTTGCACGGCTCTGTGCTCACCCCCTCGTTCTCGATTGTTTGGCTAGGTGGTAAAGGGAGCACCTCTGCGATTATTACACGCTGGTCACCGGATGTCTACCTCAGACTGGTGAAGCCGAAAGCTAAGCGTTCTTAAGGGAATATTTGGTCGGTGAACTGAAAGATGATTTTTAACTATTTATCCATCTGCCCCGGATGATTTTACGCTTTCTTAGCAGTTTTGGCATGCACTTTAGGGCATGCATCCCCTTGAAAGGAACCCTTAATGTAACTATTCTCCCGGAAGATGTTTCTTACTATCCATGTAATATAACATAACTAGTTGGGCACTTGTCTGACATAGAATAATGACCCCTACGCCTTGTCTCCATGCAGGCCCGGGTTCTTATATAACCGCGAGGGTATTCGAACACACTCCGGACTATTGGGTCCCGAGGTCGAAGCGAAAAGGTCCGCTATGACAAACGATCTACAATCCGGCTAGAAGACATTTTTCATGTCATATTTAATTACATAGTCAACTCGACTCATTGTATTCCTCCTCAATGCCATCTAATAGGCTATCTAATTTACAATCTTGCTGGGAATACTTGGCGGCCAATTCTACTTGGTCATACACTAAGCTTACAGGGATCTCCTTCCCATCAGGTCCCACAGGTCCAACCTCGGCCATGTGGTTTGGGTCAGCCTTCGTGTACCACGTCTTTACCATGGCCGAGACCTCCCTGGCGCCTTGACGGCAGGCCGATATCTTCCACAGTCCGAAGCGCCGCCGTGCTCCTTGAAGCCGCTCTGCCAGCTCCCCAATACCTTCGGGCAGGGAGATAGATGGCCACAAGGCTGGCCGACGCCTTTCATCACCGCCAAACTGGTTCGTGGTAAATGACGCAGTTCGGGAAGAAGATCACCCGAAGAACTGGGCATCTCCTCCTCAGGACGACCTGTGAGGAAACCTACATACATGTTTATGTTAGTCTCCTTCCTCGCCGAACTCTTTCAAAGTTCGCTCAAGCACTTATTGAAAATGCCGCGACGAAGCCGTCGATTCTCCTTTACGGAGTCAGACAACTGGGCACGAACATCCTTTAGTTCCTCACCCAGTTGGGTGTTGGCATCTTGGAGTTTAATTTTCTCCTGCCGCACCCTCGTGGCACGCCTCGCCGCCTTCAACCGGCGCAAGAGCTGTTGCTTGTCCGGATCTAGTCCGGCGCCATCTGCAATATTATTGTCAGATTTACACACACGCCGCACTTCACAAACTATTTATCTTTTGAAGCATATATTACCAGAGGGGGTCTCTATGGCTCCCCCTGTAGCGGCTAATGCGGCCTCAAGTTAGGCCTTGCATTCTTCGATCTCCTGAGACAGTCGGGTATTCTTTTTTGTAAGATACTGCATAACAAATGATCCTTAAATCAGTTATTCTAACTATTTTAAGTCTCGGGGGCTACTGGCATATATAACTGTCAAATTTCCTCACCCGTATGTCCTTTACATACTGCTCCGTGGCTCAGCTAGACCATCTTGAGCGGCACGGAGGTGCGCATCTCCGAATTGAAGGCATCCAAGGCCTCTTGGGAGAAACATGCGTCACGAAGAACCTGTCTCGGCGGCGCCCGGTGATTCATGGCGCTCTCCACCTCTAAGTTGGTGGCGGACAATCTGTCGGCATCCTCTGTCGGAGGAGCATCCGGCGCGACGCCTCGTGCTCGCCTCACCTTCGACCCGGCTTTGGAGCCTGGCTGGCGGAGGTTTGATTGGCAACCTCTCCGGACTCAGTCCGGCGAGCGCTCTTTTTCCTGAAAAGAGCACCAGCGTTAGTACGCATTCCAGGAATCAATCCTGGGGATATGGTGACACGCTATATCGTTGCGGCGGAGTTTCGATCCGGACCGCACTTCTTTTTAGCCTGCGGGGCCGTACTGCCCTTTGTTGGCTAGCCATCGCGGGCTCGACCTCCTGCCTCGAAGGCACCCCCTGCGAAACACCATCAAATACGTGGTGATTAGAAATAAGCACGGATGGGTCATTGCCAGAGTATTGGGACCTCGGTCTCAGTTACCTGTGAGGCTGGAAGTATTCCAGGGTAATCGTCCGTAATGGCAACCAAAGCATTGTCGATGCTAAGTTGGTGGAACACCCCGTCGATCAACTCCACCTTTATATCCGGATACTCTTCGGAGGCCGGATCGAGGAACCGTTCCGGATCCTCGGGTTGTGGGGGCGGGCTGTGTATCTTCTCCACGGCCCGGCGCAGTTCCTGCGTAGAAACCATGAAATGAGATATTTAACCACGGGAACATGGATCGGACAGGCCACTAAGGTATTTTCTTACCCAACTTCGAGGATTATTCGAATAAAACCCGTTTAGTGGATTGACGCGGAGAAAATCCTCCTCTTCCCCTTTGTACATGGCGGACAAGGTGTTCACCAGTTAGGTGACCGATCCCGGCCCTTTGCGGCCATGGCGGGTGGCATCGTCCTCACCGTTGAAGTCCCACATGGGGTGGCCCCTATATTGGAGCGGCTGCACTCCCCTCATAATGCAGATTGCCATGACTCCAGTCATGGTCAATCCGGCATGAGCCAGTAATCTTATTCGGCTCATCAAGTAAAGGACGCCCCGGTCATTTTCCCTCCTGGGCTCCATGGCGCCAACTTAGGCGCTTCTTGAGAGGAGCGTTGCTAAACTCCTAAGGCCGATCCGAACAGGATCCGGCAGCGGGACGTCCTCCATGTAAAACCATTCCGAAGGCCGGTCTTTGGGCGCCTTCTTGAGGTTCCGGATAGATATCCGGTCCGGCGATGCGCCATAGTTTGGCTCCGCCCACTTGATATATTGACCCCTCATGAGAACGGGGTACAAGGCAGAATAATCTCTTCCACAGCGCAAAATGAGCCTCGACGCCCAAGAACAGTTCGCAAAGGGCCACGCAGCCCGCGATGTGCAAAATGGAGGCAGGCGTAAGGTGGTGCAACTGGAGGCCGTGGAACTCCAAGAGCCTCCGGAGAAACGGATGAATTGGAAATCCGAGTCCTCTTACTAGATAAGAGATAAAGCACACCCTCTCTCCTTTAGAGGGATCGGGGACACTCTCCGCTTGCTTTCCGCCCTTGTAGGTGGCAAGTCCGCTCGAACCGGAACCATGAAGGCCGGGGAAGAAATCCCTTGGTTTGGAGTATAACTAGCTTGCTATGCGGGATCGAGCATCTCTCCCAATTTCAGTGCCGAGGGCTGGGACCGCGAGAGGAGGAGCCGTCGACCGGCCCATGATGGGATAGGTTTTTTGTCGGAGGTGCTCCGATGAAAGCTTGCGGAGGGAGGATGGTGTGACTCAGATCTAGATCCTCGCCCCTTTTATGGGCGGCTCATTTACGCGGCTAGGGGGGTAAGTGTAAAAATACCCTGGCTTTTCGCATTCATTCAAACACGTGGAAGACGGCCATTATTAGGCGTAGAAGCCAAGGAGCGCAGCATTTATCCGAAGCCGGACACTATTCGACAAGTATATGGAATTTGGAGAAGAACCCGCCTCGCAATGCCGAAGACAAACTACGCGCCGGACTCATCGTCATTGAAGCCTGGTTCAGGGGCTACTGAGAGGATTAGGGGGTGTCCGGATAGCCGAACTATCACCGTTGGCCGGACTCCTGGACTATGAAGATACAAGATTGAAGACTTCGTCCAGTGTCCGGATGGGACTTTCCTTGGCGTGGAAGGCAAGCTTGGCGATACGGATATGTACATCTCCTACCATTGTAACCGACTCTGTATAACCCTAACCTATCCGGTGTCTATATAAACCGGAGGGTTTTAGTTGTAGGACGAACAACAATCATACCATAGGCTAGCTTCTAGGGTTTAGCCTCTCTGATCTCGTGGTAGATCTAGTCTTGTACTACCCATATCATCAATATTAATCAAGCAGGAGTAGGGTATTACCTCCATCGAGAGGGCCCGAACCTGGGTAAAAACATCGTGTCCCTTGTCTCCTGTTACCATCCGCCTAGACGCACAGTTCGGGACCCCTACCCGAGATCCGCCGGTTTTGACACCGACAGTAACCCATCCCAAAGGTCTTACTTGGCACAAACACTAATTAAAACACAAAAACACATCTAACCAGAAGCTAGATGAATTATTTATTGCAAAACAGAATGAAAAAGCAGAAAATAAAAATAAAATTGGGTTGCCTCCCAACAAGTGCTATTGTTTAACGCCCTTAGCTAGGCATAAAACACATAGATAGATCTAGGTACTGTCATCTTTGGTATGCAATCCATAAGTAGATCTCATAATAGATTCATAAGTCAATTTAATTTTCTTTCTAGGAAAGTGTTCCATGCCCTTCCTTAACGGAAATTGAAATCTAATGTTTCCTTCTTTCATAACAATAATTGCACCAATCGTTCTAAGGAAACGCCTACCAAGAATAATAGGACATGTAGGATTGCAATATATATCAAGAACAATGAAATCTATGGGTACATAATTCCTATTTTCAACAATAAGAACATCATTAATCCTTCCCATAGGTTTCTTAATAGTGGAATTTGCAAGATGCAGATTTAAAGAACAATCATCAAATTCACGGAAACCGAGCACATCACATAAAGTTTTTGGAATCGTGGAAACGCTAGCACCCAAATCACACAAAGTATGACACTCATAATCTTTAATCTTAATCTTAATAGTAGGTTCCCACTCATCATAATGTTTTCTAGGAATAGAAACTTCCAATTTAAGCTTTTCTTCAAAAGATTTCATCATAGCATCAACAATATGTTTAGTAAAAGCTTTATTTTGATTATAAGCATGAGGTGAATTCAACATGGATTGCAACAAGGAGATACAATATATTAAAGAACAATTATCATAGTTAAAGTCCTTGAAATCCAAAAGAGTGGGTTCATTTCTACTTAAAGTCTTGACCTCTCCAACCCCACTTTTATAGAGTTTTGCATGAACAACAAAAAACTCCGAATCATTGGGACGCCTTTTAACTAAAGTTGACTCATCTCCAGTCCCATAGTTATCAAGATTTATATTGGAAACAAAGATATTAAGATCTTCATCATTATTTTCACAAAAACTAGAAGAACACGCTTTTACAAACCAATCTCGTTTAGCACGCATCTTAGCAGTTCTTTCTTTACACTCATCAATGGAAATTCTCATAGCTTTTCGAGATTCAATAATATCATGCTTGGGTGGAATAGATCTAATTTTCAAAGAATCAATCTCAAGAGAAATTCTATCCACGTTCCAAGCCAAATCATCCATCTTAAGCATTTTTTCTTCAACCAAAGCATTGAGACTCTTTTGATAAATTCTTTAACAATATTCTCAAAATTAGAGGACATCTTATTATATTTTCCATAATAATTGTTGTAGGAATTACCATAATTAATAGAGGAATTACAAGGAAACGGCCTAGGATTAAAATTGCCTCTCTATGCGTTATTACCAAAATTGTTCCTACTAAAAAATTCACATCCATAGATTCATTATTATTCTCAATCAAAGTAGACAAATTCATATCATTAGGATCAACAGGAGCACTCTGATAGCAAATAATTTCATAAGTTCATCTATCTTTCCACTCAAAACATTAATTTCTTCAATCGCATGCACTTTTTTACTAGTAGAAGATCTTTTGGTGTGCCATTGAGAATAATTAACCATAATATTATCTAGGAGTATAGTAGCTTCTCCTAAGGTGATTTCCATAAAAGTACCTCCTGCGGCCGAATCTAAAAGATTCCTAGAAGCAAAATTCAATCCGACATAAATTTTTGTATGATCATCCACAAATTTAAACCGTGAGTAGGGCAATTTTGTATCATCAATTTCATCCTCTCCCAAGATTGTGCAACATGTTCATGATCAAGGTGCTTAAAATTAATAATCTCGTTCCTAAGGGAGATGATCTTAGCGGGAGGAAAGTACTTGGAAATAAAAGCATCTTTACACTTATTCCATGAATCAATACTATTTTTAGGCAAAGATGAAAACCAAGTTTTAGCACGATCTCGTAGTGAGAACGGAAATAGCTTCAATTTAACAATATCATTATCCACATCTTTCTTCTTTTGCATATCATACAAATCAACGAAATTGTTTAGATGGGATGCGACATCTTCACTAGGAAGGCTAGAAAATTGATCTTTCATAACAAGATTCAGCAAAGCGGCATTAGTTTCATTAGATTCCGCACTAGTGGCGGGAGCAATCAGAGTACTAATAAAATCATTATTATTAGTATCGGAAAAATCGAACAATTTGGTATTCTCTTGAGTCATCGTGACAAAGGAAACAATCTAACACAGGAGAAAACAAAAAGTAAACGAAAAGACGAACGGAAGAAGGGCGAAGAAAAGGGCAAAGAAAAGGGCAATTTTTTTTAAAATCATTTAAGAAGTGGGGGAGAGGAAAACGAGAGGCAAATGGCGAATAATGTAATGCAATAGATGAGAGTTTCATGATGGGTACTTGGTATGTCTTGACTTGGCATAGATCTCCCCGGCAACGGTGCCAGAAATTCTTCCTGCTACTTCTTGAGATTGCGTTGGTTTTTCCCTTGAAGGGGAAAGGATGATGCAGCAAACTAGAGATAAGTATTTCCCTCAGTTAGAGAACCAAGGTATCAATCCAGTAGGAGACAACGCACAAATCACCAATACCTGAACAAACAATCACACACTTGTACCCAATGGGATAAAGGGGTTGTCAATCCCTTCACGGTCACTTGCAAAAGTGACATATGATAGAGATAGATAAAACTAAACAAAAGATAAAGTAAATATTTTTAGGTTTTTTGGTTTATAGATCGGAAAGTAAAAGATTGCAAAATAGTAGATCGGAAACTTATATGATGGAAAATAGACCCAGGGGCCATAGGTTTCACTAGAGGCTTCTCTCAAGATAGCAAATAATACGGTGGGTGAACAAATTACTGTCGAGCAATTGATAGAAAAGCACAAAGTTATGATGATATCTAAGGCAATGATTATGAAATATAGGCGTCATGTCCGTGTCAAGTAGTCCGACTCCTGCCTGCATCTACTACTATTACTCCACACATCGACGGACTCCTGCCTGCATCTAGAGTATTAAGTCCATGAAGAATAGAGTAACACATTAAGTAAGAGGACATGATGTAGAGGAATAAACTCAAGAAATATGATGTAAACCCCATCTTTTTATCCTCGATGGCAACAATACAATATGTGCCTTGCTGCCCCTACTGCCACTGGGAAAGGACACCTCAAGATTGAACCCAAAGCTAAGCACTTCTCCCATTGCAAGAAAAACCAATCTAGTTGCCAAATTAAACCGATAGTTCGAAGAGAATTACAAAGATATCAAACCATGCATAAAAGAATTCAGAGAAGATTCAAATAATATTCATAGATAAGTTGATCATAAATCCACAATTCATCGGATCTTGAAAAACACACCACAAAAGAAGATTACATCAGATAGATCTCCAAGAACATCGAGGAGAACATGGTATTGACAATCAAAGAAAGAGAAGAAGCCATGTAGCTACTAGCTATGGACCCGTAGGTCTATGGTAAACTACTCATGCTTCATCGGAAGGGCAATAGAGTTGATGTAGAAGCCCTCCGTGATCGAATCCCCCTCCGGTAGGATTCCAGAAAAGGCCCCAAGATGCGATCTCACGGGAACAGAAGGTTGCGGCTGTGGAAAAGTGTTTTCGTGGATGCCTCTGGAGGTTTGGGAATATATGTGAATATATAGGGCCAAGGGTTATGTTAGAGGAGTCCTGAGGAGGTGGCAAGGCAGGGGGCGCTCCCAACCTCCCTGGGCGCGTCCTCGCCCCTTGCCGCCGCCTCGCGGCTCTTCTGACTTCATCTCCAAGTCTCTGGGGTGTCTTCTGGTCCAAGAAAAATCATCGCGAAGGTTTTATTCCATTTGGGCTCCGTTTGGTATTCCTTTCCTGCGAAGCTCAAAAACAAGGAAAAACAAAAACTGGCATTGGGCTCTAGGTTAATAGGTTAGTCCGAAAAATAACATAAAATAGAATATTAATGCATATAAAACATCCAAAACAAATAATATAATAGCATGGAACAATAAAAAATTATAGGTACATTGGAGACGTATCACGTGCGGGCCAGGCTGACGCGTGGCGCCTGACAGGACGTTGGCATCTCCACTCCTCCATGCCGCCTCGGCAACCGCCAGGCCGACAAAGGATTGGCGCCCGCTATCGAGCCATCATTTCTTTCCCTTTGCCTTGCTCCAGATCCCATTCTCTCAACCAAGAACTCGTCCAGACCCGGTCGCACTCCTCCCCTTTCCTACTCCTTCTCCATCACCGCAGCCGCGCAATGGGGACCGAGAAGGTGAAGCCCGCCGCCTAAGCCGCAAGCTCCTCTTCCTCTCCCGCGCCAGCCCTCGGCGTGTCCACCATCACCAAGGAGAAGAACCTTGCTGTAGCGCTCCTGCACATGGCGAGCAACAACAACGAGTGGGACGAGACCATCCTCCTATCCGGCTGCACCGAGCAGAGGACCCTGGCACGGACGGTTTACCCCTTCTTCCTCCACAGCGTTTTCGCAGGACTCATCCCGCCTTTCTCCGAGTTCTCCGGCGCCGTCCTCGACCATTATCAGATCCAGGATCTTCACCTCCAGCCCATCTCTATTCTCCTCCTATCCATCTTCACCTTTTACTGTGAGGCCTTTCTGGGCATGAGGCCCTCTGTGCCACTTCTTCGACATTTCTTCTACCTGCGGTTGCATGACCCAGCGCAACGCTTTGGATGTGTATCCTTCGCCGTGGTCCACAAGAGAATCATGCTCATGAGGGCCTGTAAGAAGGTAGAAGGCTTTCGCCACCGCTGGGTCTTCATGGACGTCGGGGGCCTCAATGACCGGCTGGAGCTGCTGACCGAGCTGCCGGAGAAGCTTGAAGGGTGGGGTCATGAGAAGCTCTCCGACCCCCGGGCCGAGCCCGTCCCGAGGAAGATGACCATGGACGTGGAGGCCTGGGTGCTGACGAGGGGTATGCTTGTGAAGGAATTCCTGACGCAGTGGTTGGCGCCTCTTCAGTCACATTCGTGCCCCATGTGGGAGCTCTAAGGCGCGTCGGACGACATCAGACTGCCCTCTGGGAGCCTGACGGGCGAGGAGCTGGACGAAGCCATGAATGTCCTGCTCGGCAGCGACCCCGACAACCTTCCAGATTCCTATGTCCCACTGTACCGCCGCGACGACAGGGAGGCACTGGTCACCACCATGGCTGTCTTCAATGAGCTGGGGATCGTGCCGCCCGAGCGCCCCAATTTTCCGGTGCTGGTGTCCTCCGGTGACAGCATCGGCGGAAAGGAGGAAGAGGACTCGGAGGCGACCGAGGACGATGTGGCGGAGATCTCTCCCCCATCCTAGAGCGAGCTCCTCCAGAAGCTTGATGACGACAACGATGCTGATGAGCCCTCGGCTGCGGAATCCCTGCACACCACTGGGGTCCTCACGAGGTCCGGAGCCACTCCCCGGGCCCTATGAAGGGCAATCCAAGCGATCCCGAAGAAGAGGGGCGCAACACCCCCTCCTCGGGACAACACCTCCACCTCGTCGGGAACTAGCACCCCACCGAGACCGGCTGAAGAGCGCCCTGCCAACCCCCAAAGTGCAACAAAGGCCGCGCCCAGGAAGGGTGAAGATGCCCCAGCCCCAGCCAGGAAGAGGGTGTACATCGACCCTGATGAGTAAGTACCTTACCTTGTCTTGTTTGGCACTCTCTAGCACCATGCCCACAATGCTCCCCTCCTGGTGACCAGGATGGGCGTCGTGGTGAAGAATAGGAAGGAAGGAGCCGGGACCCCGGAGGCGCCACCCCTTGCCATGGCCGTAAAGACTCCGACACGGGTGGAAGAGGTCGCCTCACATCCCCTTACGACGGAGCAGGCCCCTCAAGATGCGGTGGTGAAACCTCAGGAGGAGTCTGACCCCGCGGGCCAGCAGGCCACGGAGCCGTCCATCCTCGTCGTGCCCGCGGGGGGTATGTCGGTGTCAAAACTGGCAGATCTCGGGTAGGGGGTCCTGAACTGTGCGTCTAAGGATCGAGGGTAACAGGAGGCAGGGGACACGATATTTACCCAGGTTCGGGCCCTCTTAATGGAGTTAATACCCAACTTCCTGCTTGATTGAGTTTGATGAGTATAGGGGTTACAAGAGTTGATCTACCTCGAGATCGTAATGGCTAAACCCTAGATGTCTAGCCTGCATGATTATGATTATGATAACCTCTATGGACTAAACCCTCTAGTTTATATAGACATCGGAGGGGGCTAGGTTTGTACAAAGGTAGTTTACAGAGAAAGGAATCTTCATATCCGCACGCCAAGCTTGCCTTCCACACCAAGGAGAGTCCCATCCGGATACGGGGGAAAGCCTTCTATCTTGTACCTTCGCAGCCCACCAGTGCGGCCCATGTTACATAGCCCAGATGCACGAGGACCCCCTAGTCCAGGACTCCCTTAGTAGCCCCTGAACTAGGCTTCAATGACGATGAGTCCGACACGCAGATTATCTTCGGCATTGCAAGGCGGGTTCCTCCTCCGAATACTCCGAAGTAGTTGATCAACAAGAACTATGTCCAGGTCTATTTAACAGTCACAATATCACTGCCACAAGGGCATAATACTTAATCACAAAGCATGATACGTCTTCACTGATAGTTCCACTGGCGAGATGTTACATCCAGCCTCCTCATTATCTTGAATCGTTTCTCCCGTTTCGCATTTCAAGATGCAGTCTCCAGTGACACGTCTTGTCAAAGCAAAATATCGTGTCCCCTTATTACGGGATTCCCATCAATACAGGTTTGGGTAATCCAACCGTGCCATTCGCACGACCCCTTGGGAATAGGCGAGTTTTAATGCTCGTGGGGGAACGCTCTATATTCACTGCCTTTATAGGGAGATAAGAATCCACCTTTTCACCCCACGCTTCCTTCTTCCTCAGCCCATCCGCCCTCGAGCTCCAACGCCCAAGCTTCGATCCCTTCCGTCTCCAGAAAAACACTATAGCCATGTCCGGATCTGGAGCGCAGGGTAGGAGGAAGGCCTCCTCCATCATGGAGGGGAACATCAAGGAGCTCCGGGAAGCGGGGTATTTAGCCAAGGAAATCGCCCACCGGCTTCCGGCCAAGAAGCAGATCGTCCCTACTCCGGAGCCCCAAGAGAGGGTAGTTTTTATTCCTCATTTCCTTCGCGGATTAGGGTTTCCCCTCCATCCTTTCATCCGCGGTCTTATGGTTTTATTATGGGCTAGATTTCCATGATCTAGCCCCAAATTCCTTCCTCAATATTTCGGCGTTCATCGTCGTGTGTGAGGCTTTCCTCCGCATCCCTCACCACTTCGGCCTATGGCTCAAGGTCTTCAATGTGAAGCCAAAAGTGGTGGATGGTCAACACGCGGAGTGCAGCGGCGCCATGGTGAGCAAGCGCCCCAACGTCACTTGGCCCAAAGGTACCTTTGTGGAGACCGTGAAGGGGTGGCAGCTGGAGTGGTTCTATGTCACGGAACCCTGCAACTCCACATGGGCCGCTTCCCCGAGTTCAAGTCCGGGCCTCCAATGTGGCTTACATCCTGGCACAATAAGGGCATGGACTGGGCGTCGTCCGATGAGGTGACGATGCTGCAAAAGTGCATCAAGAGTATGGTGGAAAAGAATACAAGTCTTGCCAACGTAATCTAGGTGATGCTCTTTCGCCGGATTCTCCCCTGCCAAAGCCGGAGTCAGCACATGTGGGAGTTCGACCTGGCCGGTCCCCGGACCCTGCAACGGTTCTTCGGGGCGAAGCACGAAGACATGTGGAAGCTGCTGTTTAAGACCCAAAAGACGTGGTCGAAAACGACCGATGACCTCGGCCTCGACTGTACTCACGCAGCGTCCCCCATAAGTTTTTACGATAACTTTACTACTTGTAAATCCAAGGGACATACTAAGCCTTCCATTCATCTCACAGGGCCGGGCGAAGAAGGCGGAGCGGATTCACTGTCCGGCTCCGCTACCCGAAGACCCAACCATTCCTCTATTAACGAGGATGCTGGTTCCGGCGCCGTATCAGGCACCGGAAAGAAGTCCAAGAAGAAGGGCAAGGAGGCTAAAAGCGGCCTCCGCTGTAAAGGTGCTTCAGACGTAGTGTCTGAAGACACCAAGACTCACTCCTCCCCTGACAAAGACGAAGGGGAGGAGGAAGAGAGTAATTCTCCCCTTAAGGGGGGAAAGAAGAAAAGGGGGGCTTCCGTGGATCTGGAGGCAGAGGCGTGCAAGAAAGAGAGAATCTTCCTCACAGATGACACCGAATCGGGCGCCGATGAGTGGCGGCCCAGGCCGAAGCCCCTGTTCAAACCGTAAGTACCCCCAAAGGCACATGTACTTATATATCTATCCGACCTTCTGCCTTGTGATTTTAATACACTGAATTTCGAGCTGCAGTCCGGCTCGCGTCCTCCCCCAGCAATCCTCATCTTCGGGGAATTCGCTGGATCTGAATGTGATAGACAACGGGTCGCCTCCGCCGGCCTCCTCCCCCAATGCTACGGGTAATGCCGAAGTGTTGTCCCGAAAGACCCTTCTGCGTCAGGGAGAGGTGCGGGGAGCCGCCAAGGTGGCACCAGAGCGCGATATCCCTGCTACCGGCAACATGGGGGAATCGACCCCCATGGAGACTGACGACGGGGGCCATACCCAATTCGGCCCCCAACCAAATATTATTCCAGAGACCCATACGACTCCAGAATCAGGTGAGCAACCTCCTTCGAAAGAAGGGGGGTGCACAAATTCCATTGGCGGCCTCTGTCAATCCGGAGGCGCCGGATACTCTGATGGAAGAACTTCAGAGCGCCATCATTGTAGAAGAACATCGTACCCTTATGGGCACGGTGGTTGAAAGAGTTCGGTCCGCCGAAAGCGAATTGAGTGAGGCCTATACTAGCCTTCTGAGAGGCTTTGAGGTATGTAATATAATGCCTTTTGGCCATATGAGAAAAACGTCTGTGTATGGATAGTAGCCCCTGAGACTCTGTTCGGTGTTCACAAAGAAAGGCCGAACAAAGGATCTAATGACTCGTACAGGAGATTAACATACACATTTATTTGAACCAAACAGGCGGCGATGCAGGCGGCCACTTCTCATGCCGCCGAAGCGTCTGAGCTGTGGCGGAAGTTAGCCGAAAAGCAAGGTATGTGATACCCAAAATGCTTCTGAAATAATATCAGCAATAATTTGCCATCTGAATGAGTGTTATAACTTTGCTCATAGCTGACATGTCGGAGGTCTATACCCTCAAGAGCGCGCTGGTAGAGGCCAAGAAAGAGGCGGAGGAGGAATGAGCGGCCCGCCTAAAACATGAGTCAAGGGTGGAGGAAGTCCAGCAAGAGCTCAAGGATGCTATAAGAAAATGTGAGTCTTTAGAGCGCAAGATTTCGGATAAAAAATCTGAACTTGCTAAGGCCCTCCAAAGTGCTCAGGAGGCCCAGACTAAAGCCCAAAACGCCTACCAGGAGATCCAAGAGGCGAAGCAAATTGCGGCTGGTAAGGCCTTTAATATGTAGAGCAAATTTGTGAGGAAGAAATACATCTTATTGACCCTGATTTGGAGTTCTCCAGGAGCGTTTGCAGATCTGCCCTGGAGTGTTGCTGATGCTGTGGAGTTCTTCTGAGCTGAAGAAGAGAGCACAACGGAGAAGTTGTTCTGGTCACAATACCTTGCGCCAGAGCATCCAATGTCCATCAGCGATCAGCTGAAATAGCTGACCAAACTGCATAGGATGGCCGAATTGACCATGAAGGATTTTATAATCCGTCTGTGGCCTGCCGAACCCATACCAAGCAGTTACTTCGGGCTCATGAAGAGGCTAGTCAATGCCTTCCCCCGACTTGATGCCGTAAAGCGGTCGGTCTGCATCGCAGGTGCGCGGATGGCCTTTGTCCGTGTCAAGGTGTAGTGGGCGAAGATGAATGCCATCAAGATCGCAACCGAGGGACCGCCCGCAGGCAAAGAGCACCGCATACCGGAGCAGTATTTCAATGATGTCCTAGAAGGATCTCGTATTGTAGAGGGCCAATGTTCGAAAGACATTATTTTTGAATGAATGTATCTATGTTGTCCAATCCTGTATTATGAAACAAGGCTTATGTATGATATATTGCTTGTTGTACTTGAAAATATTTCCTCCTGTGCGGCCATTTATGACATCTGAGAGTTGGCCAGTCGTCGGCTTCAGCCCTCACGTAGGTAGTACAGGGGTGTTTGGGATAGCACTTAAATACACTTGACCCAACGTCTTGGTCCGTGAAGGAGGTGTTAGGGCGGCGAACCAGGCAATCGGACTATGTGGCTTTATCGCTCTCACTTAGCCATAGGAGTTTTACAATGTGAGTGTGGCGCAGCCCCTAGTATTGTTCGATTGTCCGAACTTGGGTGTTGTGAATGCCCGGCCGGGTTGAGGCCGGCCTATCGCGTAGTGTGGAAAAAATCGCAAGAGATTTATACTTAGCCACCAAATAGCTGACCATCTCTCGCCACATCATGATAGTCAGTTTTCAGCTTTCTCTACTGAGGTGGTTATTCGGGTGAATCGGAAACACAATCGCAGTAGTTCTCCCTTTACTACCTTAGCCGAGCAGGTGGAACGTAAGGTAGTAACCACAAGAGCCGGGCAACCCAACTATTGACCAAAGACAAGATTCGGAGCCGATGCATATAATGCTACATTCGGGACGCCAAATTGTACTAATAAAGTGTTCAGACTTTATTTAGTATTTAAGAAACGTATGTGGCTCAATAGAACCCCTGGCGATTTGAGTCGTCCCGAGGTGTACATGGCAATCATATGAAAGCAGGGAAACACACATTAAGAGGTAGGCCAGTACCACATAGGTTGGGCTAGAACTGCTTCCATTATAGTCTGATTGATACGTCAAAACGTATTGGTACAAAAAGTGCGGTAAGCAACAAGGCTATTTTATATGCCGAGCCCAAGGGAAAGCTATGTATATGCCCTGAAAACAGATGAGGTGATCTATAAAGACCCTTTAAGTACTCTGCCACGCATCTACGTTGCTTTTCTCCTTGGTGTATTGTCCTTCGAGAGGATCGTCGAACAATGTTTTCACGATAGGCCTCGAAAAGAGGCCTTGGTACCGTTTGAAAAGGTGATGTGGGTTGTAAGGAACCTGGAAAAATAAAAAGAAAAGAAAAGGTAAATATGAGTGTCCGGATAGGGTCTAGCCGTATTGTGGACTTTATTTTTATTATGCCTCCATCCTTTCCCATGGTATCTTTAGCGTGTAATTATCTACGCGTGGTACATATGCCACAATTTGGTAGGGGCTGAGATGGAGGCCGAATTGCTAATCGAGCTCCTGGCGAGTTGGGCTGTCGCTCTACAGTGTAGTCCAGACTCGTTTAATAGTGTCCGGGGGCTTGGCCGCCGATGTAGTATTTCACTTGATAAGGCCGCCCTGTACTTCCGCTGCCAGGGCCGCGGTGTGCTCCTTAGTACGGAGGGAGCGTTCCATGTTTCCATTGACTGTTATAACACCGCGTGGTCCGGGCATCTTGAGTTTGAGATAGGCATAGTGCGGGACCGCATTGAAGCGAGCGAACGCGGTTCGTCCGAGCAGTGCATGGTAGCCACTGCGGAAGGGGACGATGTCGAAGATCAAGTCTTCATTGCGGAAGTTGTCCGGCGAACCGAAGACGACCTTCAATCTGATTGAGCCCGTGCAGCGGGCCTATACACCAGGTATTACTCCATTAAAGGTAGTTTTAGTGGGCTTGATTCTTGATGCATCTATACCCATCTTGCAGACTGTGTCCTGATAGAGCAGGTTAAGGCTACTGCCTCCGTCCATGAGGACACTTGTAAGGTGAAATCCATCGATGAGTGGGTCAAGGACTAATGCGGCCGAACCTCCATGACGGATACTGGTCGGATGGTCCCCGCGATCGAAGGTGATCTGACAGGCCGACCATGGGTTGAATTTTGGGGCGACTGGCTCTATAGCATAGATGTCCCTTAGCGTGCGCTTGCACTCCCTCTTGGGGATATGAGTGACGTATATCATATTCACCGTTTTGTCTTCGGGGGGAAACTTCTTCTGTCCCCCTGTTTTCGGTGCGCGAGGTTCCTCATCGCCGTCCTTGCTGGTCGACCCTTTCTCCTTATATTCGGCATTTAACTTGCCGGCCTGTTTGAAGACCCAACAACTTCTATTGGTGTGGTTGGCAGGCTTGTCAGGAGTGCTGTGGATCTGGCAAGTTCGATCAAGTATTCGGTCCAGGATTGATGAACCGTCTTTGTTTAGTTTGAATGGCTAATTCTGTTGACCGGATTTGGAACCACTGAATCCGGCGTTGACCGTTGTATCCTCTGTATTATCATTGCTGTTTCGACACTTATTTTTGTTGCGTCGGGGCCTGCCGTTGCCATTTCTGGCTTGAGAAGTGCCAGGTTCGCTTGTACTATTACTGCTACGGGCTAGCCAGCTGTCTTCGCCCGCACAAAAGCGGGTCATGAGTGTCGTGAGGGCTGCCATGGACTTTGGCTTCTCTTGGCCGAGGTGTCGGGTGAGCCATTCGTCGCGAATGCTGTGTTCAAAGGCCGCTAGGGCTTCGGCGTCTGGACAGTCGATAATTTGGTTCTTTTTAATTAGGAACCAGGTCCAGAATTTTCTGGCTGACTTTCCGAGCTGTTGGACTATGTGACTGAGGTCATCGGCGTCCGGTGGCCGGATATAAGTGCCTTGGAAGTTGTCTCTAAAGGAATCTTCCAAGCCTTCCCAGCTTCCGATAGAGTTTTCTGGGAGGCTGTTTAACCAGTGCCGAGATGGCCCCTTAATTTTTAGGGGAAGGTATTTGATGGCGTGTAGATCATCACCGTGAGCCATGTGAATGTGGAGGAGAAAATCTTCAATCCATACTGCGGGATCTATTGTGCCGTCGTATGATTCAATGTTCACGGGTTTAAACCCTTCTAGGAACTGGTGCTCCATTACCTCATCGGTGAAGCATAGGGGGGGTGTGGCGCCTCTGTATCGGGCCATGTCACAACACAGTTCAGATGAAGTCTGTATGCGGTTTTCGGCCCGGTGTGGTTATGCTTGTCGCGCCGAGCTTGATAGCTGTCTTCTCGCGCTGTTGCGCACCCCCGCGATCCGTAGATTGATCTGGCCTGACCTGCTATATTTTCCTGGTCCTGTCATCGGTCATATGTGTATCCCCGAGCTGTTGTTTCTCTGCTTTTACGGCGAGGTGGTGCGGGCTGGTTTTCGGCTTGAGTTGCCGTTTTGTCCCGACCACGTGGTGGTCGGTCGGGTCCGCCAGCCGCGTTTCGCGCGGGTGGTATAGGCTCCAGCGCCTCATCGTTGAATAGGGGTAGCAGCTTACGCTTCGAGTAACTCTTTGTTGGGCGTTCGAGGCTATATTCTTCGGCTGCCAAGAAGTTAGTCCATCTGTCGTTGAGCAGATCTTGGTCAGCTTGAAGCTGTTGCTGCTTCTTCTTTAGGCTTCTTGCAGTGGCTATTAGCCGGCGTTTAAAGTGCTCTTGTTTGAGGGGTTCCTCTGGCATTATAAAATCTTCGTCACCGAGGCTCATGTCATCCTCGGAGAGTGGTAGATAGTTACTATCCTCCGAGTCTTCGTTCGCTGCTTGCTCGTCAGGGTCAACTTGCCCATCCTCCCGATCATCCTGTTCGGATGTTGGTTCGATGGGGTCTCCTTGGTCTTCGGTGTTGTTGAAAGTATTATTGTCTCTGGTGCCGGTATTTCTGTCTTTTCCATGACGCGATTTAGAGAGGCGCTGCTAACGTCGACGCTTTGGTGGTATCTTAGGAGGTTCGTCCTCTACTGGATCCTTCTCATGATCGTCGTCGCCTTCTTTACGTGTGTCCACCATGTACACGTCGTATGAGGAAGTGGTGGTCCAGCGTCCGGTGAACGGCGGGTTTTGGGCCTGATCCTCTCCGGCATCGTCCTCCATACCGTCGATGTCTTCGGAGGCGTAATCGAGCATGTCGGTTAGATCCTCGACAATGGCTATGAAGTGGATGGTGGGTCGGAAGTAAAATTCCCTATTTTCAGCCCCTAGTCCGGGCTGGGTGCAATTCGAAAGCGGTTCCTCTGTGATGGCGAGGGAGTGCATTAAGTCCAAAGCCTCGTTTAAGAGCGAGGCCTGGACGGGGACAGAAGTTCCCTAGCCGAGCTTGCATGACGCGGACTTCGAGGGTTCGGAGCTAGTGTCCGGAGGAGAGTCTGGCTTTGTATGACTGCCAGTGACACTATTCTCTTCGGTTCTCTGGTGTTGGGCTCTATAGCCACAGAGAGTCCGGCGGGCTCTAGACTCCCGTCTTCGGACCTGATGACGCGCTCCGGATCTAAGGCTGGGGCGGTGGTTGGGGCCGCGAACCCTTGGAAGATCAAGTCTCCTCGGATATCGGCGACATAGTTCAGATTTCCAAAACTGATCTGGTGACCAGGGGCATAGCTGTCGATCTGCTCTAGGTGGCCAACCGAGTTGACACCCAATGCAAAGCTGCCGAATACGAAGATCTGGCCGGGGAGAAAGATCTCCTTCCCGGCAGCATTGTTGTAGATGATTGATGGATCCATCGAGCCTTTCGACGATAGCATAGTGGAACTTTCAATGAAAGCACCAATGTCGGTGTCAAAACCGGCAGATCTCAGGTAGGGGGTCCCAAACTGTGCGTCTAAGGATCGAGGGTAATAGGAGGCAGGGGAAACGATGTTTACCCAGGTCCGGGCCCTCTTAATGGAGGTAATAGCCTACTTCCTGCTTGATTGACTTTGATGAGTAAAGGGGTTACAAGAGTTGATCTACCTCAAGATCGTAATGGCTAAACCCTAGATGTCTAGCTTGTATGATTATGATTATGATTACCTCTACAGACTAAAACCTCCGGTTTATATAGACACCGGAGGGGGCTAGGTTTGTACAAAGTCGGTTTACAGAGAAAGGAATCTTCATATCTGCACGCCAAGCTTGCACTACAAAAAAAAGACACATCCGTGACATTTTGGGCTGAACGAATTTTTTCTGTCATACATATGTTGTGACAAAACCCGGTATCATCATAGATGTGGTGGGCTCCTACTTCTATGACAAAAAATCATGACAGAAAATGGGCTTTTCGTCCTGGGCGGGCCGGAGACGCAGCTGCATGACATTCTTTGGGACGTCCATGACGGAAAAAATCATGGTAGAAGCGAGGGCGAGGAAAATTTCGGGGAGTTGCCAGTTACGGTGGGAGGTCGGGGCCGAAAGCGATGTGCTTCTCTCGCATAAGTACGCTGCTGCAGTGTAAAGTAGGCGTTGGCTCTAATCAACCCGAAGCGAGGCGTTGGGCTCTAATCGAACCCAAGCGATTGCACCGCAGTTACGACATCGAACCCGAGCGATCGATTGATGGCTGTTAATCGAACCCAATCGAGCGATTCTTCGCTACTACCGCTAATCAAGCCGATCGATGCCGCCTGCAGGATGAACAAAGTGAGCATTGCGGGGGTTGGATGAATAAAGGAGCGGTGGCGTTGCCTTTGGATGAACAGGACCCCGTGGTGTGCTGGAGGGCTGGATGAACAGTAGATGGTGGAGGGGTGCCCGTGGAGGGGTGGTTGAACAGGACCCCGTGGTGTGGATGGATAGATGAACAGTAGACGGTGGAGGGGTGGTTGAACAGTAGCCGGTGGAGTAACGCACGGTGGAGGCTGGATGAACAGGAGCCCGTGGAGGCTGGAGGAGGTCGACGGTAGCCCGTGGAGGCTGGAGGAGGTCGACGTGGAGATGAACAGTATCCCGTGGAGTCCCGTTTTGCGGTACGCTGCACCCCTCCCGATGAACAGGACACCCATTTCGACCGTAGGAGGTCCGTTTCGTCCGTTTTGCGGTACGCCACACCCCTCCCGATCAACAGGACCCCGCTTCAACCGTAGGAGGTCCGTTTCCTCCGCTTTTGCGGTACGCCACTCCTCCCGATCAACCGGACCCCGCTTTGACCGTAGGAGGTCCGCTTCTCCGCTTTTGAGGTACGCCACACCCTCCCAATCAACAGGACCCTGCTCCGAACGAGGGAGGTTCATTTCCTTCACAGCGGTACGCCAGCCTCGCTTCCATCGCCTGTTCCGTCCAAACCCTCCCGATGAACACTACCACGCATTCCGTTCCGACCCAGCCGGTTGGCTCCCACGCGTTCCGTTGCCTCCCGATGAACACGACACATTCCGTTGCCTCCCGATGAACACGACGACGATGCTATTTCTCCGTTCCGACCCAGCCATGTACACGAGCCCTGGCCGTACGTACACATACGTGGCCGTATTTTCTTTCTTGCACCCTTGCCGTTGTACGTACGTGTACATGCTACATGCGCGCCTCTACTACGACACGTGCGCGCCTCTACTATGACACGTGCACGCCTCTACATCGATCAGTATGTACGCATAACGCTCGTAATGCACGACAATGCTACGACGCTCGACCAGGTGGGTCCCGACTGTCAGGCACTTCCTTGCATGCAAAGATGTAGCTGATGGGTCCTAGCAGTCAGGGGGCGAATCGTTTTTTTTTGCCCGGCCGCACTTTCTTGCGTGCGAAGATGTAGCTGGTGGGTCCCATCATTCCTGGGGGCCCATCGTTTTTTTTTGCCCGGACGCACTTCCTTGCGTGCGAAGGTGTAGCTGGTGGGTCCCAGCAGTCAGGGGGGAAACATTTTTTTCGTGAAATACGATGGCCCGTCCGGTGGGTCCCCGCTGTCAGGTGGAGGAATAATTATTTTCTGCGTAATAAGGTGGCACTTCCTTGCTACGGCCGTGGACCCAGCTGTCAGCCTCCCCACGTACAGTCCACGTCCGATGGAAGTCGTTCCTTGACCATGTTGACCACGCCGCGCCGAGAGCACCAGGGCGGTGGACGATGGTGAGGCCTAGGAAGCGGACGACGGGGAGCCGGGAAAGACGCGGCAGTGGAAGCCTGCGCGGAGAGGAGTACGAGGGTTCACTGGTTCGGCTGCGGTGTGAGGTTGCTGCCGCCGCACGGCCCGGCCAGCGTGGGAATAGTAGGGGCGGTGAGGCCTCAGCGGCAAGACATCCGCCACGGGAGGCAGGAGCATGCGGCACGACCGGGCGCTGCTTGGGCGGCCGGAGAAAGAAGACCAGAGGTTGAAGAAGCACTACGGCCGTTGGATGGACATCGTACGGTCACTGGAGCTAGAATCGTTTATATTGACTAAGTTGACAAAGCCCTCCGTCCCCGTCAACTTAGTAGGCCCACAAGTCAGCCTCCCACCAAGGTGGGTCCCAACTAGCAGGGGGTATTCATTTTTTTGTGCGTAATAAGGAGGCACTTCCGGTGGGTCCGAGCTGACAGCAGGGGGAACATTTTTTTCGGGAAATATGGTGGCCCGTCGGGTGGGTCTCAGCAGTCAGGGGAAAACGTTTTTTTCGTGAAATACTGGTGGCCCGTCCGGTGGGTCCCTGCTGTCAGTTGGAGGAATAACTATTTTCCGCGTAATAAGGAGGCACTTCCTTGCGGCTGCTGTGGACCCAGCTGTCAGCCTCTCCACGTACAGTATTCTTCCGATGGAATTCGGTTGTTAACCACATTGACCACGCCACGCCGAGAGCACCACGGCGGTGGACGACGGCGAGGCCTAGGAAGGGGATGACGCGGAGCCGTGGAAGACGCGTCGGGTGGATGCCCATGCGGAGAGGAGTACGAGGGTTCACTGGTTCGGCTGCGCTGCCATCGCCGCAGAATAACAGGCGGTGTGGGTGAGTGGAGTGGAGGGATGGCCTGGCCAGCGGTGGGAGTAGTATGGGGGCGTTGAAGCCTCCTCGGCAGCACAGCCGGCCACGTGAGGCAGGAGCAGGCGGCACGACCATCGCTGCTTTGGGCGGCTGGAGCAAGAAGACCAGAGGTTGAAGAAGCACTACGGCCGTTGGATGGACATCGTACGGTCAGTCGAGCTAGAATCGTGCATATTGACTAAGTTGACAAAGCCCTTCGTCCCCGTCTACTTTGTAGGCCCACTATACCGGGTCCCAGCCTAGCAGGGGAGTATTATTTTTTGGGCGTAATAAGGAGGCACTTCCTTGCGTGCAAAGATATAGCTGGTGGGTCCGAGCCGTCGCCGGCGATAACGCTTTTTCACGAAATACGTAGGCCCTTTCGGTGGGTCCCGGATGTCGTGGAGGAATCATTATTTTGCCGTAATAAGGAGGCATTTCCTTGCGTGCGGCCGTGGGCCCAGTTAGCCTCTCCACGCATGTACCCACTTCAGATGCATGTCGGTCGTTGACCACGTTGACCACGCCACGCCGAGAGCACCAGGGCGGTGGACAATGGCGAGGCTTAGGAAGGGAACAACACGGAGGCAGGGAAGACTCGGCAGTTGTTTCCCACGCGGAGGGGAGTGCAACTGTATGAGGGTTTACTGGTTTGTCTGCCATCGCCGGAGAATAACAGCAGGTGTGGGACTGTGGGTGAGTAGAGGGATAGCCAGGCCATCGATGGGAGTACGGTGGGGCAGTGAGGCCTGCTGGCAAAGACAATGCGGCCGCGGAGGAGGGAGCAGCAGTCCCACGACGCTTGTTTGAGCGGGCCGAGCAGGAAGAGCAGAGATTGAAGAAGATGACGGCCGTTGGATGGACATCCAACAAAGATACATGCCATCCGTGGAAAGCCTCAAATCTGTGGAAAACAAAGATACAGCCCATCAGCCATTATTTCAAATAGTTTACAGCCCATTTGCTAATTCTTACGGGTTTTTTTGGAGCCCATATTCTTTTTGTTAGCATTATAGCCCATATTGTGGCCACGGTTAAAAAATTATATGAAATTTTGCATATGTCGGTGCGGTCTGAACTGTTTTTAATCCCGAAATTTCGAGTCACATTCAGACTGATTTTAAAAATAAATGTATATCCATATAAAATCCAATAAATTGTCCACGCCTAAAAGTCAATGCAATTTAAAATCTCGAAATGAAAAAAAGATATTTAAAACTAATTGCCGGTTTGATGTGTTTTAAAAATGTACAGCCCATTTCTCATTACTGATAGGCCATTTTCTCGACCAGCCAAATGAAGCTCTCCTCATCTTGAAAGATTTGCAGCCCAACAAGTCTGATAAAACGACTTACTTGACAAATCACAAAAAAACTGGGCTAGCCATTTTCGGAAAGAAAAAAAACTACTGGGCTGGTCTGTGGTAGACATAAAAGAAAAGGTTGTCTAGACAGTACAGAGTGTCCCGCACAGCCCAGTTGACACCCTGCGTCTCAAAAACAAATTAGATAAATGCCACTCCAAATATGGCGATTCATAAAAATGCCACTGCAATTTCCGAACTTTGAAAAATGCCATCAGCAATTTTGCAAACTTTCAAAAACTCCACTGCAGTTTGCAAAGTTTGAAAAACGCCACTCCAGACTTCGAAAAATGCCACTAGAAATGGCATGAAATTGCATTTTTCAAAGTTTGGAAATTGAAGTGGCATTTCTCGGAGGCATTTATCAAATTAACCCAAAAAATAACTGGGCGAGTTGCTGGGTCCCTGGTGTCAGCCGCTCGTTGTGCAATTCTCTCGTTTATTGACTACGTTGACAATGGCATGGGACCCAGATGTCAGAAATCCACTAGGAGGAGCCATTTTTTATTGGCTTGAAATAAGGAGGCACTTGCTTGCGTCGCCATGACCTTAGCGGTCCCTCGCCGCTCATCCTCTCTCCACGCATAATCATATCCTGATTGTGTATACATCAACTTGCTAGGCCCACAAGTCAGCCTCTAAACCCGTGGAGGACAAATACAACCCATTTAAAAAAATAACAACCCATTCCATACGTTCAAACAGAAAGTTCAACATTCAGAGCAAAGTAACAGGTCTGATCCACATATAGAGTACTGAACTTCCACGTTGACAACCATCATAGCCAAGTTAACTATCTACTCCCACTAATACTCTAGTAGCGTATAAGTACTAACTTACTCTTAGCTAACTAGACGATGCCGACCGCCATCCGTGGTACACGCTTAAACGCCGACACCGGCGTCCCCGCACCTCGCCTCGGACTTGCTGTAGGTGCGACAGTATGCGTTGCTGCGCGCGCATTGGCCCTTTCCATGCCGGGCGTGGTCCACCGAAGCTTGACTTCCAAGCGGAAACCCACTTGACGAAGCTGGTAGTAAAAATCAGCGCCGCAAACACGCAGCATGGCCGATGCCTCCGTGGCTATTTTGCACGGTGCCGGCCTCCACGTAGTCGGCCCAGCTATGGGCGCTCGCCGCGACTTAGAGCGTCGGTGCGCTGCTGCTCCATGTCCCACCGGGCGGCAAATCGGCGATACATCGCTTCCTCCGCCAGGCGGTCGCGCTCCAACAACTCCTGCTCCTCCGCCATGCGGTCGCGCTCCAACAACTCCTCGATCTACGCATTGCCATCTAAAGATAGATAGAATGCCTCCTCCCTCCGTCTACCTTCCGGTGAAAAACTGAACACTAGTTCCGGCGGTGACCGCCTCCGGCGTCGCCTACCGCGGATGGGCGGGGGCATGGCGGACGTGGCGAGCGACGTCGGGCCGGTGGGGACTTATGAGGATATGGCGAGTTGGGTCACGATGGCACCGGAGAAGGACGGGAAACAATACTTATAGGGGGAAGGTAGCGCGACAGTCATCGGAATTCAATGCATAATGGCTTAGCACGCCAGCTTGCCGTGGAAAACTAGGGAAACTAAAATTATGACTACGCCGTCCCGTCCCGTCTGGGTCGCACGCCGGCATGGCGGTCAAACGAGTGCACTCGAATCATCTCCCTCCTTGTCAATAATGATTCCACGGATTTAAAAAGTCCGCAACAATTAAAGCATATCTTTTTTCGCATCAGTTAGCTGCCTTAATTACGGCCGGCTGCATGCAGGCACTCAGAATCGCTCGCATGCAGTACGCAAAGCAGCATGCAACGAGTCGCAGCCAAGGGCACGCATGCAGCCACTTAAATCGCTGAATTAATTAGGCTTAAACTTCTACATGCCGTTAATTATTGCCATGCCTTGATCTTGCTGCTTTGCTCATGGGACTAATAAACCCGGACGGAGGGAGTACCTTGGTTGGTGAGAGGTTTGAATTAAGCCCTGCAAACCGGAAAGGAGGTACTAGTACGTGCATGATCCGCTATTTATTCGTTTAGGATCGAGTAGGTCGTTTCTTGAATTGAGCCCTGCAAACCGGAAAGGAGGTAGTACGTGCGTGATCCGCTATTTATCCGTGTAGGATCGATAGTGTAGCTTGTCGCTTTCTTCAGAGGGAGGCATTTTTATCCGTGTAGGATCGATAGTGTAGCTTGTCGGGCTTTTCAGAGGTAGGCATTTTTATACAAAAACTGCCACTTCGCATCTTCGTCGCAAATAAAACTGCCAGAGCGCATTTGTAGGATAGCTAGTGATCGATCAAGAATTTGTAAACACCGAAATAATGTAAATAAGTAATTGTTAATGCATCTCAATGATTCACAGATCATATACAAATATGTACCTCCAAAAGCAAAGATCAGCCACTTCGGATCTTGCGTCAATAACTAAAACTAACTAGTACGATTCCCATACATAAGATTAACATGTTAATGCATCTCAATGATTCACAGATCATATACAAATATGTAGCTCCAAAAGCAAAGATCTAGAAAACAACTGTTCTTCCTACTAACATGGATGCTTCTCTTGGCCAACATTCAAGATGCATGAAAGACAAATTTGTTTGTGAAGTCTACAATTCCTCTTGCAAACGTAAGTGGTTTCACCAACAGCTGGAACCATGAGAATGAACCACACATGATGGAGGAACATCCACTGCAATATGATTTGATCTTCTCTCGATCACACCACGAGACTATTTTCGGAATACAAACTTTAATTTAGCAAAATGATGCCCATTGTATAATCAGACCAAAGCAATGAAGCACCTAGTGTTGGCCAAGAATAGTACAGTACTACTTTTCTGCAGTCCATGAAGTGACTATCCAATCTTTGTGTCTATTTTCAAATGGCACTGCATGCAGTGACTATACTATTCTCTTGTGCAGTTCAACCAAAATAGCAACGGGCAGACATCTCTGTCTGCACAAATATCAAGCAGCTAGTAAACATATACCACACCATGTTCGCAGTGATGGAAGAGGTGAAATCGATACAACCGAAATTGAGCATCCAATCATTGAATCCTGTCCTGCACCTCCAATGTAGGTCCACCCTGCCAATAAATTCACATGCAAACCACTAGTTTTACTATCTAATGACAGTACAAAAAGAGTAGCAAGATAGTAGCAAAACATGTACCTTTGTAATGAACATCTCATAGTGCCACCAAATTGGATATAAAGGTTTGGAAAAAAAATGCTCCTAATGTTGAACCAGTTGGACTTTTTGTTCAGTTCCACTAAAATCGAGCATCCCTGTTTGCATATATATTGAAAGGGTGATTACTATAAAAGTGGCACTAGTTGAAGAATAGACTCACAAATATAAGCATTCCAATTTCTTAATTGGAAAAGGTAGCAAGACTGTTTCTAACCACCTGTTTGAAGGAATAAATAAAGCAACATCGGTGATGTCGTGAAGGCATACATAGTTTTTTCTCGAAAAATCGAGCCATTCCCGACCTTTCCTCTTCTTTTAAGAAAATTTTGTGCAGTTCTACTAAAATAAAATGCCATCACCGCCATGACAATTCAAAGGACACTGCATAAAAAGGAAATGACTTAACATTACATCATGATGTCAGGTATGTAGTCGACAGGCATTAGACACAAACATACAGACCTCCTCCGATAACATAATGAACATTAATTTTAACAGAGGTGTGACTAGCTTTACCGAGATAATTTGAGTGAACTCTACACCCTCTGTTCCTTAATATAAGATGTTTTCGCTGTTCAATTTAAAGTACCCAAACGTCTAGTATTTAGAAAAACAGGTAGTAGTTTTCTTGAGCACATATCTGGGAAAGCTTGCCACACTTTATTTATGTCCATACGCTAATGCAACACCATTCGAATACTACAAATCTACACTAATCAAGTGGCTAGTGCAATAGTAGAGTAGTTAGTTTATTACAAGGTACAATGCAATGGTTTTACTGAACAAATTTCAATAAACTCTAGCACTGGAAGGTTTCTATAAGAATTAAGAATACAAAATGTAAAGGTAACAAGTTTCAACATTGGTATACTAGCTGTGCATGAGCATTAAACCAAATACAAAAGTCTCAAGGTAACTAGCATTATTAACTAATGATAGTATAAAAAAAATTCCAAACCATGTACCTCCAAGGTAAATATCATTTCGAACTCGGGGGGACCTTAAAAATTGCTATCCCAATCTTGATAATCGATCAAACATAAAAACTTGATCGAATCTAATCAAGAGAACAGCCGGAGGAGGAGGTGCCCACTTGACCTTTCCTCTTGTCTTCATAATTGTCGGTCTTTGTTTAACCAAAATAAAATGACATCAGCGCCTTGGCATTTTGGTGACACTGTACAAAAAAATTAACTTATTTCATGAAAGTGAGGTATGTAATCTATAGGCATTAACAGTGCAAAAAACTGAAGGTAGTAACAAGTTTCACCGTTGGTATACTGGCTGTGCAACAGCATTAGAATGCCTTGGCTGAAAAATCTTTAATACATCCACAATCAACAGCTAACCCTCAAATAATCCAGTGACATTAAATGGCATTGCTTAAATTTATCGGTGGCATTAGACCGAGTGCGGCATTAGTTAAATGTGGCATCACTTTAGCAGTAGCATTGCTTGACTTTACCGCTGGCGTTATACTAACAGCAAAAAAGTGGCAATAAGAGCATGGGAGGCCCATTCGGACAGTGGGCGCACCAGTACGATGTACCTCCATGGACGCAGAGTGGTGAGGGAGGTATGGTTGCCTAGAGCAACAAATATCCAGGCAGCATATGTGGATTACGTCCCATTTTTGTTCTCTTTAGCCACCTTTTTCCTATGTGAGGACAACAAACCGATCGACCTGGTCATTCTCTATTGCGTTGTCATGCCTTTCTACCCTTCTTCAACCAAGAGACATGAGACTCGTTCCTTAGCTACCGATTTTCCCCTTTTCAACCTAGATGCGGGTTCAATGCCTACTCTCTTGGACAGTATAGTCTCCCTTCCTTTCCTTATTCAACCCAGACATGGATTAGTCTGCATGAAGTAGGGTTTCCTTTAATAGTGCAAATTATGGTTTTCGTCTGTTAGGCCAACAGAGCAGAGGATAGCAAATTGGGAAGATGGTGGAGTGGAAAAAGATCCACATGCAACGACGTGGCAGATGGGACAATAGAACAAGGGTATGGTTCGAAAAGAGGTAGCATACCTGAGGGTCGGCGGGAAGTGGCTTCGCTCGTGGTCGTTGTCCTCCACACACACTACGACAGCGAGCTTGGGGACGGAGGCCATCCCAGCTGGCGCTTAGGTCTGAGAGGACGGCCTTGTCGTCAGTGTGTGACCTCGCTCGCCGATGACGAGTGCGTCAACGCTGCACGTCCTTTTATTCCCCGGCGGATCTGTGACCACCGGTGTGTTGGGTTCTACGGTAGGGTGCGTCGACTGCAAATTAAAAATTCATACGCGCAGAACATCCAGGAACATGCTACGGGAGATGGATCACAGTTCGTTACCACTAGACGCGCAGTGCCGTGCAGCGGAAGAAGAGTTGGGGCAGCGCGTCTACGTGGATCGTCTCCTCCTCGTTCGATCTCCCTCGAGCGGCCGGTCGTCCGATCCCACGTACGAGTTCGCCGGAGGGGCGCAAGTGCACCGCCTCTAACGGTATCCGCGCGTGCGGGAGGAACGTCGTGCGGCGGACTGCTAGGTCCGATCACACAGTCGGCGGCGAGTGGAGGTGGCTATTCGCAACACATGCAAACCCTAGTCGCGGCGCCGAAGCGATCTCACGCATGAGTGTGTCGCACCTCCACTTTATATAGGCGTCCGTCATGCTCAACACTTGGGCCTCGTGACGGACCCTAAAGCCCAAAGTCTATTCGGTCACGTTCCTAGTCCAGCTCGGATCACATCCGACCAGTGTCCCTACGAACTGACCTCGTAGGTTCCTTCCCTTGCCGCCGCGACCCCTTAGGTTCAAGTCGGCTTGGTCACGATTCGGATCACCTCCGACCTGCACGGTTGGTAGCGGCCTCTAGCAAGGCGTGCGACCACCAAGCGACGATGAAGCTGGTTAGACGAACACAGCATAACGTGTCACACTTCGCTCCCTTTGCCGCACGATATATGTTGTCGGGCTCAAGGCGAGACTGTCATCCTTGTGCTAACCCGACCTCTTTCTCGCTCCAAAGGATACCGACCACAATCTGGATTATCTCATAATCCTTGTCGCATGGCCATGCTATTCCCGGTCGATCACACGAGGGGCCTAGAGTATATCTCTCCCGATCGGAGGGGCAATCCCATCTTGCTCGACCGTGTCTCGCAAAGATGGGACCGACAAACCCGAAACCTACCTTTGTAACTACCCGATCCACGGAGTAGCGTTTGGTCGGCCCAAAGCAAGTCTGTCACCATCCGTAGTACATGTGTCACCAGTCTTAGGACATAGAACTTATGTTGTACTAGAGACTCACAGATGACATATCGCTGCGTCTCATAGTTGGATCTGTCCGACTCGGACCTTATCTCGACTCGGATCCGACTATGTCGAATCCGACCAGACCTTTCCAAGTCCATATTATCCGGTTAGCATCCAATGCTCCATGGCTAGTGAGACCAAGCCATCGACCGTGTCATATGCCGCCTAGTCGGCGCGGCCCACACAGCCCTTTTGACTAGGGACCTTTTAGGACAGTGATCATACAATGCATAGTCCCACAAACAAGTCACATACTTGCTGATACACATCATTGATAATGTCGACTATCTTTATTCATAAACACATAGGAAATATCATCATACATGATTGCCTCTAGGGCATATCTCCAACACGGTGAGGAGGGAGAGAGGGGCCGTCTTTTTTAGATCTGGAGAGAGGGTGGTAGTGTGAGAAGCAAGTGGGCAGCCCTTGGCAAGAAAGCGCTGAAGCTCCAGCCTATATATCTTTTTTATACTACTAGTACTGGAGGTGGACTAGTGGTAGAGTAGTTTATATTTTCTCTGCGTACGAGGGCAAGGCGCTTGAGGGCAAGGATTGGGCAGGCGCAGATGGAGATTGGGATGTTTACATTGGGTCCAACTGCGAGTGGGAACTTGTGAATGTGTACACTCGTGATCGGGTTCCACTTCCAAAAATCTCAGCAGACTGCCGAGAGGTTGACCACACCGGTATTGTACGAACGTTCAAATACAATCATGGTGATTGTCTTCTACGGAAGATAGCAATTTGTCGAATTCCCAACCGCTCTTGGAATTACAACAACTATGAAGTTGTTGCTATCTTCGACAAGCTTGTTGCCGTCCTTGGTGGTTTGACTCGATGGATATTGCTCAAAAATCAGTTTCTGTACACGGATGAGTACTGTGATGCAATTCAATAAGAGGGCCTTGTGTTTGCTGCCACCACTTATGGCACTGTTTTTGCATGGCATCCTCGTAGTTTTGGTACGTTTGTCTTCCACCGTAATTATAATTGTTTCATCCACATGCATGCGGGTTAGCAAGTTTCCCTTTACTAATTAACCTTCTTCTTGTGTTTCCAAGGTCATGTGAACATTCCACCACCTATACTTGAAAAAATTTATAACCAAGGGGGAGATGACGATGGTGATGATCACGAGCATGAGGACGAGCATCGCCCATATACTCTTTGGCGCCTGGCAACTAATTCCGATGGATCACCTCTTCTTGTGTGTATACAACCCACTGATGATGTTACTGCTAAGGAAGCAGGTGTAATCTCCCATGGTCGCACTCTCCAGACCTATTCCAACACCCATTGCATGGTATTCGGGATGGATACTAGTGTGCTAGCACCAACTCCTTCTCCCTGGTACAAAATTGATAGTCTTGGAGAAAACTCGCTCTTCCTTGGACAAAACTATCCAATGATGGTGAAAGGCGATCCAAATGCTGTTGACACAACGTTACTACCATTTATGAGAAGCAACTATGTCTATACCTCAGACATTTGGGTGGTTCCCTACCCAGGTACTGATATAGTAGGCCGCTTCAGCCGGATGATCAGTCTGCGTTGGTCTCCGGATCAACACTGGATGGCCCATCCCAGAGAATCACTTGTGGTTCAAAGCAAGCGTTTCCAACACCGAGGAATGGTTGAGTTGAAGTTCATTTCATTTCTTGTTATTTGTTGTGTGGTGAAAACTTTAGTATTTATAATGTATCCTCGTTGTCGATGTGGGTTGATGACCTATTGTATGTAATAAAATGATATGCCTGTGATAAAATTACTAAATTTATGAATGGCTTTTGAGTCGGTTTTCTGAGTGAGTGGTGCGACGAGGCAAAAATATATTTTCCGAATACATAATTGTATGCTTCGCGTGTCGGGCGGGTGTTTTTACTGTAGCCATATGTTAATGTGTTCGCTGTACGTAACCAGCACCTCGTATCCTCGATACTATATAGTAGGAGTAAGTAGTAGGAGTAGTAGGGTGGCATGGGCCAGAACAAGCATTCACGTCCAGGAGTACGGCACACGCAACCAGCACGACTTCCATCTGACACCATATTATTTCTTGGAGTCCGTTCTAGAGCAATCTCTTCAACCTCGTTGTTTCTCTAACTTCAGCCATCGCACGGCGGGCAAGGTGGGTGTTTGCCGATAGTCGGTTTCCTTAACAGCGGTCCCACTTGTAAGGCAAACTCCAACGCATGACCCCAAACGGACCTCCGTTTTGCACGAACTCCAACGATAATTTTGACTAGAAAAGCAAGACCAAAGAAAACAAGAACCACAAGAATACATTTTACTACTCCTATAAGTTGGATTAGTGCCTTCTCGATGCATTCATTGTTGATCTGCGGAGGCTCGATCTTGCGTGCTTCGTTCTTCTTCGAGTGTAAAGAAGTAGACGTTGCCTCCTCGCATCTAGTCTCATGTCTAGCCTCTATTCTAGTAGGAGTATCAACAAGTGCACTAATCTTATCTCTAGCCTCTGCGCTAGCTAAAAGTGATAGAACATCTACTAAATTGCGCTCTATCAATATATGGATGTACTCTTCTTCGCAATACAAAAACTTGCATCCATTCTACTCCCTCCGTCGCACAATACATGCATTCTATTTGTCAAAATATATATGTATCTAGACATGTTTTAGTATATAGGTACATCTATTTTTCGACAAATGGAAGTCACGTATTTTGGAACGAAGGGAGTACACAATAAATTTTTTAAGTTAGCACAACTAGTCTAATCCGAGAGCACAACCGAAGATTTGGTCGGGTTCTTCCTCCTTTTGCCGACACGTGGGACATCCAGCATCCAGGTCGTGTCATGAAAGAAAATAGAGTGGTAGTTGAAGCCACGAGATGTGCATCCCGGTTAAAGCGTAAATAGAATCTTACTACTCTTGAGTAACTCCAAAAGCGGCCACCGAAGATCTTTATTGGATTTGTTTTTCATCACCAGCACGTCGAGGTGAAAGATGTGCAGGTTCAGTGGGTCCTCTTGCGTTTTCACTGACATGTGGGGCCGCATGTGAGCAAACAGACAATGGGCTCCGCGCGTCCGCTGGCTGGCTGAGAAGAGAGATAGAGGAGGGCTGAGCACGGACTGCGGGAAATTTGTTCTACGTACCTCGATATAGGCTCGATATAGTGGGGTGGCATGGACCATAACTAGCATTCACGTCTAGCAGTACGACACACACCACCCACACGAGTCCCATCCGACACCAATTTTCTTGGAGTCCGTGCTACATCCATCTCTTCTCCCTCCTGTTTTCTCAGCCATCGCGCGGTGGGCGGGGTGGGGGTTTGCCGATAGTCGGTTTGCTCAACTGCAGTCCCACTTGTAAGTGAAAATGCAACACCGCACGCATTCCCGCTTGAGCGGCGTGCCGGACCAACCGTGTGGGGCTGCGACGCGAACACGGCAGGCTTTTCCTTTTGAACTCGTAACTTGTAAAATTTGGTTCTGCTCCATGGCGCGACCGATAGATAGAAAATAACGATTTTGCCTAGAGTAATGAGAAGTTTGGTTCTGGCGCCGTTCATGCATGGAGTACATACGAAAATTATGAAGTTGATGCGAAAGGTAAGATAATTAGTGTAATATCATGTACTACTACATGGATTTGACGGAAAGATAAAATACGGATCCATCAACGACATCCTCACGCCCCAGTGCGTCGGGTCACCAACCGACGTGTGAGGAGCAGCAGTGTTGGCGGCGAGCTCAACGTGCTTCTGAACAGTGCCGTTCAAGGTTGCCCCGCGGTCCAAGAAGGCCAGCATCCTATCGTCCTCCTCTTGCTTGTAGTAGTCCTTGTGGACGATTTGCGCGTAGACGTGGGTGACTATGTCGATGGTGTCTTGCTGCGCCAGGCGCTGCGCGGCGAGCGCGACCTCGAGGTGGACATTCTCCGGCGCGACGGCGGGCAGTCGCAGGGCCACCAGTGCATCGAAGAGGTTGTCACCATAGTGGCCATTGAGGGTGGCGGGCATCGTAGAGCCTGGGCGCGTCGGCTGGAGGCTTACGTCAAAGTCGTCCGCGAGCTTCTTGACGACGGTGAACTCTTGGAGGAAACCGACGAGGACCTCGTCAAACAAGGAGACGAAGCTGTTGTCCAAGCGGCCCCTCGCCCTGGCAGCCTCAAGCAATACTACCTGGAGACGTTCCTCGGTGTCGGGCCGCATGCCGGCATCGTGGACCATCTGGCACAGCCGGCTGATGCTCGCGCTCATCGCCTCCATGGGTCTAGCTTACCTTCTAGTCAACTGATCTTGCGATTCAAGTGATCACTCTTGCCCTTGGTTAGCGTGCGTAGGTGCGTAGGATTTCGTACTACTCCTCGGCCCTCATCGCACTCGTCTTTGGCAAGATGATAGGTGGACCAGCCACCCCCAGGCCCACGTGTCATTCACCCAAAGGCAGTTGCCGTAAGTCAATGAAGCTGCGTCCCCTCCGTGCGGTGCAGTATAGTCATCTCACCGACCTCTAGTTGGGGCCAAGCGAGAGAAGTTTCATGTTCTTGGTTTATTGGTCCCCTTTGCATTTTGCGCCAAGTTTTGACCTTTGATCTAACTAATAAAATGTTAATGCATGTAAACAAAAATGTTGTGTAAGTCACCTTACGAAAACCAAATAATCCCAAAACACTTAGGCATGGTGCATTAAATCCCTCCTTGTTTCTTATTTCATGACATATAAACCAGTGAGAGATGTGGGCCGTGCATGCTTTCAACGACTTGAGACTACCAAACATGACAGGCAGTGTTTAGTTCATTGCATGTAATCCTATTAGTACTGTAATTAGCAAAAAAACATTAAGTTCTCTCGCCGATAGGAATAAAACACCATGTATTTATTTACAGAGGGAGTAGTACTAGATATTGCTAGTCAAATACTAAAATCCAGATGGACGTGGTAGTACTCCTAAATACAGACGGTGGTGCTACTAGTACTAGTAGTAGTACTACCAATGTAGTAGTAGGAGTACTAGCACTGTACTGCCCATTGGTCAAATTATTACGTGATGCTCCTCACAGTGAAGTGACAAGACCCTGCGCCGGAGATGACACCTCAGTATAGGCGCCGTGTTCGGCATACCATAGTCAGCCTCACCGTCTGCAGTCACTATCATAATGGCTGTAGAGCTAGCCTGCTTACAACTATCCCTATTCGACATAATTTCCCGTGCGTAGATGCCCGTGCATTGCACGGAACACCAAGATTGGGGGTGGACGGCTCCGACAGCGGCCATCGCGCCAAATTTTTCCACGGCCTTGGAACAAGTGCTGATTGTGAGAGACAAGGAGTTCTTTGTAAATAGGGAACAAGTGCGGCCATATTTTTGCAAAAATTGAGAAGCTTGGTTTGTATGCATCAGATCTAGATCCGACGGCTATTGGTGAAAGATGGGAGGCACAACATCATCACCAACCCAGGACCTGTTTGATTCGCAGGATTTTGAAAACACAGGAATAGGACACGACAATATTACAAGTTTCAAACTAATATTACAAATGTTAGGAGTAATGCTGCACCTACGAAGAGGGAATTACTAGGAAGTTTACGTAAGAACTTTCGTTACTTTAGGTGGATGCAGCATTATCGTACAAACTAAAACCCACCGCCCTGACAAGTCACTAATGGGCAAATAAGTTTTCGAGTCTCTGGCCACTTGATGTTTCAAAAACAAATTCAGCTTTTGCGGAGACTTTGTCATTTAGGCTTAGACGCTTGCAGTGATCAGCACGCCATTCGTTGTTGCACCAGAGAACGCCAAACCTCATTACCTTGAGCACACTTGCCTCCAGAATGAAGAACATGGCCAGTTTAACCTCAGATGTGCTGCCTCGGTAGTCGATCAAATCAATTTCTGTAAGATGGAGATCAAGGCATTCGATGAGATTGTTATAGTGCAGCACATTTTTCACTTTCGGATCTTTTTTTTATCTGCAAAAGAAGAGAACATATTAGAGCAGCTGGCTGTATAAGATTATTGTGTCATCAAGAGGTACCAATATCATTCGCTCATACGATAGGGTTGGCTGGCTAGTGATATTTTTCACTCTCTCTCTCTCTCTCTCTCTCTCTCTCTCTCTTTGTTTCCTCTCATTTAACTAGGAGGATGTGAAGAGCTTGGGCATTTGTTGCCTTCCACTATGTGGCCGATGCCATATTTCACAAAAGTATGCCACATAATACGCATCGATGTCAAATCAAAAGGTTTTGGCACCGCCCTCGCGATGTGAGAGAGTTGGCACCTCTGTGCACACAGACCCACATGTATAAACAAATCAATCAAACCAACTACACCAGCCTCTCACTCTCCCAAACAAGTGTTTTTTATTGCCTCAGTCCTCTCTCTCCCACACAATGTTTTTTCATTGCGTGAGTTAATTTGGCACCGGAGCAAAGTAGGTGATCCAGATTGGGGCACCAGGTGAGCAATGGAGGGGCATCGATGCCAAATGCATCACAAGTGAATTTGGCACATGTTTTGGCCTACATAGCCCACTTTTGTACTCCCTCCGTCCCAAAATTTTTGTCTTAAATTTGTCTAAAATGCGGATGTATCTAGTTACATTTTAGTGTTAGATACATCCGTATCTAAACAAATGTAAGACAAGAATTTTGGGACGGAGGGAATACTACCTCGTATTTAGTATAAAAGTTTGACCATAGATTTACCTAAGAAAATTCCAATGCATGTCACTAAAAATTACACCATTTTAAATTATGTTCAAATATGAATCCAACGATATAGTACTTAGTGACATGCGTTAACATTTTGCCAGTTAAATCTATGGTCAAATTTTGATACTACAAAATTGGAAGAGTAAACCAGGACGGAGGTAGTACTTGCTCTTAGGGTAACCATAGAGTTACTGGAGTAGTCTAAGTTACTTTCCACTATGACTAGCCTAGGCTACTATAGTAGTACAACATAAAAATGATGCAGTGATCACGTGAGAGAAAAAAAATACTAAAAGATTTCTTTCGGTGCGGTCGTAGATGCAGTTTTGAACACTTTACTTGTCATCTTAATTTTTGAAAATTACGAAAAAATTGAGCTACGTTGTGATTACCGTTTACTTATAGGAAAGAAGTTTCACCTCTATGAGTAGCTTCTCCGTGCACGGAAAGCATGTAAGGAATCCAACAACTTGATCCAGATTGGGGCCGATAGATTTTAGTGCTAAGATCTTCACTGTGCGCATGGACTGGGTCAAGCTTGTGGGAATCATTTTCTCGAAGACGGTCGTAAATACATCAAGAAGAAATTTAAAAATGTGAATTTCAAGAAGACGGAGAAGAAGATGAGTGATGTACCTGAACGATTACGGATCCAATAAAGATTCGGAGAATTTGGCAGACGAGTACACCAACGCTGTCAATTTCGGCGCGTCAATGACCCTGATTTTTGTTGGACCTTCTAGATCCAATACATGCAATCTCTCAAGGAAAGGCGCATTCTCAATGACCATAACGTGGAACAGCTGGAGTGATCTCTTCCCAATTGATGTCTTGTTGCGGGGCCAGCAAGACACATAAATCCATCGGAGATTCATCGAGGCGATGTGGAGGCTAATGAACCCGTGGATCTGCTCAAGACGAAGGTACTCGAGCGCAGTACAGCTGCGGAGCAGGTGCTCCATAGCCTTCTTCGAGATGACAACGTCGAAGAGGTCGAGCTGCTTGAGTTGAGGGAGAAGAAGGGCGGGCGCGACATTAATCTGGGGAAGATAGCAGGAGCTGAAGCTGGCGCAACATTGGCGTCAGGCGGAGCGCGGACGGCGGCAGAGAGCGACATCGTCCAGCTTCAAAGCTGAGCTCCTCGAGCTGATCTAGGGCGGGGGATAAGAACCACTCGTCGAACTTGGGTTGGACCTTGCAGTTGGTACTGAACATGCGGATGTCAAGGCGTCTGGCTGGCCCAGGGTGCGATGAAAGGATCTTGGAGACTGCGGCCATGCGTTTGCAATCCCCGTCGCAGAGGCAGCTGTCGACGGTGAGGTTGAGGGGGACGCAGCGCCAGAGGGGCGCCACCGCCGGGAGAGCAGGGCGGTCCGCACGGCAGATTTGGTGGGGAGGAGGCCGATGATGACGAGCAGCATGTCGTCGGGGAGGCTCTTGATGAAGTACATGTGCTCGCCGGATGCGGTTTTGGCTCGAGCCGCCTCCGCTTGTTGGCTGCCTCGCCGTCCATCTCAACCGACAAAGGCCGGTGTACACGTGTCTTTGGTGTGTGTTGTGTCTTTGGGTGTTCGCGAGTCGTCCTTCTCAGGCATGCCGCCGCACGTTGGTGAATTGTGCGCGAAAAGGCCCTTCGCGTGCAAGAAGTTTGTCCTCAATCGCGCCTCAATTTACTAGCGTGCGGTGCTACCCAGTGGTTTCAACTTTGTTTACTTCACCGCGTGTCGGATGGGCCTCTAGTTTACTTATTTTGACCCTTTGCCACATGGGCCGACACGAAGATACAGAACACGAGCTGACAAGGCAGCATGTGGATTTGTTAACTAGTCAACTAAACAATATATGGAGCTATACGCTGACACAGTGAGCATATAATCCGTCGGTATAGAGAGTTCGAGTGAGAGGGGAGGCCCGTGAGAGATAGCAGAGAGAGAGAGAAAGAGCTACTCCCTCCGTTAGATAATGTAGTTGCAACATTTTTTTGAAGTCAAACTTTTGAAACTTTGACCAAGTTTATAAAGAAATTACTTATATCTACAATACCAAAGATAAATGATAGTATGACGTAAGTACATGTTGTGATGAATCTAATGATCGTTCCAGATGTAAATGTTTTTCTCCACATATACCTGGTCAAACTTTTTTGAGGTTTAACTTTTCAAAACATCCATATGCTTATGGATGTGACAGAGTCCCTAACTAGAGAGAGAGAGAGAGAGTGAAAAAAGTGTGTGTGCGTGTGTGAAAGAGACATGGACAACACATGATAAAAGTAGAGAAAAAGCGTGTGTGTCTTATGCAAACATACCACACATGCATCTTCGACAATGGAGGCAAGGTGAGGAGATAGTGTGTGGTTGTTTGGAATCGAGAGAGCAAGACCCCTAGCACGTGGCCAAGAGGGGTCTGACAAACAAGGGAGAGAGGTCGAGAGAGACGTACGGAGAAAATGCAGACATGGGGAGGAGAGAGTGTATGTTTGTCATAGAGAGATCCCCTGGAGATCGTGATGGGATTACATGGGTGGGAGATCGAGTGACAAGGTGTGTGCGCGATAGAAGATGCCCCGAGATATATCGAGATAGAAGTATGGATGGAAGGAGACAATACGTGTGTTCCTGATGGCTAGTAAGAGATAATCATACTTAGAAGGGGGGGGGGGAGTGCTTGCGCCTATGGCCCTGTTTGGATATTCTAACTCAGTTAGAGGTTAGAGTTAGATTCTAACCCTGAACTAACCCTGAACTAACTCTAAGTAAAGAGGTGCTTGGATGGCAGGGTTAGATGGAGCGCGGATACGGCGAGGCACCTTCACGGGCGGTCACGAGAGGGAGGGAGGGAGAGGACGAGAAGCTTGAGGAAGTGGGGAGGATCTGCTGCGGAGGAGAGCGAGAAAAAAGTGTTTATTAGTGGTCCCGAGAAGAACTAACCCAAATAAGCACCTCTTGGATGGGTTATTTTTTTTGGATGGGTTAGATGCATCTAACCCAAAGTAACCCTCCTGTTTGGATCTTTTTGGGTTAGTTGACTCCAAACTAACCCAAACTAACTCTAACCCATGGATCCAAACATAGCCTATGATGGAGTGAGGGATTATGGTACTTAGGGGGGTACGTGTCACATGGAGAGAGAACAAGGGCGGAGAGTGTTGGATGGGTCTATATGTATAGCGCGAGCGAGACATGTGTATGTGTGAACCAGGGAGATATAAGCCAAGTTTGGCTTGCGTCCTGAGCATCTTTTGCCTGGCCTGGGGTTGTGGCTGGATTTCATGCACGCTTGTTTGGTTGCTACCCTATGAAAAAGAAAGCCCGCCTGGCCTGGGTTCCCTTGCACTTTAATTAGCCTGGCTGAACTCCAGACACTGCAAGTAGCCTGGCCCAGGCGACCGATTTCGAACGCCTGGCCGTGCCTGGTCGTGAGGCTAACAACAACATGGATGGATATTAGCATTATGTAATTGATGCATGGATTGATTGATGGGACGTTGATGCTTTGCCTGGCCCAGGCATGAACCAAACGCTTCAGCACCACACAAGCCTGGCCAGGTAGAAATATTTTACATTTCATGTCCACACCAGGCAGTACCGGCCATCAAGGCATGAGGGTCAGGTCACAAACCAAACTGACCAATAAAGTTTGAGAGAGATTGAGGAGCCCCGATAAGGCTGAGTGGTGCGTCAGATAGCTGAGAGTGGGAAAGAGATATTCCATCCGCTCAATAATGCAGTGCATGTAAATTTATTAGAAGTCAAACTTTGGAAACTTTGATCAGGTTTACAAAAATGTTATTTATATCTACAATACCAAAGATACATCATACAAAAATACATCTCATGGTGAATCTAATGGTATATGTTTGCCGTACTAGATGTAATTCTTTTTCTCCACGTACATGGTCAAACTTTGTGATGTTTGACTTTTCAATAAATCTATATGCTATGGACCGAGGAGAGTGCCTCGATCGAGACAGATCAAGTGTGTGTGAAGGAGAATGAGTAAGTGTGCAAAAAGAGTATGTGTGTGAAAGAGAAAGTGACAACAAACGATAAATTAGAGAGAGAGTGTGTTTTTTCGTTTCTTATGCGAACATATCACGCATGCATCTCCGAGATGGAAAAGCGAGGCGAGGAGATACACGAAGATAGCTAGTGTGTGATTGTTTGCAACGGAGAGAGACACCCACAGCACATGTCCAATAGAGGTCTGTCCAACAAGGAAAAAAGGTCGAGAGGGACACATGGATGGCATGGACGCATGGGGAGGGAGAGAGGGTATGTTTGTGATAGAGAGATCCCCTTGAGATCGTGATGGGACTATATGGGTGGGAGATCGAGGGAGTGCGTGCGCGATAGAACGATGCCCTGAGAGAAATCGAGATAGACCATGCACATGTTTGTGATGGAGACTAAGATTAGCTAGTCATATACATATAGGGGGGACTGCGTGTGCCTACAATTGAGTGAGAGACCATCATACTTGGCTAGCTGGGCATGAGATTGTGTGTGTGCGTGTGAGATGGAGAGAGAACGAGGGAGAGAGATAGAATTTTAGATGGGACTATCGAAAGTGCAGTGAGATATGCATGTGTATGTGTGACCTGTGGATGGAGAGTTTGAGAGGGGGGAGAGCTCCGAGACGGCATAGTGGTGCGTGAGAGAGTTATGGGCAAAGAGCCAAGGAATTTGTGTGCGTACGATGAGTGCACCCAAGATATCTAGCTTGGACTAGCTAGAGTATCATACATAGTGTGCGATAGAGACCTATAGATGGTGTATATATGCATGCGAACTAGAAAGAGCCCCCCCCCCGCCCCCAACACACACACACAAAGAGAGAGAGAGAGAGATGGAGAGAAAGGGAGAGGGACCAACAAGGTTTTTGTGTCGGATGAATGCGATAGAATTGAAGATTGTTGTCGAGAGAGAGAGAGAGAGAGAGAGAGAGAGAGAGAGAGAGATAGAGAGAGAGAGAGCAGGAGTGCGGGAGAGGGGGAGGTCGCGTTTTATGCATCAAAGACTGATATAAACCATGTTTCGATATAAACTTGCATTCAAATATTTAAATTGGAGAACATGTTGTCTGCAATCAACACATGAACGGATATATGCGTATATCAAACAAGTTCATTAATTTGACTTTCAACATGTTCATGGAGTACTATAATACTGTACAACATGCTACTCGATCGAGGTGTTCAATTTCGGATTTAGTTCACTATTTTGACCTACTGAACGAGCTATTTCATTGAATCAAGATATTTCATTTTGGGTTTGATTCGCGTTTTTGAGTGGGTCAACTATTTGTCATATAGTAAATCGCTAGCAACGAGCATGTAAAAACACATTACTCCCGAGCATCATCTCTCCATCTAAAAAGAAGTGGCAAGCTAATATTTCAAAATTTGATTCGAATCGACTTGGTAAGGTAGACGTGGATGCTCGTTCTCCCAAAATTTGAGCGAACCGTTAAACATCCTCTCTGCTCGGTGGAATTCGCCCGAGCAAATAAATAGGAGACGCAAAATTACCGTCCTATGTGGGACACGCATCAATTGGCCCGTTGTACATCGAGGGTAGGTTCATAACTTCATCCAAGCGCGCCTTCTCCTCGGCCGAAATGACATGTGCCGAATAATTCATAAACCATGGTCGGCAAAACACGCTCCCCTCGCCCGAAATAGCTTGCGCCCACTATTTGAAAACACGCTCTCCTCGCCCGAAATCGTTCACCCACTATAGTTCAAAACACGCCCTCCTCGCCCGAAATCGCTCCCGCCCACTATTTGGGGAGAAGCAAAGTTACAATACTATCTCCGAGCCTCAGTACACAGACCCAAGCCAAGAAGCCTATAGGCAAGGGTAGAACTGTAACTCCCCCTCACATTTCAGACAAATGCGTCCGTAAGACATGGTTCCACTCCCCTCCCAATTCCCCCTGCCCCCCCCCCATTCATACCTCGTGGGCGCCAAATCACCTTCTCCTTGGGAAGCTCCCTTCTCCCGAGCCGCGAAACCTCAGCCCCACCTCCATGGCGCCCCCCACAGCAACAATTTCACAGCCGCCCTCCTCCCTAATGCCGGAGACGTTGTCCATTTGCCGTCATGCACTGGGCCGTGTGCCTCTTACTCCGTGCTGCTGGTGCTGCCTCGACGACGGCCGCGTGTATAACGCCCTCGATGCGGCTATATCTCCCTCGTGTCGAGGCACGACTTAGAGGCATAACCGCATAGAAAGCAATGTCGCAAGTGAGGTAATCTTCACACAACCCATGTAATACATAAGGGAAAGAGATACATAGTTGGCTTACAGTCGCCACTTCACACAATACATAAATAAACATCCATCATTCAGAGTACACTCAAGGTCCGACTACGGAACCAAAATAAAGAAGATACCCCAAATGCTACACGGATCCCGATCGTCCCAACTGAGCACCACTACCGATCATCGTGAAAAGACACATAGTAACGACCACGTTCCTCGTCGAACTCCCACTTGAGCTCGGTTGAGGCACCGCACTAGCATCGTCGGCACACCGCAACTGTTTTTGAAGTATCTGTGAGTCACGGGACTCAGCAATCTCACACCCGCGAGATCAAGACTATTTAAGCTTATAGGAAGGACAGAGTAGTATAGTGGAGCTGCAGCAAGCGACTAGCATATATGGTGGCTACTTACAAAAGAGAGCGAGAAGAGAAGCAAAGCACGGACGTGAAGCTAGTAGCAATCAAGAAGTGATCCTGAACTACTTACGTCGGACATAACTCCAACACCGTGTTCACTTCCGGACTCCGCCGAGAAGAGACCATCACGGTTACACACGCTGCTGATGTGTATTTTTATTTGAGGTCAACTTCGGGTTTTCTACAACCGGACATTAACAAATTCCCATCTGCCTCATAACCGTAGGCACGGCTTTGAAAGATATTACCTGCAGGGTGTCCCAACTTAGCCCATTATAAGCTCTCACGGTCAACGAAGGATATTCCTTCTACCAGGAAGACCCGATCAATCTCGGAATCCCGGACTACAAGACATTTCAACAGCAATAAAACAAGACCAGCAAAGCCGCCCGATTGTGCCGACAAATCCCGATAGGAGCTGCACATATCTCGTTCTCAGGGCCCATCCGGCTAAGTCAAGCTACGAGTACAACCAAGCCTCGAGTTTCCCGTGGTGGACCCGCGAGGCTGCTCGGTTCGAACCAGCACTCGAAGAACCGTCCGGGGGTTAAAATAAAGATGACCCTCGGGCTCGCGAAAACCCGGGGAAAAGGCTTAGGTGGCAAATGGTAAAACCAATGTTGGGCCTTGCCGGAGGAGTCTTATTCAAAGCGAATCGTCAAGGGGGTCCCATAAATCACCCAACCCGTGTAAGGAACGCGAAATCAAGGAACATAACACCGGTATGATGGCGGAAACTAGGGTGGCAAGAGTGGAACAAAACACGTGCATAAGGCCGAGCCTTCCACCCTTTACCAAGTATATATATGCATTAATTAAATAAGATATATTGTGATATCCCAACAAGTAAACATGTTTCAACAGGGAACAACATCTCCATGTTCCAAACAAGGAACAAACTTCATCTTCACCTGCAACTAACAACGCTATAAGAGGGGCTGAGCAAAGCGGTAACATAGCCAAACAACAGTTTGCTAGGAAAGGATGGTTAGGGGCTTGACATGGCAATATGGGAGGCATGATAAGCAAGTGATAGGCATCGCAGCATGGGCATAGCAAAAGAGCGAGCATCTAGCAAGCAAAGATAGAAGTGATTTCGAGGGTATGGTCATCTTGCACGAAATCCCGCAAGGAAGAAGAACGAGTCCATGAAGAAGACAAACGGATGTAGTCGAATCGAATCCTCACAACTCCGGAACGAAACCGAAGCTAACGAAGAAGCAAACCGGAAAGAAGCAAACAACATGGTAAACACACAAGCATAATCATGGCATGATGCACAAACAAGTATGATGCATGTCCGGTTTAATGATTCATGGCATGGCAATATGCACAAACAACACTACAAGTTAAGTGGAACTCAATATGCAACGAGTTGCATATTGACGAAACACCACATCAATTATTTAGTTCACTCTCGGTTAGGCTACCAAACAATATTAAATGTTGTTAAACATGGCAAGTGGTGAAGCATAAGTAAACTAACTATTTAGGCAAATTTAAATGAGGCCGGAAATAACAAACAACAATTCTGGAAATCCCCATATGCATATTTCGAATTTGCTACTGTTCTGCCCTAAACACAATTTTAATGTTATTAAGCAGCAAAATAAAGTGCACCAAGTTAATCTATGCATTTTTCTACCCCATTTACATATATAATTTATTTAAAACCGAAGCTACGGTTATTTAGTTATGAAATAAATCATTTTAACATGGCATTTATGAAAATTAATGCAAACAACAAGTTTAAGCATTTAACCATGGATGAAAGTGGAATATTATGAAACTAGATGAAATTCTAAGCATTTTACATGTTGAAAACATTTTAAAATGATGCATGGTTATTTAGTTAATCAATGCATGAACATGAAGGGCTTTTCTGCAAAACTGATATTCTATGGATAATTAGCAAAATCGCAGCAGCAGGAAAAAAACACTACGGGCCGAATCTGACTGGCCCGATAGCAGCATGGGCGCTGGAGGCTCACCATGGGCCATGGCCCGTTCGGTGGATAGGGGAGGCGTAGCGAAGTGGGGCGGAGACGCCTTGGGCCTTGGCGATCTTTGTTGGCGTGGTCGCGATCCACGTAAGGCGTGGAAGGCGCGGTCAACGCAGCAGCGTAGGCGTCGTCCTCCTGCTCGAACGAATCGGAGGAGGCGAAGCGCGCTGGGCAGCAGGTCGCGCGAACCGGCAAGGAACTCCGCGACGGGATCCGGCCGAGAAGTGTCGTGGGCTGGAGGAGGAGGTGGATCCAGCCGGATCTGAGGCGAGGAAGAAGCGCGGACGGCGCAGAGGCGGCTTCCTCTGTCTGCTCCCGACAGAAGGAGGCAGCGCGGCGCGGAACAGCGTTTGGGCTGCGGCATGGAGACGACGGCAGCGACGAGTACGGGGCTCCGGCGAGGTGATGCAGATGCAGAGGAGGCGGTCATGGCGGCCGTCGGCAGGCTTGAGCTACTTGCAGCTTCCATGGCGTTCTCCTGCGAGAATGAGAGGGCGGGAGATACTAGAGTGAGAAAGAGAAGAGGAACCAAGGGAGGAAGGGGACATGAGGAGAAGGGAGGCGAGGCCGGCCTAGGAGTCTTGGTCGGCCAGCGACGTCCGGTTGAGGGGAGAGGCGGCGGGGTCGAGGCGCGGGCGCAGAAACTCATGTGTGTGCTCGCACACGAGCGCGAGGCTCTTTCCTCGGGTGGTTCCTGGAGGCAGCGCAAGGACGAGGCGAGGTGAAGGAGCACGGGGAGGCTCGGGGCTCCGAGGAACGGGAGGAGATGCGCAACCGCGGCGCAGCTGCACAGGGCTCCGGCGACGCGGAGGCTTGGCGCGGGACTTGGCGAGGCGGGGGCGAGGGAGGCCGGCCTGTTCTGCTGGTGCGCTGGACAGACGAGGACGCGGGGAAGCGGTCAGGTCCTGCGGGTTGGTTGCGGACGACGAGGGCTACGATGGCCGGCGAGGGTTGGTGGCGAGGTGCTCGGAGAGGAGCCGGGCGAGTCTGTTGGTTCGGGAGCGAACTCTCACGCTCGGGCTCCGATCCAGGCCGAGCAGGAGGCAGAGGAGGCCCTCATGGCTTTTGGATGGATGGATCGGGAGGGATGCACTGGTTGGGTGGCGGCGGAAATCAAGGGAGATGGTCGGGGCCGCTGGTTGGATCTGGCAGAGAGGAAAATGAGGAGGGAGGTGGATCTCGAGGATCCCGATGGGGATTTTTGGAGTGGCGGCGGCGGACTATTTGATGGATGGATGGGACTCGGGTTTCATCTATTTATATAGCATGAGAAGTTTAGGAAGGGGCTAGAATGACCCTTCGATCGTCATCGGATGGCTGAAAACATCTCTGGTAGGACGTCCAAATAAGAAAAGCGGAGATGTTTTGTAGATGTTTGGGATGATCCAACCCAACGGTGATGACTGTCCGGTCGGGTTCGGGAGTTTCAGACACGCGAGGGGTTGGTAAAGTGTGGAGGGGGTCAAACGGCCAGACAAGAGGGAACGAGAAGCCGGTTGGTCTGAGAGAGGTCAACGGGGACAAGAGCCTGACAAAATAACAACTGAGGCAAAGAGAGAAGGGGCAACTATGAATGGCTACGAGTTTTATGAAAACATGCGGATGCAATGCGGATGATGCGATGATGAAATGCATGACATGAACAAAAAGAAAAACGAAAGACAAAAACCCAACCACGAAGGAAATAACATATCACATCTCCGGAAAAAGCAAGAGTTGGAGTTACGAATATGGAAAGTTGTATCCGGGGCGTTACAGCGTGAACCGTACCGGAGCCGATTCACCCCCGCCATTGTTCACGGTGCCGGAGTGGCTCCAACTTCGGGTCCGTCCAGAGTCCTGGCGCTGCTTCCGCGCAGCCGTCGACCGTCGCGACATCGCTCTTTCCCTGCCGCCGGTCACCACCGCAACCGCGCCGGCCTCACGACTCGACAGCTGGACCTGCCTACTTCACCATGCCGCCAGATAGGTCGCACCCTCATCTCAAATAACTTTATTTAGGCGTCAGTTCTCTGAATTTTTATTCTGGGCCAATCGATTCCCAATGGGAAGCAGCACCCCTTGAGGCGGCGGAGCTCCTAGGCTGCCGGTTGGCTGGTGTCTAACGTAAGGGTGCGGGCCAAGTTCGCCCATGGAAGCAGCGCTTAGATGGCTATCTTTTAGAGTTGCGTGGGTTGAAGGTACTGCCGCCGTCGGATCTGGATGACGGGAGTCTTTGTGGATTGGCGAGGCGGCGCAACCCACGACAGTGCGGTGGGGGCGGAGGCGGGGGTTTTGGCCGGGGCCACGGACAATGGAGGCAGGCTGCTCTGCCGTTGGTCGCTGGCTCTTCGAGGAAGATTCCGAACAGTGTCAGCCGGGAGGCACAAGACGGCCATCAAGCCATCCGACGTAGATCGGACAGTACCAAAATAAAATAAAATCGTGTGACCCCAATTTAGTCTTCAGTCAACAGACGTGTGACCACTCTCATACCTTGCTGTTGATCTCTTAGTGTATTTCTTCAGATCAAAGAGATATGTCGTTCTTAACATTATGCGTTATCTGCATCTTCAGACACACCGTCTTCCGACTCACTGCAGCTGCTCCAACAAGGGAAACATACACCAGAAGGGAGCTATAGTCCCCACTCAACTGTTCCCTGCATCGAATGCGCGTGCCCGACATGGACAGCCACAACAACTACAGGGCCATCGACAAGTCAGCACATGATGCTCACTCCTATGGATGGCAGCCAGATAGGTTGTACCCTCATCTTACTTGTGTGCAACATTTATGGCTTTGTTATTCATCTAAGCATGGAAAATAGATCATCAAATTTCACTGTATATTCATGCTGATCTCTTACGGGTCTTGTTCAGGAGTTCACGCTGTTCCATAGTTCAGCTAAGATACTTGTTCTTTAGGTAACGTTGTTCTATAGTTATCATCCATCAGCCAATGCTATCCCACAGGCTGGTGACTATAGTATTATACCACTTCTAGCATTACCTATGTTGTTCTTTAATACATTCGTGTGCCACCTAGTTAATCTCGAGTACAAACGATACATATTCTGTAGCTTTCATCTGTGTTCTCCCTTTAGTTTATGAGACTTGTTTCTGCTAGTTAACCCCAGTCCTACTATTTATGTCGTCTCCTACAGGCACTCATTACATAAATCTAACTACTAGTTGTCTTCCATGCATGTCAGATATAATTGCACACACTGATATATCCACAAGAACCTCACGGAGCAATGTAAAGGCCAATAAACATGATGTCAATGATAACCAATATGATGGAACATGTAAAGGCAGTTCTTCAGAAGACTTGCAGAAAAAGATGATGAATCCTCTTCACCCCACAAGGTCCTTGCTCTAACTTGGCATGTGATATGGGTACAACATGCATATAATGTCCTGGAGTGTATCTACTCTGTTGCAATGCCATGTGCTTAGCATGCTGTTCATGCATGTAAATATGTCATGCCTTCCTGTTTTGCAGTACCTATTCCATTCATGATAACATGTTTTCAAATTCAAGTACTGTCATTCTACTCTATCGCAATGCCATCTGCTTAATTTGGACATCATGCTTCTGAATATCTTATGCATTGTTATTCATCAAGATGTACTTCATCCGCGCCATACCATGTTTTTTACATTGAAGTGTTGTTCTAGTGCTTTGTTGCAATGCCATCTTATTTTCCCAATCATACACGTGTATGTTGCCTTAGTTATTTTTGTACGTATTCCGCTAGCATATAGTTTTACATTCAACTAGTGTTTTTTTTTGCTGTGTTGTCCTGTCGTATCCCTAGCTTTTACACCATACTCCCTCCCTCCGGATTACATGTTGCCGAAATGGATAAAAAGGATGTATCTAGAACTGAAATACGCCTAGACCCATCCATTATTTTCCGGATGGGGGGAATACATGTCAATATGTCATGCCTTTCTATTATTCAATACCTATTCCATCTCTCTGTTGTCGCATGTTTTATAATTAAAGCACCATTCTTCTATACAAGGCATGCAAGGGGAAGACGACTATGTTAGAATCTGAAGGATTACAAACAAGGCCTTTGCAAAAGATCCAAACGCCAGAGATAATAAACCAAGTCCAGTTTTATAGATACTGCTCCAGACAGAGAAACCCAACTCCCTCACGATAATAAGCAGATTCCAGTGGCCAAAGAACTAGTCTGTTCCAGTCCAGCAAAAATATGTCAACTCAATTCTAAGAAGCGTGTGCGTATCCTAGCCTCATGAAATTTTATGGCATGCTGGTCATATTTTCTACATGTTTCTTACCCATCTCTCTTTTAGAAAATAAGCTTAACAGATAGAAGAATTTCTGCAATGGTATCGTTTATGAGGAAAGATTCTTGCAGGAATTCTATGTGCTCCAATGTAGATGTAAGTACCTGTTGTATATCACTATATTTTTACATCAGCATGTATTTTGTTAATCGGCGTGAATCCAACATTTATCTGATCTAAATTTAGTTGTAGCAAAATGTATGATTAAAGGCCACAATGTTGATTTTCGTAAGGAAAACTTCCCAGTAGTTTTGCATCCTGAGCTGCATGAGTGTACTATCTCATATCGATTGGGTTTGAATACTTTGGTTCTGCAGTGGGTTTTTCGTGTTTTTCTTGTGTTGTCCTGTCATATCCCTAGCTCTTACATCATACTCCCTCCATCCAGATGAAATGTCGCAGAAATGGATAAAACTGGATGTATCTAGAACTGAAATACGCCTAGACCCATCCATTTATTTCCGGATGGAGGGAATACATGTCAATATGTCATGCCTTTCTATTCTTCAATACCTATTCCATCTCTGCTGTAGCATGTTTTATAACTGAATCACCATTCGTCTATATAAGGCATGCAAGGGGAAGACGGCTATGTTAGAATCTGAAGGGTTACAAACCAGGTCTTTGCAAAAGATCCAAACTCCAGGAGATAATAAACCAACTCCATTTTTCATAGATATCGATCCGGCCAGAGAAACCCAACTTCCATCGATAATAAGCAGATTCCAAAGGCCAAAGAACTAGTCCGCTCCAGTCCAAAGCAAAAGAATGTCAACTCCATTCTAAGAAGCATAAAGCGTATCCTCGCATCATGAAATTTTAAAGCATTCTGATCATATTTTCTACATGTTTCTTACCCACCTCTCTTTTAGAAAATAAGGTTAAATGATAGAAGACTTCCTCCATTGGGATCATATTCGAGGAAAATATCTTGCAGGAATTCTCTGTGCTCCAATGCTGATGTAAGTACCTGTTGTATATCACTATATTTTTACATCAACATTTATTTTGTTAATCGGCGTGAATCTAACCTTTATTTGATCTAAAATTAGTTGTAGCAAAATGTTAAAGGCGCCAATGTTGACTTTTGTAAGGAAAACTGCCTGGTATTTTTGCATACTGAGCTGCATGAATGTACTATCTCATATCACGCACATTACGGAATTGTAGTGCTTCTCTGGTTGCCCATTTATTCATTGTGTCAATATTGCTTTCGTACTACCTTACCTGGATGATGATAGCTGTGCTATATTGTGTTAATTTGGTGTAGGCTAGTTGCCCAAACGTTCGTTGTGTCAATGTTGCTTTCCTATTATCTGACTGGGCCAATGATAGCAATGCTAGTGTGTTAATTTTGTGCGAAATTCTTTGAAGATAAGAAGACAAACTCTGAAAACAGCGAGGCAACCCCATTGTTTCTTTCCAGTAAATCTAGGCCAGGTAATATGGAAATAACTCATGATTAATCTGTTTGGTTCACGTCCTAATTTATGTTATGATGCGATGGTGAGACACTCTCCACTATCAATAATACAAGCCTGCCAAAATAGCCATCTGAATCATTCGGTATCATTTTGCCTCGAATGCAACGGAATAAATGTATGTTTGTGAACCAATTAATGGCTGAAGCAATGATGGAAATGGTGGATGAATCAGAGGTGCAGAGTCGTGTGACACAATAACTGGTCAATGTTTTCAGAGACAGTGTAGCAAAGCAGCAAGAACTTGCCCACATGCTTATGGGCGTCATCTCATCTTTGAGGTTGCAGATTGTGACGTTGTAGATGGTTAGGTTCTGCTCATTTATTTGCACTGGCATCAGTCTTTGATTTCCCAGTGGATGTAATTTCCTGTAATATATGTTGGATGCGCAACGTTATTCTCTGTATGCCGTACCTTCGCTTGATCAGTTTTGGTCCTGTGCATAATTTCTCGTCGTAATGGGTTCAAATTATCTAATTTGGCCTAAAAACACGTACTAACTTTAGTGGGCCCATTAAGTTAATGGGCCGTTACTAGGCCGAAAGTTAATGGTCGGCCCTCTTACCTCCCCGGTCGTTAACAGGCCGACAACGAAGCGGGCAACAGGCGGCCCCAATTTATTTCACGGACCGTTAACAGGGCGTTACTAAGTTTGGGCTACATATGGCCCAACTATACTCTAGGCCTTTAGCAGGCCGAAAGAGACAACGGGCTTGTACTGGACCATGAAGAGCATGGGCCGCTAAGAGGCCGAAAGTCAGGTCGTATTGTAATTGGCTCAATCAGTGTTGTGGGCCTTTAGCGAGCCGAAGAGAAAGCCGGGCTGGTATTGGACCATGAAGGGCATGGGCCGTTAAAAGGCCAAAACTAAGGTCCGACTACAAATGGCCCAACTCATTTATGGTCCGTTAACAGCTGAAAGGCACACAGGCCGGAAATTGGCCCAACACTTAAATGGGTCGCTAAAAGGCCAAAACTCAGGTCCGACTACAAATGGCCCAACTGATTTATGGGCCGTCAACAGGCTGAAAGTGACACCGGGCCAGAAATTGGCCCAACACTTAAATGGGCCGCTAAAAGGCCGAAACTCACGTCCGGCTACAAATGGCCCATCAGATTTATGGGTCGTCAACAGGCTGAAAGACACATCGGGCTGGAAATTAGCCCAACATTTAAATGGGTCGTTAAAAGGCCGAAAGACGTACATCCTGAAAATTGGCCCATCCATTAAATGGGCCTTTAACAGGCCGAAATCTCATCGGGCTGATATCGAGTCCAACTATATAGGGGGTTGTTAACGGGCTCGAACTGACGATGGGCTGCAATGGTGTCAAATGTTTAACGGGCCGTTGACGGGCCGAATTGGCACATCTCATATGGGTCGTGGGCTTAAATGGACCTAACACAAGTAGGCCTTATATGGGCCGGCCTGCTAATTTTTACCGGGCCGGCCTTTTTCACCGGAATGGGCCACTGTTGGGATGTGCCACGTGTCGACCTATCATAGGCGCCTCCTGTCCAATGAGTGGATGACATCATCCCCAGCGGTGAGGCAACACGTGTTTCCTGCGGCCAATGATGATTTTACACGTGGAAAATCCCCATTGATCCGGGCTGTTAACGGGTTATCGGATCCAAAACCGGACCCAATAGCTTAACGGCGTTCCGTTACGGTGGATGCCACGTGTCGGTCACCCTTGACGAAAGCACTTCTATGACGCGTGATTTATTGTCATGGAAGTGGACACTTCCGTGTTGATAATTTTGGTAATGTCATGGAATCCTTCTACGACAGCACAGGTATGACTATCTTGATTCTATCATAAAATCATCATGGATGTACATAAAACGTGACCTACTGTAACGCGTCTTGGAGGTCATTCCAGAGCCTGTTGACAAAAAACGCGACCTACTGTAACAAACACGTATCATCATGGAAGTGTATTTTTTTGTAGTGTTACCTTCCATGCCAAGGAGAGTCCCATCCGGATACGGGGGAAAGCCTTCTATCTTGCACCTTCACAGCCCACCAGTCCGGCCCATGTTACATAGCCCAGACGCCCGAGGACCCCCTAGTCCAGGACTCCCTCAGGTATGAAGGCTCCAATGCCCCAAGTCACCCTCGCTGCTGTCTCCCTGGCAATGGCGCCAGCCCACGCGCCGGTACTGTCCACTACCCAGGCCCCTGCTCTGGCAGACTGCGGCCCCCCTGTCAGGCTCGGGGCTCTGGACGAAGCCTACGCCGCGCTAGATCAGCTCTGGAATGACCTCCAAGACGCCGACAGGTGCCTGGTGAGGTAACACATGGGGCTGATCTCAGGGCGGCTCCAGGACAACACTTCCGCTAAGACGGCCTGGGGCCGGGCTAAGGCCACCACCGCAGAGAGCAAGAGGGAGGCCGACGAAGCCGCAGGGGCTCGTGACGTGGCGCTGGCCAACGCAGCATCCGCCAAGGAGCGCTGTGACAAAACGGAGGCTGAGCTGAAAGCTCTTTGTGAGGAGCAGGCTGCCCACACCAAACGGCTTCAACAGCGAGAAGAGGACCTCAAGGCCCGTGAAGTGACGTGTAAGGACCCCGATCCTAAGTCACACCGATTGTCGGAGTAATTGGACCCGGATACCCCGAAGACGGCAAGACAATATTTCAAGACATCGGGGCTAGCAAAGCCCCTCAGTCCGACTTCTCGGCCGCTCCTGCCGGCTGCCAGCTGACCGACTGCGCCAACCAGCCGGCTGTGCCGCCAGCCCGACCCGACACCCAGACGGGCAGCCGTGCAGCACTGTTCACGTGTCACCTCAACCATCATGTATAGTGTCACTTCTCCCCTGGCACTATTTATGAAGTGACCCAGGGGACAAGGATGACACCCACCATGCCTTGCTCCCATACCACCACATAGCTTACATGCTAAGCTAGCCATGCCTATATATAGCAACCATCCATCCATCCAGGGGATGGACTCCCATGGGCACACACATGCTCACGCACACACCCACGGCCAAGTGCCATTCGACCACCAGAGCATGCATGTTCATCCGGCCATCCGCATATACAAAGTCAGATGCCTATGGCACTGACCAATGATACAACTCTAGGAGCACTCTGTACTAAGATATGCCACATACACTCACACATGCAGCAGTAGGAGTATTATCTCTCCGGAGAGCTCCGAAGCTGGGTAAACCACCGGTGCTACTCGCATACCCGCTCCCGGTCCTATCAGCAGCAGTCTTACCCTCACACTAAGCCCTTGTGGCATCTGTCGACTCGCAAACTCCCTGTGAGAATACCACGACAGTTGGCGCCCACCGTGGGATGGTACTATGCTACCACGCTGCTGCTGGTTTTGCTGTCCGGGCGGGACCATCTACGCCTTCACTCCCGCGGCGTCGCGCTGTCCCTCCGGTAGCGCTCGGGGGCTCGACATCGACCCGCACCCGGAGCGGCCGAGAGGGGTGGCGCGTCCTCGCCGTCGGCCTCGCCTTCGTCATCACCACCGCGGCGTCGCGCCGTCTCTCCGGTAGTGCTTGGGGACTCGACACTGACAAGCCCCCAGGCAGCTGCGCGGGTCGGCACACCCTCGTCGTCGGCCTCGGCTCTTCGTCACCACCGTTGCAGCGCCGGCAGTTCGTCCGCGTGTGCGCCGTGCTGCCTCGTTTCGGTCGGCCGCATCCGTGCGCGCGTCATGCCGCGTCGCTCGCGTCCGCTCCCCTCCACGCTCGTCTAGCTCCGGCCGTAGCACGCGGTCGCTCCTCCATACACGCTAGCCAAGCGGTCAATCCTCAAGCCATGGTCAAACACCACCCATACACTTCCCATACACTGCCTGAACCATACCCAACCATGCATTGGTCAGGCAAATGGTCAAATAGTGGCTAGGCGCTGCTCGTACAAAGCACATACGCCGGATGCTCCGTGCGCAGCCGTGCGCCCGCTCCTCCTCGGCCTCGGTCTGCTCCGCCTCATCCGTCTTCGCTCGGCGGCGGCTGGCCGCTACTTGTTTTGGCTGCTGGCTGGCTCCTCCCCACCGGATCTGGCTAGCTACGTCGCGCTCGAGGCTAAATCCTCTAGCTAGCTTCAAACAGCTGGATCGATTACTACCGCTACATGCATGCATGCAAGAACAACCCCATACGCCCGTCCGTCGCGTCGCTGATCCACTCGACCCGGCACCGCCCCAGCCGACGTCGCCGGCGTCCGCGCATCCCGTTGCCGCACGCCCCCGGCCCTCTCCGCCCAGCTCCGGCCAGGCCGGCGCGTTGCACTACGTGCGTGCATCCAACCCGGCTGCTTGGTTGCGTATACGTGCATCTTCTGCATACGTACACGCATCCTACCCGAACCCGACCGGCTCCGCCTCCGGCTTCGCCTGGCCTCCCCTCCGCACGGCCGTAGCGTGCCTGTCCCGCGCCGGCCCCGCGCTCCTATGCAACCCCGCCACCTGCACCGCTTCTGCGCCCAACGGGCGAGTCACCGCACCTGCGCCGCCTCACTAGCTGGCCTCTGCCTCAACTGCAGCTGCTCCACCACAGCGCGTCCCGGCGCTCTGCCCAGCCCGCTCGTGGCCGGCTCCGTCTTGCTGCGGCCTCCCGCGCGCCGGCTCCACCTCCCGGGCGGTCGGGTCGCGCTGCCGCGTCCGCTCACGGCTCCGTCTTGCTGCGCCCGGCCCTCCTCCACTGCCGGGCCCCAGCGCCCCGCCAGCGCAACCCGGCCCGGCTCCGCGCCTCCGGGTCGGCGCTCGGGCTCGCGCTCGCTCCTGAGCCTCCACGGCTACGGCCGCTCTCGACTTCGCCCTGGCGCCCGGCTCCAGCGCCCGATGTCCCGCCCGTCGCTGCGCCCGCCGCGGATTCCGCCCCGACGCCGCCACGCCTGGTCGCCTCACTTTCGGCGGGCGGCTCCCTACGCCGTTGGCGGTCGTTGCTCCCGGCCAGCGTCGCCTCGGCATCCGGCCGCCCCACGGGCGGCCCGACTCTCGCCGCGCACCTAGCAGCTCCGCCTCGCCAGTCCGGCTGCCCGATCACCGAGCCCTCCCGCTCCCTGCCGCTGGCCGGGTCGCCGCCTCTGGCGCCCGGCGCCCGGCTCGCGCCGCTCCGGCCACCTCTCCTCCAATAGCACCACGGCGCGGCCCGCCGCCCTCCGCTACTCCGCCCCGGCCGTGCATCCCGCTGCCTCGCTCCTTCATGGCTCCGACGAGCTGTCCGGCTTCCCGAGCTTCGCGCCCAGCTCTCCCCTCCAGCGCCCCGCGCCTCTCGAGCGCTTGCGCCGCGTCTTCGTCCGGCGGCCCTTGCTGCGTCCCCGACCGGACCGTGCCGTGGCGGCTCCCTGCCGGGCGGCTGCAGCTCCGCCCGATGCGCTGCCGCCCGGCCAAGCCGGCTCCGACCGGCGGCTCTCGATCCTCCGCCAGCTCCACTGCCTCCGACCAGCTCCGCCTCCCGTGCAGCGCGCGGTCAGCTCGCCGCCCACCGGCCCGGCTCCACTGCCTCCGACCAGCTCCGCCTCCCGTCTGCAGCGCACGGTCGGCTCGCCCCGCCCGGCCCCGCCCGGCTTCGGTCGCGGGCTTCCTCCCGTTCCAGGGCCGGCTCACCCCTTCCCCGCATCCGGCCGGCTGCTCAGCCGGCTCGGGCGCTGTCAGTGTACTGGGAACGGGGTACCCAGACTTGCCTGCCTGCGGCCTGCGTCGTGGCTCAAGGGGTGGCCCAGCATGCCCCATCTTCATCAGCACAAGCTCAAGACCCTCGCGAGGGGCTAAGCCTCGTGGGGCGGACGACAGGAAGTTTCCTCAGGCACGGCCTCGTCAGGCTGGCTCACGAGGAGGCGGAGAGATCAAGGCGGGATACCTCACGAGGTGCCCATGACGCAAGCCATGACGACCAAAGCGCGGTGCCAGCGCCAGCCCGCCTGATGTCCTTGTTTCCTCTTTGGTGCAAAGGGGGCAAGCGCAGCGAGAGCATCAAGCAAAGGCATCCGCTTCGATGCAACAAGACCAAGACCGTCATAGCGGCAGGAAGGAAGTCATCGTGGAGCCCAAGCCGCGTCACCACGAGCCTTTGACGAGCGAGGACCAACTTTAGTCAGGGTAAGTGTACTAGATGTTCCCCTTCAAAATGGTCAATTGTTGGCGCCCTTCCCGCTCAATATTTGGGAAGAGGCCCAGGGCCTTTGCCTATAAATAGGACTAGCCACCCACAGGGTAGAGGGATCCAAGATCCAGCATATCAAGCAGCACCCAAGAAGAGAGAGAGAGAGACTGAACTCCCCCTAGCAGTTCATCGCACCATCCAAGAACAGACCCTCGCGAGGCTGTTCTTCCTTGTATTGCTCATCATCATCCCAAGAGGCAATCCACCACACCACACACTGGAGTAGGGTGTTACACCACAATGGTGGCCCGAACCAGTATAAACCCTGCGTCTCTTGTGTTGTTCCTTTCATAGTTTAGATCCTAGCGAGGCGACGAGGTGCAGGTAGGTAGAGGGTGAAATCTCCGCGCGTACCCCAGTGTTCGAACCTAGAGGGTCTACCGGAACCCGAAATCCGACATTTGGCGCGCCAGGTAGGGGTGCGTCGGAATTCATCTTCCACCGCCCTGTTCTTCACCGACCATCGCATCCATGTCAGACGCTCGTCGGGCCCGCGCCGAGCGCCGAGCCGCTCTCGCTACCCACGTCGCTCAGACGGCCCCCGTCGGCGGCCGCTTCGCCGTTTCCCGTCGCCGCCGTCAACGCCGCCACCGGCCCGGGCGGGAACGAAAGCAAGCATCGCCCCAAAGATTCCGTCCGTGAGGCGAGACGGCCGTCGCTACTCCTTCACTCGCCTTCTAGTTGGTTTTTCGTCTCGCGCGCGCTTACGAGGTTTCGAGCGCGCCATCGCGGCAAACGAGCTCCTGCGCTACCGCCTGCCGATGACGTCACGAAGAGTGGCTCGACAGCGTCGCCGAAGCTTCGTCCGCGCGCAGGCTCCCCACGCCGTCCTTCTCGCCGCACGCCCGCCTGCTGGCGATAAAGTTCGGGCGCCTCAGCCGCCTCCCCCTCAAGAAGGCGCCCTGGCCCTAAAGTGCGTGGCCCCTGGGCGGAACCCACTACGTCCGGCGCCAGCGCAGCAAGAGCAGAGCTGTCAGGAGGTCCCTCGCCCCCAAGAAGCTGCCCGAGTGCTCCCTACACCGGCTCGTCACGGCCACGCTGCTGCTCCAGCACGGCAAGACCCCGCGCTGCTCCCAGCAACAGCGCTTGGGGACCCGCAAGACCAGGCTCTTCGTCACCAAAGGCCTCCTGGGCTACAAAGAGGCTGCCGCGCTTTCACCACCGAAAGCGCCACGCAGCGTCGCGTGGCCCGGCAAGTTCAAGCCAGACCTGCCTCTCGCTTCGACGGCACGGCCGAACCTGCGGAGTTCCTTCAGCTCTGAGCTGGGCATCGCCGCCAACGGGTCGAGAAGGTCATGGCGAACTGGTTTCCCATGGCACTCAAGGGCGACGGAGGCCGCACTGCCTCTGAACTGGCTCACTGCACGATCTCCTCCTGGGACGAGATGCGCACCCGCTTCATCGCCAACTTCCAAGGTACTCGCGACCGGCCTCCTGCCGTGAGCGACATGCGCCGCATCAAGCAGCAACCAGGGGAGACCCTGCAGAAGTACATCCAGCGCTTCAACAACGCACGCCTCAAGATTCCCAAGGTGACCGAGGAGGCCATCATCTCTGCCTTCTCCGACGGTGTGCGTGACGTCAAGATGAAGGAGGAGCTGGCGATGCATGAAGATATGTGCACTTCCTTGGAGTTGTTCAACTTGGCGACCAAGTGCGCCAGGGCTGAGGAAGGATGCCTTTCCCTCCTTGAGCTGCCAGCCGCAGACCCAGAAGAGAAGAAGTCCAAGGCCAAGGACATGAAGCGCAAGGGGGCTGCCATGCTCGCGGCAAAACCACACACCAAGCGAGGCAGAGATCAGTCCGAGTCTTCCAAGGGCAGCCGGTACTGCATGTACCACGACCTCCACACCCACAACACCAACGAATGTCAAGAGCTCCGAGCCATGCGAGAAGGGAGGATCAGTCGACGCCCCGACCGCAACGATCGAGGCTACAACCGAGGAGGAGGAAGAAACGCAGGACACTGGGAAGACCGTGGCCCTCACCAAGGGTGGCGTGACCGACCTCGCGAGGATCGCTGGCAGGATCAGCCTCGCGAGGGAGGCTGGAGGGATCAGCCTCGCGAGGATCGCCCGCAAGGAAACGCAGGCCTTCCTCCTCTGCCGCCGCAGCAAAGGAGAAACAAGGACCATCATCAGGACGAGGGGGCTTCCAGGAGCCGCGCGCGATCGCTTGCATCTTGGGCGGAGCTCAAGCCCCAGCCTCCCAGAGCATCTTCAAGCAGTTCGCCCGTGAAGTGAATGCAGTCCTCCCCAAGCTCGAAGCCACACGCCCTCTCAGGTGGTCAGCATGCGCCATCACGTTCAGCTCAGCGGATCAGCTCAAGTGCGCGGCAACAGCCGGAGTCCTCCCGATGCTTTGTTCCCCAATCATCAGCAACATGCAAGTCATCAGGACCCTCATCGACGGCGGAGCAGGGCTCAATGTCCTGTCCGTGGAGACATTCAACAATCTCCAAGTGCCTTACAATCAGCTTCAGCCAACCAAGCCTTTCTCCGGAGTCACCGATGGCTCCACGGTTCCGATTGGGCAGGTCCGCCTCCCTGTCACCTTCGGGGCGCGCGACAACTACCGCACCGAGCTCATCGACTTTGATGTCGCCCACATTCTTCTGCCATACAATGCCATCCTTGGGTACCCAGCTCTGGCCAAGTTCATGGCCGTGACTCATCACGGCTACAACGTCCTCAAGATGCCAGGAAGCGGCGGAGTCATCACGGTGCCTTGTGAAGAAAGGGAATTAGTGTGCTCCCTGGAGCGAGCTTTTCAAGCCACATCACTTGAAGATCCAGATCGCAGGAGCGGGAGGCTCCCTGAGACCGCTCCCAAGAAGAAGAAGACATCGCCAGGCCCGACCCCTCAGGAGGAAGGCCCCTCAGGGTCCGCGCCTGTTCAGGGGGCACCTCCTTCTGTCGCATAGGAAGGCACGCCCGGCGCCCTCCTCAAGCAAGGCTCAGGGGCTCTCTCCTGGAGGGCCACCGACCTCGCTAAGGTCACGAGGGAGGCGCTTGGGCACCACTTGGAGGCGTGTTTCAAAGCACATTTCCCTCAGGAACGAGCGAGGCAAGGAGGCCCAAACCCTCAGGAGTTCGTCAGCCGGATCACGCACGAGCTGCACGAGTCAAGAGTCATGAGTGGCAGCTGCCGCTTACCCGCCGCAGCTCCCCATCCAGGCGAGGATGGTGGGCTGCGCGTCTGCATCGACATACCAGGGCTCAACCGAGCCGCCTCTCAGGAGCACTTTTGGCCCTCACGCGTGGGGCGCTGCGAAGGTCCACCCCACAGCTACGTTCGCATGCCCTATGGCATGCCGAACGCGGCCTCCACGTACCAGCGCCTCATGGGGAGCATCCTGGAGGCTCAAGAGGTCAGGCGTTCCGCAGTCCTGGCGGAGATGGAGATGGTCCGCGAGGAGCCACCAGCGCCTCCGGAGCCTCCCGAGGCTCCTGGGCCTGGGGGCTCGTGAAGATCGGCTTCCGCGGCCCACGACGTCCGCTGCTTCAACATCCCTTCGTCTTCGACGTTATCAGGTGACATCCTTCAAGTTTCATATCCAGCTGGGAGCGCCCCCCAGGGCTGCATCATTCCCAGGCCGCATGGGTCCGTCCCTGCGGCGTGTATCCCTTTTACTTCATGTTCCTAGCATACTTTGTTGGGGGCGCCCTTCGGGCTGCATCATCCCCAAGTCGCTCGGGCCAGACGCAACGGCATGTACCCCTTTTTGTGTTTATTTCGGGTCATGCGTTCGACCCATCATGATTGTTAGTTGATGCCCGTCCACGACACCCCTTCTTCCTTCATGTCGGCCGCTTGCATGTTAAAGGGGGGGGGTACCTGAGCATCGCGACTCATGGGCTCCTACTGGCTCTCCAGCCCTCACCCCCTGGCCTTGTCCACGACATCGCGACACAGCATACCAAATGACGGCCGAGACTTCGCTCGAGGGCCGGACCCGAGGACGAGAGGGTCGGCAACTAACCAAATTTGCAGGAACACATCAAAAGTTAAGGCCCAAAGTGCCAGCGCTACCCGCTTTGAGGTAGGGCCCCGTGGAGTCCTGCTGCTGGCTCACGGGTGCCCAGATACACCTCGTCGAGCCCTACCGTGCCAGCCACATGTCGGTGGGTCAGACACGCCCGGGCTCCTCCCGGAGGAGCCCCCTCCCGTGCACCAAAGGAAGCACCATCCTCCGCGCTGGCTGACGACACTGCCGAGGAGCGGCTATGCCCGTACACATACGGAAGTGCTATGCTCCGCGCTGGTGATAAACAAGTGAGGGTGGCCCCTGGCCGCATCAATCTCAAGGAGCCCAGAGCTCAGTGTATGGCCTCATCGCAATGCCTCCCCTCGGGAGTGCCGCGCGAGGGGGCTGGGCACGGGGGCTACTACTGGGTCACGCCCAGACGCATGCCACCCAGCCATGCCCCTCGGGCCTGGTTCGTCGCACGTCCCTCCCCGAGCGGAGCCAAGGTACGAAGGCCGTTTGAGCGTCAAGGGGGACTCCTGAGCATCGCGACTCAGGAGCCTAACTGGTCACGTAGCCCCTCACTCCTTAGTTCCGAAAGGCTAATGGCGGTTGAGGTATGCGCGGGGCAGGGCTCTGCAGACGTAGAATGGTATATTCACCCACACATCTCACCTCCCTACTTGTTGTTCATGCGCCAAGGGGGACTCCTGAGCATCGCGACTCAGGAGCCTAACTTGTCACGTAGCCCCTCACTCCTTGGTCCCGTCCTGGTTTCCGGTCGGGGCTAATGGCGGCTGAGGTATGCGCGGGGCCGGGCTCTGCCGGCGTAGAACATAAGCAAGTAGGAAGGAAAAGCGCAAATCTCAAAGAATTCAAAAGCAAATATTACAGTCCATAACTGTTGTCACAACACCAAACGCAAGTTTAAACGCCTTCCCGAGGCATGATGCATGTTGCAGGAGCTGAAAGCAGAACAGGAGCCACAACGGCGTCACTTGTCGACGACGGAGCTGCGCCGAGCGGGTTCGCCTCGTGAAGCCTCAGGACCGGCAGCGCCTCGCTTCGGCTTGGTGCTGAAGGGCCAAAACTTCGACAGCAGAGCCTCCGCTTGACCCTTTACGGCCTCAGCAGCGGTAGCGGCAAGCTCGCCGCTCACTGGCTCCAGCAGGCTGTCGAGGTCGACGTCGGGATCGCGAAGGTAGACGTGGGTAAGGACACGCGTCAGCGCTGCAGAAGACAGGACATTCGCCTCGGCCTCAGCCGTAGGGCCAAGGCCAAGGGTGACATCTTCAAGGGCGCGGAGCAGGGAGGGAAGCAGCTTGGCAGGGCCGTCCTCGGCGCCAGCCAGCGGGCTTTCCAGGCCGCTGTCGTAAAGCGACCTCAGCAAGGTGCGAGCCTTCACCTCCATATCCGCGAAGGCCACGCGGTCCTCGGCGAGGACCCGCGCCTTGCCATCTAGCTCGACCCTCTTCGCCTCCAACTCCTGCTCCAACGCACCCAGGCGGTCACGGCGCTTGTTAAGCTTGGCGTCCCGGTCCTTGACGTCCACCTCGCGAGCCTTCATGTCTTCCTCCTTCTCTTGGCGAATGCGGGCCTCCTTGGCAAGCTGGTCACGCAAGCCCTGCAGCTCGCTCTCCAGCGCCTTGCATCGACCTCGGACATCGGCTACCTCCCCCAAGGAAGCGTCGCGAGCAGCCTTTGCCCCAAGGACGGCCTACTTCTCCTCGTCGCAAGCCGTCGAGGCCTGAACCAGCGCCGCTCGAATCGAAGCGTCCGAGCGAATCCAGCCAGAGGCCAGCTCCAAGCGCCCGGCCACCAAGCGAGGGTCGGCGCCTCGAAGATCTTGCCACAGCTGGACCAGTTCAACAGCAGCACGATCCAGGACACTGGGAGGAGTCGGAGAGATAGCAGTCGGTGGAGTAGGAGAAGAGGACGGCTGCGTAAACACAACATCCTGAGGCGGGACCTGCTGCACCCCAACAGCTGTGGCGGTGGCATCAGGCAAGGATACCTCGGGAGTCGCTTGGGGCATGGGGGCTGAGCTCGCCCCAGCCAGCTCCGCCAAGCCTCGCGAGGATGACCGGGCAGGAGAGGCCCGTGTCTTGCCGTCGCCCTCTTTCGCGAGCGAAGGCACTGCCCCAGACGGAGCCTCAGGAGCTCCCTTCAGCTTCTTCGCCGCAGGTGCCAGCCTAGCCAAGAGATATAGATATCAAGCCGCAGCGACAAAGCAAGGAATAAAACAAGAATCAAGCACTTACTCGTCATCGCTCGCGAGCTCGAGCAACCTCCGACCATACTTGAAGCCCGAGAGCCGGCTGCAGGGATCAGCCTCAAGAGGCCCGGGGGCAGGAGGCACGTCTGCGGATCGCCTCGGAGCCGGGACAGACCCGCGGGGGACCAGCCCAGTCCTGTCCTTTTTCGGGATCGGGGGCAAGCTCTCACCGCCCCGCTCGTCGCCATCCTTGTCGTCGTCGCTCGGCAAGAGGCGGAGAGCGCGGGACCTGCGCTGGGGGAGGGGCTCTCTCGACTCCCCGCCGGTCGCCTCAGAGTCAGGCCCCGCTTCCCGCTCCTCTTCTTCCTCCTCTTCGCTGGAGTCGCCGGAGGACACGTTCACCGTCGCCAGGGCCGCCAGGTCCTCGGGAACCTCCGCGGGCACGGGCACGTCCCCATTGAAGACTGGCATGGATTCCACCGCCAGCTCCCAATCATCTCGAAGGAACAGGGGCACAGGAGCGCCCTCCAGCCTCGCCACATCTCCCCCGACCAAAGATTGGAGGACCGCGGCCAGATCTTCGTCGGCCAAGACTGCGGGGCTTGGGCGGTGCCTCCACAGCGGAAGCGAGTAGTGCCGAAGTGGGGCCACCTGGTGCTCCAGGAGCTCCCTCAGGAGCGACGCACCGGTCAGCCTTGCCGTCGCCATGTTGCCCGGCCACAGGTCCGCATTCATCTTCTCCAGCACCGGCTTCACGCGGGGATCCACGAGTTCCGCGCGAGACCAATCGTCGAAGGTCGTGGGGTGCTCCGTGGGCAGAATCAGCCGAGGGTGGATGCTCCCAGCATCTACCATGACCCACTTGCTCCTGAAGCCCTCAATCCTCTTCCGGGGCTTCGAGATGGCGCTGGAGGTACCATACGCGACAAAGCTCACGCACGCGGAGATGGGACCGCGAGAGGTCCGGAGGTAGAAGTAGTGGCGCAACAAGGCCACTGAGGGCTGCACCCCGACATGAGCCTCACAATAGTAGGCGAAGATCGCCAGAAGAAGAACAAAGTTGGGGTGGAGGTGCAGAGCTTGCAGTTTGTAATGGCCGAGGACAAAGAGGAAGAACTCAGAAAAGGGAGGCACCAGACCGGCAGCAATGGCGCTCACGAAGATCGGATAGAAGGTGCTCCCTTGGCCCTCGGGAAGGGTGAAAGCACAAATGCTCCCTAGGTGGTTTTGGTAATTAATGACAACATATCTCTTGTTGGACTAACACTTTTATCTAGTATGTTTCAGATAAGTTCGACAATGGATCGGCATGGACTAAAGGATGTGGGAACTCCTTCAAGATGCTAAGGACAAAGGATTGGCTCAAGCTTCAAGCTCAAGACTCTTCATTTTACATTTTAGTGATCCAAGATCACATTGAGTCTATAGGAAAAGCCAATACTATCAAGGAGGAATGAGGTGTTGCTTAATGAGCCTCCTGCTTCAAAGTGCTTAGTGATATGCTCCAAATACCCTCAACTACTTTCCCACTTCCACACATTTGTCCTAAACCAAAATTAAAACTCGGCCCCACTGATTCTTTCTATCCGGCGCCACCGAGTTTGGATGTCTTAGCCACTGCCACAAACCCTAGGCAAATCGGTCTCACCGATAGGATCCCAGTCTCACCGAGATGGGATTGTAATCTCTCCGTATGTCCATTATCAAAATCGGTCTCACCGAAGTTTGAGCAATCGGTACTACCGAGATTACAATGCAAACTCTCTCGTTAACTTATTATCAAAATCGTTCCCACCGAAGTTTGATAATTGGTCAAACCGAGTTTGCCCGACCAACTCTCTGAAAGCTTATTACCAAAATCGGTCCCACCGAAGTTTGTGTAATCGGTCTTACCGACAAGACGTTATGCCCTAACCCTAACCGAATCGGTCCCACCGAAGTTGCATTCCGTCCCACCGAAAACCCTAACGGTCACATTATTTGCTAAATCGGTCCGACCGAGTTTAACGATTCGGTCCCACCGAGTTTGGTAGATTGTGTGTAATCGTTAGATTTTGTGTGGAGGCTATATATACCCCTCCACCTCCTCTTCATTCGTGGAGAGAGCCATCGACCGAACCTACACCTCCAAAGATCCTATTTCTGAGAGAGAACTACCTACTCATGTGTTGAGGCCAAGATATTCCATTCCTACCATATGAATCTTGATCTCTAGCCTTCCCCAAGTTGCTTTCCACTCAAACCCTCTTTCCACCAGATCCAAATCCTATGAGAGAGAGTTCAGTGTTGGGGAGACTATCATTTGAAGCACAAGAGCAAGGAGTTCATCATCAACGCACCATTTGTTACTTCTTGGAGAGTGGTGTCTCCTAGAATGGCTAGGTGTCACTTGGGAGCCTCCGACAAGATTGTGGAGTTGAACCAAGGAGTTTGTAAGGGCAAGGAGATCGCCTACTTCGTGAAGATCTCATCGCTAGTGAGGCAAATCCTTCGTGGGCGACGGCCATGGTGGGATAGACAAGGTTGCTTCTTCGTGGACCCTTCGTGGGTGGAGCCCTCCGTGGACTCGCGCAACTGTTACCCTTCGTGGGTTGAAGTCTCCATCAACGTGGATGTACGATAGCACCACCTATCGGAACCACGCCAAAAACATCTGTGTCTCCAAATTGCGTTTGAATCCTCCAATCCCTTCCCTTTACATTCTTGCAAGTTGCATGCTTTATTTTCCGCTGCTCATACACTCTTTTTATGCTTGCTTGCTATATGTTGTGAATGTTAAACTTGTGCCTAAACTCCACTCAAACTTTAAAGAAACTTAAAAACTGCAACTTTGGTACTTAGTGTCTAATCACCCCCCTCTGGACACCTCTTCTCAAGGTCCTACAAGTGGTATCAAAGCATTGGTCTCCATTGCCTTGGTTTAATCACCATTGGAGTAAGATGGATGAGTCTACTTTGGGGAGTCTTAGACATAGAGTGCCTATTCTTAATGGGGAGTATTTTCGTGAGTGGAAAAATGAGATGCTTGTTATTTTCAATCAATGTCATTTTAACAAGTACATTGCTAGCCCTTGTGCACCTTATGTTGATCATATGCATCCAACCCATGATCAGACAATTGACATGGTTAGGAATCTTAGAACTGCCGAACTTATCACTAGAGGATTGCCTAGAAACTTGATTGGATGTTTGCCTACTTTTAAGTGTGCCTACACCATATGGAAATTTCTTGAGGAACGATTTATAGATTATTCCTTGAAAAATCTAGATGAAATTCTCCATAAGTCTATTGCTTTGAGAAAAATGAATACTAGTGATCCTATGTTTGGTGATCGTCTATTTGAGCTTACAAACCTTATGCGTGCCAAAGGAAATGTTGGTATCATTAGTGACATTATTTCCGAAGCTATAAGAATTCATAGACAAGATTATTGTCAAACTCATTCTAATGAATCACCCTCTCTAGGATTTGATCCACCACATGACGATGTTGAACATGGATACTATGATGAGGATGTATGATAGTGACTTCGATCTTGATGATGCAATGAGACATTTTGGTCTCATGGCAAATCTTCGGGGATATATGTCAGGAGGAAAGGAATGGGTTCTTGATAGTGGATGTACCGATCACATGACCGGTGATAAAGACATGTTTCGTGAGCTTGCTGATAATGATGGTCCTCGAAATTATGTCACTTTCGGTGACAACTCAAAGGGTAAGGTGGTTGGCCTCGGTAAGGTGGCCATATCACATGATAGCTCCATAAAAAATGTTATGCTCGTTGAATCTCTTGGCTACAACTTATTTTCAGTATCTAGACTTGCTGATTTCGGTTTCAATGTTCTATTTACTGAAGTAGATTGCCAAGTGTTTCGTCGAGATAATCATAAAATGGTCTTTACTTGGTGTGCGTGAGGTGATCTATACATTGTTGATTTCACTAAAAGGCTCAACCTAAAACTTGCTTCATTGCTAAATCCTCAAAAGGTTGGTTATGGCATAGATGATTAGGTCATGTTGGTATGCGAAACCTTGACAAGCTTATTAAGGGGAATCATATCCTTGAGTTAATGATGTCATATTTGATAAGGATAGACTTTGCAGTGCTTGTCAAGCAGGTAAACAGGTTGGAGGAAGGCATCCCGTGAAGAACATCATGACCATGAAGAGGCCACTCGAGCTACTTCACATGGATCTCTTTGGTCCCAACTCTTACAAGAGTATCGGTGGAAATTCTTTTGGTCTAGTTATAGTTGATGATTTTTCCAGATTTACGTGGGTGTTCTTTCTCGATGATAAATCGCAGGTCCAAAATATCTTCAAAAACTTCGCTAGGAAGGCCCAAAACCAATTTGAAGTGAAGATCAAGAAGGTTCGCAGCGACAACGGAATGGAGTTCAAGAACGCAAATGTGGACACCTTTCTTGATGAAGAAGGGATTTCACACGAGTTCTCGGCTACGTACACACCTCAACAAAATGGAGTTGTTGAGAGGAAGAACCGGATGCTCATCGAAATGTCAAGAACGATGCTTGATGAGTACAAGACGTCAAGCACTTTTTGGGCGAAGCGGTGGAGACAGCTTGTCATGCAACAAATCGCTTGTATCTTCACAAGCTACTCGGCAAGACGGCATACGAGCTACTCACCGGTAACAAACCCCAAGTTGGATACTTTCTAGTATTCGGCTCAAAGTGCTACATTCTTGATAAGCATCGTCGTTCTAAATTTGCTCCTAAGTCTCATGAAGGTTTCCTACTAGGTTATGGCTCAAACTCTCACACTTACCGTGTCTACAACAATTTCACCCGAAAGGTTGAAAAGACGGTAGATGTGAAGTTTGATGAATCTAACGGCTCGCAAGTAGAGCAATTTCCAATTGATGTAGGAGACAAAGATCCTTCGGAAGCAATCCAAGACTTGTCTATTGGCAGGGTCCGTCCAATGGAGGTGAAGGAGAGTACCTCGTTCGTCCAAGTGGAAGCTTCTACTTCACGACAAGGTGAACCAAGAGTTGATACGGAAGCATCCACAAGTGGGACATACCAAGATGAAGAAAATGAGGAAGTGCATCAAGATGAACGTCAACAACCTCCTTCTCCACCACGACAAGAGAACGACAACGCCAACAATGAAGAAGGCCAAGAAGAAGAAAAATATGAAGAAGATGTTCAACGAAGACCCAAGCAAAAGCTTTCACGAGTTCGAGCAAGAATTGCTAAAGTCCATCCCGTCGAGCAAATCTACAATGATATTCAAACCGGGAGAATCACTCGCTCTAAAACTCGTTTAGCTAACTTTTGTGAAAACTATTCTTTCATCTCTAGCATTGAACCTATGAAGGTCGAAGAAGCATTGGAAGATCCGGATTGGATAAATGCTATGCATGAAGAGGTACACAACTTTGAGAGGAACTAAGTTTGGACATTGGTTGAGAAGCCCGACAACAACCACAACATCATCGGTACCAAATGGGTGTTTCGCAACAAGCAAGATGAAGATGGACAAGTAGTTCGCAACAAAGCACGTCTCGTCGCCCAAGGCTACACACAAGTCAAAGGTATGGACTATGGTAAGACTTACACCCCCGTTGCTAGACTTGAGTCCATTCGCATCTTACTTGCCTATGCTAATCACCATGATATCACCTTGTACCAAATGGACATTAAAAGTGCTTTTCTAAATGGTGAAATAGAGGAGGAAGTTTATGTTAAACAACCTCCCGACTTTGTCAATCCTAAGAAACCCAATCATGTTTACAAACTTCACAAAGCTCTTTATGGACTTAAACAAGCTCCTAGAGCATGGTATAAATGCTTGACCAAGTTCCTTATTGAAAAAGGCTTTGAAATTGGGAAAATTGATTCTAATCTTTTTACTAAAAGGGTTAATGGTGAACTCTTTGTGTGCCAAATTTATGTTGATGATATTATATTTGGTTCAACTAACCCTCATTTTAGTGAAAAGTTTGGGAAGCTAATGTCGGAGAAGTTTGAGATGTCTATGATGAGTGAACTCAAATTCTTTCTTGGTTTGCAAATCAAGCAAACTAAGGAAGGTACTTTTGTCTCGCAAACAAAGTACACCAAGGACTTATTCAAGAAGTTCAATATGCAAGAATGCAAAGGTATGACTACACCCATGCCTACTAGTGGACATCTTGACTTAACCAAAGATGGTGAACCGGTTGATCAAAAGGTTTATCGCTCTATGATTGGTTCATTGTTATATCTATGTGCTTCACGTCCCGATATTATGCTAAGTGTGTGCATGTGTGCACGATATCAAGCTGCCCCTAAAGAATGTCATCTTAAGGCCGTGAAAAGGATAGTGAGATACTTAATCCATACACCAATTTTTGGCATTTGGTATCCTAAGAGGGCCTCTTTCGATCTTGTTGGCTATTCCGACTCGGACTATGCCGGAGGCAAGGTTGATAGAAAGTCCACTTCGGGTACTTGTCAATTTCTTGGTAGATCTCTTGTGTCTTGTTCCTCCAAGAAACAAAACTTCGTATCCTTATCCACCGCCAAGCTGAATATATTGTCAGCCGGTTCATGTTGTGCTCAATTACTTTGGATGACCCAAACTCTTAAAGATTATGGGATATGTGTGAGACATGTTCCATTGCTTTGTGATAATGAAAGTGCTATCAAAATTGGTCATAATCCTGTGCAACATTCACGAACTAAGCATATTGAAGTTCGTCATCATTTCATTCGAGATCATGTTGCTAAGGGTGACATTGATCTTAAGCATGTTCGCACCGAAAAGCAATTAGCGGATATATTCACTAAACCTCTTGATGAGAAAGTGTTTTGCAGGTTAAGAGGAGAATTGAACATCATTGATGCTTCAAACTTGGAGTAGAAACTCCATTGGATACATGCAAGACATGAGCTTATGACTAATCCTTGATATTTCTCTTATGATGAAAAACTTATGTCTTGGATATATTTGTATCTTGCATGTTATCTAACCCATGTAGGTACTTGGTTGAATCAAATTCCATGAGGTTGAAACCTACTCATATCTTGAGCAATCTCTACATCACCAAGTCTCTACACAAGGTGGTTGAAGACAAGGAAGCACGAAACCATTCAAACATATCCTTTGACAAGTTCTATGTTGAGTTTCATGATTGTCGTTTTTGGATATACAAGTGCTCTTCCTTGCAAGAACTAACCCATGTAGGTAGATGGACTCAAATTCCAAGTGGTGCTCCAAATTCTTGATGAGCTACATCAACCTTGAGCAACCCACGCAAGTTCAACTACATGGACAACACCACCAACCAAGGTATGTTATTCCATCTTAGAGAAGCTTTACACCGAGTCATGAGTTAAAGCAACTCGACAAGATGTGAATACATCAAGATGCTTAAACGAGAAATGGCAACCCCATTTTGAGCTTAAACGATGAGTATGGCCTATGATCAAGTGATCTCACTTGACTCCTAAGTCAATATACTCTAACATAGGTGACTTTGTCGCCGACCATCTCTAGATGAAGTTCTCCTGTGTTCTTTTCTGAGTTTTTGCATTTGTCTCATGCATTTGTGTTTCCCCTTTCAAAAAAAACTTCATCTAGATTTGTTTCTGTTTTCTCTGCATTTTCTGCATCTAATTCCTTGCATATCTTTCAGTTAATTCCTTACAAATCTTTGTGAGATCATACTAATCTAGTGAGCTGAGGTGACAAGTGTTCTCTCTGCGATGAACTCGGTTACACCAATTTGTTATTTTCGGTCCAACCGAATCTTTTCGGTACGACCGAAGCATACCACTCGGTGCCACCGATTTCATAACAGAAAAAAACTCTTTGCCACATATTCAGTGTTTCTTCCGATCCAGCTCCACTCAGTGAATCTTGTCCTCTACAAGCATCACACTTTCATCATTGCTTTGTTCTCGTGTCTCAAGGACCAAACCCATTCGATGCACTCCAGAAGACCCTTCTTGGAAATTGATGTCAAAGGGGGAGAGAAAGAACATCAAAGCTTATCATTTGGAGATAGAGAGAGAGAGCATCAAAACTTATCACCTTTCTTCTTAAGGGAGGGAGAGACCTTCTAGGGGGAGAGACCCTCAAAAGATGAGAGAGATCTCCAGGGGGAGAGGATACTTAAGTAGAAAGTATTTCTCAAGGATGCCAGATGCTTGGTGTTCAAGAGGAGAGATGTCCACATGTCTTCTTGAGGGGAGAGACATGTTCATATGATCTGTTGTGCTCAATTTTGCATTAGCATACATTAGCTCTAATCATCATTCATATCTTTCAGCTCTGTTTTCCTTCATCTGATTTTCTGTTCCCTATCTTCTTCCAGTATCCCATGTTAGATTCAGGGGGAGCAAGACATCTAAGGGAAAGAGATCATTTAAATTCATTGCATATCTTTACTCTTGGGGACATGTCTAATCCAATGTGGTACTCAAGACTCACTCTCTACATGTCATCTCAGTCTTGGTATTCTTGTGGTTTCTTCTGCTTGCTCGCTAGTAGATGCATCTGTGTTATCTAACCTTGTTTTCACAGGTTCATTCCATCCTAAGCCAACTCAAGACCACAAGGTAAGTATATGCATCACAATCATGTGTATGAGGAATTCTTGCTGATGTACATACTGCTTTGCAAGAAGGACTCATGGGCATGAAGGTATTTCTTTAATACTTTTTGCTCGATGCATATAGCCAAGATACATGTAACACATTGCTCGCTCTATCATGGTTATGCTATCACATGCTTCTATATTTCATATTCACATGATTGCATACATGTAGGGCGAGCCTATGCTTGTTACATGTCTTTCCAAAGCTTTACTTGCTATTCTTTATATCTTTATCTAAAGCTTTGATGTATGTTGCCATCAATTACCAAAAAGGGGGAGACTGAAAGAACAAGTGCTCCTTAGGTGGTTTTGGTAATTAATGACAACATATCTCTTGTTGGACTAACACTTTTATCTAGTATGTTTCAGATAAGTTCAACAATGGAGTGGCATGGACTAAAAGATGTGGGAACTCCTTCAAGATGCTAAGGACAAAGGATTGGCTCAAGCTTCAAGCTCAAGACTCTTTATTTTACATTTTAGTGATCCAAGATCACATTGAGTCTATAGGAAAAGCCAATACTATCAAGGAGGAATAAGGTGCTGCTTAATGAGCCTCCTGCTTCAAAGTGCTTAGTGATATGCTCCAAATACCCTCAACTACTTTCCCACTTCCACACATTTGTCCTAAACCTAAATTCAAACTCGGCCCCACTGATTCTTTCTGTCCGGCGCCACCGAAGTTTGGATGTCTTAGCCATCGCCACAAACCCTAGGCAAATCGGTCTCACCGATAGGGATCCCGTCTCACCGATATGGGATTGTAATCTCTCCGTATGTCCATTATCAAAATCGGTCTCACCGAAGTTTGAGCAATCGGTACTACCAAGATTACAATGCAAACTCGTGGTTAACTTATTATCAAAATCGGTCCCACCGAAGTTTGATAATCGGTCAAACCGAAGTTTGCACGACCAATTCTCCGAAAGCTTATTACCAAAATCGGTCCCACCGAGTTTGTGTAATCGGTCTTACCGAGATTACATTATGCCCTAACCCTAACCGAATCGGTCCCACCGAGTTGCATTCCGTCCCACCGAAAACCCTAACGGTCACATTATTTGCTAAATCGGTCCGACCGAGTTTAACGATTCGGTCCCACCGAGTTTGGTAGATTGTGTGTAATGGTTAGATTTTGTGTGGAGGCTATATATACCCCTCCACCTCCTCTTCATTCGTGGAGAGAGCCATCAGACTGAACCTACACTTCCAAAGATCCTATTTCCGAGAGAGAACTACCTACTCATGTGTTGAGGCCAAGATATTCCATTCCTACCATATGAATCTTGATCTCTAGCCTTCCCCAAGTTGCTTTCCACTCCAACCCTCTTTCCACCAGATCCAAATCCTATGAGAGAGAGTTCAGTGTTGGGGAGACTATCATTTGAAGCACAAGAGCAAGGAGTTCATCATCAATGCACCATTTGTTACTTCTTGGAGAGTGGTGTCTCCTAGATTGGCTAGGTGTCACTTGGGAGCCTCCGACAAGATTGTGGAGTTGAACCAAGGAGTTTGTAAGGGCAAGGAGATCGCCTACTTCGTGAAGATCTACCGCTAGTGAGGCAAGTCCTTCGTGGGCGACGGCCATGGTGGGATAGACAAGGTTGCTTCTTCATGGACCCTTCGTGGGTGGAGCCCTCCGTGGACTCACAAGAACTGCTACCCTTCGTGGGTTGAAGTCTCCATCAACGTGGATGTACGATAGCACCACTTATCGGAACCACGCCAAAAACATCCGTGTCTCCAAATTGCGTTTGAATCCTCCAATACCTTCCCTTTACATTCTTGCAAGTTGCATGCTTTATTTTCTGCTGCTCATATACTCTTTGCATGCTTGCTTGCTATATGTTGTGTATGTTAAACTTGTGCCTAAACTCCACTCAAACTTTAAAGAAACTTAAAAAATGCAACTTTGGTACTTAGTGTCTAATCACCCCCCTCTAGACACATCTTCTCAAGGTCCTACAAAGGGCGGAGCCGGCCTTGAGCACCTCTGCCCCGTCGATGCCTTGCGCCGCCACCATCCAGCGCACCCGGGGAAGGCCCTTCTCCGACACGTTCGGTGAGTCCAAGGCGGGTGAGTACCAAGCTCCGGTCGGGGCCTAGCTAGGCGCCATGTCTTGCTAGGGCACGCGGTCGAAGTAGATCTGGAGATTTCGGAGGCAGAAAGGAAAGGCGCAAGTAAGGGGATCTGGGCAATGACCGGAGGAGGCAAGGGAAGCAAAGCCTAGACAGATGCCGCTCTTTTGTCGATTCACGAAGTTGCTAAGGCGCCCACGTCTAATCAACCGCCACGCGGCGCCCAAGGGCGCAGGCTGTTAGGGCCCGCGGCGCTTCGCACTTGCCTCTTTGCTTCTCTGCTCAGCCAAGTCCAAGCGCGCCTTGGGCCCGGGGGCTACTGTCGGCTCGGGAACGGGGTACCCAGACTTGATCGCCTGCTGGCCTGCGGCGTGGATCAAGGGTGGCCCAAAGACGGCCCATCTTCATCAAGACAAGCTCAAGACCCTCGCGAGGGGCCATGCCTCATGGGCGGATTTACGTGAAGCTTCCTCGAGCACGGCCTCGTCAGCCGGGCTCATGAGGAGGCAGAGAGATCAAGGCGGGTACCTCACGAGGTGCCCATGACGCAAGCCAGCGCCAGCCTTGATGTCCTCGCTTCCTCTTTGGTGCAAAGGGGCAAGCGCAGCGAGAGCATCAAGCAAAGGCATCCGCTTTGATTGCAACAACCAAGACCATCGCAACGGCAGGAAGGAAGTCATCGTGGAGCCCAAGCCGGCGTCACCACCAGAGCCTTTGACAGGTGAGGACCAACATTAGTCAGGATAAGTGTACTAGATGTTCCCCTTCAAAATGGCCAATTGTTGGCGCACTTCCCACTCAATATTTGGGAAGAGGCCCAGGGCCTCTGCCTATAAATAGGTCTAGCCACCCACAGGGTAGAGGGATCCAAGATCCAGCATATCAAGCAGCACCCAAGAAGAGAGAGAGAGAGCGACTGAACTCCACCTAGCAGTTCATCGCACCAGCCAAGAACAGAACCTCGTGAGGCTGTTCTTCCTTGTATTGCTCATCATCAGCCCAAGAGGCAATCCACCACACCACACACTGGAGTAGGGTGTTACACCAAAATGGTGGCCTGAACCAGTATAAACCCTGTGTCTCTTGTGTTGTTCCTTTCATAGTTTAGATCCTAGCGAGGCGACGAGGTGCAGGTAGGTAGCGGGCGAAATCTCCACGAACACCCTAGTGTTCGAACCTAGAGGGTCTGCCGGAACCCGAAATCCGACAGGCGCCGTGGCCGGCTGCCTATGCGGGGACAGAAAAGAAAGAAAGGGAGGAGGAGTCCGACTGAAAAGTCAAGGGCCGAGTGCCAAAAAAAATGGAGGGAGTGGCCGACTGCCAGAGAAGAAAAGTCAAGTCGGCTTGTAAAAAAAAGAGAGATAGGATGCGAGCCGGCTGTTCGTTTCCAGAAGTCCGACTACCCAGCCGGATGGAAAAGAAATATGCGTCCGGCTACCCGCAGCTGGACAAAGATAAGAAGAAAAGACATAGTAGTTGCCAGGAGATCCGGCCCGACTACTCAGCAGTCGGCCCGAATCTCGGGGGCTACACCCAGCGGGTGCACTGATGCGCCCCCGCAAAGAAGAAGACAAAGTAGTTGCCGGGAGATCCGGCCCGACCGCCAGCGCTGGCCCGAATCTCGAGGCTACACCCAGGTGCGTTGGCGTGCCCTGCGAAGATTGCGTATAAGAGAAGAGTTTTGTCCGGTTGCCAAGATCCGGCGTAAGAGAAAAAGAAGAAAAGGGCGCGTTGCAAGACGCCTCGCCCGCTGGCCGGTCAAGCTCGACCGGCCGGTACTCTAAGAGCACCCGGGGCTCAAGGCTACACCAATGAGTGCGCTGACGACTCATGAAGCGCCGAGCCGCGCCGGCTGTCTTCGGCAAACTCCACCTCGGCTACACGAAAATCAATATGAGCTCCTTACCCGCATATTTTTGCATCACGCAAGCACGGATAACCCCGAGCGATGCTCGGGGGCTATCTCCGCATTTTATTACAGTTGCATCACTGTTCGCCCTGGCGCCAGCCAGAGTTGGCCTGGGGGCTGGCCGCTTGGCCTGAGATGTTAGTTCCCGCAGACAGCTTAGTAGCGTGAGCGGTACCAAAGGCCCACTCTTAGTCACAAACCGCAGAGCGGCTGTCCGGCTAGCAAGAGTGAATGCTGGAGGCCCCCACGCGAAAAACGTCCAGGAAGAAAAGTGGTTCGGGCGACCCGGCCGTTTCCTTTACGAGTATCTGCTCGGTCGAATCTGCTCCCAGAGTCTGAGTACTGTACACTCCACTCCGCGGCCCACTCTCAGCCACAGACCGCAGAGCGGCTGTCCGACAAGCGAGAGCACAAGCCAAAGGGTGAAGGGAACATGAAAAAGATTGAAGGGGGATCGAACGAAACCGAGTCGGCACCCTCCACATAAAAGCTAACATTTGATATATCTGCATGGACTAACTTTGTATTTTTTCATGATCATTTCCATGAACACTCGCCAAAAAACCTCTACTCAACTTTGCCAAGTTGCCCGGAGGCTTTGGGGCTACTGTCGGAGTAATTGGACCCGGATACCCCGAAGACGACAAGACAATATTTCAAGACATCGGGGCTAGCAAAGCCCCTCAGTCCGACTGCCCGGCCGCTCCTACCGGCTGTGTAACACCCCGTATTCGATGCGCCAGGTGTCCGCCAGTTATTCGCCGTCGTTGCCATGTCATTTGCTTGCGTGTTGCATTTTTCCATGTCATCATCTGCATTTTCATATCATGTCGTCATGTGCATCGCATTTGCATACGTGTTCGTCTCATGCATCTGAGCATTTTCCCCGTTGTCCATTTTGCAATCTGGCACTCCTATGTTCCCCGGCGCCCCCTTTTGCCTCTTTTCGTGTGTGGGTATTAAATGTTCTCGGAATGGGATGCAACTTGGCGTGCGGTCTTATTATAGTGTAGACAGAGCACCTGTCAAGTTTCGTCGCATTCGGAGCTCGTTCGATAGCCCAACCGTTAAATATATAGCGGCATTGTTGCCGGTTTATTCGTCGGACGTTTCGGTCTCCGAAACTGCCGCCGGGCCTCTCCCTCTTCTCTGCCGAAAGCTTAGCCCATCTTAACACAGCCCACCAACCTCTCCCAGGCCTGCCTAACCTCCTCCTCGATCGGATCCGTCGGATCGCTATCGGAGGGCTTCGAAAGCCCCCAATTCCCCCTAACCTAGCCCCTCCTATCTATAAATGGACACCCCCACGTCCATTTTCGGGTTAAACCTACACCTAGCCTCCTCCCCTAACCTCCAAGCCGCCGGCGCCTCGTTTTCTGCGCTGATCCAGTGCCCCGCCGCCACTTGTCGCGCCCCCGCTCGTCAGCGCCGCCGCAGTCGTCGCCCTCCTCCAACCGCGTCGCGCCACGCCCCTCCTCCTCCTCCATGCCCTCCGCAGCCCACAGCCCGCAGCTGGCCGAACTGGCAGGCGCCCCGGCGCCCCGAGTCCGATCCGCGCCTCCCGCAGCTCCCCGATCCAAGGATCGAGAGAGCCCGAGTCTTGGACCCCGCCGCCGACCGCCCGTCGCCGGTGCCCCGCCGCCGATAAGCCTCGCCGCCGCCCCGCCAGGTCACGCCGCCCCTGTCCGGCCTCCTCCTCTCTCTCTCTCTGACCCCGTCTCTCTCTCTCTCTCTCGCACAGGGTAGCCGGCCCCCATCGCCGGAGTTAACCGTCGCGTCGCCGAGTTCGTCGCCGACCTCCTCGCCCCCGATCTTCGCCGGATCCGGGATCCCCGACCCCGGATCTCCCCATTCCGGCCACCCCCCTCGCGCCCCGGCCTCCTCCTCGTTGGCTCCGGCGAGCTCCAGCCGGATCGAGCCGCCGTCGTCGCCCTGTCCGCGGTCGGGGACGAAGCCCTCGGCCTCGTGGGCCCGAGGCCTCTTCCCTCGGCCCAGATCCGGCCTCCCCAGGGCCCAGCGCCCCGGCCCAGCTCGACCGGCCTCCTCCGCTTCCTGGGCCAGGCCCGCTAGGTGAGCCCCGCCTAAAACCCGCCCGTGCGCGATATAACTATATGACGCTCACCTGTTTTTTTCCTGAATATGACCAAGTCCCAGGATTACAGTATTTTCATGCCATGTTCGTTGCATTGTATCTCTGCATCCACTGCCCTGTTTCGTGTGTGTAATATGTTAAATTGTTCGCCTCGACGAGTAGATCATTTCATTCCATTGCATCATGTACATTTGAGTTCATCTTGATGCCCGAAATGCTGTTAGAAGAGGGCTATGTGATGTTAGTTTCAGATTCTTATCAGTACATGCACTTTTGTCATTTTTGCCATGATTGATGTGTGCACCCTATGAACTTGAGCCCTACATGTGTTTTGTAATACGCCATGCCATCTTTACTGGGGTGTATGTCATGTATTTTTGTGATCTCTGTGGTGACTAGCACAAGCATGCAAACTAGGCTTCATGATGTTGCTGATTTCAGCCCCTGTTCTGCTGATGTTTTTTTATGCCATGTAAACTTGATGCTACCGAGAGATCCATGCTTATTTTGAGATACTTCAGTAAGGTTGTTTTGAACATATGGTTATTCTCTATCCATACGTGCCCTTGTTTGAAATTATGGAGTGCCATAGCTTGAGTCAATCGAGCTCTACTTTTGCTATAAAATGTTTCCTGGCAGGTTGTTTACATGTTATTCAATTTTCCCAAGGTTGTTATAGTTGATCCGTGTATGCTATGATGTTGTTCTTGCCATTTATAGCTTCTATGCCATGTCTTCTTACTGTTGGTTTCCTTGACATGCCATTTATTGCTCTATAATGAGTGGTTCAAGCTCACCAATATGCCTACTTATCGTTGTTCTTGCCATGTATGAATCTGTAACATAACTTGCCATGTTTACATGGGTGCCATCATATCTTCTGATCCTTTTTGGCTCATGGTCAGTAAGGCACTTTTGTTCTATGCATTTAGTAGATTCATTCCATTCCTTTGTTTGCCATGTTAAGATCCTGTAGCATGTTGTTTGATAGCTCTAAACATTGCAACCCGATGTTGTTTCCTGATAAGTCTGAAACTGTTATTATTTGCAATCTTGCCATGTGTGTTTGACCATGTTCTAGTGATTTCTGGAGATAGCTCAGTGTTCATGTTTTGTCATGCTTTACCTGTAAATCATGCCCATGCCTTTTGTTTTCTTGTTGAGGTCCTGTAGCATAGTGTTTTGATGCTTGCAATATGCCTAGTTGCTGTTATGGACAGATTGTTGCTATAACTTGTATAGGGTGTATGTGTTGAACCGTTGCTCCGTTTTGAGTGTGCTATATATGAAACTTGCTTGATTTTGCATGTAGTTTCATATTATCATGTTGCATCCTTGTTTTGACAGTGTTTGCTTGATGTTTGTATGCATTTTGCATCAATGCCATGCTTATCTTGTTTTGCTCATATCTTCTAGGCCGTAGCTCCGAATTTAATAAACTTTATATGTAACTTGACTAGAATTTCGTGTAGATCATAGTGGTGCATCTTAACTTGCTGTTTAACAACTTAAACTTAAGGTTTATTCAGATCTGGACCAATTTCGAAATTTGCATATGAGGACTTACCGGAATTGTTATATGTTGCTTCCGGCCTCATTTAAACTTATTTTGATGTGTTGCTCTTGTTTGCATCATCTCTTGCCATGAGTAGCTTCATCTAGATTTGTCATGCATCATGCTTGTTGTGCATCATGTCTTGTTCATGTGTGGTGTGTTTACCATGTTGTGTGCTTCTTCTCGATAGTTCCCGTGTCGTTGCGATCGTGAGGATTCGCTCGTCACGCTTGGTTCTGCCTTCGGCTTCATCTTCTTCACGGACTCGTTCTTCTTCCTTGCGGGATTTCAGGCAAGATGACCGCTACCCTGGATCTCACTACTATCATTGTTATGCTAGTTGCTTCGTTCTATCGCCTTGCTGCGCTACCTATCAATTGCTCGTCAAGCCTCCCAAATTGCCATGAACCCCTGACTTTTGTCACCCTTCCTAGCAAACCGTTGTTTGGCTATGTTACCGCTTTTGCTCGGCCCCTCTTATAGCGTTGCTAGTTGTAGGTGAAGATGAAGATTGCTCCATGGTGGACAGGATTTTGGTTGGGATATCACAGTATCTCTTATATTATTAATGCATCTATATACTTGGTAAAGGGTGGAAGGCTCGGCCTTATGCCTGGTGTTTTGTTCCACCGTCACGCCCTAGTTTCCGCCATATCGGTATTATGTTCCCGGATTTTGCGTCCCTAACGTGGTCGGGTGATTTATGGGACCCCCTTGACAGTTCGCTTTGAATAAGACACCTCCAAAGAAGGCCCAACATTGGTTTTACCATTTGCCTCACCACCACCTACTTTTCCCTTGGGAGTCGCTCTCTCGAGGGTCATCTTTATTTAGCTCCCCCGGGCGGTGCTTCTCTAAGTGCGGTCCGAACCGAGCTTCTGCGGGCCACCTTGAGGCAACCCGAGGGCTGGTTTTACCGGGTAGCTAGTCTCATCCGTGTTGCCACGAGAACGAGATATGTGCAGCTCCTATCGGGATTGTCGGCGCATCGGGCGGCTTTTGCTGGTCTTGTTTTATTGTCATCGAAATGTCTTGTAGCCGGGATTCCAAGACTGATCGGGTCTTCCCGGGAAGAAGGAATATCCTTCGTTGATCGCGAGAGCTTATCATGGGCTAAGTTGGGACACCCCTGCAGGGTATAAACTTTCGAGAGCCGTGCCCGCGGTTATGTGGCAGATGGGAATTTGTTAATTTCCGGTTGTAGATAACTTGAACCTGATCCGAATTAAAACGCATCAACCACGTGTGTAGCCGTGATGGTCTCTTCTCGGCGGAGTCCAGGAAGTGAACACGGTTTCTGGGTTATGTCTGACGTAAGTAGGAGTTCAGGATCACTTCTTGATCATTACCAGTTGACGACCGTTCCTTTGTTTCTCTTCTCGCTCTCATTTGCGTATGTTAGCCACCATATTATGCTTAGCCGCTGCTGCAACCTCACCACTTTACTCCTTCCTTACCCATTAAGCTTTGCTAGTCTTGATACCCATGGTAATGGGATTGCTGAGTCCTCGTGGCTCACAGATTACTACAACACCGATTGCAGGTGTACAGGTTGTGCGATGATCATGACGCCAGAGTGATGCTTGCTTGTCTTGAGTTCTTCTTCCGCTTCTTCTTCGATCGTGGGATAGGTTCCAGTCGGCAGCACAGGCTAGCAGGGTGGATATTGTTTGAGTTTCTGTTTATGTTTCATCCGTAGTCGGACGTTGATCTCTTGTATATGATGTTGATGTATTCTTGTGGCGTTTGTGCCTTATGTATGTATCCCCATCTATTATGTAATGTTGATGTAATGATATCCACCTTGAAAAAGCGTTTCAATATGCGGTTCTATCCTTGGTGGGACCTTCGAGTCATTTTAGGATAGTATCACATATTGGGCGTGACAGGCTGCCAGCTGGCCGACTGCGCCAACCAGCTGGCTGCCGACTGCAGCCTGACCCGACACCGACGAGATGGCCGTACCCGACCACTGTTCACGTGTCACCTCAGCCATCATGTATAGTGTCACTTGTCCCCTGGCACTATTTATGAAGTGACCCAGGGGACAAGGATGACACCCACCATGCCTTGTTCCCATACCACCACATAGCTTACATGCTAAGCTAGCCATGCCTATATATAGCAACCATCCATCCATCCAGGGGATGGACTCCCATGGGCACACACATGCTCATGCACACACCCACGGCCAAGTGCCATTCGGCCACCAGAGCACGCATGTTCATCCGGCCATCCGCATATACAAAGTCAGATGCCTATGGCACTGACCAATGATATAGCTCTAGGAGCACTCAGACTAAGATATGCCACATACACTGCATACATGCAGAAGAGGGAGTATTATCTCTCCGGAGAGCTCCATTGGGTAAACCACCGCGTGCTACTCGCATACCCGCTCCCGGTCCTATCGGCATCAATCTTACCCTCAAACTAAGCCCTTGTGGCATCTGTCGACTCGCAAGCCCCCCGTGAGAATACCACGACACCTATCTAGCATGTAACACATCATATCACTTTGCGGCCTCACGCACGGTATTCCCACGGGTGCCACCTTACCTGGCCCAGGATCGTTTGCACCTTTTGGCTCACGTATATGATAGTGTCGCTAGCATCTATATGACAAAGAACCCAAGCGGACATGACTAGTCGTGAACCCAAAGTGGCACTAACTTATAGGGACACGCATACATGACCCAGCAACGAACGTGTCAGTCATCAGTGAGTGAATTCGGGCTGTAGCAACTAGGCTAGCAGGACTCCGGGAATCCGGGCTGTAGCAGGCTAACAGGACTCCGAAAGACACCGCTTGACATTTCCCGAAGGGATGCATACAGATCGAAGAAGGACACATGCCAATAGTCTAAGTGTTCCGAGCAGAGTAACCGGGCTAACAGGACTCGATAAACCTGGGTCAGAGCAGACTACCATGGCTCAGTGGAAGCACTAGACTACATTTCCCCATAAGAGAGGCTACCAAGGATAGACAACTAGGTTGTCGGATCCCACACATACCAAGCATTTGAATCATACACACAATATGCTTGATATGTGTAATACAACATGTCATCACAACAAAACACTACGACTCAAGTATTCATTCATAAGACTTCGAAGAGTCAAATATTACAAACATGGGTCTCATGACCCAGCATTCAAGTCATACAAGCAATAGCACATGCGGAAGCTTATCTTGTCTGAGTACAGACAACTACAAATGAAAAAGTCTGAGAAGCCTGACTAACTACAAGACCCTACCGAGGGCACAAGATCGTAGCTGAGGTAACAAGCTAACGTCGAAGTCAACGCGGAACTACTAGCGAGACTGAAGTCTCTCTGCCAAAACATAAATTAGGCAAACGTGAGTACAAATGTACCCAGCAAGAGTTACATCAGAACTATCTACATATGCATCAGTATCAACCAAGGGGGATGTGGAGTTTAACTACAGCAAGCTAGCTTTGACTCAGTGCCTATCCTGTACTACGACTGCAAGTAACCCTTTGAGGTGGCGCACATGATTCCACATATTCACCATATCAATACACCACTATGGATCCGCTCCCGTCTCCCTACGAGAACGTCATCCATAGCACTCACGCTTATCTTGCACATTTTAGAGTATCCACTTTCACTTGTCTATGAACTGTATAGGCAACCCAGAAGTCCTTTACCGCGGACACGGCTATTCGAATAGATCATTTATAACCCTGAAGGGGTGTACTTCTTCACACACGCTCTTTCCACTTACCACCATGTACATGTCGTGTATCTCGACAACCTTCAAGCGGAAGCCTGGCGAGGGAGCCGGCCACGACCTAACTAACCACACAAGTCTCTAGTCCAGGTTTATCGCCTATTCGGGTTCCATCTGTGAGGAGATCCGACCGGGGTTTCGCTCACAGCCCCAAACGATGTGTGCAGGGTTCCCGAGACACCAAATGGGCGCCCGGTACACCGGGCCACGGTGTATCTACCGCATCATAGCCCACCCCTAGGGTCAGCGCTACGCACGGCCTCCAACACATATCATATAAACACTAGAAACTAGTTGCAACTCCTGGACAGAGATCAAGGTGATTAATAAGTCGAGAGGGTCCATTGGTTTCAGGCCCAACGCGTGGTTGTAGCTGTTCATGGATCACAAACACAGAACTCAGTTCCTGAGGACGGTTTCAACGAGAAAACCCACCATGTACTCCTACATGGCCTCTCACCGCTACCTTTACCAAATCGTGTTCACACAATTAGCTCTCAATAGTAGAACATGTTCACACACCTCCAATTCATCCCCGATGAATCAGACCTGACTCAACTCTAAGTAGTAACAGGCATGACAACAAGCATGAATGAGTAGGCACATCAGGGCTCAAACAACTCCTACTCATGCTAGTGGGTTTCATCTATTTACTGTGGCAATGATAGGTCATGCAGAGGAAAGGGGTTCAACTACCGCAGCATGTAACAGTTGAATCATTGTTGTCCTAATGCAGTAAAAGAGAGCAGGAGTGAGAGAGTGGGATTGTATCGGAATGAACAAGGGAGTTTTGCTTGCCTGGCACTTCTGAAGATATTATAGCTCTTCATCGGTGTCATCGAACTCATCGTTGGAAGCACGTCTATCGAGAGGGGACAAATACCGGCAACGGAGAAGGAAAACACAATCAATGCAATGCACAATATGATGCATGATCATGACATGTCAATATGCTGTGTTTTGAGCTAATGCAACTAAAACCAGAAGGGTTTGGGTCATTTTGAACCAAAGGTTCAACCCCAAATTCAAATTATGATTTTAGCTAGTGCCTTATCATCTTTGCACAGCAAGGTCAAGTTGATTAAACATGCATGAAACCCGTACAGATGGAAAGATTGGATTTTTCTGATCATTTTTCATATATAACTTATTTCATTCTGAGTTACGGTCGATTTTATATGATTTTTAGAAGTTTATAACATTTTCTGAAATAAATAAACCATTTAAGATTTATTTAAATTCCAGAAAGAATTACTGTGTCAACATGATGGCACTGTGATGTCAGCGGTCAATAGGGCCGGTCCAGGTCAAACCTGACAAGTGGGGCCCGTGTGTCAGTGGCTAACTAAACTAACCTAGTTTAATTAGCACTAACCTAGGTTAAACTAATTAAGTTTTAACCTAAAGTAGATTAATTAGCCAGGTGGGGCCCGCATGTCATAGAACTAGGGGAGGTCAAATCCCCTGGTCAACCGGGGCTAAACCACCGGCGTTTAGCCGCCGGCGGCAGCAGACGCGCGGAGGGCTCGGGCTCGCTCCTCCGGTGTCCAAATGAACGACAGAGAGCGGCTACGGGAAGCTGGAGCTCACCCACGCCTGTTGCCGCAAGAAGTAGCAGCTAGGGTGGCCGGAGATGACGGCCACAAGCTCGGCAGCGGCTGCCGGAGCTTAGGCATGCTCGGTTTGGCGCTAGGATGCACGGCAGGGGGCGCGGAGAGGTGCTGCGAGCTCCTGGGGGTGTGGCGAACGCGGTGACTCGCTCGGTTTCGAGCCTGCGTGGCTGTGGCCACAAAGGCTGCGTGCAGAGGCGGCGGAACATGCGGGTGCGGGTGGCGCGGAAGCTACGACGCACGAGAGCGAGAACGGAGAGGGGGAGAAGGGTCAGTGGCCCACAGTGGTCACGGCAACGCAGACGGCGGGCTCAGGGAGGAACCGGAGCGAAGCAGGGCGGCGAGGCGATCTCCGGCGGCCGAACAAGGAAGTCGGTGGCGGGGCGTCATTGGAGCGCGTCCGGCACCGTGTGAGCCGTCGAGGAGGCGTAGACGATGGAGGCGGAGCTCATGGGCACGCCAGAGGGGCGAGGGGGTGGCTCTGGGCGCAGCAACGGTGAGCGGCAGCGACGGCAGCTCTCGGGTGATGCGAGGGAGAGAGCCAGAGGAGGGAGAGAGGCACAGGGAGAGCGAGAGAGCGGTCGGGGGGCTGCGTCGCGTCATCCGGAGAGGCCAGGGCGAAACGGCAAGCAGGAGGTGGCTGGGCGTGCGCCGGCGTGCGTCGGCCACGCGCTCGTCCTCCTGGCAAGGAGGAAGACGACAGGGGAGGGGGGCAGGCGGGCTGGGCCGCATAGTGTTGGGCCGGCTAGGGGTGCCAGGTAAGCCACGTAAGTTTCTCTCTCTCTCCTTTATTTTCTGTTTTTCTATTTCTTCTGTAACTTTGTGGCTTTAATTGAAATGCTAAAACTAACTCAAAAATCATGAAACTTCTCATGCCCACTGTATGGAATATTTCCAACAGTAAATATTTTAGTTTATGATTATTTGGACATTTAAAATATTTTATAGCATTTAAATGTCCAAATGCAAATAACATATGATTTAATCCAGTGACCTTATGATGTCCTACAAAAGTGTGCACCATATTTGTCATAGGTTCTAGACCAAGGCAAAGATGATGAACATTTTAGAAGGGTATTTCAGGTTCATTGAAAAAGATTTTAGTAAATCCTAGTTGGATTAAGGGGGGTGCTGGGGTTTCTGTCATCCCCGTTTCAAGTTTAACTGAAATTTAAACATGATGCAACACCAGATGCTAGCACTAGGCATTACTAGAACTAGGGATGTGACACGACGCTCGCCGATCGCGACACCAAGCTAGCCCAAGCAACCGCCGACCAAGCCATGGAGCGGGACCGCCTAGGCAAGCTGAAGGAGGATATGGACAAGGCCCAGGCATCTCAGGCCCAGCACATCTCCGAGGCAACGGCCCAGCTGGAGGCCAGGAGAAGGCCTTCCTCTCCCTCGAGCTCAGGTCTCGCGAGGCACTGCGCTCCATCTATGGGGGACAGTACGAAGAGCCGCTGGTGACTCCTGAGGACGGCCTTGTTGGCTTTTCCCCAAGCTTGCTAAGGCAGTTGAGGGTGCTGCTGCTTGAGCGAGTGCTGCTCGCTCTTTAGCGCGGCCGCGACGCGCGTCTTCGGCTACCTCCACCTCCGGGACCCAGGCTTCGACCTCAGCGCACTGATCGAACCGATGGCTCCTGAGTCTCGTACTGCTGCCGCCAAGGCCGTGAAGGTGCCAGTGGACGCATTGCTGGGGAAGTTCCTCTGCGTTCCCAACTCCGAGGTCCCGGTGGCAGGGATCGGCGGTGGCGAGGAGGGCGGCAGCAACGTCGACGATGGACTTTCAGCAACCAGGGCGAGTGGCGGCAGCGGCCAAGGCGAAGGTGGCACTTCTTCCTAGTTTGACCCTGCAACATTTAGCATGCCTCACGGAGGCGTAAGAACTTCTGCTTGAATTTATGGAACATTATGTTTTTGTAATAACTTGCTGGAACTCCGCGATTTCCTTTCCGTGCTCGATTTCCTTCATGTTTGCCTTAGTGTTCTGCGTCGGTAGGGCCCAGTCCCGCGCATACCTCGACCACCGTTGGGGCATCGAGATCACCCGGACGAGACCAAGGGGCGAGGGGCTATGTGACTAGTGAGGCCCCTGGGTCGCGATGCTCAGGGGTCACCCTTGACGTACGAACAGCTTAGCGTTCTGCGTCGGCAGGGTCCAGTCCCGCGCATACCTTGACCGCAATTGGGGCCTCCGGATCACCAGGACGAGACCAAGGGGTGAGGGGCTACGTGACTAGTGAGGCCCCTGAGTCGAGATGCTCAGGGGTCCCCCTTGACTTACGAACAGCCCTCGTGAAGGAAAAGTGAGCAGCGTGCGAGCTAATCCGGAGTCCTCCATGCCTTTCCTCGCCAGCTTTTGCCTGGGAGACGTGAGGCGATGTGGAGGCTAATGAACCCGTGGATCTGCTCATTTTTCTATATGCATGCGGTACAAAAATCATCCTTTTCTTTACTTCTTTATCTCCCGAAAAGCGCTCTTAGTTCAGTTCGGTTGAACGTGTGTCTCCAAAACCCAATGTCATAGGTTCAAATCCTACAAAGCGTGATTCTGTTCTTGTTATGTCGAATCCAAGAAAAAGAACTTATATAAATATAAGAAAATGAGACAGTAATGAGGTCCATATCGTCATCGTAATAAAAAGAAAGATCTGCAAGCATTCTTTATGGGAGTCGGGCTTCGATTTGAAGTTGCTGGAAAAGGACCTCTGTGATCGGTTGATCATTAGTCGTTTTTTTAAGGTAAGTAGGAAGGGGTGTCGTGATCGAAACCGAACTTCAATTCCACCCAGCTCAGATTCTATGCAGCAGTGGGGAAGACTTGTTTATACTTTTATTGAGAATTCCATTTCTTCCTGCCGCACCCCAATTCTTTCCCAGCAGTTGAAAACTGATATGAGATCTTGAACCCTGTGGGGCTCCTATGTTCTGGGCAGAGGCATTGATGCGGGCTATTAGAATAAGGTGGTAAGGTCCAGGCATCTTCAAACCCCACATATGCCCTCTTTGATCTAGTAAGGGGAATGAAAGAAACTGGAATTTTGCACAGTGTCAGCACTCATCCCCAAACTCCATAGGCCCTGCAATAGAAAGAGTTTACTTCGGTGCCGGAGTGCCGAAACCGCTAACCGAAACAAGACATATTCACTTTGACCACAGCCACCCGCACATGCTTACCTGACTGGCTATTTTAGCTATTCTCTCTTCAAACTTCCTCTAACCTAAAATAGTCGTACCGCTCCCCCTTTAGAGATAGATTTCTTTATTCTCTAAGCTAGCTAAACGAACGAAACATAATAAGCTAAGCCTCCGTCGATTTAGCCAAAGCAGGCCTGGAGAAAATAATGGGAGTCGGTGTCCCTTAAACGCCTTGTTTCCTCTTCTTTACGGTGGCTTCTTCTTAAATGAAAGAAGATCTCTCCTGCGCTTATGCCTTCAAACCCGAAAACAGTGGTTATTATGACACCAGGTGAAATAGCTGCTTTTTCTTCACTTCCTCCCCTCGACCTATTGAAGTTGCGCTCACCCGCAGCCCTAAGCCCTACAGCCTTCGCTTACCGCCTAATCTTAATCTATTGCCCTGCCTCCAAGAGAAGAAATGGCACCAACCGATACAATGGCAGCTAGTTCCAGGGAAGCTGCTTCAATGGAAGTTGGATTGCCTAGTTGCTTTTGAGTTCAATTTGAACTAGTTTCCAAGCTTTCTTTTCATCCATGCCTATAAGTATAATTATCTTTTCCAATCCGAGTGTTCCATAGAAAAATGAGCAGATCCTTGTGAGGACAAAGCCCAAAACACCCAGAGCCAAAGAGTGTTAGGCATCACTAAAGTCTTTCTGTCTGCGTGATCTGAAGACTTATTACACTTGAGGAATGTGAATCCTCCAGCCGGTTAGGTGTCGGGTTCTGAGCATCCAAGAGTCATTGTGGATTGCCGGTGAACGAAATCTGTGAAGGTTTGGAAGTCTACCTTGAAGACTTACCAGAGTGATTGGGCGAGGACTAAGTGTCCTTAGTTCAAGGGGAATAAGGTGAAGACGCGGTCTTCTGAGTTGAATCTCAACCTCCCTAACCAGACATACAATTGTCACAGCAACTGGAACTGGTCCAACAAATCCCTGTCCTCTCCAAGCTACTGGTTCTATCTTCTCCCTCTCTTTACTTATAGTTTGTCTTCGTGAAGTCATTGCCTGCTTGCTTGATCTGATTGACTTCACTGTGTCACAACTGTAGTTGTTTGGCTTCATACTATCTTCCTTCCTGATCTACACTACCTAGCTACTAATAGTCTTCGTACCTTCATGTCGTTACTTACTTGACTATGGCTTGTCTAGTGTAGTCTACCTTCCGTTGCATATCAATAGGTTCATTTCTATCGTCTGTCTTCAAAGCCTCCGTGTTTTGAAGCCTTTCATAAAAATCGCCTATTCACCCCCCCTCTAGTCGATAACTAGCACTTTCAATTGGTATCAGAGCAAGGTACTCCCTTGTTCTGTGTGATTCGGTTTAACCACCTGGAGTTTTAGCTATGTCGACTGCAGGGATAATAAAGGTCTCTGCTGTGTACCCTGTCTTCGGTTGCATCATCTACTGGAAGAATAAGATGCGCACGCATATTGAAGCCATTGATGTCGACCTCTGGTATGTCATCAAGAACGGCGTTCCCAAGCCTAGTGAAGGTGTCACCCCTGCTGATGTCAAGAAGTTCGTTCAACTGGATTCTACTGCCAGGAACATCATCTGTGGTCATCTGACCAAAGGACAGTATGGCCATGTGAGCGCTCTGGAAACTTCGAAGCTAGTCTGGGATCCAAGGTCAATGAAGGCGTCTCAACCCAGAGAGACTCGAGGATTAGTGTCCTTCACAACCTCTTCAACCACTTCAAGAGAAACGACAATGAGAATGTCCAGCTCACATTTGATCGACTCACTGATATCACAAATGAGCTTCATGCTCTCGGCGCCACTGAGATCACCAAGCATGAAATCGTTAAGACACTCCTGAGATCACTTGACAGCTCATTTGACACCCTAGCCCTGATGATTCAAGAACTCCCTGACTTCAAGACTCTCGATCTGTCAGACATACTTGACAGGTTCAACACACATGAGTTCTAGTTATATGGGAAAAGAGATATCTATGGTCCTAGCTATGGATGTACTCGCGCTTTGAAGGCAAAGGCTGTTTCCTCATTTGAAGAAGAATCTGACTGCAGTTATGGGGATCCTGAAGACATTGGAAATGAGCTTGCTATGCTTGTGAAGAAGTTCCAGAAATTCACCAAGAAGAAAGGCTTCAGAAAGTCTTCAAGATCCAGCTCGAGAAATGATGAAGCTTCTACTCATGACCACAAGAGGATAACATGCCACAAGTGCAAGAAACCTGGTCACTACATCTCTGAGTGTCCTCAGTGGGACAATGAGAACAACAAGAAGAAGAAGAGCAAGGAATATGATTATGATGACAACAAGAAGAAGAAGTCCTCAAAGTCTTCTTCCAAGTCTTCGTCCAAGTCTTCATCACACAAGAAGAGCTCATCTGGCAAGGCTCGTGCTTTTGTTAGCAAGGAGATGGATTCAGAGGAGGAGTTTGAGGAGGAGTCCGACTCTGGCGTTGCAATTCTGGCTCTAGCCATAGCCTACGTTGCCAATTCCATCTTCAACACTGAAACAATGGCTCTTTCACCAATGCTGATGCTAATGACAAGGACGACTCTGCCCCCACCTATTGCTTCATGACACGTGGTGCCAAGGTAAACTCACGTGATGCTTACTTTAAAACATCAAGTGAAGATAACTCAGATTGTGAATCCAAACCTAGCTACAAAACACTTGCTTAAATTGCAACTGAACAACAGAAAGCTATGGAACATATTCAAAAATTGCTAGACAAAAGTGATGACCTGTTGGACGCGGAAATGACCCGATCTCAGTCCTTAACTGAAGACATCAAAAAATTTCATGTTAAGTACGAGGAACTTGAAAGTCGTCATGAAACGCTCTCAACAACTCATGAAAAGCTTTCCTACGATTATCTTCAAAGGAAGCAAGAACTTGAGAAATTGAGAGCGGCTCATGAAGATCTTCAAAAAGAAAACGAGTCACTTCGCGCTCAACGGATCAGTCCCGCTCAGGAAGGATTAGAACCACCATGTCTAAAATGCCTTGAGCGTGATAACACTACCTCTATTGCTGAATGTTCTACTGTTACTGTTGTTGCAATATCTTCAACTACTGATGTGGTAACTAACCCCTCTGCTGAGGATACCACTACTATTGCTGATGAAAATGCCAGGTTGAAGACATTGCTTGAGACAGGGATGTACACAAGTCTCAAAGGGCATCAGACACTATGTGATGTCCTCAAAAAGCAGATTCTGAACCGAAACCCTAGGAAAGAGGGTGTTGGGTTCGAGCGGAAAATGAATGTTGATGGTTCTTACCGAAGCCCGAGCAAAGACTCCCGTAACCACATGGGTTGCTACAAAGGGACCTTCAGTGGATCCATCCACCTTTTCTGGCTTCACTTGTGCTAACCCGATTATCATTGATGAATCCTTTGATGCAAACTATAAACTGTTTAAGAATCAGAATGGTGAAGTATTTGCCAGGTATATTGGTACTAGTTGCAGGAATGGGCCACCTATGAAGAAGATCTGGGTACCAAAAAGTTGCCTTGAGAATCTTCCTGTGAATGTCATCATGACACCACCTAGGAAGAAGACAAACCCCAGACCAAAAGCTTCATATGGTCCAAAGGCTTCATACAGACAGAGGACTCACCAGAGTCACCCAAACGCCAATGTTTTGCAAGGAAATCATTCTCAGACTAATGAATATAAGCGTGTTTCATCAAACCGCTATGTTCATAAGACTAAGAACTATTCTGCTTATTCATATGAGTATTATTCACCTCCTGCAAGGCTATTTGCTAGGGCTCCAAAGTCGAAGTTCTCAGATGCTGCACTTAGACTCATTGCTTCGAAACCACCCCTGAAAATGTGGGTGGTTAAGAAAACTTAACTCTCTTTTGCAGGGAAAGGTCTCCAGCCGGAAATCAAAGGCGTCTGATGTTTATGCTGGGGACCTAAAACATCTTGTGGGGCGCAAGATAAAATGCCCAAATGGTCTTACTATGTATTTTGTTCCTGAATCGCTTGCCAATCATTCTATCAGTCCTAACCTTGATCTGAGCTTTCATAATCCGCTTGTCCGACAAATGTTTATGCTTCACAATACCCTTGGTGAAGCCTATCCCCCTAACTGCACTGTAGGGTATGACACCACATGCTTCGAAATGGATTATGGACACTGGATGCACTAATCACATGGCTGGTGATCGAAGTCTTCTCATGGACTCAACCTTACGTCCATCTGACAAGAGTCACATCACATTTGCTGACACTGGTAAAAGCAAGGTATTGGGTCTAGGTAGAGTTGCAATCTCAAAGGATCAGCACATGGATAAAGTGATGCTTGTTGAATCCCTTGGTTTCAACTTAATGTATGTCTCACTGCTTTGTGATTTGAACATGATTGTGATATTTGGAAAATATCGTTGCCTTGTTCTAATGGAATCTGACAAGTCTCTAGTCTTTGAAGGGTATCGGAAAGATGATACGTATATGGTAGATTTCTCAATAGGACCACAGTTGGCCTTATGTCTTCTAGCAAAAGCTTCAGAGTGCTGGCTCTGGCATCGGAGGCTAGGGCATGCTGGCATGAGGAACTTGTACACACTCGCAAAGAAGAAACACGCCATGGGCATCGAGGGTGTCAAGTTCAAGAAGGATCATCTGTGTGGTGCCTGCGAAGCTGGAAAGATGACTAGGGCCAAGCATCCCTCGAAAACAATCATGACGACATCTCAACCTTTCGAGCTGCTTCACATGGACTTATTTGGCCCTACTCACTACTCTACTCTTACTACCACTACTTGCCTCTATGGCTTCGTCATTGTTGATGATTATTCAAGATATACATGGGTGCATATAATCCTCTACAAGAATGAAGTGCAGGATGTCTTCAGACATTTCGCCAATCGTGCCATAAAGAACTATGGCATCAAGATCAAGCACATCAGAAGTGACAACGCTACAGAGTTCAAGAACAGCGGCCTCGACCTTTACCTTGATACATTAGGCATCACTCATGAGTTCTCTGCTCCATACACACCTCAGCAGAATGGCATCATGGAGCGCAAGAACAGAACAATCATTGAGATGGCTCGAACGATGCTTGATGAGTACATGTATCCAAGGAAGTTCTGGCCTGAAGCTATTGATAATGCATGCCACGTCATCAACCATGTTTATCTTCACAAGCTTCTGAAGAAGACATCCTATGAGCTCCTGACTAGTAAGAAACCAAACGTAAGCTACTTCAGAGTATTTGGTGCTAGGTGTTGGATCAAGGATCCACATCACACTTCAAAATTTGCACTGAAAGCACATGAAGGTTTTATGCTTGGTTACGGAAAGGATTCACACTCCTACAGGCAACCTTTTTAACTATAAAGTGGTTGAAACTGTGGATGTGCGGTTCGATGAGACTAACGGCTCGCAAAGAGAGCACCTGCCAAATGTGCTAGATGAAGTCCCTCCTAGTGAACCGATTAAGCTCATGGGAACTGGAGAAATCATACCTTCGTGAGGCAATCGGTCAAGAGGAACTTATCATTTCTGCACCTAATCAACCCGAGGACACTGCTCAGCCTGAAGCCAATGCTCAAGATGAAGACAATGAACAGCAAGAGCAAAATCTTCGTCCAGTTCATCCTCGTGTTGCAAATGAAGTACATATTGAGAAGATAATTGATAGCATAAACGCATCTGGTCCACTCACTCGTTCAAGAGCAACACAGCTAGCAAATTTCTGTGGGCACTTTGCATTTGTCTCAATATCTGAACCCAAGAAAGTTGCTGAAGCCTTCATGGAACCTGAATGGATTCAAGCTATGCAAGAAGAGCTTCAACAGTTCGAGCTGAACAATGTGTGGAATTGGTCAAGCGCCCCGACCTCGCAAGCACAATATCATAGGCACCAAATGGATCTATCGCAACAAACAAGATGAGCATGGTCAAGTTGTCAGAAACAAGGCTCGTCTCGTTGCTCAAGGATACACTCAAGTTGAAGGGATTGACTTCGATGAAACATTTGCTCCCGTGGCTAGGCTTGAAGCCATTCGCATACTGCTAGCCTATGCCAACCATCACAACATCCTTCTGTATCAAATGGATGTGAAGAGTGCCTTTCTCAATGGCAAGATTGAAGAAGAAGTGTATGTTGCACAACCACCTGGCTTTGAAGATCCAAAACATCCTGATATGGTATACAAGCTCAACAAGGCACTGTATGGCCTCAAACAAGCTCCTCGTGCTTGGTATGACACACTCAAAGACTTCCTGAAGAGCAAAGGCTTCAAACCTGGTTCTCTAGATCCTACACTCTTCACGAAGACATATGATAGAGAACTGTTTGTGTGCCAAATCTATGTGGATGGCATTATCTTCAGCTGCACTGACAAGAGATACAGTGATGAGTTTGGACACATGATGCAAGAGCAATATCAGATGTCCATGATGGGTGAGCTGAAGTTCTTCCTTGGTCTTCAAATCCGTCAGTAGAGCAATGGCATCTTCATATCTCATGAGAAATATCTCAAAGATTGCCTGAAGAAGTTTGAATGCAAGATTGCAAAGGATACATGACACCAATGCCAACCAAAAGTCATCTGAGTCCCGACGCAAATGGTAAAGAATTCGATCAAAAGGTATACCGCTCCATGATTGGTTTGTTACTTTATTTATGTGCATCTAGGCCAGATATAATGCTTAGTGTTTGCATGTGTGCCCGATTCCAAGCGGCACCAAAGGAATCGCATCACTTAGCTGTGAAGCGAATTCTTCGATATTTGGCTTACACCCCAACACTAGGATTATGGTATCCAAAGGGCTCAGAATTTGATCTAGTTGGATTCTCAGATGTTGATTATGCTTCTGACAAGGTTGATCGCAAGTCTACATCAGGCACATGTCACTTTCCGGGACGATCACTTGTCTATTGGTCTTCAAAGAAGCAGAACTGTGTATCTATCTCTACTGCTGAATCTAAATACATTGTTGCTGGATCTTGCTACGCTCGACTTCTATGGATGAAGCAAACTCTCAAGGACTATGGCATCCATCTGAAGCAAGTGCCTCTCTACTGCGACAATGAAAGCGCCATCAAGATTGCCAACAAGCCAGTTCTGCACTCGAAGACAAAGCACATTGAAATTCGTTATCACTTTCTTAGAGACCACGTCATGAAGGAAGATATTAATATCATTCACGTCAACACTGAAGAGCAATTGGCAGATATCTTCACAAAGCCCTTGGATGAGAAATGGTTTTGGAAGTTGCGGTGTGAGCTAAATATCTTAGAATCCTCAAATGTCTTGTAATTGGACACACATCCTAACACTTATGCATGTTGATGACTTAGATGTGCAACACACGAAGTAACGTATATCTTCAATCAATGAAGACATACACTCTAAGTGTGAATACATTAACGCAGAATTTGACGCCATGATAATTGTGCACCGTGTCTGGGTCTAATACTTCCTATACGGTGGGTAACGCCACCACCAAACCTTTGTTTGAAGTGTTTCATTTGGCTTCACATTTGCAAAGGCTTCGCATTTGGTTTGTCTTCAACATTGATTTAACTTCATGTTTATCTTCACAATGTTGATTTGGTCTTATTTAGATATATAGATATAGTTGTGTTCTGTCCTCTACATCATTCACTTATAGCTATGTCTTCATGCTTGAATCTTTTGATCTAAGTGAATGTGATCGGACCCTAACCCCTCTTGTGCTTCTACCTCAAATTCTATCTATCCATATCATATGCATTCTATTGAAACTGTCGAATGTCTTCTCTGCATCCTTGTCAGCAGAAGATAAAGAGACAAAAGTTGAATCTGTTTTAATGCTATATCTCTACTGCCTGAAACCTGGAGAAGCCGGAACGACCACCCGACAGTCCAGACGTGCGTGGGAACATGGAATAACTTCCAATGTGTTGCATGTTTTCCACGTGTCCTTAAGATGTGAACCGCCAGGGGCACCTGTGTAATTGCGCTATGTTGTCCCTTTCCTTATAAATTCTCAACTCACCACGGTCACAATCTCCTCTTCCACCTCGCCACCTCGCACAAACCCTAGCGGCTCCGCTAGCTCGCGTCGACGCCGGAGAAGGAGCGCTTAGTTGTCGCGACCTCTTCGATGCCGTCCTCACGCCGGCCACGGACCTCGTCCTCTCCGACGCCACCGTAGGTGTCTTCCATCGCCAAGTTAGGGCACGGGAGATTGAACTGCTCGGCCTACCTCTCAACTTTGCCTAGCAGTTCTTCATGCGGTAATTAAATCTTACTTTTATTGCCTTTTTGATCCATCTAATCCATCCACTTTACCCAAAAGTGGTTTCTTAACTTCCATATATGGATCTATCTTGTTGTGATCTCATATCATGCCTAGTATATTCACTTATGCTTCACAACTAGTTAGATTCCTCACTTGTACTTATTCTTGGATTCGTACAAATCTGAAACCAACTCTCACCATATAAGTGAATGTCTTCGCGCTATGAGGTCAATGTCTTCAAACTAATTTATCTTCAAAATCTTCTGAAAATGCATATGACCTCTTCCCTTCCCTCGCACTTCTAATGCTGTCACAGGTACATGTCCGTGGGAGAATCCCTTGGTTCTCATAGTCTGCATTCATTTGCAAAATTCTTACAGCGTCACATCAATATTCCCGAAGCCATTTTCTGTTTGACCAGCAGATGGAAGCCTTTGACAGTTCTGAAGCCATTCAGTTTGAACTTAATGGCCACTGAGAAGACAGCTAGAAAGGGTGGCAGACAGCGCCATGGGAATACATACAAAGATTTTCCACCTGATCTGTATGAAATGTACAAGACAAATCCTGAAGAAACCTATGGCAAACGCAAGACTCGAATCCAATGGATTCGAAGATATTGGGCAAAGGAATGGTTCAAGTACAGATTCGTCACTACTAAGTGTGCAGAGAAGAATGCCATCAAGCGACCGTGGGGAGATATTCTCTATAAAAATCTTCATGCCAAGTCCAAGTCCGAAGCCATTGCTCAAGGCTTCTATCCTTGCATGGTCCGAGGACCACAGCCTGAGAATGCCGACCCATCCTCTTTGCTATGGTGTCGCGATGACAATCTGTTCAAGCGCAACTATAAGTTTGCCAAGGATTCTGCTGCAAAGAACAAGAAAGCATTTGGACTTGACTTGAACCCTGGTCCATCGGCTCCAAGGGCTGATGGCACTCGTGATGCTGAACCAAATGTCATCGGGCCCTTCTACAAACTCGAAGGCCTCCTCACTCACATTGCTATTCAAGGGGCAGCGTGGAGCACTCTGTTGATGACACGGATTCTGATGAAGCGCCTGCTCCACCGAAGCCGAAAAAGCAGAAGAAACCTAAGGCTTCAAAGCCCCCTGCCACACAAAAAGCTTCGCGGCGGTTAATCGGCACCGCACTTCAGTGCGCCTCAAGATCTTTCTCGTGTCTTCAATAAGACGGAGAAGCCCAAGAATAAGAAGCCCATCAAGAGTTCCGGGCAAGAACTGACCCCAGCTGCCGTTTTGAGAAACGAAGATGAATCCATTTATCTGTCAAGCGACGAAGATCTTGGTGATGATGCTCTTGAGCTGCTGATAAAGTGCAAGCAAGAGGCGGAGATCTTCAATGATCTGCCCCTCTTTGATGTGGATATTCTCAATAACTTCATCAATGAGTGGTTTGACAACCCCAGCCTCAGCATTGATGATCTTCAGCTGCCAGTTGATATCAGCGTCATCTTCCATGGAGCCATTGCTCATGAGTTGGCTTTGGCTCAGAAGATCGTCGAGCTGAATAACAAGATTGACTATGAGAAGGCTCAATTCAAGAAGCACATGGCCAACCTCAATGTGGGTGATGTTCAAAGCTTCAAGCAGATGTTGCATGATCTCAAGGAGGAGTTTCATAAGAAACGTGAGGAAGCAAAAGGTTCAAGAGAGTGCATGAAATACTTCACAGTGAAATGTGTTCAAGCTCACAATGAGGCAGAAAAGCGCAAGGCTCTTGGGCATCCTGGCATTGACCCCAAGATGACTGCCAAACAGAAAAGGAAGCATGTTGTGGCCCAAGCTGAAGCATCAGGGCGGGAAGCACCTCGCATTGTCTTCCCTGCCAGCATGACAGGCTCGAAGCCTAAGGTTCCCACAGCAGCTTCAGAACTTAAGAAAACAAGGGCAGCTGAGGCCGAAGCCAGAAAGCTCAAGCACAAGAATGCCATTGGTGATGCTCCACCGACCAAGAAGTCAAAAACAAAGTCTTTGCGGAAAAATCGTGCTGCTGCCACAGAGCCACTTGTTGTTAAGCCCATCTTAGTTGCTCGTCCTGCCTCCAGAAATCAAGAGGGTCAGCTAGTACTTCATGAGCTTGCTTCCACAGAGGCTCCCGAAGCTGAAGACATTCCAGCTGTCGACCCCATCACAGGTGAAGACATTGGTCGTCGCGACAATGTAGATGATCATGAAGTCCTTCCTCATATCGAGCACCGACCGGTATCATCGCCTGTTCTCACGAATAGCAAACTCATCAGCATTGGTCGTCCCCTTACGCCAATTGCTAAGGATGCATCGTGGGCTGATCACCCCCAACAAGATACTCCAAGTTAAGAAACACCTAGTACTCCCCCACCTGAAGTCACCACTCCGGTGCTTGTCGATGACAATTACATGGTGCAGACCACCCCATCACAAAAGGCGTCGCCCACATTCCGCAGGCTTCGCAAAGGCCCCAGGCCACAGGTCACCATGCCGAGCGTTCCAGAAGGAGAAGTGCAACACAACTCATTAGCACGTCAAGTGTTTCTTGAAACCACTCCAACTGTGAACGTCTCTGAGTCTGAAGCAAAAGTTGCTAAAGACATTCCGGTTGTCGGATGTGGGGTTCCGGCAAACCCTTAAGGTTCGAACACTGGGGTGCGCGCGAAGTCTTTCCCTCCTACCGATCTACGCTCTTGCTCGCTAAGATCTCGCGGACGAACTCGACGAACTCGCAACACAGAAAGACACGAGGTTTATACTGGTTCAGGCCACCATTGTGGTGTGATACCCTACTCCAGTGTGGTGGTGGTGGATTGCCTCTTGGGCTGATGATGAACAGTACAAGGGAAGAACAGCCTCCTGAGGTTGAGGTGTTCTTGTGCGCATGAACTTGTGGCATGAGCATTCTATCAGCTCAGGCCTGCTTGAGTTGCCGATCAGCTGCCTCCTACTGTGGTGGCTAGCTCTACTTATATAGGCCCTGGTCCTCTTCCCAAATATCGAGCGGGAAGGGAGCCAACAACGGCGGGAAAATTTGAAGGGGACAGCTAGTACAAGCTATCCTGACAAAAGCGGTCTTCGCCTGCAAAAAACTCTAGGGTGACGCCGTCTTGGGCTCCACGATGACCTCCGCCTTGCTTTCCTCCTGGTCTTGGTCCCGTTGCACCAATATGGCAACCTTTTCCTGATGCCTCGGTACTCTTCGCCTGCGCTGGCCTCCTTAGCACCAAAGAGGAAATAGAGATGCTGCACGCACTGGCGCCCGCCTGGTACCGTTCGTCATGGCTCACGTCACAACAGCCTCGTGAGGTTTTGCTCACCCTGATATCTCCGCTCCTCGTGAGCCTGCCTGGCTAGGCCACTCCAGAGGAGGTCTTGTGTCGTCCGCCTCGCGAGGCTTGGACCCTCGCGAGGGTCTTGGGTGCCTTGTTGACGAAGATGGGCCATACGGCCTGCCGCTTGGCCATGCTGTGGGCCGCAGCAGGCAAGTCTGGGGACCCCCGTTCCCAGAACGCCGACAGTAGCCCCCAGGCCCAATGTGCGCTCGGGCTTGGCTTCGCGGCGAAGCCATGGGTCTAGTTCGGAGCACCACGGGCCTCCAAAGCCTGCGGCCTCGATCGACGCGTGGCGGTTGATTGGACGCGGGCGTCTCCGCTTCTCCATGCTGTCTCGGCAACTGCCTGTCCTGACAAAAGACTAGCGCAGGCAGCACTTGCCTTCATTGCTTCTTCCTTGCCTAGCTCCAGATCCCCTTTCTCGCTCTTGGCCGCCGCTATCTCCAGATCTGCTCCATCCTTGCTCCGCATGTGCTGCCCGTGGCGCCGCACAAGGTCAAGACGTCCTCGTCTCCGGCTTGGTACGAGCCGGCCCTCGAGGCGCCCACCGTCACGGAGAAGAGCCTTGCTTCCGTGTGCCTGCTGACGGTGGGCGAGAGCAATGAGTGGGGGAAGACGGAGCTTCGGGTCGCCTCCGACGAGCCGGAGTCTGAGGGGAGCTCCTTCTTCCCTTTCTTCTCGAGCAGCGTTGTCGTTGGGTTGGTCCCCCCTTTCTCTGATTTCTTTTATGAAGTCCTCGACCATTATGGTCTGCAGGCGTTGGATCTCCATCCCAACTCTTTCCTACTCATGTCCATCTTCGCCTACTACTATGAGGCGTACCTGGGCGTGATGCCGTCTGTGGCGTTGCTTCGCCATTTCTTCTTCCTTTGTGTCGGCGAGGGTCACATCTCCGGATGCGCTAACTTCGTCGCGTGCGGCAAGGCCAACTCGATCTCGAGCACCGGGAAGAGGGCCGACAACATCCGATCCAAATGGGACATGATGGATGCCCAGCATGCTGATCCGCGCCTGGCACTGCCTATGGAGGCGCCCCGGCAAGGCAAGGGGTGGCCCAAGACGGAGCTTGTCGACGAGCGGGCATCATCATTGTTGGCGCAGATGATGACCGACCTGAAGTCGGGCAACGCGAGGGCGGCAAAGATAACGGGGGCGATGCTCCTGAGGGAGTTCTTGATGTTGCGGGTCGCCCCGCTTTAGGCGCGCGCGCGCCCCCTCTGGGAGCTTACGAAGAGGAGAACAGGACCCGCCTGAGGCCAGGGGACCTGTCGGGCGATGAATTGGACGCCGTCTTGCGCCTCATTGTCGGGGACAACCAGGAGTGCCCGCCTAGCGCTTTCGTTCCCCTGTTCCAACACATGGACCGGGAGGAATTTGTCGCCTCCGGGACGACTTTCGATGCGCGCGGGCTGGTGCCGCCGGCACTTCTGGAAGCTCCCGCAGCACAGGAACCGGTGGAGGTGTCTTCTGGCAAATCCCGCGGATAAGGGTAAGAGGAGGTGGACTCGGTGAAGACCCTGGAAGAGGTGGGGGAGACACCCTCTCCGAGCAAGGCCGAGATTTCCGCGCCCTTCCTGATGATGTCGAGGCTGATGCCTTCCAAGGGGAGAGGGAGCAGCCGATCATCCCGACGAAGGGTAGGTCGTCGCTGGTGGCCCGTGGTGCCGCCTCCACCCCGATACCTCCTGGGGCTGGACTCGGCTCTGCCTCCGCACTGCCTGGTGCCACCGGTGGCCGAACGCCTGCCCCTCAGGTCCCGAAGTTGTCAGGCTTCAAGCTCCTCAAGCGGTCAGTAGAATACGTCGCAATGGATCGGTGAGTGTCTTAAGCTTGGCCTTGTCCTTGTCCGTACTCGTCATTTCCTGATACTCGCCCTTGATTGGTCAGGCTGACATCTTCGGCGAAGAAGAGGAAGGAAGACGCAGCGGCCGTGCCTCCCGCGGGGAAAGGAGGCAGCAGCACCCGCATCTCCCCAGCCCGATCGTCCTCGTGAGGCCAAGAGGAGCACCACCGCGTGGAATCAGCCCCCATGGCCCCGCTGGCCCTGGGGGCGCCGGCGCATGGTGCGGCCGGTGAGGTCCCAGCCGCCCCGGAACCCGCGATCCCCCAGGCTCCGGTGGTGATGTTGCCTCCTCCCGCTGCTGAACCTCCACTCCCAGGTTCTTCTACTACTGTTGCCCTGGAGCGTGCTCTTTCGGAGATGACTCAGCTGCAGGCAGATCTCTTGAGCGTGGACCCACATCTTGTGGCCGGGCGCCTGGAGCTGGTCTCGGGCTGGCTCCACTCCGACTTGGCCGTTCGCGACACTGAGTCAGGCCGCTGCGGTTTCTGAGGAAGAGAAGCAGAGAGCTGCCAGCGTTGCGGCCGATTGTGAGGCGGCGCTGAAAGACGCCATGGCCGCCCGTGACCGATGTCAAGCGCTGGAGGGCGAGTTGCAGAGCCTGCACGACAAGCACGCCGAAGAGGTACGCTGCCACCAAGCGAAGGAGGAGGAGATGAAGGCCTGGGAGGAAGCCGTCAAGAATCGTGCTGCCGAGCTGGTGGAGCTGGGGAAGAAGCAGACCGCGAAGGGCAACTGGTTGGAAGAGTTGGAGCGGAAGATGGGGACGAGGGAGGCCGATCTTGATGCCAAGGCGCGAGTCCTGGCGGAAGACCGCGTGGCCTTTGCCGATCTCGAAAAGAGGTCTCACAAGGCGCTGAAGGCACTCTACGAGCACAGCCTGGAGAAGCCGCTGGACACCGACGAGGACGGCCCCGCCCAGCTGCTTCCTCTCGTGGTGAAGGCGCTTGAGGAGGTCGTTGATGGTCTCGGTCCCATGGCGGAGGCAGAAGCTCGTGTCCTGTCTTCAGCCGCGCTGACCCGCGTCTTTAGCCACCTGCACCTTCGCGACCCAAACGCTTGCCTTGACGAGCTGCTGGAGCCTGTGGCTGAAGATCAATATGAGGTGGCTGCCGCGGCCGTGCAGGATCAAGTGGGGGCCTTGCTGAGGAGGTTCTGCGGCTTTGTCTCCGCTCCTCTGTCCGGCGTCGTCGACCTTGCGGCTGGTGGTGAAGGTGAAGACAAAATTGCTCACGAGGGCGACGTCTAGATTCGACCCGCGTCCATTCTTCCTGTTCTGTTCCTGCGACATGTATCAGGCCTCGTGGAGGTGTTAGACTTTTTATTTGGTATTTGTGAGGACAATATGCTTGTAATATTTGGTTTGAGATTTCACGATTTCCCTCCTATTTGCTTTGCGTTCTGCGTCGGCAGAGCCCGGCCCCACGCATACCTCAACCGCCATTGGGTCGACCAGAGACCAGGATGGACCAAGGAGTGAGGGGCTACGTGACCAGTTAGGCTCCTGAGTCGCGATGCTCAGGTGTCCCCCTTGACGCGCAAACAACATATAGGGCGAGTTCGTGGGGGTAGACTAATGTTCTACGTCGGCAGGGCCCGGCCCCGCGCATACCTCAACCGCCATTGGGCCGACCGGAGACCAGGACGGACCAAGGAGTGAGGGGCTACGTGACCAGTTAGGCTCCTGAGTCGTGATGCTCATGAGTCCCCCTTGACGTGCAAACAATTTCCATACCTGCCCTCGCCAAGGCCTCGGGAGGGGCGCGCAACACCTAGGTCCGGGGGACCTGGTTAGGTGGCGTCTTGGCTGGCGTGTTCGTCAGCGCAGCCCCCGTGCCCAGCCCCCATGCGCGGCTTTCCCGAGGGAAGGCATTGCGGTAAGGCTGGCACTGAGCTCTGGGCTCCCTGAGGTTGGCACGACCATGGGGTCGCCCTCAGTTGTTTATCACCAGCGCGGAGCATAGTGCTTCCGCTTGTGCACGGGCATAGCCGCTCCTCGGCAGTGTCGTCAGCCAGCGCGGAGGATGGTGCTTCCACTTGGGCGTGGGATGGGGGCCCCCTCCGGGAGGAGCCCCCGGGGCGTGTACATCCCCGCTGTGACACGTGGCTTGCACGGCAGCCAGCGCGGGACTCACGAGACCCTACCTCAAGGCGGGTTGCGCCTGGTGTCGGTGTTTTGGGAACGAGGGTACCCAGACTTGCACCGTCATGCGGCCCTGCGGGCGTGGCTCACGGGTGGCTCAAAGACGGCCCATCTTCATCGGCCAAGCTCAAGACCCTCATGAGGGGCCAAGCCTCGCGGGGCGGACGACAGGAAGCTTCCTCAGGCACGGCCTCGTCAGGCTGGGTCGCGAGGAGGCGGAGAGATCAAGGCAGGGTACGTACCTCACGAGGTGCCCATGACGCAAGCCATGACGACCAAGGGCGCCAGGCGGGCGCCAGCCCGCGCAGTGTCCACATTTCCTCTTTGGTGCAAAGGGGGCAAGCACGGGCGAGAGCATCAAGCAAAGGCATCCGTTTCGGTGCAACAAGACCAAGACAGTCGCAACGGCAGGAAAGAAGTCATCGTGGAGCCCAAGCCGGCGTCACCGCCAGAGCCTTTGATAGGCGAGGACCAACTTTAGTCAGGATAAGTGTACTAGATGTTCCCCTTCAAAATGGCCAATTGTTGGCGCCCTTCCCGCTCAATATTTGGGAAGAGGCCCAGGGCCTCTGCCTATAAATAGGACTAGCCACCCACAGGGTAGAGGGGGCTGATCCGCAGCTTGATCACATCAAGAGACCAAACGCAGAGAGAGAGAGAAGCGACTGAGCTCCCCCTAGCAGTTCATCGCACCAGCCAAGAACAGAACCTCGCGAGGCTATTCTTCCTTGTATTGTTCATCATCAGCCCAAGAGGCAATCCACCACACCACACACTGGAGTAGGGTGTTACACCACAATGGTGGCCCGAACCAGTATAAACCATGTGTCTCTTGTGTTGTTCCTTTCATAGTTTAGATCCTAGCGAGGCGGTGAGGTGTAGGTAGGTAGGGGGTGAGATCTCCGCGCGCACCCCAGAGTTCGAACCTAGCGGGTCTGCCGGAACCCTAAATCCGACATTTGGCGCGCCAGGTAGGGGTGCGCCGGAATTCGTCTTCTGCCGCCCTGTTCTTCGCCGACCATCGCATCCATGTCAGACGCTCGTCGGGCCCGCGCCGAACGCCGAGCCGCTCTCGCTACCCATGTTGCCCAGACGGCCCGCGTCGGCGGCCGCCCCCGCCGTTCCCCTTCGCCTGCCGTCAACGCCGCCACCGGGCAGGCGGAGAACGAGCAGCAAGCATCGTCCCAGCATCCGTCCGTTAGGCGAGATGGCCGTAACGCTACTCCTTCACTCGCCCCAGCTGGTTGTTCGTCCCGCGCGCTCCGCGCGCCCATGGAGGCTCGAGCTGCGCTCATCGCGGCAAAAGAGCTCCTGTGCTACCTCCCTGTCGACGACGTCTACGAAGAGTGGCTCGACCACGTCGCCGAGCTCGACCATGCCGCAGGGGGCTCCCCCGCGCCGTCCTTCTCGCTGCACCGCGCCCTGCCCTGCGCGGGCGATGAAGCTCCGGGGGTGCCTCAGCCGCCTCCCCCTCAAGAAGGCGCCCTGTCCCCAAGGCGCGTGGCCTGGCGGAACCCACTCCGTCCGGCGCCAAAGACAAGCAAGAGTAGAGCTGTCAAGAGGTCCCTCGCCCCAAGAAGCTGCCCGAGTGCTCCCCTGCACCCGGCTCACACGACCGCGCTCTGCTCCAAAGACGCCAAGACCCAGCGCTGCTCCCAGCGGCAGCCGCTTGGGGACCCGCAAGACCAGGCTCTTCGTCACCAAAGGCCTCCCATGGCCACGATGGGCTGCCGCGCCTTCACCACCCGAGCTGCCTTGGCGTCGCGTGGCCCGGCAAGTTCAAGCCAGACCTGCCTCTCCTCGCTACGGCCGGCACGGCCGACCCTGCGGAGTTCCTTCAGCTCTCTGAGCTGGGCATCAAAGCCGCCAGGGGGACGAAGGTCATGGCGAACTGGTTTCCCATGGCACTCAGGGCACGGGCCCACACTGGCTCCTGAACACGGCTCACTGCACGATCTCCTCACGGGATGAGATGCGCACCCTTCATCGCCAACTTCCAAGGTACTGTGACGGCCTCCTACCGTGGCGACATGCGCCGCATCAAGCAGCAGCCGGGAGACCCCTGCAGAAGTACATCGGCTTCAACAACGCACGCCTCAAGATTCCCAAGGTGACCGAGGAGGCCATCATCTCAGCCTTCTCCGACGGTGTGCGTGACGTCAAAATGAAGGAGGAGCTGGCGATGCATGAAGATCTGTGCACATCCTTGGAGCTGTTCAACTTGGCGACCAAGTGCGCTAGGGCTGAGGAAGGACGCCTTTCCCTCCTCGAGCTGCCAGCCGTAGACCCAGAAGAGAAGAAGTCAAAGGCCGAGGACGTGAAGCGCAAGGGGGCTGCCGTGCTCGCGGCAGAACCAGACACCAAGCAAGGCAGAGATCAGCCCGATTCTTCCAAGGGCAGTCGATACTGTGTGTACCACGACCTCCAGACCCACAACACCAACGAATGTCAAGAGCTCCGAGCCGTGTGAGAAGGGAGGATCGGTCGACGCCCCGACCGCAACGATCGAGGCTACGGCCGGGGAGGAGGAAGAAACGTAGGACGCTGGGAAGACCGTGCCCCTCGCCAAGGGTGGCGTGACCGACCTCTCGAGGATCGCTGGAGGGATCAGCCTCGCGAGGATCGCCCGAAAGGAAACGTAGGCCTCCTTCCTCTGCCGCCACAGCCAAGGAGAAACGAGGACCATCATCAGGACGAGGGGGCTGGGGGCTTCCAGGAGCCCCGCGCGATCGCTTGCATCCCGGGCGGAGCTCAAGCCCCAGCCTCCCAGCGCATCTTCAAGCAGTTCGCCCACGAACTGAATGCAGTCCTCCCCAAGCTCAAAGCCACGGGCCCTCTCAGGTGGTCAGCGTGCGCCATCACTTTCAGCTCAGCAGATCAGCTCAAGTGCGCGGCCACAGCCGGAGTCCTCCCGATGCTTTGTTCCCCAACCATCAGCAATGTGCAAGTCACCATTTCCCTAATCGACGGCGGAGCAGGGCTCAATGTCCTGTCCGTGGAGACATTCAACAATCTCCAAGTGCCTTACAATCAGCTTCAGCCAACCAAGCCTTTCTCCGGAGTCACCGATGGCTCCACAGTTCCGATTGGGCAGGTCCACCTCCCTTTCACCTTTGAGGCGCGCGACAACTACCGCACCGAGCTCATCGACTTTGATGTCGCCCACATTCACCTGCCATACAATGCCATCCTCGGGTACCCAGCTCTGGCCAAGTTCATGGCCATGACTCATCACGGCTACAACATCTTCAAGAGGCCAGGCGTTCCGCAGTCCTGGCGGAGATGGAGACGGTCCGCGAGGAGACACCAGCGCCTCCGGAGCCTCCCGAGGCTCCTGGGCCTGGGGACTCGTGAAGATCAGCTTCCGCAGCCCACAACGTCTGCTACTTCAACATCCCTTCGTCTTCAACGTTATCAGGTGACATCCTTCAAGTTTCATTTCCAGCTGGGAGTGCCCCCCCCCCCCCGCAGGGGTGCATCATTCCCAGGCCGCGTGGGTTCGTCCCTGCGGCGTGTATCCCTTTTACTTCATGTTTCTAGCTTACCTTATCGGGGGCGCCCCTCGGGCTGCATCATCCCCAAGTCGCTCGGGCCAGACCCAGCGGCATGTACCCCTCTTGTGTTTATTTCGGGTCATGCGTTCGACCCATCATGATTGTTATTTTATGCCTGTCCACGACAACCCTTCTTCCTTCATGTCGGCCGCTTGCACGTTAAAGGGGGGTACCTGAGCATCGCGACTCATGGGCTCCTGCTGGCTATCCAGCCCTCACCCTCTGGCCTTGTCCACGGCATCGCGACCTGGCATACCAATGACGGCCGAGACCCTTCGAGGGCGGGACCGAGGGCGTGAGAGCGTCGACATCTAACCAAATTTGCAGGAACACATCACAAGTTAAGGCCAGTGCGGCGCAACTCCGCCTTGAGGTAGGGCCCGTGAGTCCCAGCGTTGGCTTACGGTGCCCGGATACACCTCGTCGGCCCTACCGTGCCAGCCACGTGTCGGGAGGGGCTGTACACGCCCGGGGCTCCTCCCTGGGGGAGCCCCTCCCACGCACTGATGGAAGCACCATGCTCCGCTACTGGCTGGCGACACCGCCGAGGCGGCTATGCCCGTACACACGGAAGCGCTATGCTCAGCGCCTGGTGATAAACAATCGAGGTGGCCCTCGGCCGCATCAACCTCGAGGAGCCCAGAGCTGAATGTGGCCTCGCCATAGCGCCTCCCCTCAGGAGTGCCGCGCGAGGGGGCTGGGCACGGGGGCTACGCCTGGGTCACGCCCAGACGCACGCCACCCAGCCAGGCCCCTCGAGACTGGTTCGTCGCACGTCCCTCCTAGAGCGGAGCCAAGATACGAAGGCCGTTTGAGCGTCAAGGGGGACTCCTGAGCATCGCGACTCAGGAGCCTAACTGGTCACGTAGCCCCTCACTCCTTAGTTCCGAAAGGCTAACGGCGGTTGAGGTATCTTGTGAGGCCGGGCTCTGAGCGTAGAATGGTGGATTCACTCACACATCTCACCTTCCTACTTGCTGTTCGTGCGCCAAGGGGGACTCCTGAGCATCGCGACTCAGGAGCCTAACTTGTCACGTAGCCCGTCACTCCTTGGTCCCGTCCTGGTTTCCGGTCGGGGCTAATGGCGGCTGAGGTATGCGCGGGGCCGGGCTCTGCCGGCGTAGAACATAAGCAAGTAGGAAGGAAAAGCGCAAACCTCAAGGAATTTAGAAGCAAATATTACAGTCCATAACTGTTGTCACAACACCAAACGCAAGTTTAAACGCCTTCCCGAGGCATGATGCATGTTGCAGGAGCTGAAAGCAGAACAGGAGCCAAAATGGAGTCACTTGTCGACGACGGAGCAGTGCCGAGCGGGTTCGCCTGGTGAAGCCTCAGGACCGGCAGCGCCTCGCTTCGGCTTGGTGCTGAAGGCCCAGAACTTCGCCAGCAGAGCCTCTGCTCGACCCTTCACGGCCTCAGTAGCGGCAGCGGCAAGCTCGCCGCCCACGGGCTCCAGCAGGCTGTCGAGGTCGACGTCGGGATCGTGAAGGTAGACGTGGGTAAGGACACGCATCAGCACTGCAGAAGATAGGACACGCGCCTCGGCCTCAGCCGTAGGGCCAGCCCAAGGGTGACATCTTCAAGGGAAGCAGCTTGGCAGGGCCGTCCTCGGCGCCGGGCAGCGGGCTTTCCAGGCCGCTGTCGTAAAGCGACCTCAGTAGGGTGCGAGCCTTCACCTCCATCTCCGTGAAGGCCATGCGGTCCTCGGCGAGGACCTGCGCCTTGCCGTCCAGCTCAACCCTCTTTGCCTCCAACTCCTGCTCCAGCGCACCCAGGCGGTCACGGCGCTTGTTAAGCTTGGCGTCCCGGTCCTTGACGGCCGCCTCGCGAGCCTTCATGTCTTCCTCCTTCTCTCGGCGAATGCGGGCCTCCTTGGCGAGCTGGTCACGCAAGCCCTGCAGCTCGCTCTCCAGCGCCTTGCAGCGACCTCGGACATCGGCTACCTCCCCCAAGGCAGCGTCGCGAGCAGCCTTCGCCCCAAGGACGGCCTGCTTCTCCTAAATCGCCAAGCCGTCGAGGCCTGAACCAGCGCCCGCTCGAATCAAAGCGTCAGGCGAATCCAGCCAGGCCAGCTCCAAGCGCCCGGCCTGGCAGGGTCGGCGACGGAAAGATCTTGCCGCAGCCAGTCCAATTCAGCAGCATCACAATCCAGGACAGTGGGAGGAGTCGGAGAGATAGCAGTTGGTGGAGTAGGAGGAGAGGACGACAGCGTGACCACAGTATCCTGAGGCGGGACCTGCTGCGCCCCAATAGTTGCAGCAGTGGCATCAGGCAAGGACACCTCGGGAGTCGCTTGGGCCATGGGGGCTGAGCTCGCCCCAGCTAGCTCTGCCAGGCCTAGCGAGGATGACCAGGCAGGAGAGGCCCGTGTCTTGCCGTCACCTTCTTTCGCAGGCGAAGGCGCTGCCACAGATGGAGCCTCGGGAGCTCCCATCAACTTCTTCGCCGCAGGCGCCAGCCTAGCCAAGGAATATAGATATGAAGCCTTAGTGACAAAGCAAGGAATAAAACAAGAATCAAGCACTTACTAGTCATCGCTCGCGAGCTCGAGCAACCTCCGGCCATACTTGAAGCCCGAGAGCCGGCTGCAGGGATCAGCCTCAAGAGGCCCTGGAGCAGGAGGCACGTCTGCGGATCGCCACGGAGCCGGGGCAGACCCGCGGGGGACCAGCCCAGTCCTGTCCTTGTTCGGGATCGGGGGCAAGCTCTCGCCGCCCCGCTCATCGCCATCCTCGTCGTCGCTCAGCAAGAGGTGGATAGCGCGGGACCTGCGCCGGGGGAGGGGCGCTCTGGATTCCCCGTCGGTCGTCTCGGAGTCAGGCCCCTCTTCCTGCCCCTCTTCTTCCTCCTCTTCGCTGGAGTCGCCGGAGTACACGTTCACCATCGCTAGGGCCGCCGGGTCCTCGGGAATCTCCGCGGGCACGGGCCCGTCCCCATTGAAGACGGGCATGGGTTCCACCGCCTACTCCCAATCATCTCGAAGGAACAGGGGCACAGGAGCGCCCACCAGCCTCGCCACGTATCCCCCGACCAAAGATTGGAGGACCGCGGCCAGATCTTCGTCGGCCAAGACCGCGGGGCTCGGGCGGGGCCTCCACAGCAATGGCGAACGAAGCGGGGCCACCTGGTGCTCCAGGAACTCCCTCAGGAGCGACGCCCCGGTCAGCTTTGCCGCCGCCATGTTGCCCGGCCACAGATCCGCGTCCATCTTCTCCAGCACCGGCTTCGCGCGGGGATCCACGAGTTCCGCGCGAGACCAATCGTCGGAGGTTGTGGGCTGCTCTGTGGGCAGAATCAGCCGAGGATGGATGCGCCCAGCATGTACCATGACCCACTTGCTCCTGAAGCCCTCAATCCTCTTCCCGGGCTTCGAGATGGCGTTGGAGCTGCCATACGCGACAAAGCTCGCGCGCGCGGAGATCGGACCGCGAGAGGTCCGGAGGTAGAAGTAGTGGCGCAACAAGGCCACTAAGGGCTGCACCCCGACATGAGCCTCACAATAGTAGGCGAAGATCGCCAGAAGAAGAACAGAGTTGGGGTGGAGGTGCAGAGCCTGCAATTTGTAATGGCGGAGGACAGAAAAGAAGAACTCAGAAAAGGGAGGCACCAGACCGGCGGCAATGGTGCTCACGAAGAGCGGATAGAAGGTGCTTCCTTGGCCCTCGGGAAGGGCGGAGCCAGCCCTGAGCACCTCTGCCCCGTCGTTGCCTTGCGCCGCCACCATCCGGTGCACCCGGGCAAGGCCCTTCTCTGACACGTTTGGCGAGTCCAAGGCGGGTGAGTACCAAGCTCCGGCCGGGGTCTGGCGAGGCGCCATGTCTTCCTAGGGCACGCGGTCGAAGTTGATCTGGAGATTTCGGATCCAGGAAGGAAACGCACAAGAAAAGGGATCTGAGGAATGACCGGAGGAGGCAAGGCAAGCAAAGCCTAGACAGATGCCGCTCTTTTGTCGATTCGCGCAGTTGCTAAGGCGCCCACGTCCAATCAACCGCCACGCGACGCCCAAGGACGCAGGCTGCTAGGGCCCACGGCGCTTCGCACTTGCCCCTTCGCTTCTCTACTCAGCCAAGTCCAGGCACGCCTTGGGCCCGGGGGCTACTGTCGGCGTTAAGAGCAGGGTACCAGACTTGCCGCCTGCGTGGCCTGCGGCGTGGCTCAAGGGGTGTCCCAGCACGACCCATCTTCATCAGTGCAAGCTCAAGACTCTCGCGAGGGGCCAAGCATCACGGGGCGGACGACAGGAAGCTTCCTCAGGCACGGCCTCGTCAGGCTGGCTCGCGAGGAGGTGGAGAGATCAAGGCGGGGTACCTCACGAGGTGCCCATGACACAAGCCATGACGACCAAGGGCGCCAGGCGCCCGTGTAGTGTCCTCATTTCCTCTTTGGTGCAAAGGGGGCAAGCGGAGGCGAGAGCATCAAGCAAAGGCATCTGTTTCGGTGCAACAAGACCAAGATCATCACAACGGCAGGAAAGAAGTCATCGTGGAGCCCAAGCCGGCGTCACCACCAGAGCCTTTGACAGGCGAGGACCAACTTTAGTCAGGATAAGTGTACTAGATGTTCCCCTTCAAAATGGCCAATTGTTGGCGCCCTTACCGCTCAATATTTGGGAAGAGGCCCAGGGCCTCTGCCTATAAATAGGACTAGCCACCCACAGGGTAGAGGGGGTTGATCCGCAGCTTGATCACATCAAGAGACCAAACGCAGATAGAGAGAGAGAGAGAGAGAGAGAGAGAGAGAGAAGCGACTGAACTCCCCCTAGCAGTTCATCGCACCAGCCAAGAACAGACCCTCGCGAGGTTGTTCTTCCTTGTATTGTTCATCATCAGCCCAAGAGGCAATCCATCACACCACACACTGGAGTAGGGTGTTACACCACAATGGTGGCCCGATCCTGTATAAACCCTGTGTCTCTTGTGTTGTTCCTTTCATAGTTTAGATCCTAGCGAGGCGGCGAGGTGCAGGTAGGTAGGGGGTGAGATCTCCGCGCGCACCTTAGTGTTCGAACCTAGAGGGTCTACCGGAACCCTAAATCCGACACCTGATCTTGAGTCTTGGTGACTGTGTGTTCCTGCAAGGCGGTTAGATGCAAGCACTCTAAGTCCTCAGGTCCCGGCCCTCGAGCGAGCTGAGCCGCCGCTGGTATGCCAGGTCGCGATGCCGTGGTCAAGGCCAGGGGGTGAGGGCTGGAGAGCCAGTAAGAGCTCCCGGGTCGCGATGCTCAGGAGCCCCCTTTTAACGCGCAAGCAAATTGCATGAGGTGAACAGGCCCGTGGCGAGTGATAGGCGTTGGCAAGTTAAGCATGGAGAGCATATCAACTGGATAAATGCAGGAAGATACATGCCACTGGGTCCGGCCCGAGCGGCTTGGGGATGATGCAGCCCGAGGGTCCCCCAGCAAGGTAAGCTAAAGACATAAGCAAAAGGGATACAAGCCACAGGGACGGACCCATGTGGCCTGGGAATAATGCGGCCTGAGGGGCGCTCCCAGCTTAAACGAACTTGAAAGATGTCACCTGGTTCTGTAGACGAAGTAGAGTTGGTGCAGCTGAAGCCGCGCGTTGAAGGAATGGCTCCTCATGAGCCACCAGGACCCTGAGCCTCGGGAGGCTCTGGAGGTTCAGGAGGTTCCCTGAAGACCGTCTCCATCTCCTCCAGTACGGCGTGGAACCTGGCCTCCTGTGCTGCCAGGACTTGCCGCATGTTGCACTGATAGGCCGTCGCCACGCCCGGCAAGCCGAAGGGCATACAAAAGTAGTTGTGCGGTGGGCCCTCGTAGCAGCCCACATGCGATGGCCAGAAACGCTCCTGAGATGCGGCCCTTTTGAGCCCTGGGACGTCGACGCAGACACGCAGCCCGACATCCTCGCCTGGATGGGGAGATGCGCCTTGTGAGCGGCTGTGGCCGCGCATGGCTCTTGCTTCTTGCAGTTCTTGGGTGGTCTTGGTGATTGACTCCTGGGTGGTGGGCACTCCTTGCCCTGTGCTCTCCTGAGGAAAGTGTGTCGTGAGGCACTCTTCCAAGTGGTGCCCAAGTGCCTCCCTCGTGAGGTTGTGAAGGTCTGAGGCCCTCCAGAAGGGAGCCCCCAAGCCCTGCCTGAGGAGGGCGTCCGGCGCGCCTTCCTATGCGATGGAGGGAGGTGCCCCTGGAGCGGGCGCTGATCCTGACGAGGCTCCTGCCGTGACGCCATCCTCCTGAGGACCTGTGCAGCGCGGCTACTTCTTCTTGGGGATGGCCTCCAGAGGGCCTTCACTTCTGATGTCGGGGTTGTCGATTGCTGCGGCTTGAAAGGCGCGCTCGAGGGAGCACACCACATCCCTCTCTTCGCACGGGACCGTGATGATTCCTCCACTCCCTGGCATCTTGAGAACGTTGTAGCCATGGTGAGTGACCGCCATGAACTTGGCCATGGCTGGATACCCGAGGATGGCATTGTACGGCAGGCGGATATGTGCGACGTCGAAGTCGATGAGCTCGGTGCGATAGTTCTTGCGCTCCCTGAAGGTGACAGGCAGGCGGACCTGCCCTATTGGTGTGGTGGAACCGTCGGTCACTCCTGAGAAAGGCTTGGTTGGCTGGAGCTGCTCATATGGCACTTGGAGGTTGTCGAACGTGTCGACGGACAGGACGTTGAGCCCTGCGCTTCCGTCGATGAGAGTCTTGGTGACTTGCACATTGCTGATGACGGGGGAGCACAGCATAGGGAGGGCGCCAGCGGTGGCTGCGCACTTGAGCTGATCTGCCGAGTTGAAGGTGATGGCACATTGGGACCACCTGAGCGGGCGCGTGGCCTCGAGCTTGGGGAGCACCGCGTTCACCTCGCGAGCGAACTGTTTGAAGATGCTTTGAGAAGCTGGGGCCTAGGCACCGCCCAAGATGCAGGCGATCGCACGCGGCTCCTGGAAGCCCCCAGCCCCCTCGTCCTGGTGGTGGTCGTCGTTCCTTCTTGGCGGTGGCAGCAGGGGAAGACCGGCGTTGCCCTGGGGGCGTCCTCATGAGGCGGGTCCCTCGAGGCGCCCTCGTGAGGTTGGACCTGCCAGCGGTCCTCACGAGGCCGGTCGCGCCACTCCTGGCGCGGGCCACGGTCGTCCCAACGTCCGCCTCCGCGGCCTCCTCCGCGGCTGTAGCCCCGGTCGTTGCGCTCGGGGCGTCGATCATAGCGTATTTCCCGTATGGCTCTGAGCTCTTGACAGTCGCTGGTGTTGTGGGTGTTCAGGTAGTGGAAGGCGCAGCACGGTCGACTGTTCTTGGATGACTCGGGCTGATCTCTGCCTCGCTTGGTGTCGGGCTTCGCTGCGAGCACCACTGCCTCTTTGCGCTTCACGTCCTTGGCCTTGGCCTTCTTCTCCTCCGCTCCTGCAGCTGGCAGCTCAAGGAGAGAGAGGCGCCCCTCCTCAGCTCTTGCGCACTTGGTCGCCAGGTTGAACAACTCCTGAAATGTGCAGAGCTCCTCGTGGATAGCGAGCTCTTCCTTCATCTTGACATCACGGGACGACGTCTGAGAACGCGGAGATGATGGCTTCGTCTGTGACCTTGGGGATCTTGAGGCGGGTGTTGTTGAAGTGCTGGATGTACTTCTCGAGGGTCTCTCCTGGTTGTTGCTTGATGCAGCGTAGATCACCCGCGGCCGGTGGGCGCTCGCGAGTGCCCTGGAAGTTGGCGACGAAGCGGTCGCGCATCTCGTATCAGGAGGAGATCGAGCTGCGTCTTTGCAGTTCGAGGAGCCGTGAGCGGGCCCCATCCTTGAGAGCCATGGGAAACCAGTTCGCCATGCCTTTTTCGTCGCCGTTGGCCACTTCGATGCTTAGCTCATAGAGCTGCAGGAACTCCGCAGGGTCGGCGGTGCCGTCGTAGCGAGGAGGCAGATCTGGCTTAAACTTGCCTGGCCAGGCGACGCTACACAGCTCGAGGGTGAAGGCACGGCAGCCGGCCGTGGTCACCGGGGCCCGCTTCTGAGGTGGAGCTTGGTCTTGGCGAGGTTCGCGCTGTGCCGCTGCAGGCGGCACGCGTTCTTGGCAAGGTGGCGCGGGGAGCGCCGGTGCAGCTTCTCGTGGCCGCGGGATTTCTTGACAGCTTCTCTCTTCAAGAGCGGGCGCTGGGCGCGGTGGATCGCGCCACAGAGGCGCGCGCCTTGGTGCCAAGGCACCGTCTTGGGGTTGAAGTGGTGGAGGCACGCCATGAGCCCCGTCGCCCGCGGCTGGTTGAGGGGGAGGCAAGGAGTAGGACGGCACCGGAGATCCCCCTGCGGCGCGGACGAGCTCGGCGACGCGGTCGAGCCACTCCTCATAGACGTCATCGACGGGGCGGTAGCGCAGGAGCACGTTCGCCACGATGAGCGCGGCCGATGCCTCCATGGGAGCGCGATGCGCGTGAGACAAAGAACCGGCAGGGGTAAGTGATGGAGTAGCGGTGCGGCCGTCCTACCGCACCGAGTGATGCAGTGAGGAAGCCCGCTGCTCATTCCCCGCGGGGCCGGTGGCAGCGTTGGCGGCGGGAGACGGAGAACGACGAGGTGGCCCACCTACGGGAGCCGTCTGGGCGACGCGGGCGGAGAGGGCAGCCCGACGCTCAGCTCGAGCACGGAGCGTGTCCGCCATGGAAACGTTGGAGCGACGAAGCAACGAACTGATGGAAGGGAAACTATGGTGCACCCCTACCTCACGCGCCAAATGTCGGATGTGGGGTTCCGGCAAACCCTTAAGGTTCGAACACTGGGGTGCGCGCGAAGTCTTTCCCTCCTACCGATCTACGCTCTAGCTCGCTAAGATCTCATGACGAACTCGGCGAACTCAGCAACACGTAAAGACACATGGTTTATACTGGTTCAGGCCACCATTGTGGTGTAATACCCTACTCCAGTGTGGTGGTGGTGGATTGCCTCTTGGGCTGATGATGAACAGTACAAGGGAAGAACAGCCTCCTGAGGTTGAGGTGTTCTTGTGTGCATGAACTTGTGGCGTGAGGATTCTATTAGCTCAGGCCTGCTTGAGTTGCCGATCAGCTGCCTCCTATTGTGGTGGCTAGCTCTACTTACATAGGCCCTGGTCCTCTTCCCAAATATCAAGCGGGAAGGGAGCCAACAACGACGGGCAAATTTGAAGGGGGACAGCTAGTACAAGCTATCCCGACGAAAGCGGTCTCCGCCTGTGAAAAGCTCTAGCGTGACACCGTCTTGGCCTCCACGATGACCTCCGCCCTGCCGTCCTCCTAGTCTTGGTCTCGTTGCACCAATATGGCAACCTTTGCACGATCTTGTCGATGCTCTTTACTGCGCTTGGCCTCCTTTGCACCAAAGAGGAAATAGGGACGCTGCACGCACTGGCGCCCGCCTGGCACCGTTCGTCATAGCTCACATCATGAGATCCTTGTGAGGGTTGCCTCGCCTTGATATCTCTGCTCCTCGTGAGCCTGCCTGACTAGGCCACTCCAGAGGAGGTCTTGCGTCGTCCGCCTCGCGAGGCTTGGACCCTCGCGAGGGTCTTGGGTGCCTTGTTGACGAAGATGGGCCGTACGGCCTGCCGCTTAGCCATGCCGTGGGCCGCAGGCAGGCAAGTCTGGGGCCCCCGTTCCCAGAACGCCGACACCAGTTGCATCAGCCGATGACAACCAAGACCCGCGTCATGAAGAAGAAAGAGTTGCCACACCCCCCATCACTCAAGAAAATGTTCTCGAGGAGAACGAGTCTGTGCCCGACCCTCCTACTACTCAAGTGCAGGTTGAAAATACTGAGGCGGCCACAAACAACATTGTTGAAGACAATGATGTTGTAACATCCCAAATTTTCAATCTGGAATGTAATGCATTAGATCATCATTGCATATCATATTTAATTGCATTTTGGCTTGATTCTAGAAATTCTACGCAACTCAAGGACCAACGGAGAGAGTTGGGAATTTCGTTATTTTCATATTTGAGTTTTTCTCAAATTTTGAAAAGAGGATCGTTTGATTTTAATTATTTTCTCTTTGAATATTTATTTTATTAAAATAAAAAAGAGAGGATAAAATGACTTCCTCAAAAATAAGGAAATATTGGAGATTTAATATTAAAATCAAATAAGATTTTTATTCAGATTTTTATCGCTATTTTATTTCAATTAGGAAAAATATGCGTTTTTCAAAATTGCATTAGAGTCCCCAAATAAATGTTCACCTTGTCCGGCTTATTTTTAAAGGCCGGGGAAATTTTATTTCAGGATTTTTGGAGTCCGTTTAGTATTTCTTTTCTTTCTTTTTCTGCATGTCAGAATTATTAAAAAAAACCGACTCTGGGCCGTACCCGAGCGGGACTCCGCCCGGGGGGGCTTTATAAGCCGCAACGGTCGAGCCCGTATTAACAGCCACCAGCGCCGCCCGAAACCCTAGTCGTCGCCGCGCCATCCGCCCGCCGCCGTTGCCGCTTCTTGTATGCCCGTCGCCCGACGCCGCCACGCATTGTCGTCTTTGCGAAGCCGCCATCCGCCGACGCTTCTTCGCCCGCTGCACGAACCGCCTTTGCCGCCGCCGTCTCGCCCGACCCACGAGGTAGCCGCCGCCTCGGGTTTTTCGAATCCCTAGATCCAGTTCAGTTTTTTTCCGGTTTAGTTTTTTTAGCGAACGCCTGTTCGTTCATTTGTTTTAACGAACAATTTTTCACCTTTTAACCGCAGACATCGAACGCCCGTTTTTTAGTCTGTTCGTCAGTTTTTCTTTTTCTCAGATTTATCGTGATTATTTTTTATCGCGATTTCTGATCCGACTTTCGTTTTTGTTTAACTTTTCGCTCGTTTATCGGAATCAGGCGATTCAAGCGCCTAGAGTTTCGTCTCGAAACCCTCTTTATGTTCAATCAACATAAACATGTTTTTTCTACTTTAAAATTGACTTTAGTCTAGATTAGTAAACGAAGCTTGTTTCTTTCGCAGTTTGAGTTTCATTGCTTTGTTTGATTTGATTCTTTTTGCAAACCGGAGTTCTTAAGTTGAACTTTCTGATTAGATCTTCTTATTTGAGTTTTACTCGTGCATCTTTGCTTTATGGCTTATTGTATGATTTTTTTGTTTGCGATATAGTACCCGGAGTACGAAGCGTTTTACTACGAGTCTCTAGGTTTCGCGGATCATCAGCAAGGCAAGTAACACTTTGATCATACCTCTTTACTACTCAGTTTTATTGCATTAGATCAATCCTCAAACAATTGCATGGTTAGGATCTGATTGAATTGTGGGTATGGGAAGTAGTTGAGGTAGTACCTATTCACCTGTTTATTATCAAACCTATGGGAGTTACTTCTATGTTGCTTTTATTGCCATGCTATGCTCGTAGACGTGGATTGGGTTTGAGAGTATTCATGTCTGATGTGAGTATTGTAAATTAATGGTTAACTTAAGGTGGCAACTTTAATACACATCTGGGTGGATTGAGGCACCTGGGGAACCCAGTGATTGCCTGTATTTTTGGAAATCCCGGGGTACCGTGTGATTCTCCTATGGACTGCCACCCAGGCTCAAAGGGATCATGAGATTATTCATGCTAGAAACTTCCGTGTGCAGCCACAAGCCATTATGGGCTCTGGCATAGTTGAGTATGTTGTGTGACCTCTTTTAGTGGTAGGCTAACAGATGTAGGGGATGTAGGTGGTACTGTCTACCCATAGTAAAGAGTTAACGCTTCTGAAAGACTGTGTCTCGGTCATCAGTTTCTCAAACACCATGTAGTGCGAGAAATCTAACGGAGGAGATCAAGTCTTGTGGGGAAAAGTGCGCAAACCTCTCCAAAGTGTACAAACTAATCATGGTTAGCCGTGTCCCGTGTTATGGACACTCAATGTTTAACAACTACCATGATAGTTAAATAAAATTTATTCCTTTGTTGTAGGGAAAATTGGCTTTTCGCAAAACATATTAACCATACAGCCTCCACCAAGCCATATATGCATGTAGTGATAGCCTTACTCTGTTCATTACTCTTTTGTGTTACATTGCCAGCATATTCTATGTGCTGACCCATTTTCGGGCTGCAACGTATCATGTTGCAGACTTTTCAGACGACAAGTAAGGTGCCTTAGGTCATGGTCTTTCACTCAGTGATGTCGTTGGAGTTGATGGAATCACTTTATCTTCCAATTCTTCCGTTGTTATCGTATTAGATGGCCTTTAGCCATATTTATTGTAATAAGTTCTCTTTTCAGACATTCGATGTAATAAGTGTGTGATTGCTACTCCGTTATAAATCCTCAAGTATTGTGCGTGTCAGCATTACCGATCCAGGGATGACACTGATGCACGAAGATCGGTATTTGAGGTCTGATCGCTACAAGATGGTATCAGAGCACATGCTGACTGTAGGACAAGACCACTAAGCTAAAGCCCTAGATCACTACTCTCTTCCCGTTTCTGACTTCTCTCCATTTTCTACTCTTTAGGATGGCGGATGCAAGGATCAAGTTCATGCAACCGGATGAAGACACCCCTTTTGGACGCCACTGTAAGTAAGTCACTAGGTACCTGAACATCGGAATACCAAGCTTCACCGGGACTTACAACGCCACTTTACTAGAAGAGGAGCATTGGATGATTCAAGTTCAAGTTCCAGGAAGGACATTTACGCCAGTCACTGAGCCCATAGAGTTTTCCTTCGATGCACCAACCTGGAGTCTAGGAAAGAGCATGGCAGCCCACATCACCATGGGACGCATTGGAGAAGTTTACCACAAGGATCTCAAAGATATGATCTACTAGATTTGTGGGCGCCGAGATGAGCAATGGGATATGATCAGCACCAGGAAGGATAGATCGATTGCAGCTTTCATCCAGGAGTTAAACCAGCACATTCGGCCTTGGAGAACCGGATGTCTTAGCGCAGCATGACAGATTTGAAGAAGGCAATGACAATGATCACGGAGCTGGAGGAAGAACTCAAGGCTACTCACGAAGATTATGAGGAGGAAATTGTCGTACTAGTGGATAAGAATGACGACCTGACAAGGAAGCTGGGAGTATTCATGGGAGACCCCGCGGCAGGAGGAGAAGACAACGATTCCACTTGCCCAGAGAACTACATCGTCATCGACGACACTGACTCGGACCCCGACGAAAGCGATGATGAATACGTTGATGAAGCTGGAGCGGATATCGTGGAGTCTTCGACCGATCAATTTTTCTAGTCGACCACCATATCAGTAGTAGTATTCCACCATGTATATAGTATAGTCCGAGCACTTTTGTAATGATAGTTCTAGACCAATTGTATGCCCTTGCTTGATTGATTGAGTGATATGTTTGTGTTTGTCTCATGTGCATATGGGTAGTGTTTTCCCCCTAGACCTCATTCTATTCTGAATTCTCACCTTTTCTACACCCAGCAGATGCCTCCGAGACGCGACAATGGATTTGCTTTCCCGTCGGAGCTCACTCAGTTTATCCAGCAGTAGAATGCATTGATGCAGATACTAGTCCAGAATCAGAATCAGGGGAACAACAACAACAACCCACCACCACCACCAGTTGATTACTTAGCCCGTTTTCTAAGGCTGAAACCACCGGTGTTCTCTAGTAGCACTGAGCGATAGTTGCAGATGATTGGCTCCGCAAGATTGGAAGGGAGTTGACCACTGCATGATGCACAGATGCGGAGAGAGTGTGTTTTGCCGCACATCAGCTTGATGGACCCGCAACATCATGGTGGGAGAATTTCACAGCCACTTACCCCATTGACACTGTGACATGGGACCCGATTTGACAAGATTTTTACCTTTGCCCATGTATCAGCAGGAGCTATGGCCATGAAGAAGCGCGACTTTTGCAAATTACGCCAAGGAGGACGCACCATTGGCTAGTATGTGGATGACTTTAGTAAGCTAGCACGTTATGCCCCATATGACGTTGCTACGGATGCAGCTAAACATGAGAAGTTTCGGGAAGGACTGAATGATGAGCTGAGCATGCAGTTGATGGTGGCATATTTTAATAACTACCAGGAGTTGGTAGATAGAGCTCTCATGATTGAAGGGAAGCAGCAGCAAATTGACAACCGCAAGAGGAAGTATGGACAAGGGAAGTATAATTCTGGAGCTCAGCAGAGACCCCGTTTTACCGCGAACTCGGGAGGAACCCTTCAGCATAACCATGGAGGTCACAGTCACACTGGAGGAAGTTTGCACAACCATAGTGGCTCCAAGAACGGGAATGGTAATGGAGGAAGCAACGGACAGAACCGTTCCAACCCAGCAACGCCCGCCAAGAAAGATCTAAGCCACGTTACTTGCTACAAGTGCCAGAGGACTGGACATTACGCTAATGAATGTCCTGAAGCTAAGAACGGAAACAACAATGGAAGCTCTGGGAAGAAGCCCAACCCTTTCAAAAGGGGACAAGTGAACAACATTAGCATGGAGGAGGTTGAAGCGCAACCCGATGCAGTAATAGGTAAGTTTTTGGTTAAGTCATTTACTGCAGTCGTACTTTTTGATACTGGTGCATCGCATTCATACATATCAAGGGGATTTGTGGATAAGTTTAAACTGCCAACCCAGGCCCTTAGGTCACCCATGTTAGTAACCTCGCCAGGAGCAGAGTATATGTCTAGCCTATGGTATGATCGGTTACCATTAAGGATTGGTAACTACCTGTTTCCCTCGGACCTAATAGTATTGGAGTCACAAGGAATGGATGTGATATTAGGCATGGATTGGTTATCGAAGTATGGAGGAACATTGACTGCGCTTGATGAAAGTCGATTTTGCTCACCACCCCAGCAGGAAGAAGGATCAAGTATGTATCCCGGCATGTGCCGAATAGGACTCAAGTGAATTCCTTATCAGGAGTTGTATAGGAGGAAGTACCAGTGGTGAAGGATTTTCTGGATGTATTTCCAAAAGAGTTGCCGGGCATGCCACCGGATAGAGACATTGAGTTTTTGATCGAGCTTTTGCCAGGCACAGGGCCAATATCTAAGAGACCGCACAGAATGCCCGCAAAGGATTTGGAGGAAATTAAGAAGCAGATTAAGGAGTTACTGGATAAGGGCTATATACGCCCAAGTTCGTCACCTTGGGTATCACCAGTACTTCTAGTCGAGAAGAAGGATGGATCGTTGAGAATGGTTGTTTATTATCGAGGATTGAATGAGGTGACGATCAAGAACAAGTACCCACTGCCGATGATCAATGATTTGTTTGGTCAGCTGCAAGGAGCTAAAGTGTTTTCTAAGATCGATCTGCGATTAGGGTACCACCAGCTGAAGATTCGCGAGCATGATATACCTAAGACAGCCTTTACCACGAGGTACGGGCTATACGAGTATACCGTTATGTCATTTGGTCTGACCAACGCACCTGCCTATTTTATGAACATGATGAATAAAGTGTTTATGGAGTTTTTGGATAAGTTTGTCGTGGTGTTCATTGATGATATTTTGGTCTACTCGAAGAATGAAGAGGAACATAAGGAGCATTTGCGTTTGGTACTTGGGAAGCTCAGAGAACATCAGCTATACGCCAAGTTCAGCAAGTGTGAGTTTTGGCTGAAGGAAGTTGGATTCCTTGGACATGTTATATCTGGAGAAGGAATAGCGGTAGACCCCAGCAAAGTTGTCACTGTGACAAATTGGGAGGCACCCACGTCAGTTGGAGAGATCCGGAGTTTTCTTGGACTCACAGGATACTACCGGAGGTTCATTGAGAATTTACCAAAGATTGCAAAGCCTATGACGGAGTTGTTGAAGAAGGACACCAAGTTCAGATGGACTGAGGAATGTGAGGCCAGTTTTCAGGAGTTGAAGAAACGCTTAGTTACATCACCAGTGTTGATTCTGCCAGATCAACGAAAGGATTATGAAGTGTTTTGCGACGCTTCTCGTCGATGACTTGGAGCCATACTTATGCAGGAGGGAAGAGTTGTTTCATATGCCTCACGACAGCTTAAACCCCATGAGTTGAATTACGCTACCCAGGATTTGGAGTTAGCAGCCGTAGTGCATGCGTTGAAGACTTGGAGACATTTTCTCATCGATAACCATTGTGAGGTATACACGGATCACAAGAGTTTGAAGTATATCTTCACGCAAAAGTAGTTAAATCTCAGGCAGAGGAGATGGTTGGAACTCATTAAGGATTACGATATGAAATTGCATTATCATCCCGGAAAGGCTAACGTAGTAGCCGATGCGTTGAGCCGCAAGAGTCATGTTAATACACTCATGACCGGAGAGTTACCCAAGGAGTTCGCGGAGGATCTTCGTGAACTATGTTTGGAGATAGTTACGAGAGGCTATGTAGCAGCTTTGGAGATTCAATCTAGTTTGATGGATAAGATCAGAGAAGCTCAGAAGATGGACAAGGAGATTGCCAATATAAAGGAAAGGATGAGCAAAGGAAAGGCTAAAGGATTTCGTGAGGATGAGCACGATACCTTATGGTTTGAGGACCGCGTATATGTGCCTAATGATCAGGAGATCAGGAAGTTGATTCTGCAAGAGGCCCATGACTCACCGTATTCGATTCACCCAGGAAATACTAAGATGTATCTGGATTTGAAGGATGGTTTCTGGTGGACCGGAATGAAGAAGGATATTGCGGAGTATGTAGCAGTTTGTGATGTATGTCAAAGAGTGAAGGGAGAGCATCAGAAGCCAGCATGATTGCTACAACCATTGCTGATACTCGAATGGAAGTAGGATAAGCTAGGCATGGATTTTATCACGGGATTACCCAGGACTCGTTCAGGCTATGACTCGATATGGGTTGTAGTCGATCGTTTGACGAAAGTAGCTCATTTCATCCCAGTAAAGACCACTTACACGGTGCTAAGTTGGCAAAGATATACATGATCAGGATCGTATGTCTGCATGGAGTTCCGAGGACCATTGTATCAGATAGAGGAACCCAGTTTACCTCCAAGTTTTGGAATCAGTTGCATGAGACTTTGGTAACTAGGGTAGAGTTCAGTACAACTTTTCACCCGCAGACAGATGGACAGACTGAGAGAGTCAATCAGATTCTGGAGGACATGTTGAGAGCTTGTGTGCTAGACTATGGATCTAGTTGGGACGATAATTTGCCGTACGCAGAGTTCTCTTACAACAACAGCTATCAAGCCAGTTTGAAGACGGCCCCTTTCGAAGCATTGTACGAAAGGAGGTGCCGAACGACGTTGTTGTGGGATGAAGTTGGAGATCGAAAGTTGTTTGGACCAGATTTGATTTAAGAGTCTGAAGAGAAGGTTAAGCTGATACGCGATAGACTCAAGGTAGCGCAATCCAGGCAGAAGAGCTATGTGGATTCCAAACGCAAGGAGACAGTTTACGAATTCGGAGACAGAGTGTATCTTCGTGTATCACCACTACGAGGAGTGAAGCGTTTTGGAGTTAAGGGAAAGTTAGCCCCGAGATTTGTAGGACCTTATCGTGTTTTGGAACATATGGGAGAAGTCGCCTACAAGTTGGAATTGCCCGAAGGATTGTCAGGAGTTCACGATGTGTTTTATGTTTCCCAGTTGAAGAGGTGCCACGCAGAGATGGCTGATATCCCTCTGAGAGATGCAGTGCCACTGGAAGCGATACAGTTGGATAGCGACTTGACCTACGAGGAGAAGTCAGTTAAGATTCTTGAGTTTGCCAGCCGAGTTACATGCAACAAAGTTATCAAGTTCTGCAAAGTTCTGTGGAGCCACCATACCAAGGATGAAGCCACCTGGGAACGAGAGGAAGACCTACGGAAAGATCACCCTCACCTATTTTCTAGCCAACCCGAATCTCGAGGGCGAGATTCATCTTAAGGGGGAAGGTTTGTAACATCCCAAATTTTTTATTTGGAATGTTATGCATTAGATCATCATTGCATATCATATTTTATTGCATTTTGGCTTGATCCTAGAAATTCTCTACATGGCCCAAGGACCCACGGAGAGAGTTGGGAATTTCATTATTTTCATATTTGAGTTTTTCTCCATTGTTGAAAAGAGGATCGTTTGATTTTAATTATTTTCTCTTCGAATATTTCTTTTATTAAAATAAAAGAGAGAGGATAAAATGACTTCCTCAAAAATAAAGAAATATTGGAGATTTAATATTAAAATCAAATAAGATTTTTATTCGGATTTTTATCGCTATTTTATTTGAATTAGGAAAATATGCGTTTTTCAAAATTGCATTAGAGTCCCCAAATAAATGTTCACCTTGTCCGGCTTATTTTTAGAGGACGAGGAACATTTATTTCAGGATTTTTGGAGTCCGTTTAGTATTTCTTTTATTTCTTTTTCTGCATGTCGGAATTATCTTCCCCTAATAATAAACCAGCGATTGCTTCTGGTCGTCCATCATCGTGGCAGTTTTTCAAAAAAGCCCCTCAGTTTACATGAAATAACCCCGTCATCCCTGTTTTAGTAAATCACAATCCCTATTTACTAAATAATCATACATACCGGCGGTGTTGGAGGCCGCCCTTGAGAAGCAGGGTGGGCGGGTGGTGGAAGCGAGGGCCCGGAAGTGGGGAGCAGGAGGTGCACCGCATCCCAAAGGTGCCGCCTGGCGAGCTACTGAGCACGCACCTTTTGTCGCCCCCGATCACGGACCACGAGGCCGTCTTTGGTGATGACGAACAAGGTGGCGAAGCTGGGGCCCCGGCGAGCGGGGAGCAAGAGGCACAATGCATCCCATCGCCGCACGGCGCCTGCGAGCCCGCGGCGCACCTGTTGCCCACCAATGTGGACTCCGAGGCCATCCCGACGGAGAGAATCAGGATGAGGTGGATGTCGCTGCAGCGAGCCATCCCGATGGCGACGGCGGCCGTCGTACGCTTTCTCGCTAGCTGTCCGCCGTTGGCAGTCCCCTCCGGCCTTGACGCGGACGGGAGGGAGAGACCCCTGATGTCGACGTCTCCATCACGTGGCGCATGCCCACGCGAATCTCGTCGGAGAACCTGAGGGGTCGCTGTCCAACGGGAAGGAGTGGAAGAGGACGCTGGCGTGCAAAGTTGTACGAGGTGCGAATCGGCTGAAGGTCTGCATGACCGCGCCAGCGCCGGGCGTCGTCGGCAACGGCCTGCAAGCATAGAACAAGATGAGGAAATGAGAGAGAGAGAGAGGGAGAGAGGGAGAGGGGGAGGGAGAGGGGACGGGGTCTGGTGGCGGCGCTCGCTCCGGTGGAACGAAGGGCGTCAGCGATGCACATTCAGTGCTGCATATCTATGGAAGCACGGGAATGAGAAAGAGGGATGGAGCGAGAAAAGGGAGCTGGATGCAAATGAATCTCGGTGGGTGGACACGAATGGATAAGATAGCTGTGGGAGTACACACGTCACAGCCTGATGGTGTTACGTGTCTGCTGCTCAGCCTCAACATTTTTTTAATAATATTTCTTGCGTTTGGGCCAACACTTAATAGTCAAGAAAGTTATTGGAACGAAATATAATCTCCAAATCAAAACTTTCATTAAAAAAACTACATAATCTAAATCATTAGAATTCAAATCTTTTGATAATTTTATAAAATACTTTAAATGAATTATTAAACTCTGAAAGAGTTTGCCAGGGCATCTCCAACACCGTCCCTCAAAATGCCCGCAACCGTCCAGACCGCATGGTGCGTTCGTGTTTTGCCAGCCAACGCGGGCATGTGTCGATCCACCGACCGGTCCGGACTTACTTTCTCTCGCAATCTAAAAACAAACTGAGGGCTTTACGGGTGTCCGGACCGCTGCCACACTCGATTCTATCTGCCATGACCAACCCAAAAACCCCTCCGTTGCCCATGTCCCTTCCTACCCGAAGTGGTCAGCATCGTTCCAGAGCACCGATACTGCATTCATGTCGGCTCAGGGCAGAAGCGGCGCCGGTGGAGAGCGCTGCCCGCGCCGTTTTCTGGTACAAACGACTCCTCTCGTCATTCCGCCTCCCTCCATTAAAGATGCACGGTTCCAGAGGAACCTACTCTGTCGCCACACGTCTGTTCGTCTATGGCCCGCCATTAACCACCTCATCGCTTGCCCTGCCATTCGCCGACTATTTAAACTCCAGCCCCAGCCATAACCGCATCCATCCTCCTCGTCGCACCACGCCCGAAATGGCCTCCTCAAACTCCAAAGCCATTTTGGACAGCCTCTCGTCTGAGCAGAAGAAGGAGATGCCGCCATTGATGTTGGCTGTTGGCTGGCAGACAGAGACCGGCGCTGTCTGATGACGAGTTGACGCCACCCTCCTCGCCGGTCCATGTCGGCATCACCATGGGCAAGCCCGGTGCTCACTACATTGAAATGGTGTTGGACGAGCGAAAGGCCATGTTCCAACAGGCGCAAGCCAACCAGGAGTACAACTTCCACCTCCTCAACAAGCACCGACAAGTGGTGGAGCTACTCGCCACTGGAACGGTGATTGCGTCAGATGTGAACCAGGTGGCAGAGGAGGTGCTGGTCGACTCCTATCGCACCACCTGCGAAATCAACCACGTGTAAGAGCAAGGATCAGGAAGAAGTTGCCAACTCCGCCATGCCAGCGCCTCGCCACCATGACCACGAAGCTGACACATCCAAGGGCATTGCGGGAAGCAAGGAAGAGTAGAGCATGGGAGCTCGCTGGCGCTCGGGCCCGAGGAAGGCCACCGCCCTTTTCGTTGCCGCTGAAACCAAGCTTGACGGGCTCAAAATCGTCGACCGATTAGCGCTTGCAGATTGTGGAGGTGGAGGCTACAAAGGCGGAGCTAGAGTTTCAGTTACTGGAGCTCGTGGCCGGCCGAAAATGGCGAATGGGCGTTGGCGGTCATTTAGACTGGGTTTAGAGTATGATTTAGTTCAAATATGTCGAAATGTAATTAGTTTGCTTCGAATTTTATGAATATCGTCTGGTTTGTTTAAATATCCATCAAACTTGTTCACTTCTGTTAAATTCCTTTCGAAGTACAATGCCGGGGAAACGACACCTATGGGATCACAAGAATCCCTACTACGGTTGCCGAGGCGCGGGGTTGCGAGAAGAGCAGGATTAGTAACCAGGACAAGGATCGTTTATCCAGGTTCTGGCCGCGAGGATGCGTAAAACCCTAGTCCTGCTTTGGTGGGTGTATTTCAGAGAGTTCTTGAGCTCTCGAACTAGCTGTGGTGAGTGCGTGGTTTGAAAGAGCCGAATCCTTCTCCAGTATGCCATGGGCCTCCTTTTATAGTCGAAAGGGGCTGCCACAGTGGCACACAGGAGGTGGAAAGGCGCACAGTGCTATGAGCTTATCGCTCGTATTACAGGACAAGACGCATTCAATGCGTAGCTTAGGTGTTCCCTTGCTTTATCGGGGATGGGGCGAGGCCCGTCCCGTCTGTCGCCGCTCCTTCTCGCTTCGACACGCGCCCTGGCCAGTGAGGCATGCAGTGCCATGTAGGCAGGCAGGCAACTGGGGTGGCGCGGTGGGGGAGCCTTCACGAAGATCTACATGCCTCCATGCAGGCACTTGACGAGTTGGCCCGGGAGCTTAATGTTGCCACGCAGGTGCCTGCTCAGCTGGTTGAGCTGGCAGCTGCATGCGAACGACAGCGAAACTTGGTTGACGCGGGCCTGGCGGTGGCCCTGCCGGCGTCCTTGGTGAGGGCCTTGCCGGGTGGCCCGGCAAGGGTCTTCTTGCCATGGCCTTGTCGTCGCCGCAAGGACCTTACCGGGGGTCTGGTGGCCTTCCTCGGCAAGGATCTTGCCGAGGATCGTCGTATTCTAATCCTCATCTGATCTTGAATATGTCTTCACAAAGATCTGCATGCCACCACAGAGGTGCCTCCCGAGCCTTGGCCCCACGTGGATGATGGTGTTGGGGACCGTGGGCTCAAGGGTGCTCGCTCTGTTGGTGTCGGGCGAGCTACTTGACAAGGGTCTTGCCGGGACTCTTTGAAACTGCCCGACAATGGTCTTGCCGGGGGAACCTGCTTCGTCCCTCTGCTCTTTTGTGGTCTTGGCCTTGGCGTTGCTCTGGTAGCCTCGGGCTTCGGTCTGACCTTGGCTCACCTCCCCTGTTCTGGTTGGCGTGACCGTGGGCGCGGCTCCAACTGCCCGTGCACAGGTAAAGGGGTACAAAAGTACGCCCCTCCTTTTGCACATCGACAGGAGCCCCCGGGCCTGCGCCACACATAAGCGCGACACGTTGTTGGGCGAGGCCCAAAAGCGGTCTTGTGAGGCGTGAGGCGGTTTTACATGGTCAAACTCTTTCGCCGCTTCCCATGACCAGCAGTCTGGCGTGGCATGGAGGGGTGCGCGTGACATGGGAAGCATGCGTGGGGCGGTTCCTGCACGCATGCGTCACATCACAGTAAATGGGCAGCGCGACATGCACTTTCCCTATAAAAATGGATAACCGCGGGTGCACTGTTCCATTTACCCTTCGTGCAAACCCCAATCCCGGAAGCCTCCGCTCGTCTTCCTCCTCCTTTCCCGGCACCGTCATCACCGGCCCACCCGTGGGCGGCCACCGAGGTGTTCTCTTGGTGCTTTCTGCTGCTCGTAGCTCGCCTAGGCGCCCCTTTTGCCCTCTCGCCTCCTTGACCTGAGGAGAGGGACAAGAAAGGGATTACGGGCATCTTATCTCTTTTTTAGTTTGTAAGCCTGCGGGCCTTTGTTAAATTTGGAACTTGTAATCCCCTTGCTGATGTTTTTCATTCCGTATGAACTGTACCTATATGGGATGTTTTTAATGAAAAAGGGATGCTTGCCCGGTTTTTCGTTCGCGGGTAGACCCCGCGACAAGGAGTGAATCCTTGTTATTATTTAAGATAAACGTTTTTCACCCGGCAACAGGCCTTGCCGTCCCCCTCACTTCACTCGACCATTCTCGTTCTACCCCCTTGCCGCCGCGGCTACAACCAAATCCATACCTAGGAGATAATCCTTAGGTATAGGAAAAAGGGGAGCACAGTAGCATGGAGATAAAACGAGGTTTCACATGCCCCAGTTCCGTTCCGAAATGCACGATAGAGGATGAAAGACTTATCTGGTTCTGCAGCCCCCGGCAACCTCATCTTGCCGCGGTTGGATCCTTGTGCTTGCAGCCCCCAGCAACTCTGGTTGGTCGGGGTCGGGACGCCGGTCCGTTTCCTTTCTTCCAAGTAGCTCATCAGAAGTGCTCATGTGCCCTGCGAACCAAAGGAGGACAGAAAGAAAGCAGATAGACGCCTTTTCGACCTCTAAGCTAGGGGTTAGTCGCTGCTGAGCACTATCAACCATAACCAAGGAAGAGACTCGACCTAGCATGCATGCTATGACTTAGGGCGCCAGCGCTTCATTTATTTATGCTCAGGGTCTACGCCTGACTTTGTACAAAGGGTTACATGCCTTGCAGGCAAATCTTGTACAAAAGGTGGCTTGCCGGGAGGCCCGGCAAGCCGCGCTTTACGGGTAAAACTTGCGAAGATGCTCGATGTTCCAGGAGTTGCTCACTGGGACAGCATCTTCGGTCTCCAGGCGGACTGCGCCGGGCCTGGTGACTCGTATTACCCGATAAGGGCCTTCCCACTTTGGTGTCAACTTGTTGGAATTCTTGGCCGACTGAACGCGCCGGAGAACAAGGTTGCCTTCCTCAAAGGTTCGGGGCATGAACCTTGCGACTATGGTAGCGGCGCAAGGCTTCTTTGGTAGCGTCTTTGCTCTAACAACCGCCGAAGATGATCTTCCTCAAGGAGCATCGCGTCATCTTGGCTTAACTGCTCTTGCTCAAGCTCATCATAAGCGAGCACTCGAGGTGACCCGTATATGAGTTCCATGGGGAGAACTGCTTCTGCCCCGTAGACCAGGGCAAAAGGTGTCTGGCTGGTGGCTCAATTTGGCGTCGTCCTGATCGACCAAGGAACCGCCTGCAATTCATCAATCCAGCGCCTTGCGCTCTTGTGCAGCTTGTCAAAAGTCTTTGCTCTTAGGCCTCGCAACACTTCAGCACTCGCCCTCTCCGCTTGGCCGTTGCTCCGTGGGTGTGCCACGGAAGCAAAATGCACCTTGTCTTGCCGAGGTCTTGGATGTATTGCATGAAGGTGTGGCTTGTGAACTGCGTGTCGTTGTCGGTGATGACTCTATTTGGCACACCAAAACGGCAGACCAGTCCCTTGAAAAACTTGACAGCTGATTGAGCAGTCACCTTTTTCACTGCTTCCACCTCCGGCCACTTTGTGAACTTGTCGATTGCAACGCATAAGTACTCAAAGCCCGACAACGCGGGGGAAAGGGCCCAGTATATCGAGCCCCCAGACCGAGAATGGCCAGGAGAGAGGGATTGTTTGAAGGGCTTGAGCTGGTTGATGAAGCTTCTTTGAATGGAACTGACACGCTTCACACTTGGTTACTAGTGTCGTCGCATCCTGGAGGCGGTGGGCCAAAGAAACCTTGCTTGCGGAGCATGGCAAGGGCCCTCGACCTTATGTGGGAGCCACATATGCCTCCATGTATCTCCGCCAACAGCTCCAGTCCTGCCCCTTGGGGGATGCACTTCAATTTCACGCCGTTCGGCCTTCTCCTGTACAGGACCTCGTCGACGAACTGGTACAGGGTGAACTGACGGGCTACTTTCTCCGCTTCTTCCTGCTCCTCTGGAAGTTCCCCTGTTTGGAGGAATCAGACAGTATGCTGTGCCCACGCCGGAGCCTGGGGCTCGACGGCAAGGACCAAAGGCATTTCCTCAGCCATGGGCGCGGCTGTCTCCATGGCCAGGGCTTGACGCCCTGCCGGAGCCAGTTGCCCTTTGGCGGGCTCAGCGTCCACGGCAGCACCCTTGCCGGCAGCCCCAGGGGGCTCGGTAGGAAAGTACTTGTCGGGACCTGACTTCCTCCGCTTGTTCTACCCCGTTGATGGTTCGACGGATGGTTGAGTTAACCGGAGCAAAAAGGTACTTGTTTCCACAGGTAGTTTGAATGCAACACACTTTGACAGGTAATCGGCGGTGTCGTTCTCCATTCGGGGGACGTGCTCCGCCTGGATACCGTCAAAGTGCTCCTCTAGCTTTCTCACTTCATCTACGTAAGCTTCCGTCAATGGGCTTTGGTAATCCTTGTTGACCTGCCTGACAACGAGATGTGAGTCGCCCCTGATGATGAGCTTCTTAGCCCTGAGGTCTACCGCGATCCTGAGACCGGCAAGCAATCCCTCGTACTCAACAGTGTTGTTGGTGTACATCTCCCGGGGAAAGTGCATCTGGATCACGTACTTGAGGTGCTCTCCGGAGGGTGCGACGAGCAGCACACCGGCACCGGCGCCTTTTAGCGAGAAAGCCCAATCAAGGTACATGATCCAGTCGCGGTCTGCCTCCTTGCCGGGGAGAGTGGTCTGGTACGTCCATTTTGCATCATGCTTTTATATCGATATTTATTGCATTATGGGCTGTTATTACACGTTATGTCACAATACTTATGCCTATTCTCTCTTATTTTACAAGGTTTACATAAGGAGGATGCCGGCACTGGAATTCTGGGCTGGAAAAGGAGCAAATATTAGAGACCTATTCTGCACAACTCCAAAAGTCTTGAAACTCCACGTAAGTCATTTTGGGAAATAATAAAAAATATCCAGCGGAAGAAGTTCACCAGAGGGGGCCCCACCTGGCCACGAGGGTGAGGGCGCGCCCTACCCCCCTGAGCGCGTCCCCCTACCTCATGGGCCTCACGGTGGCCCTTTGATGCCCATCTTCTGCTATATGAGGTATTTCGTCAAGAAAAAAATCATAAGCAACCTTTCGGGACGAAACTCCGCCGCCATGAGGCGGAACCTTGGCGGAACCAATCTAGGGCTCCGGCAGAGCTGTTCTGCCGGGGACACTTCTCTCCGGGAGGGGGAAATCATCACCAACGTCATCACCAACGCTCCTCTCATCGGGAGAGGGCAATCTCCATCAACATCTTCACCAGCACCATCTCCTCTCAAAACCCTAGTTCATCTCTTGTATCCAATTCTTGTCTCCAAGTCCGGGATTGGTACTAGTAGTTTGCTAGTAGTGTTGATTACTCCTTGTAGTTGATGCTAGTTGGTTTATTTGCTGGAAGATCATATGTTCAGATCCTTTATGCATATTAATACCCCTCTGATTATGAACATGAATATGCTTTGTGAGTAGTTACATTTGTTCCTGAGGACATGGGAGAAGTCTTGCTATTAGTAGTCATGTGAATTTAGTATTTGTTCGATATTTTGATGAGATGTATGTTGTGTATCCTCTAGTGGTGTTATGTGAATGTCGACTACATAACACTTCACCATTATTTGGGCCTAGATGAAGGCATCGGGAAGTAATAAGTAGATGATGGGTTGCTAGAGTGACAGAAGATTAAACCCTAGTTTATGCATTGCTTCGTAAGGGGCTGAATTGGATCCATATGTTTCATGCTATGGTTAGGTTTACCTTAATACTTTTGTTGTAGTCGCGGATGCTTGCAATAGAGGTTAATCATAAGTGGGTTGTTTGTTCAAGTAAGAACAACACCCAAGCACCGGTCCACCCACATATCAAATTATCAAAGTACCGAACGCGAATCATATGAACGTGATGAAAACTAGCTTGACGATATTCCCACGTGTCCTCGGGAGCTCTTTTCCTATTATAAGAGTTTGTCTAGGCTTGTCTTTTGCTACAAAATCGATTGGGCCACCTTGCTGCACTTTATTTATTTTTGTTACTTGTTGCTCGTTACAAATTATCCTATCACAAAACTATCTGTTACCACTTATTTCAGTACTTGCAGAGAATACCTTGCTGAAAACCGCTTATCATTTCCTTCTGGTCCTCGTTGGGTTCAACACTCTTACTTATCGAAAGGACTATGATAGATCCCCTATACTTGTGGGTCATCATGGTCTCCTGGATTTGTTCGTCAGGCGTTGATGTCCATTCTGCAATGAACTCTGCCAAGACTCTACTCTGAATTGTCGAGGCACTTTCAAACTTCAAACCGAAACTTGATAAATCCAAGGCCCACTCTACAATCCTTCCGGTTGCATCTGGGTTATGCAGTATCCGTTCCAATGGGAGGCGGGTGACGACAGTGATCTCTTGGGCTTGGAAGTAATGACGCAGCTTCCTCGAGGCCATAAGGAGGCCGAAGAGCAATTTCTGCACACCGGAGTACCTCGATCTAGCTCCCTACAAGAGGGAGTCGACAAAATAAACCGGTGTCTTGCATCATCTTCTTCTTCGCACCACCTCACTTGACTGCGAGCCTTTGCCCGGTTACATCGAGACTCTGCCGAGGCCTCGCCTTGCGGCACCAGGCCTGCGAAGATCTTGGGCTTGCCATCCATTGGTTCTACCGCTGTCACTGCCTCCTCGTTGACCTCCCTCTCTGCCACCAGCGCGGCGCTGACCACTTGATTCGTCGCTGCCAGATACAGCAGCAACGGCTCATGTGGTTTAGGCGCAACCAGTATTGGCGTGGAGGAAAGATATTTCTTTAGATCCTGCAATGTTGCCTCGGCTTCTGGGGTCCACTCCATTGGGCATGCCTTCTTCAAGATTTTGAAGAAAGGAAGGGCGCGCTCGGTGGACTTGGAGATGAATCGGCTCATGGCTGCAACGCAGCCGGTGAGCCGACGCACATCCTTAATCCGCTTGGGCGCCTCAATCTGCTCAATAGCCTTAATTTTGTCTGGGTTTGCCTCGATCCCGCGCTGCGACACAAAGAACCCAAGAAGCTTGCTGGATGGAATGCCAAAGACACACTTCTCAGGGTTCAGCTTGAGGTTGATCTTGCGCAGGTTGGCAAATGTATCTTCCAGATCTTGCACAAGATTTAGCCCGTCTTTGGTTTTGACCACTAGGTCATCCATGTATGCCTCCATATTTCTATGGAGCTGAGGTTCAAAACCAATTTGGACTGCTCTTGGAAACGTTGAGCCAACACTCTTCAACCCGAAAGGCATCCGTAAAACGCAACACGTACCACATGGGGTGATGAATGTCGTCTTTTCTTCATCCTCTCTTGCCATGAAGATCTGGTGGTAGCCCAAGTAGGCGTCAAGGAATGATAACAGATCACACCCGGCTGTGGAGTCAACAATCTGGTCGATGCGCGGCAACGTGAAGGGGTCCTTAGGACAAGCCTTATTGATATCTGCATAATCAATACATAGCCTCCACTTCCCATTCGCCTTCGCACCACTACCGGATTGGTCAACCACATCGGGTGGAGCACTCCTCTCACCAAACCTGCCGCTTCCAACTTCCTGATCTCCTCTGTGATGAACTCCTGCCTCTTCTGAGCCTGCTTTCTGACCTTTTGCTTGACGGGCCGCGCGTGGGGGCAGACAGCTAGGTGGTGCTCAATCACCTCCCTGGGAACACCGGGGATGTCGGATGCTTGCCACGCAAACACGTCGAAATTCACCCGCAGGAAGGTGACGAGCGCGCCTTCCTATTTGCTGCCGTGGGTGAAGCCTATGGTGAAGGCCCCTCCCCTACCATCCTCCCTGGCGGACACCTTCTTGGTCTATGGTGGCTCGGCTCTGGATCTCTTGCTCTTGCCGGTAGAGCTATTTGGCACGTCCTCGATGGTTGTGTAGCACTCCGAAGAGGCCTGCTTGCCGGAGTGGGTGCGAGAGGTCTTGCCGGGCTTCCTCTTCCCTTCAGGCCTTGGTGGCGGGGAGCAGGTGCCTTGGCGGCAGGCTGCATCGCTTCCCAGTAGAGTTGGTCAGCGCAGATCAGCGCGTCCTTCTTGTCGGAGGGGACGGAGATGATGGTCAACGGCCCGGGCATCTTTAGCATGTTGTAGGCGTAGTGTGATGCCGCCATGAACTTGGCTAGTGATGGGCGGCCGAGGATCCCGTTGTAGGGCAAGGGGATCTTGGCCACGTCGAAGATGATCCTCTTCGTCCTGTAGTTCAACTCTCCTCCAAACGTCACAGGCAGTGTGACCTTCCCCTTCGGCTGGCTCCTCCCCGGATTGACCCCTTGAAACGTGCCCATTTCCTTGAGGTCTCCATCAGGGATTTGCAATCTTTTGATCACGACAGGCGAGATCAGGTTCAGGCCGGCCCCGCCGTCAACCAACATCTTGTTCACCCTAAGGTTGCGTATCGTTGGTGAGACCAACAATGGCAAACACCCGACCGCGGCAGTGCGGTCAGGGTGGTCGTCGACGTCAAAGATGATGGGCGTGCTGGACCACTTCAGCGGCTTCTGAGCGTCAAACCACGGCTCTGCTGCTGTAATGTCACGCCGCCTAACGCTTGAGTCGGGCGGTGAGAAGTATGCAGCGAGACGCCGCCATCGACGCACATGGCCTCCGTAGCCTTCTGGAACCCTTGCTCACCAGACTCGTCATCCTCGTCGTGATCATCGTCTCCTTGTTTCTTGTCACGGCCCCGGGCGGGCCTCTCTTGCTGGTTGTCCTTGCTGGGGCGGCTTCCTTGGCCGCCACGCTTCTTGTCAGATCCCTTAGCACTGTCCTGGTCCTTCTCCTTGTCCCGCCTCTCGTACTCAGCTTTTTTCTTCTCAGCAAGCAGCTCGACTTGTCGGCAGTTCTGGAGGTCGTGGCCCTTGGTGCGGTGGATCTTGCAGTATTGCTTGCCGGAGCTTCCTGGCTTGTCGGTAGCCGCCAAGGCCCGGCAGGCGGCGCACCCGGCAATCTCCTTGCCGGGGGCGTCTGCCTTGACCTTCTTGCCGGCACCGGTGTCGTCAGATCCCTCAACGGCAAGCACGGCCTTGCCTTTGCGTTTCCTGTTGCAACGCCGGCCCTTCTTCGTCGGGGTGGCAACGTCTTCATCGGTAGAGTCTGTTTCCGCGCCGGTGTCTTCGCCGGGGTACTTCCTTCCCTCTTCAGCTCGGGCACACCTACCGGTTAGAACGTAGAGCTCGGCGACATCCTTAACCTTGGTCATCGCCAGCTCTTCGCGCATCTTGCGGTTGCGCATGTTCTGGTGGGACGCGCTGATCACAGTGGCAGGATGAACGTTGGGGATGTTGTACTGCACCCGGCTGAATCTCTGGATTTACTTGTGCAGGGTTTCCCCTTCCTTCTGGGGAATGATATGCAGATCACTGGCCTGGCCATGAGTTTGGTGGCCTCTTGTGAAGGCGCCAACGAACTCATGGCACATATCCGACCAAGAAGAAATGGAATCCACTGGCAGGTGCATCAACCAAGAAATCACATTGGGCTTCAGCGCCAATGGGAAATAGTTGGCAAGCACCTTGTCGTCACGAGCTCCAGCAGCCTGCATCGCAATGGTGTAGATGCTGAGTAACTCGACCGGATGGGTCTTGCCAGTGTACTTCTCGCCGACCGGGCTTGAACGTGCGGTGGGACGGCCATTGGAACTGCCGCAGCTCACGGGTAAAGGCCGAACAGCCCACCTTGTAAGGCAGGCCACCGGAGCCCCCCGGTGTCGGGTGGTCCATAGCGGGTCCCACCCGCTTGTCCTGCGGGCAGCGCGTTTCGCGCCGACGCTTGACGGTGGTTCAAGTGTCTTCGTGAGGTTGTTCCTGAAGGACCTGGCGCTGGTCGCGGAGGGTCCGTGGGTCGGACGACGCTATGGAGATGTGTCACGACTAGTTTTCCAATAAAAATATTTATTGAGAAACCGATCTATTAATTCCAGTGTGAGGAAAATCCTCCTTACTGGTAGACAAAACCTTGATACAATAAGCCAGTAGCATATAATATATTACAGGGTCGAGCTGAGGTTGCTCAACAAAATATAAAAATCACGCCAATATTTATAAATAGTGGCGGATATAACACGATGGAGTGGTGGCATACTACCGACTCGAGGTAAAGTAGTGGAATAACACGATTGGAGTGGATAATATGACTCCTACATCGGCGGCTCATCGGCGTCGAGGTGAGGCTCGATGAATTTATTTGGGTAGCGGAAGCGGATATAACACGATGACTAATCCAGGTCGCGCGAGGACCGATTGGGATTCCTCTAGGCGTCGGACTCGCTATCGAACTCTTCATCCATGAGATCGCTTTCACAAGATGTCGGCCAAATCAACAAGCCGTGTGAGTACTTTGTGATACTACGCCAAGACAGTTCGGACAAAAGATATAACAAATGTATGCGTGAATGCGTCATGAGTAATTTAACAATGCGCAATCAAATCAGTATAACAAGGTAAGTGAAAAGGGAGTCGGCGGTAGTCCGCTCGAAAACCCAATAAAATAAACTGAAAACCAATCGGGTGTCTGAAGCGACACCTCGAAGGGTGAACAAATAAGTAAAGCATGCAGCGATCGAGCGTCTAAGCGACACCTCAAAAAGGGCTTAAACTGAAAGAAAAGACATGCGTGCCACAGTCGGATGTCTGAGCGACATCACAGAAAGGGCTTATATCAAAAGTAAACGAATAACAATGCCACAGTCAGACGTCTGAGCGACATCGTAGAAAGGGCATTATATCAAAAGTAAATAAATAACAATGCCACAGTCGGACGTCTGAGCGACATCGCAGAAAGGGCTTATATCAAAAGTAAATAAACAACAATGCCACAATCGGACGTCTGAGCGACATCGCAGAAAGGGCTTATATCAAAAGTAAATAAATAACAATACCACGATCGGACGTCGAGCGACATTGCGTAAAGGGCTTATATCAAAAGTAAATAAATAACAATGCCACGATCCGGACGTCTGAGCGACATCGCAGAAAGGGCTTATGTCAAAAGTAAATAAATAGCAATGCCACAGTCGGACGTCTGAGCGACATCGCAAAAAGGGCTTATATCAAAAGTAAATAAATAACAATGCCACAGTCGGACGTCTGAGCGACATCGCAGAAAGGGCTTATATCAAAAGTAAATAAATAACAATGCCACAGTCGGACGTCTGAGCGACATCGCAGAAAGGGCTTATACTTCATTATTCATAACTTACAAGAAATGGTGCTAACGGAAAATATTCATCACATGATAGTAAACGGGTTAGTCCACCCACAGGAAATAAACATTTAACACTCATGTGGTTCTCAGGAGTTTACACACCGGGACTGACATTTGACAAGATAAGATGAACACAGCACTTGGACCTGGATAAGATGATTTCCAGGATTATTGACTCTGCAGAGTTTGTACTAAATTATCCACAGCCAACGGATTTCCGTAGTCTCGAAGGACTAGTTCCGTTTACGGTATTTCAGAGGAAACACAGCTAACCCGTAAACACCCATCCCACCTTACGTTGCCAGGAATCACCCTAGACATCGTTCAAGAAAAACTTTGAGACGGGAAGATCACAATCTCGAATAGCATGGGATCAAATTTATATACGCACGCTCTAAGGGGTGCTCCCCTCTCGGTCCCAACCGGAAACACCCATGCCCCCTGACCGGATGATAGGCTTTAATCCAGGGCCATGGAACCCTCATCCCGGCCTCTCGATTTGGTGTGTACCAGAAAGTGGTTTGCAACTTACTAAGCCGTATCCCTTGCGGAAAACATGTGGTAGTACGGAAGGGGAGATGGATGGGAACTGGACTGATTCATGTTGACACTGGGTCAACGGTTTGGCATAAGACTGGCATGCTACAACACTGCCATCTTACCCATTCGCATGCCAACTCATGGCCATGCAACTCATTTCCATCAACTCATGGATTTCCAAAACTCACTTGCCTCAACTTTTTACGCGATATAACTTTCATCGAGATGCTCATGAACATGCCATGAGACTAGTTAATGCAAACTTGCCCAAACACTCATCATATCAAAAGTTCAAACATGCTTGCCTGGTTCGGAGTAGTCGGGGTCTAGCTCGGTGAATTTCGCGGTTCCGTCACCTCCTTCGGTATCTACGGTATACAAAAATACACGCACTAACGCAAATACCATGGGGTGCACAAAAATATTCCAAATATTTTTCAAATAAATCTGATAAAAAACTAGACAAAATTTTTAAGAGGACAGAAAACGAATCACTAAAAATCCTTTTCTGTTTAAAAGTTATAAGAGTTTTGGTCCAAGGACCTTTCTGTAATGAAACGAGAAAAAATCTCGAAGTCTAAGCAGAAAAGTCCAGAAAACGATTCAGATTAGAAAGCGCCTTTGCCAGAATACGCTTTCGGAAATGGTTCGGAAAAAAAGAAAGGAGAGGCTGATGGGCGGGTCCCACCCGTCAGAATTGAATATTCAAAAGAGGCGGCAAAGCTCGCCGGCGCCCGAGAGCTGCGGTGGTCGCCGGCGGCGATCCACGGCGAGGCAGGGGGATCGGGGGGTACCTCTGTGATCAGCGCACCCTTCCGCGTCGGTGGGTGGTGGTGGTGGTCGCCGTGAGCACCACGTCGTGGCGACCCTTGCTCCCGTGCGGCGGTGGTTCGGGAAGACGTGGGTCTCGCTAGAGAGAGTTCTTTGAGGTCAAATTGGAGTGGGGTTAGTCTCCTAGAGGTGCCATGAGGCTACGGGCAAGTCTAGAGGCGGTGGAGGAGCTCTCACCGGAGAGAACTGCCGGAGCCAGGCAGACGGAGGTGGCGGAGTTGAGGAAGAAGGGCCTCGAGGCTCTTCAAGTGGTCAAGGCGGGTGCCGTGAGATGGTGGAGGTGTGCTTGAGGTCGAGAAGCGAGCTCGGAGGCCCTATATATAGACGGCCCGAGGCGGTTGCGAAGCAGGATAAGTCCGGCGGCGATTACGGCGGTCTTGTGGCTGGACTGTTGGTTTAGGAGCTTGAGCATCGACTAGGCGAACCTTGATTCCATCCCGGTGCCTAACTCAGCAAGGTAAAGGCGGTTACGGCTGTCCCCCAACGGAACGGCCGTGCGGCACGTCGGCGGCAGAGGGCGCCCGTGCGTGCCGAACCCGCAGCGACGGTGCTGCATGCGTGCGCTGGAAAGTGAGACGGCCACGCGGAGCTCCTAGGTGGCGTGGGCGGTGCCGAACGGCGTTGTGCCGCAGGGTGCCCCCTGTTGGCCGCCACGGGAGGTCCCGACGCCGCGGAGGACGCCAGCCTTGAGCGGGCCATGGTGCCACCGACGCCAGGAACCAGCCAAGTGCTCGTCGCGGCGCTACGGGACAGGAGGAGGAGCCATGCACAACGCGCAAGTGCATACAGTTGATGTGACCAACCTCTGACGAAACTGAATTTCTGAATGTCTGAATTTCTCTGAAAGTGCAAAGTGACAGTGCATGCTAGGTGTTCGACAGAATGATTTTGGCACGTGGGGATTTTTCCTTGAGCTGATTTTTGGTGGAGTAGCTTCTCATTGCAACCGGAGGTTGCCTGAATTTTAATTGGAATTTTTGGAGAAGAGGAGATATGAATTTCACCAAATTTGACAAATCTGGTCCAAACTTGCAGAAGCTGAAAGTTGAAAATTTTGAAAAGAAGAAGAGTAGATCTTGATGGTTCTAGGTTGTGGGTGCTAGGGACTATCCAGAGGAGTTGATTTGAGATCAAAGTTCAAAGGCATTAAGGTACTTGCTTTGCAATTCACCTAGGCTCAAACATATGGATAGAATTGTTTTGGGCAAAGAAATAAATGAAATAAAAATCCAAAAGTGAGTTGGACTGGTTGGGTCAGAATATTTGGATTGTCCCAAAGTGGAAGGAGGGGTTTTGGGAAGATTTACCACAAGAGGCAAGATAAAACCATGGGTGGTTTTAAAATAATAGAAGAACCAAAACTCCTGGGGTTTCCTTCAAAAAAAAATCCCAAAAATAAATTTGATAAGGGGAGAATCAGAAGAAAGGTTTTGAAATAACCAACACTGAGGGAGTCCCGGACTAGGGGGTGTCCGGATAGCCGGACCATCGTCAGGGCCGGACTCCAAGACTATGAAGATACAAGATTGAAGACTTCGTCCCGTGTCCGGATGGGACTTTCCTTGGCATGGAAGGCAAGCTTGGCGATACGGATATGTAGATCTCCTACCATTTTAACCAACTCTGTGTAACCCTAACCCTATCATGTGTCTATATAAACCGGAGGGTTTTAGTCCGTAGGACGAACAACAATCATACCATAGGCTAGCTTCTAGGGTTTAGCCTCCTTGATCTCGTGGTAGATCTACTTTTGTACTACCCATATCATCAATATTAATCAAGCAGGAGTAGGGTATTACCTCCATCGAGAGGGCTTGAACCTGGGTAAAAACATCGTGTCCCTTGTCTCCTGTTACCATCTTCCTAGACGCACAGTTAGGGAACCCCTACCCGAGATCCGCCGGTTTTGACACCGACATTGGTGCTTTCATTGAGAGTTCCTCTGTGTCGTCACCGATAGGCCCGATGGCTCCTTCGATCATCAACAACGACGTGGTCCAGGGTGAGACTTTTCTCCCCGGACAGATCTTCGTGTTCGGCGGCTTTGCTGCGGGCCAATTAAGCAGCCATCTGGAGCAGATCGAAAGCTTCGCCCACAGCCATCAGGTCAGATTTGGAACTATAAACTATACGGCCGATATCCGCGGAGACTTGATCTTGACGGATTCGAGCGCAACCAAGCGTGCCGCCTTTGTCTCGATGGGCATGATCTAGCTCGAGCCGAGCGGTGCCACGGAGGCCGCACCGATATCCGCTCCGACCCTTAATCCGGGCCGGATTCCCCGATCAAGGATGAGTGGTTGGACACTGCCTCGGGGCTACAATCTCTCTGGCGATCGAGCGAACTCCATCCCCTCGCTGCGAAGACCTCGACTCCGGGGTGCGGACTCCTCTCACGAACTCCGAACCCTCCGCGCGCCCTTGCTGTCAGAATCCGATTGGGCGCCTGTTATGGACTTCACGGCCGCAGACATCTTTCAGCACTCGCCCTTTGGCGACATCCTGAATTCACTAAAGTCTCTCTCTTTATCCGGAGAGCCCTGGCCGGACTACGGACATGAAGGTTGGGATGCGGATGGCGAAGAAATTCAACGCCCACCCACCACCCACTTGGTAGCCACTATCGATGATTTAACCGACATGCTAGACTACGACTCCGAAGACATCGACGGTATGGACGACGATGCCGGAGACGACCAAGACCCAGCGCCTACAGGGCACTGGAAGGCCACCTCGTCATATGACATATATATGGTGGACATCCCAAAAGATGGGAATGGCGATGGAACAACGGAGGATGACCCCTCCAAGAAACAGCCGAAGCGCCGACGTCAGCGGCGCCGCTCTAAATCCCGCCACAATAAAAACGGTGATTCCGGCACGGGAGATAATAACACCCCGGACAGTGCCGAAGAGAACCCCTCTAGCAGGACTCAAGCCGGGAGGAGGCGAAGCAAGCCCGCATACGGTAGCGGCGAAAAAAGAGGTTGAGGGCGATAATTATCGCCTCCCTCCGAAGATGAGGCAAGCCTCGGCGACGGCGAGTTTGTCGTGCCTGAGGATCCCGCCCGAACAGGAGGCGTTTCAAGCGCAGTCTTATAGCCACGACAAGCAGCCTCAAGAAAAGCAGCAACAACTTAGAGCTGATCAAGACCTGCTAGTCGGACGGATGGACTGAAGTCCTTGCAGCCGAAGAGTATAAACTCGAACGCCCCTCCAAAGCTACCCCAAACGCAGGCCGTTGCCTCGATTAGAGGAGGAAGCACCCAAGTCACGGCGCGACGACATGGCGGACCGGCCACCTCGTGGCGCTGACGGAGAAGCCGGTCGGCCCTCCGCTCAAGCCACACCCGGCGCGCTCAAAAAGTACCAAGGCACGGGAAAACGCGCCGGACTTGCGAGATATATTGGAGGATAAGGAAAAACATACAAGATCGATCTACGGATCGCGTGGCCGCCCAGCAATGCGGGATGATTACCGTCGCGCCAGACACAGCAAAACCGGCCGAGCCGAACACAGTAGACAAAGCTCATATGAGCTACGTCGTGATATAGCCCAATACAGAGGTGCCGCACACCCACTATGCTTCACAGATGAAGTAATGGATCATCAAATCCCAGAGGGCTTCAAGCCCGTAAACATCGAATCATACGATGGTACCACAGATCCCTTGATGCGGATCGAGGATTATCTCCTCCATATCCACATGGCCCTTGGTGATGATCTACATGCCATCAAATACCTCCCACTCAAGCTTAAAGGACCAGCTCGACACTTTGGCTCAATAGCTTGCCGGCAGAATCAATCGGTTGTTGGGAGGACACGGAAGCCGCATTCCTTGATAACTTCGGGGCACATATGTGCGACCACCGGGCGCCCGATGACCTTAGCCACATAATTCAGCAGCCGGAAGAATCGGCCGACAATTACGGACTCGGTTCCTAACAAAGAAAAATCAAATCGTTGATCGTCCGGATGCGAGGCCCTTGCAGCCTTCAAACATAACATCCATGACGAGTGGCTTGCCCGGCACGTAGGGCAGGAAAAGCCGAAATCTATGGCAGCCCTCACAACCCTCATGACTCGCTTTTGTGTGGGAGAGGACAGCTGGCTAGCTCGAAGCAACAACTTGGCCAAACATCCTGATAGTCCGGATACCAAGGACAGCAATGGCGTGTCGCGTCACAACAAGAACAAAGCGCCCGCGTTAACGATATAATAATATCAAGATACGATCGTCAATGCCGGATTCAGAGGCTCTAAACCCGGTCAGTGGAAGAAGTCATTCAAAAGAAATACCCAGGGCCCATTCGATTGCTTGTGCCAGATACATGGCACCCCCCCAAAACCAGCCAATCACACCAACAGGGATTGTTGGGTGTTCAAGCAGGCAGGCAAGCTAAGTGCCGAACTCAATGACAAGGGGCTGCATAGCGATGACGAGGAAGAGCCCCGGCCGCCGAACAATAGATGACATAAAGGTTTTCCCACACAAGTGCGGACGGTGAACATGATATACGCAACCCACATACCCAAAAGGGAGCGGAAGCGTGCACTACGGGACATATATGCGATGGAGCCAGTTGCCCCAAAGTTCAACCCATGGTCTTCCTGCCCGATCACTTTCGATCGAAGGGACCACCCCACTAGCATCCGTCACGGCGGCTAACCGCCGCATTGGTTCTTGACCCAATTATTGACAGATTTCACCTCACCGAGTCCCGATGGACGGCGGTAGCAGCCTGAACCTGCTTTATCAGGATACAGTGCGCAAAATGGGCATAGACCCATCAAGGATTAAACCTACAAAGACGACCTTTAAAGGCGTCATGCCGGGTGTAGAGGCCAATTGTACAGGCTCAGTCACACTCGAAGTGGTCTTCGGATCTCCGGATAACTTCCGAAGCGAAGAGTTAATCTTCGACATCGTCCCATTCCGCAGTGGCTATCATGCATCGCCGGACGAACCGCATTTGCAAAGTTCAATGCGGCGCCGCTTTCGCATACCTCAAGCTCAAGATGCCAGGCCCTCGAGGAGTAATCACGGTCAATGGAAACACCGAACGCTCTCTCCAAACGGAGGAGCATACGGCGGCCCTCGCGGCGGAGGTGCAAAGCAGCCTCTCACGGCAATTCATGAGTCCGGCCACTAAGCGTCCGGACACCGCCAAGCGCGCCCGGAGTAACCTGCAACAAGACCACGTGGCAAGATTCAAGCATGAGTAGCAATCCGGCCCCAACCCCAGCCCTCGCGAAATTGCGATGCTAGTAGTACGCATACATATTTACGCTCTGGAGATACCATGGGCATATGGGGAGGGGCAAGACAACGGCACGCCAAGAATGCGGCTCGACCGCACCAGGGGCTCCCGTTTGTGTCACTTCTTTTTTCTTCTTCCTTTTTCTTCCTTTTTTTACTTTCAAGACTCCGTCTTTGAGAAGTCCTGTCCGGCACTCGAATCGCCGAACTCACGATGCAACAGCCAGGGAAGCGGAAAGCCACGTCGAGTGTTCAGGTGGTCTCTATTACGAGCATTATACCTGTTTTACATATCATCCAGCAGCTTACCCCACGGAGGGGACATGTTAGATAGTCCCATCCCTTGCTTATCGCACTATTTGTATCGCTCTGCTTCCATTGCAGTACCTTTTTGAATAAACAATACATAGATTTTGCTTATTATTGCTCTACTTCCTTTATATATACATATGTTCATTACACGACATGTTGCAACCGTACACTTTGGTACGGCCAATACACCATGGGCTCAAGAATCCCAAAAATATAGTGTGATAAGTCCGAACACTTTCACAAGTGCGGCACCCCGAACTTATAGCATTATATGAATTGGCTCCGAATCATGTCTTGGGTCAATAGTTGGGGTTGCCCGGCTCCCGTGTTTTGGTACCTTATGTTCCGCTTATATCGGCTAAGGTAGCACCGGGAGAACCATCGCGATTGTGCCCAGCTTATGCTGGGTCGAGCACCTCGGTGGAGAAAGCTAAAATGACCGTCATGATAGGCGAGAGAGCCGATACGCTGTTCGAGAGGTTTTTCGGGTCCCTAAAGACTTATGCCGCTTAGAGCGAGGAACCGGAATTGTCCGGCCAAGGCGTGGATAGCGCCCCGAACTCGGTCTTCCGAATACTAGGGGCTTCGCCAAAATTTAAAATTATAGAATTCTATGGCTAAGTGAGAGTGTTCAAGAATTATAAGTCTGGTTGCCTTGTTCGTTGTGTTGAGCGTCTCCCTAGATGGACCCAAAAATGGGAACAAGAGTGCTCAAGTTTATCCCGAGCACCCCAAAGACTTTCGTGGCATGGGGGCTGAAGCCAACGACTTGCCATCTCTCAAATTTGATAAGCGGCCGCCTGAAGGTAATATTTTAAATTAATAATCGTTGCTTAGCGCATATGAACAAGTTTTCAGCGTACAGGATAACAAATGCGAGTTTATTGAAAAATTACATCTCTGGAGCACTCATCCGCTATTCGGCGGGCACCCTTCAGGAGGCCATCATAGTACATTTCGGGCGTGCGATGCTCATGGCCCGTCCGTCACAAGCCTCTCCGCATCTAGCTTGCCCCAGTGCACTTTAGCACGGGCAAGGGCCCGACGGACACCTTCAATGCATATGGAGCGCTTAATGACTTCAAGCCACAGACAGGCATCCACCAGCCACTGCACCAAGCCGAAGTAGCTCCCGGGCATGGCCTCCAATGGCCACAGCCGCGTTATAAGGCCCTTCATGGCCTGTTCGGCGACCTTATGGAGCTCGACCAGCTACTTCAGCTGGTCGCTCAGGGGCACCGGATGGTCAGCCTCAGCATACTGTGACCAGAACACCTTCTCCGTGGAGCTCCCCTCCTGGGTGTGGTAGAATGCGGCAGCATCAGACGCACTACGGGGCAAATCTGCGAATGCTCGTGGAGAGCTCCGAATCCGGGTAAGTAATAGGTAATTCACTTTCACATGCTTGCTTTGCATAAAGAATGCTTACCCGCTGCTATCTTCTTTAAAGACTCAATTTCTTGGAGGGCTTTTTGGGCCTCGGCCTTAGCAGCTTTGGCACTCTCAAGAGCCAAGGCGAGCCCGGACTCTCGAGTCTTCGAGTCACGTTCCAAACTCTCGTGTTTTTCCACGAGAGCTTGGAGCTCTTGCCGTACCTTGGCCAGCTGCGCCTCCCCCTTCTCTCGCTCGGTGCGTTCCGCAGCCGCTTTGTTTTCGGCCACGGACACCGCTTCCTTCAGGGTCGCCACCTCGTTCGTGGCCCCTGCAGTACCCAAGTTATTCCTGTTATTTTTTGCAACCAAAGCTGTCGGCGTTCTGGGAACGGGGGTCCCCAGACTTGGGCCTGCAGCGTGGCTCGAAGGAGGCCCAGCAAGGCCCATCTTCATCAGCGCAAGCTCAAGACCCTCGCGAGGGGCCAAGCCTTGCGGGGCGAACGACAAGGAGCTTCCTCAGGCACGGCCTCGTCAGGCTGGCTCATGAGGAGGTGGAGAGTTCAAGGCAGGGTACCTCGCGAGGTGCCCATGACGCAAGCCATGACGACCAAGGGAGCCAGTCGGGCGCCAGCCCGCGCAGTGTCCTCCTTTCCTCTTTGGTGCAAAGGGAGCAAGCGCAGGCGAGAGCATCAAGCAAAGGCATCCGTTTCGGTGCAACAAGACCAAGACCAACCCAATGGCTGGAACGGAGTCATCGTGGAGCCCAAGCAGGCGTCATAACCAGAGCCTTTGGCAGGCGAGGACCAACTTTAGTCAGGATAAGTGTACCCGCTGTTCCCCTTCAAAATGGCCAATTGTTGGCGCCCTTCCCGCTCAATATTTGGGAAGAGGCCCAGGGCCTTCGCTTATAAATAGGAGTAGCCACACTCAGAGCGAGGGCATATAAAGGAGGGGCAGCTGGAAGAAGGAGAGAAAGGATCGGCCCCCGGGATGAGATCGGAATCCTCATCAAGAAACCAGTAGCTAGAGCGACTGAACACCACCTAGCAGTTCATCACACCCGCCAAGAACAGACCCTCGCAAGGCTGTTCTTCCTTGTATTGTTCCTCATCAGCCCAAGAGGCAATGCACCACACCACACATTGGAGTAGGGTATTACACCACAATGGTGGCCTGAACCAGTATAAATCTCGTGTCTCTTGTGCTGTTCCATTTAGTAGTTTAGGTCCCTGTGATTCGGCGAGGTGCGAGACGGTGGAAGGTTGGATCTCCGCGCGCACCCCAGTGTTCGAACCTCAAGGGTCTGCCGGAACCCGAAATCCGACATTTGGCGCGCCAGGTAGGGGTGCACCGGAATCTGCCTTTCGTCGCCTCATTCTTCCCCAACCACCACAACCATGTCTGACGCCCGTCGGGCCCGCGCCGAGCGCCGAGCCGCCCTCACCTCCCATGTCGGCCAGACAGCTCCCGTCGGCGGGCACCCTCGTCGTTCCCCGTCACCTGCCGTCAACGCCGCCACCGGCCCGGCGGGAACGAGCAGCAAGCATCATCCCAGCACCCATCCATGAGGCGGGACGGCCGCACCGCCACGCCTTTGCTCACCCCCGCTGGTTCTTCGTCACGCGCGCCCCGCGCGGCCATGGAGGCCCGAGCTGCACCCATCGCGGCAAACGAGCTCCTGCGCTACCGCCCCGTCGACGACGTCTACGAAGAATGGCTCGACCGAAGTCGCCCGAGCTCATCCAGCTACTGCAGAGGCGCCCCGCACCGTCCGTCTCGCCTGACACCCGCCCTGCAGCGGCGATGAAGCTCCCGGGGCGCCTCAGCCGCCTCCTCCTCAAGAAGGCGCCCTGGCCCCAAGGCGCGCGGCCCCTGGGCGGAACCCGTTCCACCAGGCGCCGGCACGGCAAGAGCATAGCTATCAAGAAGTTCCTCGCCCACAAGAAGCTGCCCGAGCGCTCCCCGCTCCGGCACGTCAGGACCCTGCGTTGCCCCCAGCCGCGGCGCAGGGAGGCCCGCAAGACCAAGCTCTCTGCCGTCCGAGGCCCCCAGCCACGGCGGGCTGCCGCGGTTTTCACCTTCGAGCTGCGCAGCGCAAGCGTGGGCCCGCCAAGTTCAAGCCAGACCTGCCTCCTCGCTACGACGACACAGCTGACCCTACGGAGTTCCTCCAGCTCTACAAGCTGGGCATCAAGGCTGCCAATGGGGATGAAAAGGTCATGGAGAACTGGTTTCCCATGGCGCTCAAGGACGGAGCCCGCACCTGGCTCCTGAATCTGGCCCCAGGCACGATCTCTTCCTGCACCGAGATGCGCACCCGCTTCATCGCCAACTTCCAGGGTACTCGCGACCGGCCACCCGCCGTGAGCGACATGCGCCGAATCAAGCAGCAGCCAGGGGAAACCCTGCAAAAGTACATCCAGCGCTTCAACAACGCGTGCCTCAAGATCCCCAGGGTAACGGAGGAGGCCATCATCTCTGCCTTCTGCGACGGCGTGCGTGACATCAAGATGAAGGAGGAGCTGGCGATGCATGAAGATTTGTGCACCTCCCTGGAGCTGTTCAACTTGGAGACCAAGTGCGCCAGGGCTGAGGAGGGGCGCCTCTCCCTCCTCGAGCTGCCTGCCGCGGATCCTGAGGAGAAGAAGTCCAAGGCCAAGGACGTGAAGCGCAAGGGGGCTGCCGTACTCGCGGCCGAACCAGACACCAAGCGAGGCAGAGATCAGCCCGAGTCCTCCAAGGGCAGTCGGTACTGCGTGTACCACGACCTCCACACCCACAACACCAATGAATGCCAAGAGCTCCGGGCCGTGCGCGAAGGAAGGGTCGGCAGACGCCCCGAGCGCAGCGACCGGGGCTACGGCCGATGAGGAGGAAGGAATGCAGGACGCTGGGAAGACCGCGGCCCATGCCAAGGGTGGCGCGACCAACCTCGCGAGGACCATTGGCAAGACCCGCCTCGCGAGGGAGGCTGGAGGGATCAGCCTCGCGAGGATCGCCCGCAGGGGAACGCAGGCCTCCCTCCACTGCCGCCGCCGCCAAGGAGAATTGAAGACCGTCATCAGGACGAGGGGACTGGGGGCTTCCAGGAACCGCGTGCGATCTCCTGCATCCTGGGCGGAGCTTCAGCTCCAGCCTCTCATGGCATCTTCAAGCAGTTCGCCCGCGAAGTGAATGCAGTCCTCCCCAAGCTCGACGCCACGCGCCCTCTCAGGTGGTCGGCGTGCGCCATCACGTTCAGCTCAGCGGATCAGCTCAAGTGCGCGGCCACAGCCGGAGTTCTCCCGATGCTTTGTTCCCCAATCATCAGCAACGTGCTGGTCACCAAGACCCTCATCGACGGTGGGGCAGGACTCAACGTCCTGTTCGTGGAAACATTCAACAATCTTCAAGTGCCTTACAGTCAGCTTCAGCCAACCAAGCCTTTCTCCGGAGTCACCGACGGCTCCACGGTCCCGATCGGGCAGGTCCGCCTTCCTGTCACCTTCGGGGCTCGCGACAACTACCGCACCGAGCTCATCGACTTCGACGTCGCCCACATTCGCCTGCCGTACAACGCCATCCTCGGGTACCCAGCGTTGGCCAAATTCATGGCCGTAACCCACCACGGTACAACGTCCTCAAGATGCCAGGAAGCGGCGGTTTCATCACGGTGCCCTGTGAAGAGAGAGACACAGTGTGCTCCCTGGAGCGAGCCTTTCAGGCTGCATCGCTAGAAGACCCAGACCACAGCAGCAGGAGGCCTCACGAGGCCGCACCAAAGAAGAAGAAGACATCGACCGGCCCGGCTCCTCAAGAGGCAGGCCCCTCAGGGCCCGCACTGGGCCAGGGGGAGTCTCCTTCCATCGCCTAGGAAAGGGCGCCCGGCGCCCTCCTCAAGCAGGGCTCGGGGGCTCTCCCCTGGAGGGCCGCCTCTCGCCAAGGTCACGAGGGAGGCACTTGGGCACCACGTGGAGGCGTGCTTGAGCACGTTTCCATAGCAGGAGCAAGGCAAGGAGGGCCGAACCCTCGGGAGTTCGTCGCCAAGGCCATTCGAGAGCCTCTGAGTCAAGGGTCATGAGGGGCAGCCGCCGCCTGCCCGCTGTGGCCCCCCATCCAGGCTAGGATGGTGGGCTGCGCGTCTGCATCGACATACCAGGGCTCAACCAAGCCGCGTCTCAAGAGCGCCTCTGGCCCTCGCGAGTGGGACGTTGCGAGGGTCTGCCCCACAGCTACGTGCGCATGCCTTATTGCCTGCCAAACGCGGTTGCCGCGCACCAGCATCTCATGAGGGCCATCCTGAAGGCTCAAGAGGTCAGGCACGCCGCAACCCTGGTGGAGATGGAGATGGCCCGCGAGGAGCCGCCAGCGCCTTCGGATCCTCCAGAGGCCCATGGGCCTGGGGGTTCGTGAGGTTGGCTCCCGCAGCCCACCGAGTCTGCTACACCAACACCACCTCGTCCCCAACATCACCAGGTGACATCTTTAAGTTTCATTTCAGCTGGGTGCGCCTTCAGGGCCGCATTATTCCCAGGCCGCGTGGGTCCGTCCCTGCGGCATGTATCCCTTTCATTTCATGTCATTAGCCTATCCTGTTGGGGGCGCCCCTTGGGCTGCATCATCCCCAAGCCGCTCGGGCCTGTCCCAGCGGCATGTATCCTTCCTACGTTTTTCTTAGGATTATGCTCTCGCTCCACCATGCTCGTTATTTGGTGCCTTTTCCTAGGTGACGGAATCTTGCACGTTAAAGGGGGGGTGCCTGAGCATCGCGGCTCAGGGCTCCTACCGGCTCTCCGACCCTCACCCTCTGGTCTTGTCCATGGCATCGCGACCAAGCTTGCCAGCGACGACTGAGACCAGCCCGAGAGCCGGGACCCGAGGACGTAGAGTTGCTGCATCTGACCCAGCTTGCACGTTAAAGGGGGTGCACGAGCATCGCGACTCGTGGCTCCTACCGCTCACCCTCTGGTCTTGTCCATGGCATCGCGACACCTGGCTTGCCCGGACGGCTGAGACCAGCCGAGAGCCGGGACCGAGGACGAGAGTTTTCATCATCCAACCCAGCTTGCGCATTAAAGGGGGTGCACGAGCATCGCGACTCAGGCTCCTACCGGCTCTCCGCCCTCACCCTTGGTCTTGTCCATGGCATCGCGACCGGCTTGCCACGGCGACGGCCGAGACCAGCCCGAGAGCCGGGACCCGAGGACGAGTTGCTGCATCGACCCGGCTTGCGCGTTAAAGAAGGGGGTGCCCGAGCATCACGACTCGGGGCTCCTACCGCTCTCCGACCCTCACCCTCCGGTCTTGTCCATGGCATCGCGACCTGGCTTGCCACGACGGCCGAGACCAGCCCGAGAGCCGGGACCCGAGGACGTAGAGTTTCATTATCCAACCCGATTATGCTGCTAAAGGGGGTGCCTGCGCATCGCGACTCAGGGCTCCTACCGGCTCTCCGGCCCTCACCCTTGGTCTTGTCCATGGCATCGCTGACCTGGCTTGCCACCGGCTGACGGCCGAGACCAGCCCGAGAGCCGGACCCGAGGACGAGAGTTGCTGCATCTAACCCAACTTGGCGCTGCTAAAGGGGGTGCCCGAGCATCGCGAATCGTGGCTCCTACCGGCTCTCCGGCCCTCACCCTCTGGTCTTGTCCATGGCATCGCGACACAGCTTGCCCGGCCGACGGCTGAGACTAGCCCGAGAGTCGGGACCCGAAGACGTAGAGCACCGGCTTCTGGCCAAATTTGCAGGAACACACTCGAAGATAAGGCCCAGAGCCAGGCGCAACCCGCCTTGAGGTAGGGCCCCGTGAGCCCTGCGCTAGCTCACGGGTGCCCCAACTCACCTCGCGAGGCCTCTCGCGCCTCTCCGAAGCAACTAATGGCAGGACTAACGATCGCCACGGCAAGCTCTTGTTCCTTTTGTGGTGAACCTGCAGGGTCCCTCCAAGGAGCACGAAACGACCTCGCCATGCAATCTCTCGCCGGCCAAGGCACGGACCTAGCGCCGCACCAGGAGGCATTGTCCTGACCCTCGAGATAAGTCACCCTCCGGACACACTAGTTATCGCAACACCATCCCCACACGCAATGCAACCCTATGTTAGCAACGTCGCTCTCCTTTCTCACCGAATGATGGCTGCTTGAGCGCCAAGGGGGGCCCCCTGAGCATCACGACTCAGAGGCTATTACCGGACCTCGGGCCGCTCACCTCCTGGCCTTGACCACGGCATCCCGACCTGGCATACCAGCGACGGCTGAAGCCGCCTTGGGACTGGGACCTATCGGCGCAGAGCATCAAGCCCTCACGAGGTCCGAAAGGAAGAAACTGAGCTAGAACGGAATGAACATCTCGCACTGCCTCATAAAAAGGATCATATTGACAAACGAAGCTACAACCATCTTACAAGCCCCCGCGGGGTACATTCTTGGCTCCTCGCAGGAACAAAAGGCGCGAATCCTAAGGAGTCCTACCTACAGGGACCACAGAGGTAGACGCCATCATCAACAGTGGGCCACCCGGTCCGGCGCCAACCCCATCCTGATCAGGGGCGGCGACGACCTGACGAGCCCGCCCTGCTCCGGGAACGGCGCAGGCTCGGGGGCTCGTAGCTGTCGTCGCTCGTCTCCGGCGTCGCGAAGAGCTCGGCGGAGTCGCTGGATCCTCCGGCGCCTTCATCGCCTGAGGAGCTGCCAAGGGAGTGGTCGGTCGGCCTCTGTCTCACCACAGCAGGACCTCGACCACCTCTCCCGGGGCAGCACTCCAGCCGACGACCCTCCGCGTCGAAGACCTTGAAGGACACCACCGAAGCACCGTCGTACTCCAGGTGGATCGTGAGGGCGCCTCGCCCTGCAGACCAGGCGACCTCGCCCCATCCTCGAAGTCATGAAGACCTCGCCGGGGCAACTACCGCGACCTCTGCCTCGGTCGCGAGGGTGCCGTAGCTGGCGTCTTGCAGCCGCAGAGTCCCAGGGGTTCCCCCTGCCGGACGACGGAGGCGAAGAAAGAAGGAAGACGAATACAAGGCTTAGGAGGCGTGACGATGCGAAGCACGAACTCCCGGCAGGAGCCCTCGGCGTGGAGTCCAGGGGGAAGACGCACACCTTCGTGACCCGCCAGCGTCATCGGGTGGCGCCGCACGTCGCGCCCGGCGTTGCCTTCTTCAGAGCCACCAATTTGCGCGTACAAGGGAAGAGGGAACCCTGGTGGCGGCCACTCGCACCAGGGCATGGGCGCCTCCTGGCACGCGCTCTTGCCCAGACACAAGAGGGCAAGCCGCTTCTTTGGGGGGAGCAGGTCAGGATCCTCCTGAGGAGCCTTGCCCTTCTCTTCCGTGGAGAACCGGCGGATCGGAGCCATGGCAACCAGACGAAACGAGGAGGAGGAGAAGCAGAAGGATAGACAGGAAGGGCGCGCGCCGTTCCGTACTTATAGCCGGCGAAGTCCAACCATCGGCCTCCACGATCACCGGTAATCATGACCGACTATGCATGCACGGACCTGCCGAATCCGGGTGGTTACGAGGCATCATGGGGATGCAGTGCGCACGCGTCCAATCAACTGCCACGCGTCGCCCAAGGCCGCAGGCTGTTAGGGCCCGCGACGCTTCGCACTTGCCCTTTCGCCTCTCTGCTCGGCCAAGTTCGGGCGCGCCATGGGCCCGGGGGCTACTATCGGTGTTCTGGGAACGGGGATCCCCAGACTTGCCTGCCTGCGGCCTGCGGCGGGGCTCGAAGGAGGCCCAGCACGGCCCATCTTCATCAGCGCAAGCTCAAGACCCTCGCGAGGGGCCAAGCCTCGCGGGGCGGACGACAAGGAGCTTCCTCAGGCACGGCCTCGTCGGGCTGGCTCATGAGGAGGCGGAGATTTCAAGGCGGGGTACCTCGCGAGGTGCCCATGACGCAAGCAATGATGACCAAGGGAGCCAGTCGGGCGCCAGCCCGCGCAGTGTCATCCTTTCCTCTTTGGTGCAAAGGGAGCAAGCGCAGGCGAGAGCATCAAGCAAAGGCATCCATTTCGGTGCAACAAGACCAAGACCAGCCCAACGGCTAGAAGGGAGTCATCGTGGAGCCCAAGCAGGCGTCACCACCAGAGCCTTTGGCAGGCGTGGACCAACTTTAGTCAGAATAAGTGTACCCGTTGTTCCCCTTCAAAATGGCCAATTGTTGGCGCCCTTCCCGCTCAATATTTGGGAAGAGGCCCAGGGCCTTCGCCTATAAATAGGAGTAGCCACACTCAGAGCGAGGGCATCTAAAGGAGGGCCAACTGGAAGAAGGAGAGAAAGGATCGGCCCCCGGGATGAGATCGGAATCCTCATCAAGGAACCAGTAGCTAGAGCGACTGAACACCACCTAGCAGTTCATCACACCCGCCAAGAACAGACCCTCGCGAGGCTGTTCTTCCTTGTATTGTTCCTCATTAGCCCAAGAGGCAATCCACCACACCACACACTGGAGTAGGGTATTACACCACAATGGTGGCCTGAACCAGTATAAATCTTGTGTCTCTTGTGCTGTTCCGTTTAGTAGTTTAGGTCCCAGCGATTCGGCGAGGTGCAAGACGGTGGAAGGTTGGATCTCCGCGCGCACCCTAGTGTTCGAACCTCAAGGGTCTGCCGGAACCCGAAATCCAACAAAAGCCTTTTCTATAAGGTATTTCTTTAATAAGGTATTACTTACCTTCCTTGTCCTCGAGCTCCTTCTTGGCTTGTCCGAGCTCGTTCTCGGACCGCTCGAGGTTCTGCTTCAATGCATTGACCTCCAGCCCGGTCTGTAGGTCAAAGAGCGCAGCCTGCATTCCCATATTAATATACTTATGTTAGACTCCTGCATATATCTTTTAGATCCTTAGTCCGGCTTTTCTTTCCGAACACGAACTAAGCATCGAGAACTACCTGTCTATGCGGTTATATTTTTTACATATTCTAAAACTTACCTCAAAGCCTGTTAGAAGGCTAGTACAGGCTTCGGTCAGTCCGCTCTTGGCGAACTGAACTATCTGGATCACCGCACTCATAACAGTGCGGTGCTCCTCCTCAATGGAAGCGCCGTTAAGCGCCTCCTGTAAGCTATCCGGTGCCTCCGGTTGGACGGAGGACACCGGTGTCTTACCCTTCTTGCGAAGGATCCGCTGTCCGGACTTCGGAACCGCTGATGGTTCCGGCATGGAGTCCGGACGAGGGTCGGGCTTAGAGCCCCTGGGGGTCTTGCCCCCCGCGCGCCTGGAGTCCGGGAGGTCGCCTCGTGGCACCTCCTGCGCTACCTCCTCTTGACCAAGCCCCCCTTGGGGCCCCACCGCGGCGTCATCCGCAGCGTGAGGCGAGGAGGCAGTCGGCAGCGAAGTACTCTCCATTTCCAATGAGCCCAGGGACCCGCTCGATGAATCGGCGAACTCTCCCTTGGGCGGGCTGCACGGTTGTTCAACATTAGAGAACACTCTGCAATAATAAAAAACCATGGGTATCCGGACACTTACGATCTCGCCAGGGCTTGGCCCTTGTAGGCTGATCCTCCTGCGTCGTCGGCGTTGGCGGAGAAGTCCGGAGGAAGGGTTCTTCCCTTCTTGGACCCTCCGCCTCCCGGTGGGCGGCCTTCCTTTTCTTCTCCTCCCCCGCTGGGGGAGGAGCTTCTTCTTCTTCTTCTCCTCGTCTTCAGGAGAAGATTGCGCTTCGGAATCTAACAGCACCTGGCGTCGGGAGCTCCTTCGAGTTCCCGTAGCCTCCTTCTTGGCCTTCTTCTCCGGCACCACATGGGGTGCCGAGCTAACCAGCCCGTCAATCGGGCGTCATTGGTCTTCTGGCAAAGGAGCCGGACAGCTAATCTGTCCGGACGTCTTCAGCCAGTCCTGTCAAAAAAATAGGGAGTTTTTAGATCCCACATAGAGTTAATCTATGAAAAAAGAGTCACGTGAAGGGTAAAATAGCTTGCCTCGCCGGCTTGACGCTGCGAGCTATATCCGCGATCTTTGGTAGCGGATGTTGGGGCTTCGGCGCCTTTGAACAGCACCTTCCAGGCGTCTTCGTATGTAGTGTCGAAGGGCCGGCTCAAGGTTTGGTGTTGTGCCGGATAGAACTCCCACAAGTTAAAGGCCCGTTGTTGGCAGGGGAGAATCCCGCGGATGAGCATCACCTGGATTACGTCGACAAGCCTAAGATTCTTGGCCACCAGGTTTCGGACGCATGTTTGAAGTCCGGATGTCTCGTCCAAATTCCCCCATGTCAGGCCCGTCTCTTTCCATGAAGAGAGCCGTGTGGGGAAGCCAGATCTGAATTCGGGGGCCACCACCCATTTGGTGTTGCGGGGCTCGGTGATGTAGAACCACCCCGATTGCCACCCCTTTATTGTCTCCACGAAGGCGCCTTCAAGCCATTAGACTTTGGCCATCTTGCCGACCATGGCGCCTCCGCACTCCGCCTGACGGCCGCCCACTACCTTCGGCCGGATGTTGAAGATCTTCAGCCATAAGCCGAAGTGGGGCTGGATGCAGAGGAAAGCCTCGCACACCCACGATAAATGCCGAGATGTTGAGGATGAAATTGAGGCTAGATCGTGGAAGTCCAGGCCGTAATAGTACATGAGCCCCCGGACAAATGGGTGAAGTGGAAAACCTAGTCCGCGAAGGAAGTGGGGGAGAAACACTACCCTCGCATGGGGCCTGGGGGTTGGAATAAGCTGCCCCGCATCGGGCAGCCTGTGCGTGATGTTCCCGGACAAGTATCCGGCTTCCTGCAGTCCTGTGATGTGCCCCTCCATGACGGAGGAGGCCATCCACCGGCCTCCCACTCCTGACATGGTTGGAGAAGGTTGAGGTGGGATGTGCGGACTTGGCTTGGAGCTCGAAAAGTCTTGTGAAATGGATAAGCAAAGGAGGAAGAAGCCGTAGGTGAAAAGGTGGATCCTTATCCCCTTATATGGAAGGACAACGCTATGCGTCCCCCACCAGCCTGGTAAAACTCGCATATTTCCCAAGCGCCCTAATCAATGGCGCGGATGGGTTACCCACGTCCGTATTGATGAGAATCCCGGAATAAGGGGGCACGATCTAAGCTTTGATAAGACGTGCCAAGGAAACCGCCTCGCTAAACACGCTGAGGTGGAACAATAAAAAACGATTCATATAAAGTCCTGGTCGAGGTGTGATGTCACGCCCAGAATCGTCGGCAGTCCGTGCAAAAATTATTCTCTCTCACGGTGTTATGTGGAACCTGTTTTTGCGAGCGGACACTATCCTTGTGTGCAAAATCTTCTATGAAGTATTCGAGGAGGAACCCGCCTCGCAATGCTGAAGACAATCAACGCCCGGACTCATCGTCATTGAAGCCTGGTTCAGGCTACCGAGGAGTCCCGAACTAGGGGTGTCCGGACAGCCGGACTATCGTCCAGCCGGACTCCAAGACTATGAAGATACAAGATTGAAGACTTCGTCCCGTGTCCGGATGGGACTTTCCTTGGCGTGGAAGGCAAGCTTGGCGATACGGATATGTAGATCTCCTACCATTGTAACCGAATCTGTGTAACCCTAACCCTATCCGGTGTCTATAGAAACCGGAGGGTTTTAGTCCGTAGGACGAACAACAATCATACCATAGGCTAGCTTCTAGGCTTTAGCCTCCTTGATCTCGTGGTAGATCTACTCTTGTACTACCCATATCATCAATATTAATCAAGTAGGAGTAGGGTATTACCTCCATCGAGAGGGCCCGAACCTGGGTAAAAACATCGTGTCCCTTGTCTCTTGTTACCATCCGCCTAGACGCACAGTTCGAGACCCCCTACCCAAGATCCGCCGGTTTTGACACCGACAAACACCATAGTTGAAGAAGATGCCAAAGTAAAATCCTTTGCCAAAGGGGAAATTCTTGAGAGAAAGAGATTTTTGGAAGGTTTTAAATGACCTCCTTCAAAACCAACAAAGTTTTTGTTGAAAACCAAAACAAAAATTTTGGAGTGTCACAACACCTACCCCCTTAGGAAAAATCTCGTCCCTGAGATTTCAACTGATTCTCAAATAAGTGTGGGTGCTCTGTCCGCAGAAAATCCTCTCTTTCCCAAGTGGCTTCACTCTTGGTGTGGTTGCTCCACTGAACTTTGAAGAACTTGATGGTTTTCTGTCGGGTCCTCCTTTCAGACTCCTCCAAGATTTTTATTGGATGCTCTCGATATGTGAGGTCTGGCTGCACGCGTCAATGTTTTCATGGGATACTTGCTTCTCTGGGTTGCTCACGCACTTCCTCAATTGCGAGACGTGGAACACGTCGTGGACGTCGGATAAATCTTTGGGTAAGTCTAGCTGGTAGGCTACCGTGCCTCTCCGTGCCACTATGCAGATTGGTCCGATGAATCTTGGTGCCAGCTTCCCTTTAATCTTGAATCGATGCAGGCCTCTCATAGGGGATACTCATAGGTACACAAATTCACCGGGTTCAAAGCTGATTCCCCGATGTTTTTGATCGTAATAACTCTTACGTCGACTTTGGGCTGTCTTGAGTCGATCCCTAATCACCTTAACTTTATCTTCACCTCCTTGAGCATGTCGGGCGAAGATATGGCTGTCTCCGGTTTCGACCAATTTAGCGAGTACGACATCTCCGCCCGTACAGAGCCTCAAATGGTGCCAATTGCAGGCTGGCTTGATAACTGTTGTTATATGCGAACTCTGCGTATGGTAAGCTCTCTTCCCAACTGGTCCCATAGGTGAGGACACATGCTCTCAGCATGTCTTCTAGAATATGGTTTACAGCGTTCAGTTTGTCCATCCGTCTGGGGTGATATGCGGTGCATCAACGCCAGTTGAGTTCCCAGAGCTTGTTGTAAGTGATCCCAAAATTGGGAGACGAATTGAGTGCCTCTTTCCGATATTATTTTCTTTGGGACTCCATGTAAGCAGACGATACGGGAAAGATAAAGCCTAGCAAGCTTCTTAGTGGTGTGGGTTGTCTTCACGGGGATGAAGTGTGCTACTTTAGTCCGTCTATCACTGATGACCCAAATGGCATTATTTCCGTGCCGTGACCGAGGTAGCCCAACAATAAAATCCATCCCAATCTCGTCCCATTTCCACTCGGGTATTTTATTTGGCTGTAAAAGTCCGGCCGGTTTCGGTGCTCGGCCTTGATGCGTTGACAAGAGTCACAACATGCGATGAACGTGGCTATGTCCCTTTTTAGACCGTGCCACCAATATTTTTCCTGAATATCCTTGTACATTTTTTCCCTCCGGGATATATCGAATACGGGGCGGTGTGGCCGTCAGCTAAGATCTGTTGTTTAAGATCCTTGATATTTGGTATGCAAAGTCTATCTCCGTACCACAATATTCCATGCTTATCGATAACGAACTCTGGGGCCTTGCCCAAACTCACTTTCCGTTTAATGCCTTCAATGCTGGGGTGTCCATGCTGAGCCTCTTTAATCGTTTCCATCAGGGTAGGCTGTATTTCTAAATTTGATATGCTGCCTTTGGTGACTACCAGCAAGTTGAGTTTAGTAAACTCCTGCCGAAATTCCGGTCTCAGGTTTGGCAGGCCGTCGTCGTTTGGGATAGGGTTCCGACTTAGAGCGTCTGCCACTACATTTGCTTTTCCTGGATGGTAGTGGATTCCAATGTCATAATCCTTCACTAGTTCCAACCAGCGTTGTTGCCGTAAATTCAGTTCCGGTTGTGTGAAAATATACTTGAGGCTCTTATGGTCCGTGTATATCTCACAAGGATTTCCAAGTAAAAAGTGTCTCCATTCTTTGAGTGCATGAATAATCGCCGCTAACTCTAGGTCATGAGTAGGATAATTTTCCTCATGCTTGCGAAGTTGTCACGGAGACATATGCGACTACCTTGCCTTCTTGCATCAACACGCATCCGAGGCCTTTCCGGATGCGTCACAATACACCTCAAAATTCTTGTGTATGTCTGGCACAATTAATACTGGTGTTGTCGTTAATTTCCTTTTTAATTCTTGGAAACTTTTCCCGCAAGCTTCCGTCCATTCAAACTTCTTGTCTTTCTTGAGTAGCTGCTTCATTGGCTTTGCTATGGTGGAGAATCCTTCAATAAATCTTCGGTAGTATCCTGCCATTCCCAAGAAACTTCAGACGTCCACATTCTGGTTGGTGGCTTCCAGCCAAATGCACGGCCTTGACTTTTTCCGGGTCTACGGCAATACCTTCTTGGGTCAAGATGCGTGGCCCGGAAAACCTACTTGCCTTAGCCAAAATTCACACTTGCTGAATTTAGCGTACAATTGATGTTTCTGAGTTCCCTAGTACAATTCGAGAGATGTTCAGCGTGCTCTTCCGGTGTCTTGGAGTATACCGAATATCATCGATAAATACCACAACAAACTTGTCCATAAACTTCATAAATACTTTCTTCATGAGGTGAACAAAATATGCGGGGGCGTTCGTTAGTCCAAATGGCATTACGGTGAACTCATACAATCCGTATCTGGAGGTGAAAGCCGTCTTGGGAATATCTTCGGTTCGCACCTTTAATTGATGGTATCCCGACCTCAAGTCAATTTTTTGAGAATACCTTGGCCTGAGTGAGCTGATCAAATAAATCATTTATCCGTGGCATCGGATATTTGTTCTTGATTGTGACCATGTTAAGCGCTCGATAGACTATGCACAATCTCAGTGTTCCATCCTTCTTTTTGGCAAATAAAATTGGTGAACCCCAGGGTGAGGAGTTGGCTCGTATATAACCTTTGTCCGATAATTCTTTTATTTGCTTCTTGATTCTACCAATTCGGATGGTGCCATTCTGTATGGTTTCTTGTATATGGGGGCGGTTCCGTGTGCTAGCTCAATGCTGAATTCTATCTCTCGGTCTGGTGGCATGCCTGGCAGTTCTTCGGGAAATACGTCTGGAAATTCACACACTACTGGAACCTTGCTTAATTCAGAAATATCCACCTTGTTCAATCTTGGTAGCCAGGATATTTTTCTTTCTTTGGCTGAAACTTTTATGGTATTCCCGTGGTGGTGGGTGAGAATCACAGTCCGGTTGAAGCAGTCAATAAAACCTTTGTTGGTGGTTAACCAATCCATCCCTAGGATGACATCCAGTCCTTTATTTTCCAACACGATAAGATTGGCGTGAAACTTCAACCCTTCAAACTCAATAATCACTCCTTGGCAATAACTCTAGGTAACTTGCTTAATCCCAGGGGACTTGACGATCATAGATTTTCCCAAGGGAAGCATCGAAAAATTATTTTGCAAGGCAAAACTTTTTTAAATGAATGAGTGAGAAGCTCCAGAATCAAAAAAAACCACGGCAGGTATTGTGTTGACAGGAAACGTACCGAGTACGATATCTGGGGCATTCTATTCTTCTTCTTTGGTCACGTGGTTCAGATGACCCTTCCTGTGGTTGTTATTTCGGTTGAAATTGTTGCGCTTTGGCGCCGAATTATTGCCTCCCTTGTTCGGCTTTGGGGTCGAGTTCCTTGGCTTGGGGCACTGCTTGGCATAGTGCCCTTCTTCTCCACAAGCGTAACAGGTAACGCCTGGGAGGTATGTGAACTCCTTGTCCCTTGCATGGAAATTCTTGATTGGACGTGAGACGTTTGTCGTGGGTTTGGGTGTCCAACCTTTCTGAACGTCTGTCTTGCTGCGGTGGTTGCGAGCTTGATTAGTCTGGTCCCTTTTTCGCTTGCGGAAATCTTCCAAGCTGCGTCTCTCATTTTCCAAAGTAATGGCCTTATCTACCAACGTCTTAATGTCCGGGAAGGTGTGCACAACCAACTGGCATTTAAGCGCGGGCGTCAGACCGTCGAGAAATTTTTCCATCTTCTTGCTTTCAGACATATGCTCCTCGTTGGCATAGCGAGACAACAGAGTAAACTGACTGTTGTATTCTGACACCATCATTGTCCTTTGCTTGAGGTCATCAAATTCTCTCTTTTTGATCTTCATAAGACTCTTAGGAATATGTGCCCCACGAAAACCTTCTTCGAACTCCTCCCAGGTTATATTATTTTCGTTGGGGTGCATGTGTAGGAAATTTTCCCACCACGATGCGGCTGCTCCAGTGATATATTGCGGTGCATAAAGTACTTTCTCAAGATCTGAACACTGGGCAATAATTAACTTTCTTTCCATGTCTCGAAGCCAGTCCTCGGCTTCAAGAGGTTTTTCAGTGTGAGAAAATGTTTGGGAACGCGTCTTCTGTAGCTCAGATAACTTTGATTGCTGTTGATACTGTCCACGGTGATTTCCCATATTGATGACTTGGTTCATCATCTCCTGATGTTGTTGCTGACTTTGCTCATAAAGACGGCACATTTGGGAAAGTGTTGTTTCACCGTCTGTTGACTTGACTGCCCTGTGTGAAATTGTTGCTGGGTTGTGTGCCATAATTCTGCTCTGGCGGAGTTGGCATGGAAGCGCGTCAAGGACGCAGACATTGTTCACTCTGGGATATATTTTGTAAAACTCATAAGAAAAGAAATTGAGTCGCAAAAGTCAATAAATTCATGAAGACGGAAAAAGTCTCAAATGCTCCAAGATTTTTCAAGAGAATAAACGCGTTTGCATACGGAGAAGGACTGCTCATTACATATCTTACACGCAAGTAGTAATTATACAATACATCACTCAGGATATGCCTACATATTCCTGACATGTTATTTAGGCTAGTGCACTCCTCCAGTTCCTACATGATGCGCAAACAAGCTACTTCTCACAGCCTATGTACATATAAACATATCGCACAAGTCGGTACATCGCATGGCGGCTAAGCGTACTCAGTCGGAGATGGTAAGGATTTCCCTTGGCCTGCCAAGGGTGAGGCGCATGAGGTGGGGACTCAACCTCCTCTTCGCAATAGGCTCCAGACGTGAAGTGCTGCGCTGAGTTGGTGGAGCAGGCGCCCTATCTTGGGACAACACGAACATGAGCGGGCGCAAGGGGTGGTGCAGAACGAACTGGAGTAGGCGCAACGACATGGTTGAACTCCTCAGTGGTAGGTAGGCGACGAGTAGTGGCGAGAGCAGTAGGAGCAAAAGATGCTGATGACGAGACGAAAGTCAGTGGCGGTGCGGTGCGCAGGAGCTCCCTCCTGTTGGCGGCACAGCCATAGATCGAAATCCATGCGGCAGCCACAAATTAAATCCACCAGGTTGTCGGCTGCCTCCAAAGCCCGGAGATACTCGATAAGCATCTCAAAGCCTCGCCTCGTTCTCCTCACGGGGCAAGAGAACGCGTAGTGGCAGGTGTATGGCACGTGACATGGAAGGTAGCGGTAACGACGAAGTCTTCATCGAAGGAAGGATGTCCACGAGACGAGCTATCGCCTCACGGGCTGCCATCTGCAGTGCATGCTTCTCCGTCGCATGGCTCTCCCCAAGAACCGGAAACGCTCAACTCGCCCTCCCTTGAATTGCACCGCTGCCCTGGTGCATGGTTAGACGGTCATTGACCTTGTGCCGAGAGAGTGAGAAGATTGGGCGCCTGGATGGCCCCATCGCGACTTGGACGATGAAGGAGAGAAGCTTGACGAACCCATCAGGCATGTTGGCGAACATCTGTGACTCGCAGTCGTTGCCAGCCATCTACAAAAGTAGGCAAAATTCTCAGTGGTCAAACCATAAATTTATGCTGACTGTCAGAAATTGACTACATTTGTAAAAATTAAAAATTAGCTCTATATGCTAATAACCGATTAGCGATCGCACCTAGTGGCTTCCTACATTCAGCCTGGCTCTGGTACCAAGCTTGTCACAACCAGTTTTCCAATAAAAATATTTATTGAGAAACCGATCTATTAATTCCAGTGTGAGGAAAATCCTCCTTACTGGTAGACAAAACCTTGATACAATAAGCCAGTAGCATTTAATATATTACAGGGTCTAGCTGAGGTTGCTCAACAAATTATTACAAGCACGCCAATAATTATACATAGTGGCGGATATGACCTGATGGAGTGGTGGCATACTACTGACTCGAGGTAAAGTAGTGGAATAACACAGTGGAGGGGATAATATGACTCCTACACTAGCGGCTCATCGAGCGTCGAGGTGAGGCTCGATGAATTTATTTGGGTAGCGGAAGCGGATATAACACAGTGACTAATCCAGGGGTCGCACGGGACTGACTGGGATTCCTCTAGGCGTCGGACTCGCTATCGAACTCTTCATCCTTGAGATCGCCTTTCACAAGATTCCGCCAAATTAACAAGCTGTGTGAGTACTTTGAAAGTACTCGCAAGACAGTTCGGACAAAAGATATAACAAATGTATGCGTGAATGCGTCATGAGTAATTTAACAATGCGCAATCAAATCAGTATAACAAGGTAAGTGAAAAGGGAGTCGGCGGTAGTCCGCTCGAAAACCCAATAAAATAAACTGAAAACCGATCGGGTGTCGGAAGCGACACCTCGAAGGGTGAAAAAATAAGTAAAGCATGCCGCAGTCGGGCGTCTAAGCGACACCTCAAAAAGGGCTTAAACTGAAAGAAAAGACATGCGTGCCACAGTTGGATGTCTGAGCGACATCACAGAAAGGGCTTATATCAAAAGTAAACAAATAACAATGCCACAGTCGGACGTCTGAGCGACATCGCAGAAAGGGCATTATATCAAAAGTAAATAAATAACAATGCCACAGTCGGACGTCTGAGCGACATCACAGAAAGGGCTTATATCAAAAGTAAATAAACAACAATGCCACAGTCGGACGTCTGAGCGACATCGCAGAAAGGGCTTATATCAAAAGTAGATAAATAACAATACCACGATCGGACGTCGAGCGACATCGCGAAAGGGCTTATATCAAAAGTAAATAAATAACAATGCCACGATCGGACGTCTGAGCGACATCGCAGTAAAGGGCTTATATCAAAAGTAAATAAACAACAATGCCACGATCGGACGTCTGAGCGACATCGCAGAAAGGGCTTATATCAAAAGTAAATAAATAACAATGCCCACGATCGGACGTCTGAGTGACATCGCAGAAAGGGCTTATATCAAAAGTAAATAAATAACAATGCCACAGTCGGACGTCTGAGCGACATCGCAGAAAGGGCTTATACTTCATTATTCATAACTTACAAGAAATGGTGCTCACGGAAAATATTCATCACATGATAGTAAACGGGTTAGTCCATCCACAGGAAATAAACATTTAACACTCATGTGGTTCTCAGGAGTTTCTGTCACCGGGACTGCATTTGACAAGATAAGATGAACACAGCACTTGGACCTGGATAAGATGATTTCAAGGATTATTGACTCTGCAGAGTTTGTACTAAATTATCCACAGCCAATGGATTTCCATAGTCTCGAAGGACTAGTTCCGTTCTGATATTTCGGAGGAAACACAGCTAACCAAAGACACACCCATCCCACCTTACGTTGCTGGGAATCACCGTAGACAGCGTTCAAGAAAAACTTTGAGACGGGAGATCACAATCTCGAATAGCATGGGATCAAATTTATATCTGGCAGCTCTAAGGGCTGCCCCCTCTCGGTCCCAACCGGAAACACCCATGCCCCCGATCGGATGATAGGCTTTAATCCAGGCCATGGAACCCTCATCCCGGCCTCTCGATTTGGTGTGTACCAGAAAGTGGTTTGCAACTTACTAAGCCGTATCCCTTGCGGAAAACATGTGGTAGTAAGGAAGGGGAGACAGACGGGAACTGGATTGATTCATGTTGACACTGGGTCAACCGTCTGGCATAAGGCTGGCATGCTACAACACTGCCATCTTACCCATTCTCATGCCAACTCATGGCCATGCAACTCATTTCCATCAACTCATGGATTTCCGAAACTCACTTGCCTCAACTTTTTACGCGATATAACTTTTATCGAGATGCTCATGAACATGCCATGAGACTAATTAATGCAAACATGCCCAAACACTCGTCATATCAAAACTTCAAACATGCTTGCCTGGTTCGGAGTAGTCGGGGTCTAGCTCGGTGAAGTTCGCGGTTCCGTCACCTCCTTCGGTATCTACGGTATACAAAAATACACGCACTAACCTAAATACCATGGGGTGCACAAAAACGTTCCAAATATTTTTCAAATAAATCTTATAAAAAACTAGACAAAATTTTGAAGAGGACAGAAAAAGAATCACCCAAAAATCCTTTTCTGTTTAAAAGTTATAAGAGTTTTGGTCCAAGGACCTTTCTGTAATGAAACAGAAAACTCTTAGGGGTCTAAGCAGAAAAGTCCAGAAAACGATTCAGATTAGAAAACGCCTTTGCCAGAATACGCTTTCGGAAATGGTTCGAAAAAAAAAAGAAAGGAGAGGCTGATGGGCGGGTCCCACCCGTCAGGTTTGAATATTCAAAAGAGGCGGCAGAGCTCGTCGGCGCCCGAGAGCTGCGGTGGTCGCCGGCGGCGATCCACGGCGAGGCAGGGGGATCGGGGGGTACCTCTGTGATCAGCGCACCCTTCCGCGTCGGTGGGTGGTGGTGGTGGTCGCCGGCGAGCACCACGTCGACGGCGGCCCTTGCTCCGGCGGACGGTGGTTCGGGAAGTCGTGGGTCTCACGGAGAGAGTTCTTTGAGGTCAAATTGGAGTGGGGTTAGTCTCCTAGAGGTGCCATGAGGCTACGGGCAAGTCTAGGGCGGTGGAGGAGCTGTCACCAGAGAGAACGCTGCCGGAGCCCGAAGCGGACGGAGGTGGCTGGAGTTGAGGAAGAAGGGCCCCTCGAGGCTCTTCCAGTGGCTGGGCGGGGTCTGGTTAGATGGTGGAGGTGTGCGGTGTCGAGAGCGAGCTCGGAGGCGCTATATATAGCCGGCCCGAGGCGGTTGCCGAGAACGGGATAAGTCCGGCGAGCGATTACGGTGGTGCTGTGGCTGGACGGTAGGTTTAGGAGCTTCAGCATCGACTAGACGGAGCACTGATTCCATCCCGGTGCCTAACTCAGCAAGGTAGGGGCGGTTACGACCTGTCCCCAGCAGGCAGCCATGCGGCACGTCGGAGGCGGAGGGTGCGCCCGTGCGTGCCGAACCCGCAGCGACGGTGCTGCATGCGTCTTGCTGGAAAGTTAGACGGCCACGCGGAGCTCCCAGGTGGCGTGGGCGGTGCCGAACGGCGTTATGCCGCAGGGTGCCCCCTGTTGGCCGCCACGGGAGGTCCCGACGCCGCGGAAGACGCCGGCGCAGACGGGCCATGGTGCCATCGACGCCAGGACCAGCCAAGTGCTCGTGCGAAGCTCTGGACAGGGAGGAGGAGCCATGTGCAACGCGCCAAGTACACAGTTGACAGGTGACCAGCCTCTGACGAAACTGAATTTCTGAATGTCTGAATTTCTCTGAAAGTGCAAAGTGACAGTGCATGCTAGGTGTTCGACAGAATGATTTTGGCATGTGGGGATTTTTCCTTGAGCTGATTTTTGGTGGAGTAGCTTCTCATTGCAACTGGAGGTTGCCTGAATTTTGGTGGAATTTTTGGAGAAGAGGAGATATGAATTTCACCAAATTTGACAAATCTGGTCCAAACTTGCGTGCTGAAACTTGAAAATTTTGAAATGAAGAAGAGTAGATCTTGATGGTTCTAGGTTGTGGGTGCTAGGGACTATCCAGAGGAATTGATTTGAGATCAAAGTTCAAAGGCATTAAGGTACTTGCTTTGCAATTCACCTAGGCTCAAAAATATGGACATAATTGTTTTGGGCAAAGAAATAAATAAAATAAAAATCCAAAAGTGAGTTGGACAGGTTGGGTCAGAATATTTGGGAAGATTTACCACAAGAGGCAAGATAAAACCATGGGTGGTTTTAAAATAATAGAAGAACCAAAACTCCTAGGGTTTTCCTCTAAAAGAAAAATAAATCCCAAAAATAAATTTGAGAAGGGGAGAATCAGAAGAAAGGTTTTTAAATAACCAACACCATAGTTGAAGAAGATGCCAAAGTAAAATCCTTTGCCAAGGGGGAAATTCTTGAGAGAAAGAGATTTTTGGAAGGGTTTAAATGACCTCCTTCAAAACCAACAAAGTTTTTGTTGAAAACCAAAACAAAAATTTTGGAGTGTCACAAGATGTTATCACAAGCGTCGTCACGACGGGCCGACGCCCGCGGCGGCTGGCGAGGAGGAGGAGAGTGCACCGTGGCCGCAGCTCCCCCGGTCCTCCCAGCGCCAGCATGTGGTGGCTCGGTGGAGCGCCGACCCGAGGGCCCCGCCGGTCGCGGATCGTCTTTGTTTGCGACGGCGATGAGGCTCCGGATGGTGGCCCTCCACTCGTCGAGCTTCTCCGCAGCAGGAGGGAAGTCGAGGAGCAGCTGCGCGCGTGCCAAAGCTTCTGCTGGCGTGGGCGGCGGCGACAGCTGCGTGGATCGCGGCGCGCTTCGACTTCTAACTACGTTAGAAGGAGCTCCGTTACGACCCAGCGGCTGCGTGCCATTTTTTCCAGCACTTCGGTGGGCGTGCTAAACCCCTTCATCTTGCGGATGACGCACATGGCTCTTCCCACGGCAGTGCCCAGGGTTACCAACATGGTGACGCTACTCGGTGCGCACACCATGGGAAGAGCGCGCAGTGGTCGCCGGTGTGGGCGTTTTGGAGGTCGCTGTGCCGCCCGGAGGTAGCTGGCGACACTTTGAGGAGCCCGATGCCGCCTGCGGGGCCCAGCTCCGCCTTTGGATCTGGCGGCGTCACGGCGGCGGTCGTTTGGCCTTGTATGACGATGCCGCTTCGCCAGCTCTGACCGTGAGGGCGATCTTGGTGCTCGCGGACGCTGCCCGGGTCCTGTCGCGACCGGTCCATCGCTCATCCGCGACACGGACGGGCCCTTCGGCTCCCAACGAGCCGATCACCGTGGCCGTCTTCTTCTTAGGAGCCATGGCGACGAAGAACTACTAGGCTAACTACTAGACCAGATTCTCACAATTGCGCCCCCTACCTGGCGCGCCAAAGATGTCGGGGAAAAGACACCTATGGGATCACAAGAATCCCTACTAAGGTTGCCGGGGAGCAGGGTGCGAGAAGAGAAGGATTAGTAACTAGCACAAGGATCGTTTACCCAGGTTCGGTCCGCGAGGATACATAAAACCATAGTCCTGCTTTGGTGGGTGTATTTCAGAGAGTTCTTGAGCTCTCGAACTAGCTGTGGTGAGTGCGTGGTTCGAAAGAGCTGAATCCCTCTCCAGTATGCCATGGGCCTCCTTTTGTAGTCGAAAGGGGCTGCCACAGTGGCACACAGGAGGTGGAAAAGGCGCACAGTGCTATGAGCTTATCACTCGTATTACAGGACAAGACACATTTAATGCGTAGCTTAGGTGTCCCCTTGCTTTATCGGGGACGCGGGCGAGGCCCGTCCCGTCCATCGCCGCTCCTTCTCGCTTCGACACGTGCCCTGGCCAGTGAGGCATGCGGTGCCATGTAGGAGCCTTCACGAAGATCTGCATGCCGCCACGCAGGCACTTGACGAGTTGGCCCGGGAGCTGCATGTTGCCACGCAGGTGCCTGCTCAGCTGGTTGAGCTGGCAGCTGCATGCGAACAACGGCGGAAACTTGGTTGGCGCAGGCCTGGCGGTGGCCCTGCTGGCGTCCTTGGTGAGGGCCTTGCCGGGTGGCCCGGCAAGGGTCTTGCCGGGTGGCCCGGCAAGGATCTTGCCGTGCGGCCCAACAAGGGTCTTGCCGCGGCGTGCTGTCGTCCCCGGCAAGGACCTTGCCGGGGGTCTGGTGGCCTTCCTCGGCAAGGATCTTGCCGAGGATCGTCGTGTTCTAATCCTCATCTGATATTGAATAAGTCTTCACAAAGATCTGCATGCCACCACAGAGGTGCCTCCTGAGCCTTGGCCCCACGTGGATGATGGTGTTGGGGACCGTGGGCCAAGCTTGGCTCGCTCTGTTGGTGTGGGGCGAGCTGCCCCGGCAAGGGTCTTGCCGGGGGAACCTGCTTCGTCGCTCTGCTCTTTTGTGGTCTTGGCCTTGGCGTTGCTCAGGTAGCCTCGGGCTTCGGTCTTACCTTGGCTCACCTCCCCTATTCTGGTTGGTGTGACCGTGGGCGCGGCTCCGACTGCCCGTCCACAGGTAAAGGGGTACAAAAGTGTGCACCTCCTTTTGTACACCGACATACAACCATATGTGGATAGCTTTGGATGGTCGACTCTGATAATCCCCAAGTGCAAGGAATCATCGTAGCACATTCCAAAGGTGGAAGTGATAAGTACGGAGTGTCGAACCCACAAGGAGCTAAAGGTAAGATCAATATTCTCTCAAGCCCTATCTGCCACTGATATGACTCTACGTGCACCGAACATTTACTTCCAACTAGAAACGAGAAATAAAACTACGTTGTGGGTATGAAGAGGATAACTTTGCATGATATCGGAGAGCGAAAACATAAAAGTAGGTGCTGTTATCATAAAGTTAGAATATATTACTAAATAATATAAATAGGAGTGTGGAATAATGGTGGATCGGTGTGCGGAATTGTCCTAGGCAATTGTTAACAAGACCGGTAATCACTATTGCAGTTTCATATGAGGGAGAGGCATAAGATAACATACTTTCTCTACTTGGATCATATGCACTTATGATTGGAACTCTAGCAAGCATCCGCAACTACTAAAGATCATTAAGGTAAAACCCAACCATAGCATTAAAGCATCAAGTCCTCTTTATTCCCATACGCAACAATCCCTCTTACTCGGGTTTGTGTTTCAGTCACTCACCAACCCACTATAAGCGAATCATGAACATATTGCAACACCCTACAGCTGAATCCCTCACGCTTATGCCGACACGGAGGGCACCATAGGACAGCACCAAAGTAAAACATACAACTCATACCAATCTAGATCATCAATCAACCCAAAGACGAAAGATATCTACTCAAAACATCATAGGATGGCAACACATCATTGGATCATAATATGTGGCATAAAGCACCATGTTCAAGTAGGGTTACAGCGGGTTGCGGGAGAGTGGACCGCGTAAAAGAGATGAGGATGATGATGTTGATGAAGACGATCACCGCGGTGATGATTCCCCTCTCGATGGCACTCCGGTGCCACCAAGAGAGAGGAGGAGAGGTTCTCCCCCTTGTGCTTCCTCCTCCATGGACTCCACCCTCTGGTCCTTGGCCTTCATGGTGATGATGGCCCCTCCGGGATACTCCTCCATGGCCACCAGTGATGATGGCCCCCTCCGGCAGGGTGCCAGAGAGGGCCTAGATTGATTTCTCGTGGCTACAGAGGCTTGCGGCGGCGGAACTTCTGATCTAGGTTAATTTTCCGAGGTTTCTGTATTTATAGGAATTTTTGGCGTCGGTCTCACGTCAAGGAGGTGCCCGAGATGTCCATGAAGCAAGCCCACGCGCCCTGGGGGGGTGGGCGTGCCCCCCACCCTCGTGGGCAGCTCAGGACTCTTTGGCCCAACTCCGATACTTTTTGGTCTTCTTTTGGTCCATAAAAAATCATAAAAAATTGGCACGTCAATTGGACTCCGTTTGGTAATCCTTTTCTGCAAAACTCAAAAACAAGGAGAAAAGCGAAGCGGCACTTTGGGCTCTAGTTTAATAGGTTAGTCCCAAAAATCATATAAAATATCATATAAATGCATATAAAACATCCTAGAAGGATAGTATAATAGCATGAATACTTCATAAATTATAGATACGTTGGAGACGTATCAGCATCCCCAAGCTTAATTCCTGCTCGTCCTCGAGTAGGTAAATGATAAACGAAATAATTTATGAAGTGTGAATGCTAGCAAGTGCATAAGTTTGATCAGTGACAATTACAATCACTTTCTCTAGCATCATTACATTTCATAGCAGTAGCTCATCTCATAAAACTTCCCATGATAAAGTAACGGGCTAATCACATGTTAAAGTATAGATCATAAACTTTCTTGAAAACTAACAAACAGTATTCTCAGTCATCAAACAATTGCAATTCATCTTATTTTCAGGAAGAGTCTATGTCAGAGCTTTGATTTAGCAAACTCCACATACTCAACTATCATTTAGTCTTTCACAATTGCTAACACTCACGCAATACTTGTGGTTATTGACTTTTAATCAGACACAGACAAAGATAGGGGCTTATAGTTTCGCCTCCCAACCTTTTACCTCAAGGGTAATGTCAACAATAATAACTCATCCTCCCCTACATCCAATTAGATATATATATATATATATCAGGTTCTTTCCAACATGCTGGGCTTGCCAAAGGATAAAATGAAAAAGGAAAGGTGAAGATCACCGTGACTCTTGGATAAGGTAGAAGCAGAGGGAAGCAGAGGTTGCCATGCACTTTTATGGTTGGATGCACAAAATTTCAATGCGAAAGAATGTCACTTTATATTGCCCCTTGTGATATGAACCTTTATTATGCAGTCCGTCGCTTTTATTACTTCCACATCACAAGATCGTATAAAGCTTATTTCTCCCACACCAATCAATCATACATATTTAGAGCAATTTTTATTGCTTTGCACCGATGACAACTTACTTGAAGAATCTTACTCAATCCATAGGTAGATATGGTGGACTCTCATGGCAAAACTGGTTTAAGGATTTTGTAAGCACAAGTAGTATCTCTACTTGGTGCTGAGAATTTTGGCTAGCATGAGGGGGAAAGGCAAGCTCAACATGTTAGAGGATCCATGACAACATACTTTATCTCAGATATAAGAAAACATAACTCATTAGGTTGTCTTCCTTGTCCAACATCAACTCTTTAGCATGTCATATTTTAATGAGTGCTCCCAATCATAAACGATGTCAATAATAGTATATTTATATGTGAAACCCCTCTTCCTCCAATATTCTTTCATGAATTGTTCAAGTGACCAATTCTACGTTTGCTAACTTTCAATAAGTTTACTACCTATACTTATTATGTGTGAAGTCATTACTCCCCATGTTATAAGCATATGAAACATATATAAATTCAGGTTTATGACATTCAATTTATTCAACCATTTACTCATAGGATATACATGAGGCACATGAGTAAATAACAAACTACTCCAAAAGATATGAGTGAAGAACACTGAGTAGTCAAATAATTAGCTAGCCATGGGAGGATTCTTTTCATTCAATATTTCAGATCCAATGATTTTATTCAAATAGCAAGTAAAATCGAAAACACGCTCCAAGCAAAACACATATCATGTGACGAATAAAAATATAGCTCCGAGTAAGGTATACCGATAGTTTTTGAAGACAAAAGAGGGGATGCCTTTCGGGGCATCCCCAAGCTTAGGCGCTTGAGTCTTCATTGAATACTACCTTGGGGTGCCTTGGGCATGCCCAAGCTTAGGGTCTTTCCACTCCTTATTCTCCTCATATCGATATCTCACCCAAAGCTTGAAAACTTCAATCACACAAAACTTAACCAAACTTCGTGAGATAGGTTAGTATGATAAAGAGTAAACCATTCACTTTGGTAATGTCAAAAACGAGGTTCATAATTGTTTTCACACAATTCCTACTGTAACATGTCATTTCTACAATTTATATTGAGGAATATAAGCCATAGAAACTAGAAAACAAGCAAACTATGCAATGAAAACAGAATCTGTCACAAACAGAACAGTCTGTAATGATCTGAACAATAACCATACTTCTGCTACTCCAAAAATTATGAAATAAAATGGTGGACGTGAGGAATTTGTATATTAATCTTATGCAAAAAGAATCAACTCAATATTACTCTTATGTAAAAAATGACATCTATTCTCATGAGCGCAAAGTTTCTGTTTTTTACAGCAAGATCACATCAGCTTTCATCCAAGTCTTCCCAAAGGTCTTACTTGGCACTTTATTGAAACAAAAGCTATAAAACATGATTACTACAGTAGATTAATCATGTAAACACACAAAAACAGTAAGGGTAAATATTGGGTTGTCTCCCAACAAGCGCTTTTCTTTAATGCCTTTTAGCTAGGTATGATGATTTCAATGATGCTCTCATAAAAGATAAGAATTGAAGCACAAGAAGAGCATCTTGAAGAATATGACTAGCACATTTAAATCTAACCCACTTCCTATGCCTAGGGATTTTTTGAGCACACAACTTATGGGAACAAGAATCAACTAGCATAGGAAGGCAAAACAAGTATAACTTCAAAACTTTAAGCACATAGAGAGGAAACTTGATATTATTGCAACTCCTACAAGCATGTATTCCTCCCTCATAATAATTTTCAGTAGCATCATGGATAGTAACTTTGTTCTCATACTTAATTGGAACCTCTTCCAAAATAGTGGAATCATTACTAGCTAAAGTTGACACTCTTCCAAATCCACTTTCATAAATATCACACTAAGATTCAACACTTCCAAAATAGTGGGATCACTAATTCCTAAAGCTGACACTCTTCCAAACCCACTTTAAATGATAGTATTATTCATACTCCAAAAGATATAAGTGAAGTTCATGGAGCATTCTACAACTAACGAATATCCAAGCTCAAAATGTATAAGTGAAGCACAAAGAGCAATTCTATAAGATCATACTTAAAAGATTTAAGTGAAGCACATGAAGTATTCTATAAATAAATGAAGGGCTATCTCATGCTAGCATGGTTCTAAAGGAAAAATAAAAACACAAAGGACACAAATCATGTGAACAAAGCAAAAACCGAGGTATACCGATATTTATTGAAGAAGAAAGATGGGATGCCAACCTCAGCATCCCCAAGCTTAGATGCTTGAGTATCCTTTGAAATATTTACTTGGGGTGCCTTGGGCTTCCCAAGCTTGAACTCTTGCCTCTCTTTATTCTTCTCATATTGATAGCTCCTCGACCTTCAGACACTTCATCCACACAAAACTTTAACAAACACTTGTGAGATCCGTTAGTGTAATAAAACAAATCACTACCTTTAGGTACTGTAATTAACTCATTCTTTATTTATATTGGTGTTAAACCTACTGTATTCCAACTTATCTATGGTTCATACCCCCCGATACTAGCCATAGATTCATCGAAATAAGCAAACAACACACGCAAAACAGAATCTGTTAAAAACAGAACAGTCTGTAGTAATCTGGAAGTTTGGCAAACTTATGTAACTCCTAAAATTATGAACTAAAATTGAAAATTTGAAAAATTTCTACAGAAGTAAATTGCAAAAAGTTTCAGACCCATTTGACTTTCCTATAAAAAATGTATATTCACGCACTACAGCCAAAGTTTCTGTTTTTGTTCTGCACTTAGTAAACAAGCAATCTAATCATCCTAAAACCAAAGCTTGGCACATTATTTTTATAATACAATGAATATATACAAAGGGATAATTATTTACAGATAAACTTCCATGAAAAATTCTACATTGTTTCCTTAAGCATGAACACAAGTGCTCAAGGTCGACCCTCACTTCTTCAATGCATAACTTTCCAATCGCTTCTCTTTTCAAAAAAAAAAATAGGCATGAAAGGCAAGTAATTTTTTTTGTATTTTCATTCTTTTAAATTTTTTTTGTATGTTTCACCCACAAATAAACAGAAACAAAAAGGAAAAACAAAATCTACTTAGTGAAGAAAGCAAAAAAGCACACACGAGAATATCAGCCCCACGCTATTGCTCACCGGCAACGGCGCCAGAAAAGAGCTTGATAATCCCCAAGTGCAAGGAATCGTCGTAGCACATTCCAAAGGTGGAAGTGATAAGTATGGAGTGTCGAACCCACAAGGAGCTAAAGGTAAGATCAATATTCTCTCAAGCCCTATCTGCCACTGATACGACTCTACGTGCACCGAACGTTTACTTCCAACTAGAAACGAGAAATAAAACTACGTTGTGGGTATGAAGAGGATAACTTTGCATGATATCGGAGAGCTAAAACATAAAAGTAGGTGTTGTTATCATAAATTTAGAATATATTACTAAATAATATAAATAGCGAGTGTGGAATAATGGTGGATTGGTGTGAGGAATTGTCCTAGGCAATTGTTAACAAGACCGGTAATCACTATTGCAGTTTCATATGAGGGAGAGGCATAAGCTAACATACTTTCTCTACTTGGATCATATGCACTTATGATTGGAACTCTAGCAAGCATCCGCAACTACTAAAGATCATTAAGGTAAAACCCAACCATAGCATTAAAGCATCAAGTCCTCTTTATTCCCATACGCAACAATCCCTCTTACTCGGGTTTGTGTTTCAGTCACTCACCAACCCACTATAAGAGAATCATGAACATATTGCAACACCCTACAGCGGGAATCCCTCACGCTTGCGTGACACGGAGGGCACCATAGGACAGCACCAAAGTAAAACATACAACTCATACCAATCTAGATCATCAATCAACCCAAAGACAAAAGATATCTACTCAAAACATCATAGGATGGCAACACATCATTGGATCATAATATGTGGCATAAAGCACCATGTTCAAGTAGGGATTTCTGCGGGTTGCGGGAGTTTGGACCTCGTAAAATAGATGAGGATGGTGATGTTGATTAAGACGATCACCATGGCGATGATTCCTCTCGATGGCACTCGGTGCCACCAAGAGAGGAGGAGAGGTTCTCCCCCTTGTGCTTCCTCCTCCATGGACTCCACCCTCTGGTCCTTGGCCTTCATGGTGATGATGGCCCCTCCGGGATACTCCTCCATGGCCACCGGTGATGATGGCCCCCTCCGGCAGGGTGCCAGAGAGGGCCTAGATTGATATCTCATGGCTACAAAGGCTTGCGGCGGCGGAACTTCCAATCTAGGTTAATTTTCCGAGGTTTCTGTATTTATAGGAATTTTTGGCGTCGGTCTCACGTCAAGGAGGTGCCCGAGCTGTCCACGAGGCAGGCCCACGCGCCCTGGGGGGTGGGCGCGCCCCCACCCTCGTGGGCAGCTCGGGACTCTTCTGGCCCAACTCCGATACTTTTTGGTCTTCTTTTGGTCCATAAAAAATCATAAAAAATTGGCACGTCAATTGGACTCCGTTTGGTAATCCTTTTCTGCAAAACTCAAAAACAAGGAGAAAACAGAAACTAGCACTGGGCTCTAGGTTAATAGGTTAGTCCCAAATCATATAAAATATCATATAAATGCATATAAAACATCCTAGAAGGATAGTATAATAGCTTGAATACTTCATAAAATATAGATACGTTGGAGACGTATCGGTCTCCCCGCACCGATGTTCGTGGATGACCCCTTGTCACGGTGTCCATTTTGCGGGTCAGCGTTGGAGATGCCCTAAAAATCACATTGAATGTTTGTTCCGCTAAAAGAATATTCCATGCATCACTACTACTTTTTAATTCGATAGAAGGGTGAAGCTTAAGTATGCGCAATGGAGGACGTTAGGGTGACTTATCACATGAACACTTCATGGTCCAAAAAAGGATAATTCAAGCCATGACAACACACCCGCATATGCACCTTATATAGATGAGGTTAACCTAATTTCAACATTTGCATAATTGAATATAAGTGGAGCATAGTGACAAGTGAAGCGGGTTTTGTCATTTTTTTTCGCCCGTTGCAACGCACGGGCATATGTACTAGTTTTTTTTAAAGAAACCAACTCCGGGCCGTACCCGAGCAGGACTCCCCCGGGGGGGCTTTATAAGCCGCGCCGGCCGAGCCCCGTAGCCCAACAGCCCTCCCGCCGCCGCCAAAACCCTAGCCGCCGCCGCCGCCGACGCCGCCCGCTGCCGCCACCCGCTGCCACCCGCCGCCGCCTCGCTAACCGCACCGCCCAGAGCCGCCGCTGTCTCGCCCGGCCGCGGGAGGTAGCCCGCCGCCGCCTCGATTTTAGCGAGAAAACCGATCGGTTTTTTTTAAACCCTAGATCCGTTTTTTTAGATCCTATTCGGTTTATTTTTTTCGGTTTAGTTTTTTTAGCGAACGCCCATTCATTCGTTCGTTTGTTTTAATGAATGGTTTTCACCGTTTAAAGGAAGACAACGAATGCCCGTTCGTTAGTCTGTTCGTCAGTTTTTCTTTTTCTCGGATTTATCGTGATTATTTTCGATCGCGATTTCTGATCCGATTTTCGTTTTAGTTTAACTTTTCACTCGTTTATCAGAATCAGGCAACTCAAGCGCCTAGAGTTTTGTCTCGAAACCCTCTTTCTGTTTAATCTACTTAAGCAAGTTTTTGCTACTGTAAAAATTGACTTTAGTCCAGATTAGTAAACGAAGCTTGTTTCTTTCGCAGTTTGAGTTTCGTTGCTTTGTTTGATTTGATTCTTTTTGCAAACTGGAGTTCTTAAGTTGAACTTTCTGGTTAGATCTTCTTATTTGAGTTTTACTCATGCATCTTTGCTTGATTTCTTATTGAATGATTGTTTGTTTGCGATAGAGTACCCGGAGTGCGAAGCGTGTTACTACGAGTCTCTAGATTTCGCGGATCATTAGCAAGGCAAGTAACACTTTGATCATACCTCTTTACTACCCAGTTTTATTGCATTAGATCAATCCTCAAACAATTGCATGGTTAGGATCTGATTAAATTGTGGGTTTGGGAAGTAGTTGAGGTAGTACCTATTCACCTGTTTATTATCAAACCTATGAGAGTTACTTCTACGTTGCTTATATTGCTATGCTATGCTCGTAGACGTGGATTGGGTTTGAGAGTATTCACGACTGATGTGAGTATTGTAAATTAATGGTTAACTTAATGTGGCAACTTTAATACACATCTGGGTGGACTGAGGCACCTGGGGAACCAAGTGATTGCATGTATTTTTGGAAATCTCGGAGTACCGTGTGTTTCTCCTATGGACTGCCACCCAGGCTCAAAGGGATCATGAGATTATTCATGCTAGAAACTTCCGTGTGTAGCCAAAAGCCATTATGGGCTCTGGCATAGTTGAGTATGTTGTGTGACCTCTTTCAGTGGTAGGCTAGCAGATGTAGGGGATGTAGGTGGGTCTACCCAAAGTAAAGAGTTAACGCTTCTGAAAGACTGTGTCTCGGTCATCCGTTTCTCAAACACCATGTAGTGCGAGAAATCTAACATAGGAGATCGAGTCTTGTGGGGACAAGTGCGCAAACCTCTGCAGAGTGTACATCTTGAGTATCTGGATCTTGGATTTTCATGTGGATCTCATCACTCTTAATATAATTTGATTGGGTTTAAATTACTTTTAATAGGGATTGAGATGGGGTTTACCATTCTCAATGTTCAACAACTACCATGATAGTTAAATAAAATTTATTCCTTTGTTGTTGGAAAAAAATGGCTTTTCGCAAAATATATTAACCATACAGCCTCCACCAAGCCATATATGCATGTAGTGATAGCCTTATTCTATTCATTACTCTTTTGTGTTACATTGCCAGCATATTCCATGTGCTGACCCGTTTCGGGCTGCAACGTATCATGTTGCAGACTTTTCGCATTTACGACAGTAAGGTGCCTTAGGTCGTGGTCTTTCACTCAGTGATGTCGTTGGAGTTGATGGACTCACTTTATCTTCCAAGCCTTCCGCTGTTATCGTATTAGATGGCCTTAAGCCATATTTATTGTAATAAGTTCTCTTTTGAGACATTGGATGTAATAAGTATGTGATTGCTACTCTGTTATAAATCCTCAAGTATTGTGCGTGTCAGCATTACCGATCCAGGGATGACACTGATGCACAGAGATCAGACTGTTTGAGGTCTGGTCGCTACAGACGTAGTCATGGCTGAAGCCAATGTGGCGCCTGAAGCCAATGTGCAGCATGAAGCCCATGTCAATGCCAATGCTCATGTACCGCCTCCAAGGCCTCACACTATTGAGCAGGCATTTGAACGCGGCCAACTTGTCACTATTTGATGGCCTATTCTGGTTCCTCCGCCTACTCCCAGACCACAATTTGACTACCATTTGGAGCGCAGGCCTCAAGTCCAGAAGCCAAAGCCTCGACTGCCAAGATTTCCCGGTGCTGGAACTTCCCCAGGATCATTCAATGTGAATAGCTTCAGGGCTCACAACACCTTCTTTGATAGTGCGAAGAATCCTTACTCAAGGCCAAGAATCTCATATGATCGCTTCTGGAGCTATCAGCAGCGCAGCTATTACTCATACATCTTATACAATCAAGGGCAAATATTTCCTCACATGCGTCTGGATTGTGAAGCCATTGCTAGTCTGCCCTGCTTGGAAGAAGCTCTAGACTGCTTCAGAGATGCTGGACTTCTGTAGTTTGTCACGGACAAAGAGCATTGGAATGAGGAGCTTCTGCTACAATTCTATGCCACTCTTCACATTCGTGGCTACAACAGGGATCCAAACACTTGGGTCCTTGAGTGGATGACAGGTGATCTACACCATGAAGCCAAAGCCCAAGATATCATTGAGCTTACTTCCCTGCCCACTCCAGGTGAACTCTATGAACCTTGTTGTCAGCTTCACCGCAATGCATTGGGGAGCATATTTCAGAAGCCTGAGCCCAACATGAGTTAGATGCTCAGCATGATGAAGCCACTGCCACGAGATGCTGAATATCCAAAGGAATTCTTTGTCGAAGATCTAGAGTATCTGCCCCGCACCATTTATCATATTATAAGGTGAACTCTGTGTCCTGTCAAAGGACATTCTCCTGCAGCCAAGCTTGAAGGCTCAATGAAGACATTGGTTTTCTATATCCTCAATGGCATCAACTTCAATGCTCAAGACTTCTTCATCAGGCAACTTGTTGCATCAGGAATTGATCTATTTGGCCTGAAGTTTTATGCTCCATGGGTAATGCGCTTAATCAAGCTTCACTCTTCTGTCAACTATCAGCCTTCTGCGCGCAACCATCTTATCTTCTTGCCAGAGATTGATATGTCTGTCGAAGCCATCTACCCTGAACCTGCCAAGGAGCCAATATATTTTCACAATGTCGATCGCCAAAGCTTCACGCAACCCATTGAAGGAGTTCTTGCTGCAACTCGTGTTTATCCTTAGGCTGTTAACACACGTGCACCTCATCGTGCAACCACTAAAGCCACTGAAAGCACTATTGCTAAAAGGCCTCGGAAGCGATCTCGCATTCTCAATGACTGAGAGCTTCTCGTGGCCTTGCATCAGAAACAGGATAAGCATCATGACTGGCTGAAGCGTCAGATGGAGAGCCTCTTGGTGGATGTTAATCGCATTCGCAATCTTGCCACCAAGAATGCCTTCGTATCAGATGAAGCCTTTCGGAGGTCATGGAAGAGTCTGACTTTGCTAAGCTTCGAAGATGATCTTCGTGAAGATGGCTTCACTGAGGGCTACAAGTTTATTCCACGCCTCCCCGGAATGCTTCTTGCGTCGTACTCCATCATTAGAAGACTCAGAGTATTGCTCCTCGGCTGCAACGGTTAATGCAAGAGTCATCGATGATGAAGACGCTGCTACTTCTCCAACCACTACTTCGCCGCGTCTCGACACTGCACCATCGGACTCTAACGTCGACCCTGCACCTGAAGGGAACGAGTAGATGCTCTATGTCTTCAAACCTTTTTGGTCCTTACTGACAAAAGGGGGAGAAGCATATGAGTTGATAGTCTTCAAGCGGGTCCATATGGGTGGTTGCTATATTTTTGCTAAGTGTTTACAACTCTCGTTTTTGATACTTTTGGTTCTTTGGGTTGTAACACTTAAACTTGATGGTCGTCTGCTACTTTGTCTGCTATTCTATGACACGATGAAAAATTCCGCATGAAGTCATTCCGCAGACGTCCATTTTCATTATGCATGTCATTATCTTTGCTATATCTTTATATGCATGATGAATTGTCTTCATATGTTGAAGAGGATCTCCACAAGTAAAACCTGCCATGTGCATTTGCATTCAAAAAGCAAACTACTTATATGCACATCTTCAAGGGGAGCCTTTTGCTACTTATGAAGACAATACCTTAATCCTCACAATTTCACATACTTTTATCCCCGTTGAAAACTTCAACCAGTCTGTCATCAATCACCAAAAATGGGGAGATTGTAAGTGCATCTAGTGCCACCCCTAGTTGGTTTTGGAGTATTGAGGGCAAACCTGGTTGAGGGACTAATGTGTTTGTGAGAATTGCAGGATAACACGGGTAGTAGTCCCTCATTGATTCGATTTACCTACCGGAGATGACCCCTAAAAATGTGTCGTGGTATTCTCACGGGGGGCTTGCGAGTCGACAGATGCCACAAGGGCTTAGTGTGAGGGTAAGACTGCTGCTGATAGGCCCGGGAGCGGGTATGCGAGTAGCACGCGGTGGTTTACCCAGCTTTGGAGCTCTCCACTCCTACTGTTGCATGTCTGAGTGTATCTGATATATCTAGTACAGAGTTGCTCCTAAAGCTGTATCTGGAAACAGTGCCATAGGCATCTAGTTTCGTATATGCATGTATGTGGTATGGTGGCCGTTGCTCTTGGCCGAATGGGTGTGCCTGGGCATGTATGCATGCGTGTGTGAGAATGGATGGATGGAGGCTTGCTAGCTAGCTTATATAGTGTGGAGTGGGCATGGGACATGGTGTTGGTTGTAAGCTACCTTGGGTAGCTTACAAACCAAGCTATGTAGTGGCATGGCCTAGGCATGGTGCATGTCATGCTTGTCCCCTGGGTACTTTATAAATCAGTACCCAGGGGACACGGTGCATTGTAGATGACGTCGCGGTACGGTCGTCTCGTCAATGTCTTGTCGGTGTCGCTCGGGTCAACCGGCAAGGCTAGTTGGCAAGGCACCGGCTGGTCGGAGCAATGGACGGGAGCTGGCAGGAGTGGCCGGGCAGTCGGACAGAGGGGCTTTGCTAGCCCCGATGTCTTGAATAATTGTCTTGCCGTCTTCGGGGTATCCATGTCCAATTACTCCGACAGTAGCCCCCAAGCCTCCGGGCAACTTGGCAAAGTTGGGCGGAGGTTTTTTGGCGAGTGTTCACGGAAATGATTATGCAAAAAAGACAAAGTTAGTCCACGCAGATACATCAAATGCTTTCTTTTAGCATTGCAAGTTTTATGCGGAGGGTGCCGACTCGGTTTCATCCGAGCCCCCTTCAATCTCTTTCATGTTCCCTCCATTCTTTGGCTTGTGCTCTCGCTAGCCGGACAGCCGCTCTGCGGTCTGTGGCTGAGAGTGGACGGCGGAGTGGAGTGTACAATACTCAGACTCTGGGAGCGAATTTAACTGAGCTGATACTCGTAAAAGAAACGGCCGGGTCACCCGAACCGTTTTTCTTCCCGGATGTTTTTCGCGTGGGTGGCCTCCAGCGTTCACATTTGCTAGCCGGACAGCCGCTCTGCGGTTTGTGACTAAGGGTGATCCTTTGGTATCACAGATGCTACTAAGCCGCCTCAAGGGAACAAACGTCTCAAAGCCAGCGGCCAGCCCCGGGCCAACTCTGGCTGGCGCCGGGGCGAACAGTGATGCAACTGTAATGAAATGCGGAGATAGTCCCCCGAGCAACGCTTGGGGTTATCCATGCTTTCGTGGTGCAAAAAATATGTGGGGGAGGAGCTCACATTGATTTTCGTGTAGCTGAGGCGGAGTTTGCCGAAGACAGCCGGCGCTCGGCCGCTGAAGGCGCGCCAAGACCATTGGTAGCCTTCGAGCCCCTGTGTGCTCGAGTAGGGTCCCGCCGGTCAGGCTCGACCGGCCAGGCGGCGAGGCGTCTTACAACGCCCTTTTTCTTCTTTTTTCTTTTTGTCGGCTACTGGCAGTAGGACAAAACTCTTCTCTTGTCTGCAATCATCACGGGCGCGCCAAGACTCTTCCTGGTGTAGCCTCGAGATTCGGGCCGATCGCCGAAAGCCGGGCCGGATCTCCCGGTGACTACTTTGTCTTCTTCTCTTTTGCCGGCTGTCGACATCCGGACGCTTTATATGCACGAGCAGTCAGGTGGGCACCCAGCGTGACTTTTCTCCACCTGGCAACAATCTTTTTCCTTCTCTTTTCTCCTCGTCCGCCGACTACTGGTAGCCGGACGGGCACGTTTCTTTTTTCTCAGCACCTGGCCACTTTCTCAGCCGGACGCGATGCTCTTTCTTCTTTTCTTCAGGTCCAACTCTAGCCGGCATCTAGCACCCGGCCTTTGACATTTCTCTTTTCAGCTAGCCTCCCACTTCTTTTTTTCTCTTTTTTTTAGCAGTCGGCCTGACTCTTCTCTTTCTCTGTCTCCGCAAGGGCAGCCGGTCCCTCAGCCTCCGCACGAGCAGCTGACCTGGGGCGGGCGCAGGGAGGCGGAGGGGGCCGGAGCCGGCAAGGCGTGGGGCGGCGCCAGAAGCTCGCCGGCTGGCGCGGGCGTCGGAGGCGGCCGCGGGCACCGCGGAGGAGGCTGTGACCACGGGCCGATGAGCGCCGGCCCGGCGAAGCCGAAGGATGGAATAAAGCGGAGCGGACCGGGTGGCGTGGAAGCCAAGAGGCCGGGTTGTGGCGCAAGCGAGCCGGGCGGTGCAGCGCCGATCAAGGTGGGCAAGAGTCGGACAACGCGAAGGCGAGGCAGCCAGCCCGTGGTGGTGCGGGAAGCCGGCTGACGACGCACGCGCCGACCGGGCGCAGTGCCGCAGCGGCCGGGCGGAGTCGGCCCGCGCAGCCGAGTGGGCGCGACCGGGCGACGGGCGCGGAGCTGCTCGGAGCGGAGCACCGGGCCGCGACCGAGGCGGAGAAGAGCGGAGGCCGGCCTGGGCAGCGGCAGCCGGGCGCAGGATCCGGAGTCGGGCGGAGGGCGACGGGCCGAGCGGAGGAGGCCGTGCGGATCGGGCAAGGCAGAAGCGAGCTGGCGCCCGGCCGCTGGCGGAGGCGACCAAGCGGAGCTGGAGCCGGGTTAGGAGCAAGCGCACGCGAAGCGGAGCAGGCGGCCGGGCGCACCGAACTGAACGGAGGCGCGCTTCCCGACCGAGGACGGGCGGAGGCGCAAAGCCGGAAGCCGGCTACGCCCGGAACTGCATTTAATGAGCGAGGCCGGGCGAGTCGGCATTCGAGGCCCGGTGGAGCTGCAAGCGGGCGGAGGCGACGGGTCAGCGGCGACCGGCTCGCCCCTGCCGGCCGGATCGAGGGACCCGTCTGCTGGGCGGCGGCGAGCCGGAGGCGGCGCAGGGAGGCCGCGGCTAGAGCTGAAGACCAGCCGGAGCGGGAACGGCGACAAGGCTAACGGGCGCGCGAGGCGGTGAGGCGAAGTGGAGCCGTCCGGGCGCAGGCCGGGCGGCGAAGGCGGCGATACGGATGCCGCGGCCAAGGGGCGTCCAGCGGTGCGGAGCGCCGCGGACCTCCATGAGTGGCGCAGCTACTTGGAGGAGGAGGCGCGTGGCCTGCTGGCGGGGTGCAGCCGCGGCTGCTGGGAGGCGGTCCGGCGCAGCGAGGAGCAAGCGCACAGGAGCGCGATGACGGCTACGCGCGCCGGGCGGCAAGATGCAGGGTCAAGGCCGGGCCGAGCCATTGTATGGGCAACATCTGACTGTTGTACACGCGTTGTCTGGGATTTATATGGGCAATATCTGGGTAGTGCCCGACTTGCATCCGGGAAAAATTATGGCTAGTGTATGGGATAGTGTGACCACGGTTTGACTTGTGTCTAGCTTGCTTGCATAGATTAGATATGGAGTGGCAAACGCGCGCTTGGGCCGGAGCAAGGCACAACGCGGAGGGGAGCAGACGCGAGCGACGGGGCATGGCGTGCGCACGGGTGCGGCCGACCGAAGTGAGGCACCACACGCGCGGCGTGTGCGCGGACGGATGGCTGGCGTTGCAATGGTGGTGGTGAAGAAGACGCAACTGACAGCGAGGACACGCCACCCCTCGCGGCCGCTCCAGGGGTGTGTCGGTGTCGAGCCCCCGAGCGCTACCGGAGAGACGGCGCGACGCCGCGGGTGATGATGAAGAAGATGGCGAGGCCGACGGCGAGGACGCACCGCCTCTAGTGGCCACTCTGGGGGCGAGTTGATGTCGAGCAACCAACCGCTGCTGGAGAGACGGCGCGACGCCGCGGCGGTGAGGACGAAAAATGGTCCCTCCCGGACAGCGAAACCAGCAGCAGCGTGGTAGCATAATAGTAGTACCACACCACGGTGGGCTCCAACTGTCGTGGTATTCTCACGGGGGGCTTGCGAGTCGACAGATGCCACAAGGGCTTAGTGTGAGGGTAAGACTGTCACGATAGGGCCCGGAGCGGGTATGCGAGTAGCACGGTGGTTTACCCAGCCGAGCTCTCCCGAGAGATAATACTCCCTATGCTGCATGTCTCGAAAGTGTATCTGATATATCTAGTACAGAGTTGCTCCTGAAGCTGTATATGGAAACAGTGCCACAGGCATCTAGTTTCGTATATGCATGTATGTGGTATGGTGGCCGTTGCTCTTGGCCGAATGGGTGTGCCTGGGCATGTATGCATGCGTGTGTGAGAATGGCTGGATGGAGGCTTGCTAGCTAGCTTATATAGTGTGGAGTAAGCATGGGACATGGCGTTGGTTGTAAGCTACCTTGGGTAGCTTACAAACCAAGCTATGTAGTGGCATGGCCTAGGCATGGTGCATGTCATGCTTGTCCCCTAGGTACTTTATAAATCAGTACCCAGGGGACACGATGCACTGTAGATGACATCGCGGTACGGTTGTCTAGTCGATGTCTTGTCGGTGTCGCTTCTGGTTGCAGTCGGCAGCCAGCTGGTTGGCACAGTCGGCAGCCGGCTGGTCGGAGCAGTCGGACGGGGAGCCGGCAGGAGCGGCCGGGCAGTCGGACTGAGGGGCTTTGCTACCCCCGATGTCTTGAATAATTGTCTTGCCGTCTTCGGGGTATCCGTGTCCAGTTACTCCGACAAAATGTGTGAAGACATTGAAGACAATGGTGGTCTGTGAAGATATTCATAATGAAGACTATGACATGAGAAGACATCGCATGAAGACTATGGAGTGCGAAGACATAGTTGTTTCGTAGTTTCCTTTTCTTAGTTGTTGAGTCATAGGAACCACCGCACTGTTAAGTGGGGTCCAAGTGAACAAAGTCAGAGTAACTGAAGTGATGCTCAACCAAATCCTATGTCTTCGAGCGAAGACAATGAGAGCAAATCTTATCCATAGCTGGTTAAGTCAGCTTTACTTGTAGCCCAAGTCAAGCTGCCGCGTGTGTTCGAAATCTGACCGTTGGACACGTGTCAGTTCCTTAGTGACCCAGGGTCATTTCGGACAAATCAGGTCGGGTTGCCTCCTAGCTATAAATATCTCACCCCCTACACCATAAATCGGTGGCTGCTCAGAGTTAGTGCACGGCTTTTGTTGTTTGAGACAACCCACCTCCGAAGCATTTGAGAGAGAGATCCTTGCGAGGACAAAGCCCAAAACACCCAGAGCCAAAGAGTGTTAGGCATCACTGAAGTATTTCTGTCCGCGTGATCTGAAGACTTATTACACTTGAGGACTATGAATCTGTCGGATTTCGGGTTCCGGCAGACCCTTGAGGTTCAAACACTGGGGTGCGCTTGGTGATCCAACCCTCCACCGTCTCATACCTCGCCGAATCGCAGGAACCTGAACTACTAAACGGAACAGCATAAGAGACACAAGATTTATACTAGTTCGGGCCACCATTGTGGTGTAATACCCTACTCTAGTTTGTGGCGTGGTGGATTGCCTCTTGGGCTGATGAGGAACAGTACATGGAAGAACAGCCTCGCGAGGGTCTGTTCTTGGTGGGTGTGATGAATCGCTAGGTGGTGTTCCGTCGCTCTAGCTTGAGGATCGGATCTCTATCTCTCTCTCTGGATTCCAAATGCCCGATGCCAGATCCCTCTACTATGGTGGCTAGCTCTACTTATATAGGCTAAGGCCCTGGGCCTCTTCCCAAATATTGAGCGGGAAGGGCGCCAACAATTGGCCATTTTGAAGGGGAACAGCGGGGACACTTATCCTGACTAAAGTTGGTCCTCGCTTGCCAAAGGCTCTGGTGATGACGCGTGCTTGGGCTCCATGATGACTCCCTTCTAGCCGTTGGGTCTGGTCTTGGTCTTGTTGCACCGAAACGGATGCCTTTGTTTGATGCTCTCGCCTGCGCTTGCTCCCTTTGCACCAAAGAGGAAAGGAGGACGCCATGGCCGGGCGCCTCGATCGCGCCCTTGGTCGCGTCATGGCTTGCGTCATGGGCACCTCGCGAGGTACCCTGCCTTGAACTCTCCGCCTCCTCATGAGCCAACCTGACGAGGCCGTGCCTGAGGAAGCTCCTTGTCGTCCGCCCCACGAGGCTTGGCCCCTCGCGAGAGTCTTGAGCTTGCGTTGATGAAGATGGGCTGTCCTGGGCCTCCTTTGAGCCACGCCAAGCAGCCGCAGTGTGCAAGTCTGGGGACCCCCATTCCCAGCAACGCCGACAAGAGCCCGGGCCCATGGCGCGCCGGAACTTGGCCGAGCAGAGAGGCAAAAGGGCAAGTGCGAAGCGTCGCGAGCCCTAACAGCCTGCGGCCTTGGGCGCCGCGTGGCGGTTGATTGGACGCGTGCGCCTCTACAACCGTGTGGGTTGATAATAGAGCGGCATCTTCCTTGCCTCCTTTACTTTCTCCAGTTGTTGCTCAGATCCCCTTTCTTGCGCCTCTCCTCTCTGCTTCCAAGATCTTCAGATCCACTCCGCCTGCGTGCCCTAGCTAGTCATGGCGCCTCGCCAAGCCCCGGCCGGAGCTTGGTACTTCTCCGCCTTGGACCCGCCAAATGTGTCAGGCTAACTCGCCTGCGCGCCACTGGGCGGAGGCGCAGGGCGCCAATGGAACGGAGGTGTTCAAGGTCGGCTCTGCCGCCCGGGTCGGGAGAGTACCTTCTACCCGTTCTTCGTGAGCGCCATCATTGCGGGTCTGGTGCCTCCCTTCTCTGAGTTCTTCTTCTCTGTCCTCCGTCATTACAACATTCAAGCTCTGCATCTCCATCCCAACTCCGTCCTTCTTCTGGCGATATTCACCTACTATTGTGAGGCCCATGTTGGGGTGAAGCCCTCGGTGGCCTTGCTGCGCCACTACTTCTTCCTCCGAACCTCACGTGGTTCCGCCTCCGCGTGCGCGAGCTTCGTTGCATATGGCGAAGCCATCGCCATTTCAAACCCTGGGAAGCTGATTGAGGGCTTCAGGAGCAAGTGGGTCTTGGCGGATGCTGGGCGCATCCACCCACGGCTGATCCTGCCCACGGAGCCTGCCGAGAGCTCCGACAACTGGTCCCGAGTGGAGCTTCTGGATCCCCGCGCGAAGCTGGTGCTGGAGAAGATGGACGCAGATCTGAAGCCGGCCAACGCGACGGCGGCGGCCGACCGTGTGTCACCGCCGAGGGAGTTCCTGGAGTATCAACTGCCCGCTTCGCCAAGATTTCGCTCGATGTGGAGGCCTCACTGAGCCCCGTGGTCTCGCCAGCGAGGATCTCGCGACGGTCCTCCAGCCCTTGGTTGGGGGCGATGTGGCGAGACCGAGGGCGCCCACGCCTTGTTCCTTCGTGAGGATTGGGAGCAGGTAGTGGGGCCCATGCCTGTCTTCAATGGGGACGGGCCCGTGCCCGTGGACGCTCCGGAGGACCTGGTGGACGTGTCCTCTTCCGACTCTAGCGAAGAGGTGGAGGAAGGAGAGGCGGGAGAGGGGGTTGATTTGGGAGCGGAGTCAAGGGCTCCTCCCCTGCGGCGCAGGTCCCGTGTTCTCAGCCTTCCCCAGAGTGACGACGACGAGGATGAGGATGTGCGTGGAGGCAGGAGCCTGCCCCCGATCCCGAAGAAGGACCGGACTGGGCTGGTCCCCCGCGGGTCTTGAAGCTAATCCCTGCAGCCGGCTCTCGGGCTTCAAGTATGGCCGGAGGCTGCTCGATTCCACCAGCGACGACCTGTAAGTGCATGCTTCCCATCCTGATTATTGCTCCGTCGATGAGATCTGATGTACATGTCCTTCGGCCAGCCGGGCGCCCATGAAAAGAAGTCAAGGGGGCCTCGAGGCCCCATCCGCGCGGTGCCTCCGCCTCATGAAGGAAGGAGATCGTGACGCACGGTCCTCTCCTGCCCGGGCGTCCTCGCGAGGTCGGGCTGAGCCTGCTGGGGCGAGCTCAGCCCCCTTGACCCACGCATCTCCCGAGGTGTGCTTGCCTGATGCAACCGCCATAGCTGTTGGGGCGCAGCAGGTCCCACCTCAGGATACTGTGGTTACGCGGCCGCCATCTCCTCCTACTCCACCAACTGTTGTCTCTCCGACTCCCCACTGCCTCCGGATCGTGCCGCCGCTGAATTGGACCGCTGCGGCAGATCTTCGGGCGCCGACCTCGCCAGGTCGGGCGCTTGGAGCCGCCTCTGCTGGATTCGCCCGACGCTCGATTCGGGCGGCGCTGGTCCAGTGCCTTTGACGGCTTTGACGAGGAGAAACAGGCTGTTCGTGAGGCGGAAGATTGCCCGCGATGCTGCCTCGGGGAGGTAGCCAGCATCCAAGGTCGCTGTGAGACGCTGGAGGGCGAGCTGAAGGGCTCGCAGAACTGCTCACCGAGGAGGCCCGCCCGCCAGAGCAGGAGGAAAGCATGAAGGCTCGCGAGGCGGCCGCCAAGGACCGGGAGGCCAGTCAAGAAGCGCCGTGACCGCCTAGGCGCGCTAGAGCAGGAACTGCAGGCGAGGAAAGTCGAGCTGGACGACAAGGCGCGGGTTCTTGCCGAAGATCGCGTGGCCTTCACAGAGATGGAGGTGAAGGCTCGCGCCCTGCTGAGGGAGCTTTATGATAGCGGCTCGAGAGCCCACCGCCGGGCGCAGAGGACGGCCCCGCCAAGCTGCTTCCCTTCCTGGTTCGCGCTTGAAGATGTCTCCTTGGTCTTGGCCCCACGGCCGAGGCCGAGGCGCTGCGGTCTTGTCTTCTGCGGCACCGACGCGGATCCTCACCCACATCTATCTTCGCGATCCCAGCGCCGACATGGACAGCTGCTGGATCCAAAGAAGTAGCGAGCATGCAATGGCCACGCCGAGGCTGTGAAGGGTCGCGCGAGGCTCTGCTGGGGAAGTTCCGCCTTCAAGACCAAGCCGGGCGAAGGCGCTGCCGCCCTGCTGCTTCACGAGGCGACCCCACTCCGCTGCTCCACCGCCGACAAGTGACTCTGCTAGGCTCCTGCCTTGCTTTTGATTCCTGCACATGTATCATGCCTCGGGAGGCGTTTAAACTTGCATTTGGTATCGCGATAACAAAGGTGGACTGTAATATTTGCTTTTGAATTCCTTGAAATTTGCGCTTCCTACTTGCTTATGTTCTATGCCTACAGAGTCCGCCCTCACAGATACCTCAGCCCGTTAGCCCCGGACCGAAACCAGTACGGGACCAAGGAGTGAGGGGCTACGTGACAAGTTAGGCTCCTGAGTCGCGATGCTCAGGAGTCCCCCTTGGCGCACGAACAACAAGTAGGGGGGTGAGACGCAGGCGGATCTACCGTTCTACGTCTGCAGAGCCCGGCCCCGCGCATACCTCAACTGTCGTTAGCCTTTCGGAACTAAGGGGTGAGGGGCTACGTGACCAGTTAGGCTCCTGAGTCGCGATGCTCAGGTGTCCCCCTTGACGCTCAAATGGCATTCGTACCTTGGCTCCGCTCGGGGAGTGACGTGCGACGAACCAGGCCCGAGGGGCATGGCTGGGTGGCATGCGCCCTGGCGTGACTCCAGTGCGCAGCCCCCATGCCTAGCCCCTCGCGCGCGCCCCGAGGGGAGGCGCGGCGACGAGGCCGCACACCGAGCTCCGGCTCCTCGAGGTTGATGCGACCCGGAGGCCACCCTCGCTTGTTTATCACCAGCGAGCATAGCGCTTCCGCATGCGTCACGGGCATAGCCGCTCATCGGCAAGGTCGCCAGCCAAGGAGCATGGTGCTTCCACTGGAATGTGGGAGGGGGATCCCCTCCGGGAGGAGCCCCCGGGGAGTATACAGCCCCACCCTCACACGTGGCTGGCACGGTAGGGCTGGACGAGGTGTATCTGGGCACCCGTGAGCCAGCGCGGGACTCATGGGGCCCTACCTCAAGGCAGGTTGCGCCTGGCTCTAGGCCTTATCTCCAAGTGTGTTCCTGCAAATTTGGCCAGATGCCTTGCTCGTTTCACGCTCTTGGTCCCGGCTCTGGCTGATCTCAGCCATTGGCAAGCCTGTGTCGCGATGCCATGGACAAGACCAGAGGGTGAGGGACAGAGCCGGTAGGAGCCCCGAGTCGTGATGCTCAGCACCCCCTTTAACGCGCAAGCTAGGTTAGATGACGCAACTCACGCCCCTCGGTCCCGGCTCGGGCTGGTCTCACTGTCGGCAAGCCAGTCGCGATGCCATGGACAAGACCATAGGGTGAGGGCCGGAGAGCCGGTAGGAGCCCGAGTCGCGATGCTCGTGCACCCCCACCCTTTAACGCGCAAGCCGGGTCGATGCAAGAACTCTACGTCCCCGGGTCCCGGCTCTCGAGCTGGTCTCACCGTCATGCGGGCAAGCCAGTCGCGATGCCATGGACAAGACCAGAGGGTGAGGGCCGGAGAGCCGGTAGGAGCCTGAGTCGCGATGCTCGTGCCCCCCCTTTAACGCTGCAAGCCGGGTTAGATGACTAAACTCTACGTCCTCGGTCCCGGCTCAGTGCTGGTCTCACTGTCAGCCGGCAAGCTGTGTCGCGATGCCATGGACAAGACCAAGGGTGAGGGCCGAGAGCCGGTAGGAGCCCTGAGTCGCGATGCTCGTGCACCCCCTTTAACGCGCAAGATTCTCGCCACCTGTGAAAAGGCACCAAATAACAAGCATGGTGGAGCGAGAGCATAATCCTAAGGAAAAAGTAGGAAGGATACATGTCACCGGACTGGCCCGAGCGGCTTGGGGATGATGCAGCCCGAGGGGCGCCCAACAGATAGGCTAACGACATGAAATAAAGGGATACATGCCGCAGTGGACGGACCCACGCTGCCCGGGAATAATGCGGCCTCAAGGCGCCCCCACCGGATATAAAACTTAAAGATGTCACCGGTGATGCTGGGATGAAGGGGTGTTGGTGTAGCAGACTCGGTGGGCTGCGGAGCCGATCCTCACGAGCCCCTGTGCCCAGGGCGTCGGAGGCTCGGGAGGCGCCATGGCGGCTCCTCGCGGGCCATCTCCATCTCCGCCAGGGCTGCGGCATGCATGACCTCTCGAGCCTCCAGGATGGTCCTCATGAGACGCTGGTGCGCAACTGCCGCTTTTGGCAGGCCATAAGGCATGTGCACGTAGCTGTGGGGCGGACTGCAACGCCCCACTCGCGAGGTCCAGAGGCGCTCTTGAGATGCGGCTCGGTTGAGCCCTCGGTATGTCGATGCAGACGCTGCAGCCCACCATCCTCGCTGGATGGGGGCCACAACGGTATGGCGGCGGCTGCCCTCATAACCCTTGACTCTCAGAGGCTCTGAATGGCCTTGCCGACGAACTCTTGAGGGTTCTCGCCTCCTGGTCTTGCTCTGCTATGGGAAACGTGCTTCAAACACGCCTCCATCGTGGTGCCCAAGCGCCTCCCTCGAGACCTTGGCGAGGTCGGCGCCCCTCCGTGGGAGAGCCCCGAGCCCCGCCTCGAGGAGGGCGCCTGGCCCGGTGTGGGCCCTGAGGGGCCTGTCTCTTGAAGAGCCGGGCCGGTCGATGTCTTCTTCTTCTTGGGTGCGGCCTCGGGAGGCCTCCTGCCGCTGTGGTCTGGGTCTTCTAGCGATGCGGCCTGAAAGGCTCGCTCCAGGGAGCACACTGCGTCTCTCTCTTCACAGGGCACCGTGATGACCCGCCGCTTCCTGGCATCTTGAGGACGTTGTAGCCATGGTGGGTTACGACCATGAATTTGGCCAAGGCTGGGGACCCGAGGATGGCGTTGTACGGCAGGCGAATGTGGGCGACGTCGAAGTCGATGAGCTTAGTGTGGTAGTTGTCGCGAGCCCCGAAGGTGACAGGAAGGCGGACCTGCCCGATCGGGACCGTGGAGCCGCTTGTGACTCCGGAGAAAGGCTTGGTTGGCTGAAGCCGATCAAGGCACTTGAAGATTGTTGAATGTCTCCACGGACAGGACGTTGAGCCCTACTCCACCGTCGATGAGGGTCTTGGTGACCAGCACGTTGCTGATGAGTGGGGAGCAAAGCATCGGGAGAACTCCGGCTGTGGCTGCGCACTTGAGCTGATCCTCTGAGCTGAACGTGATGGCGCACGCCGACCACCTGAGAGGGCACGTGGCCTCGAGCTTGGGGAGGACTGCATTCACTTCGCGGGCGAACTGCTTGAAGATGCGTTGAGAGGCCGGGGCTTGAGCTCCGCCCAGGATGCAGGCGATCGCGTGCGCTTCCTGGAAGCCCCCAGCCCCCTCGTCCTGATGACGGTCTTTGATTCTTCTTGGCGGCGGCGGCGAGGGAGGCTTATGCTCCCTGGGCGATCCTCGCGAGGCTGATCCCTCCGGCCTCCCTCGCGAGGTGGGTCTTGCCAGCGGTCCTCGCGAGGTTGGTCGCGCCATCCTTGGCGCGGGCCGCGTTCTTCCCAGCGTCCTGCATTCCTTCCTCCTCCTCGGCCGTAGCCCCGGTCGCTGCGCTCGGGGCGTCTGCCGACCCTTCCTTCGCGTACGGCCCGGAGCTCTTGGCATTCATTGGTGTTGTGGGTGTGGAGGTCGTGGTACACGCAGTACCGACTGCCCTTGGAGGACTCGGGCTGATCTCTTCCTTGCTTGGTGTCTGGTTCGGCGAAAGTACAAGCAGCCCCCTTTGCGCTTCACGCCCTTGGCCTTGGATTTCTTCTCTCACGGATCCGCGCAAGCAGCTCGAGGAGGGAGAGGCGCCCTCCTCGATCTGGCGCACTTGGTCGCCAAGTTGAACAGCTCCAAAGGAGGTGCATAGATCTTCATGCATCGCCAGCTCCTCCTTCATCTTGACGTCACAAGACGCCGCTGGAGAAGGCGTAGATGATGGCCTCCTCTGTTACTCGGGATCTTGAGGCGCGTTGTTGAAGCGCTGGATGTACTTTGCGGGGTTTCCCACAGGCTGCTTGATTCGGCGAATGTCGCTTATGGCGGTGGCGGTCGCGAAGTACCCTGGAAGTTGGCGATGAAGCTGTACGCATCTCGGTCCAGAAGAGATCGTGCTCGGGGCCGATTCAGGAGCCAAAAGGGCTCCGCCCTGAGCGCCATGGGAAACCAATTCGCCATGACCTTTTCATCCCCGTTGGCAGCCTCGATGCCCAGCTCATAGAGCTGGAGGAACTCCGTAGGGTCGGCCGTGATGTCGTAGCGAGGAGGCAGTTCTGGCTTGAATTTGGCGGGCCACGCGACGCTGCGCAGCTCGGAGGTGAATGCGCGACAGCCCGCCGTGGACGCGGGGGGCCTCGGACGACAGAGAGCTTGGTCTTGTGGGCCTCCCTGCGCCCTTGGCTGGGGGCAGCGCAGGTCTTGACGTCTTGGGAGCGGGAGCGCCGGGCAGCTTCTTGTGGGCGAGGAACTTCTTGACAGCTCTGCTCTTGCCGCGCCGGCGCCTGGCGGAATGGGTTCCGCCCAGGGGCCGCGCGCCTTGGGGCCAGGGCGCCTTCTTGAGGAGGAGGCGGCTGAGGCGCCCCGAGAGCTTCATCGCCCGCGCGGGGCGGGGTGCGGTGCAGCGAGACGGACGGCGCGAGGGCGCCTCCTGTAGCGCGGACGAGCTCGGCGACTCGGTCGAGCCATTCTTCGTATACGTTGTCGACAGGGCGGTAGCGCAGGAGCTCGTTAGCCGCGATGAGTGCAGCTCGAGTTTTCCATGGGAAGCGCGCGTGACGAAGAACCAGCGGGTGAGCGAAAGGCGTGGCGGTGGCCGCCCCGCCTCATGGACGGGTCTGGACGATGCTTGATGCTCGTTCCTGCCGGACCGGTGGCGGCGTTGACGGCAGGTGACGGGGAACGACGAGGGCGCCCGCCGACGGGAGCTGTCTGGGCGACATGGGAGGCGAGGGCAGCTCGGCGTTTGGCGCGGGCCCGACGGGCGTCAGACATGGTTGCGGTGGTCGGGGAAGAGCGAGGCGATGAAAGGCAGATTCCGGCGCACCCCTACCTGGCGCGCCAAATGTCAGATTTCGGGTTCCGGCAGACCCTTCAGGTTTGAACACTGGGGTGCGCGCGGTGATCCAACCCTCCACCGTCTCGTACCTCGCCAAATTGCAGGAACCTGAACTACTAAACGGAACAGCACAAGAGACACAAGATTTATACTAGTTCGGGCCACCGTTGTGGTGTAATACCCTAATCTAGTTTGTGGCGTGGTGGATTGCCTCTTGGGCTGATGAGGAACAGTACATGGAAGAACAGCCTCGCGAGGGTCTGTTCTTGGTGGGTGTGATGAACTGCTAGGTGGTGTTCCGTCGCTCTAGCTTGAGGATCGGATCTCTATCTCTCTCTCTGGATTTCAAATGCCCGATGCCAGATCCCTCTACTATGGTGGCTAGCTCTACTTATATAGGCTAAGGCCCTAGGCCTCTTCCCAAATATTGAGCTGGAAGGGCGCCAACAATTGGCCATTTTGAAGGGGAACAGCGGGTACACTTATCCTGACTAAAGTTGGTCCTCGCCTGCCAAAGGCTCTGGTGATGACGCCGCTTGGGCTCCACGATGACTCCCTTCCAAATTGGGGCTGGTCTTGGTCTTGTTGCAATCAAACGGATGCCTTTGCTTGATGCTCTCGCTGCGCTTGCTCCCTTTGCACCAAAGAGGAAAGGAGGAGGCCATGCTGGCTGGCTCCCGATCGGGCGCCCTTGGTCGTTATGGCTTGCGTCATGGGCACCTCGCGAGGTACCCTGCCTTGAACTCTCCGCCTCCTCATGATCCAACCCGACGAGGCCGTGCTCGAGGAAGCTCCTTGTCGTCCGCCTCATGAGGCTTGGCCTCGCGAGGGTCTTGAGCTTGCGTTGATGAAGATGGGCTATCCTGGGCCTCCTTTGAGCCACGCCGCAGTCAGCAGTGCAAGTCCTGGGACCCCTGCTCCTGCAACACCGATGTAATCCTCCAAAGGTTAGGCATCCCGTTCTAAGCATCCAAGATTCATTGTGGATTGCGGGTGAACAAAGTCTATGAAGGTTTGGAAGTCTACCTTCAAGACTTACCAGAGTGATTGGGCGAGGACTAAGTGTCCTTAGCTTAAGGGGAATAAGGTGAAGACGCGGTCTTCTGAGTTGAATCTCAGCCTCCCTAACTGCACGTATAGCTTGTCACAAAGAATCGAACTGGTCCAACAAATCCCTGTCCTCTCCAAGCTATTGGTTCTATCTTCTCCCTCTCTTTACTTACAGTTTGTCTTCGTGAAGTCATTGCTTGCTTGCTTGATCTGATTGACTTCACTTTGTGACGACTATTCTTGTTTGGCTTCATACTATCTTCCATCCTGATCTATACTACCTAGCTGCTAATAGTCTTCTTACCTTCACTTCCTTACTTACTTGACTATGGCTTGCCTAGTGTAGTCTACCTTCCGCTGCATATCAATAGGTTCAGTTCTATCGTCTGTCTTCAAAGCCCCCGTCTTTTGAAGACTTTCATAAAAATCGCCTATTCACCCCCCCCCCCCCTCTAGTCGATAACTAGCACTTTCAATTTTATAGTCATTTTATATCATTTTTTGGTACTAACCTATTGACATAGTGCCAAGTGCCAGTTGTTGTTTTTTCCATGTTTTTTACATCGCAGGAAATCAATATCAAACGGAGTCCAAATGCCACGAAACTTCGCGGAGATTTTTTATGGACCAGAAGGAAGATGTTGGGCCCTGGTTGCACCTGGGGGGAGTCCCGAGGAGGGGACAACCCACCAGGGCGCGCCAGGAGGCCCAGGCGTGCCCTAGTGGGTTGTTCCCACCTCGGGTGCCCCCCGGACCGCCTCTTTGCTCTATAAATACCCTAAAAATCCCAGAACCCTAGGGGAGTCGACGAAATATTCATCTAGCCATCGCAGAGTCCAGAACTACCAGATCCAATCTAGACACCATCTCGAATGGGGTTCACCACCTCCATTGGTGCCCCTCCGATGATGCGTGAGTAGTTCTTTGTAGACCTTCGGGTCCGTACTTAGTAGCTAGATGGCTTTCTCTCTCTCTCTTGCTGAATTCTCAATACAATGGTCTCTTGGAGATCCATATGATGTAACTCTTTTTGCGATGTGTTTGTTGGGATCTGATGAACTTTGAGATTATGATCAGTCATATCTTTTTATATCCATGAAAGTTATTTGAGTTTCTTTGATCTCTTATAGCCTCGTATTTCTTCTCCGATATTTGAGTTTTGTTTGGCCAACTTGATCTATTTATCTTGCAATGGGAAGAGGTGCCCGGTAGTGGGTTCAATCTTACGGTGCTTGATCCCAAAGGATGTAAAGGGAAACGACACATATGTATCATTGCTACTAAGGATAAAACGACGGGGTCTATCTCTACATAGATAGATCTTGTCTACATCATGACATCGTTCTTATTGCATTACTCCATCTTTCCATGAACTTAATACACTAGATGCATGCTGGATAGCGGTTGAAGTGTGGAGTAATAGTAGTAGATGCAGGCAGGAGTCGGTCTACTAATATTGGACGTGATGCCTATGTAATGATCATTTCCTGGATATCGTCATAATTATTTGAGGTTCTATCAATTGCCCAACAGCAATTTGTTTACCCACCGTTTGCTATTTTTCTCGAGAGAAGCCACTAGTGAAATCTTCGGCCCCCGAATCTTCTTTCTCATATATTTGCTTTGCGATCTATGCAAAAGAAAAAAGGTGTGGACAATGATGTGGTGAAGATGAAATTATTTCCATTTTCTTTGCGTGATTCTGCAAAAAGTTGGTTCTCTTCTTTGCCTCGCAATAGTGTCGATTCTTGGAATAAGTGCAAAGATGCTTTTATCACTAATTATTTTCCTCCCGCAAAAATTATTTCCCTTAGAACCCAGATCATGAATTTCAAGCAACTTGAACATGAACATGTTGCACAATCTTGGGAAAGGATGAAAATGATGCTAAGGAATTGCCCAACTCATGGGTTAAATCTTTGGATGATCACACAAATTTTTTATGCGGGGTTGAATTTTGTTTCTCGTAATCTTTTAGATTCCAACGCGGGTGGAACTTTAATGGAAATTACTTTGGGTGAATCCACCAAATTGCTTGATAATATCATGGAAAATTATTCACAATGGCATACCGAAAGAGCTCCTACTAGTAAAAGAGTTAATTCAGTTGAAGAATTTCTTCTTTGAGTGAAAAAGTTGATGCTCTTATGAAATTGGTTGCTAGTACAAGTGCTCCTATTGATTTTAATGACATTCCTTTATCTACTTTGATTGAGCAAAATAGAGATGCCATATATGTGAATTTTATCTCTCGAAATAATTTCAACAACAATGCTTATAGAGGTAATTTTAATCCTAGGCATTTTCCTAGTAATTCCTCTAATAATTATGGTAATTCCTATGGAAATCAATCTTATAATAATAATAGGAATACCTCTGATCTTGAGAGTAATATTAAAGAATTTACCAACACACAAAAAGTTTTCAACACTTCCATAGAAGAAAAGTTGAGTAAGATTGATGATTTGTCTAGAAGTGTTGATAGAATTGCTCTTGATGTGGAAAATCTCAAGATGATTTTTTTTGCCTAAAGTAGATGAATCAATTAAAGCTCTTTATGTTTCTATGGATTAAAGTAAGAAAATAACTGCTATGCTTAGAGCTAAAAGAGAATTTTCAGAAAAAGCGTTCTCTAGTGATTTCTTTCGTAAAAGTGATGAAGATCTTAAAATGATTGGTGTTTCTTCTATTGATTCCTTGTTTAGTAAAGTTAATATTGATGAAAAAGGGACTGGAGAAGAGTCAACTTTAGGTAGAAGGCGTCCCAATATTTCGGAGGGTGAAAATCTTGTTGAGAAAATTGATGAAAGTGGGTTCGGAGAGGTCAAAACTGTAGCTAGTGATGCACCCACTCTTTTGGATTACAAAGACTTTAGTTATGATAGTTGCTCTTTGATTGATTGTATTTGTTTGTTGCAATACATGCTACATTCACCCCATGCTTATGAACAAAACAAAGCTTTTACTAAACATATTATTGATGCTATGATGAATGCTTTGAAAGAAAAGTTGGAATTAGAAGTCTCAATTCCTAGAAAATTGCACGATGAGTGGGAAACTACTATCAAAGTCAAGATTAAAAATTATGAGTGTTTTGACATGTATGACTTGGGTGCTAGTGTTTCCACGATTTCGAAATCTTTATGTGATGTGCTTGGTCTTACTAATCTTGAAGAATGTTCTTTGAATTTGCACTTGGTGGATTCTACTATTAAAAAGCCTATGGGAAGAATTAATGATGTTCTTATTCTTGCAAATAGGAATTATGTTCCCATAGATTTTATTGTTCTTGATATCTATTGCAATCTGTCTTGTCCAATTATTCTTGGAAGACCGTTTTTACGCACTATTGGTGCCGTGATTGATATTAAAGAAGGCAATATTAAGTTCCAATTTCCTTTGAGGAAGGGTATGGAACACTTTCCTAGTACAAAAATTAGGCCGCCTTATGAATCAATCATGAGGGCATCTTATGGATCTCGAACCAAAGATGACAAAACTTAGATCCTTACTTTATGCCTAGCTAAGGGCGTAAAACTGTAGCGCTTGTTGGGAGGCAACCCAATGAATGAAATTTATTTTTGCTTTTTGCTTTCTGTTTTTTGTGTGTTTGCACAATTATGCTACTGGTATGATTGTGTTTTTTGTGTTTTAATTAGTGTTTGTGCCAAGTAAAGCCTTTAGGATCTTCCTGGGTGATAGTTGTTTGATCTTGCTGAAAAACACAGAAACTTTGCGCTCACGAAATAATTTTCATAAATCACAGAAAAGAGTTTTTTCCCTGATTCTTTTTGCAGAAGATTAATATAAAAATTAACCTGGTGGTCCTAATTTGGTAGAATTTTTGGAGTTCCAGAAGTATTCGCAAATGTCAGATTGCTACAGACTGTTCTGTTTTGACAGATTCTGTTTTCTTTGTGTTGTGTGCTTATTTTGATGGCTCTATGGTTTTCTTTGATGAGTTTTTGCCATAGAAAAGTTGGAATGCAGTAGATATAATACAAAAACAAAATATGAATTGGTTTGGTACAACACTTATAGTAGTGGTTTGATTTCTTATACTAACGGATCTCAAGAAGGTTTTGTTGAGTTTTGTGTGATTGAAGTTTTCAAGTTTTGGGTTATCTTACGACGGATGAAAGAAGGATATAAGAGGCAAGCTTGGGGATGCCCCGGCATCCCAAGTTATTATCCAAGAATGAGCAACCAACTAAGCTTGGGGATGCCCCCGAGTGGCATCCCCGCTTTCTCTAACAACTATCAGTATTTTACTCAAAGATATATTTTTATTCGTCACATGATATGTGTTTTTCTTGGTGCATCTTGTATGATAAGAGTCTTTGCTTGCTTTATTTTATGTTTTAAGTCATCAATCCTTGCTGGACACACCTATTTGAGAGAGCCAAAATTATTTCATGACTTGTTAGAATTGCTCTATGTGCTTCACTTAAATCTTTTATGAGCTAGGACTTGCTCTAGTGCATCACTTATATCTTTTTGAGCACAGTGTGATTAGTATTTTTGAAGAAATGATCTCTTTCTTCACTTAGATTTATTTGAGAGTTAGTAAACTTTTCAAGAAATTCTCTCTTGGTTCACTTAAATTATTTTGAGAGAAATAAAAATTTGTATGCTCATGATCTTCACTTATATTTGTTTGAGCTTATGAAAAGCAACACATGAAAATTAGTCCCAAGGTGATAGATATCCAAGAAGGATAAGTAATAAACTTGATTCTTAGTAATAGTTTTGAGATATGATGATGTGGTATGTGAGTTGTGTTGATGAGTAATTATGCTTTAGTAAGAATATTGGTGTTAAGGTTTGTGATTCCCTATGCAAGTACGAAAGTCAGTAGTCATGCAAAGAAATTATATCCTACTTGTGGTGCATTATTCGGTGTTAATTATGCTTAATGATTGCTTATGAGATTATTCATTTCTTGGTTGGTCGCTTCTCAATCTTTTAGTAGCCTTCATTTTGCACCAAGTATGACCTCTACTTGTGCATCCAAAATCCTTTAAACTAGTTTCGCCTCATGAGTCCACCATATCTACCTACATGCGGTATTATTTTAACGTTCTAAGCAAATTTGCATGTGCCATCTCTAATTTTCAAAATAAACTTCTCTTTTGTGTATTTGTTTCGCTCGCGGAGCGGTAACGGGTGGCTAATATTTTCCATGCTGGATGTGTTATTCTCACGATGAGTGTTTATTCACTTGTCATTGCATGAGAGTAAGGCAAATGTTATAGGGATGCCCAGTCCCGAAATGCAAAAATGAATTTACTTATGTTGTCAAATAATAAATTCCTTGGAAAGTGGTGGTATGGAGGGCAACCGTGTATACGGCTAGCCATGGAAAGTGAAAGAATGGTGGAAAAAGGAATAAACTTTATTTTTCTGTTTGGGAACCGCCTATGGCATATCTAGCATGGAAAGTGTTCGGAACTCTAAGTCATTTTCGTTGGTGGGATGGATACACCTTCCAAAATGTTTTTATCTCTAATTTTTTCGCTTAGAGCTCTGGCACCTCTACAAATCCCTACTTCCCTCTGCGAAGGGCCTTTCTTTTACTTTATGCAATTTCTATTTTTGAATTTGAGTCTCCATCTTCTCTTACAAAAGCACCAACTAAGAGGCAATATGACCGTACTTAAGTATTGGGTGTAGCTAATATTCGAGTGTGTTTCATGAATGGATCAATGTTTGAGCATGATGGGCTAGGGATAACTTATTTTAGTGTTGATATTTTGAAAGACATGATTGCTTGTTGATATGCTTGAGTATCTAAATTATTATGTCAAAACTAGACTATTACTTTGAATCACATAAAAGTCCAAATGTCCATGCTACAAAGAAAAGAATATGATATGACATGATAAACAGCACTCCACATCAAAAATTCTGTTTTTATCACTTACCTACCGAGGACTGGCAAGAGTTAAGCTTGGGGATGCTGATACGTCTCCAACGTATCTATAATTTTTGATTGTTCCATGTTGTTTTATTATGAATCTTGGATGTTCTATAATTATTTTATAGTCATTTTATATCATTTTTGGTACTAACCTATTGACATAGTGCCAAGTGCCAGTTGCTGTTTTTCCTTGTTTTTACATCGCAGGAAATCAATATCAAACGGAGTCCAAATGCCACGAAACTTCGCGGAGATTTTTTATGGAACAGAAGGAAGGTATTGGGCCCTGGTTGCACCTAGGGGAGTCCTGAGGAGGGGACAACCCACCAGGGCGCGCAAGGAGGCCCAGGTGTGCCCTGGTGGGTTGTGCCCACCTCGGGTACCCCCGGACCACCTCTTTGCTCTATAAATACCCCAAAAATCCTAGAACCCTAGGGGAGTCGACGAAATATTCATCCAGCTGCCACAGAGTCCAGAACCACTAGATCCAATCTAGACACCATCTCGGATGGGGTTCACCACCTCCATTGGTGCCTCTCCGATGATGCGTGAGTAGTTCTTTGTAGACCTTCGGGTCAGTAGTTAGTAGCTAGATGTATTTCTCTCTCTTGCTGAATTCTCAATACAATGGTCTCTTGGAGATCCATGTGATGTAACTCTTTTTGCGTGTGTTTGTTGGTATCTGATGAACTTTGAGTTTATGATCAATCATATCTTTTTATATCCATGAAAGTTATTTGAGTTTCTTTGATCTCTTATATGCATGATCTCTTATAGCCTCGTATTTCTTCTCCGATATTTAGGTTTTGTTTGGCCAACTTGATCTATTTATCTTGTAATGGGAAGAGGTGCCCGGTAGTGGGTTCGATCTTACGGTGCTTGATCCCAGTGACACAAAGGGAAATGACACGTATGTATCGTTGCTACTAAGGATAAAATTATGGGTCTATCTCTACATAGATAGATCTTGTCTACATCATGTCATTGTTCTTATTGCATTACTCCGTTTTCCCATGAACTTAATACACTAGATGCATGCTGGATAGCTGTCGATGTGTGGAGTAATAATAGTAGATGCAGGTAGGAGTCGGACTACTAATCTTGGACGTGATGCCTCTGTAATGATCATTGCCTGGATATCTCCATAATTATTTGAGGTTCTATCAATTTCCCAACAGTAATTTGTTTACCCACCGTTTGCTATTTTTCTCGAGAGAAGCCTCTAGTGAAGTCTACGGCCCCCGGGTCTTCTTTCTCATATATTTGCTTTGAGATCTATTTTATTTGAACTTTTTATTCAGATCTATTAAACCAAAAATACAAAATTACTTTGCTGCACTTTATTCTATTTGCTATCTATTTATTCAATCTATTACAACTTTCTCCTGTCAACAGGCAATTTCTGGCGCCGTTACCCGAAAGGGATTGACCACCCCTTTAACACGTCGGGTTGCGAGGTGTTGTTATTTGTGTGCAGGGACTGTTTACGTTGTGTTGCTTGGTTCTCCTACTGGTTCGATAACCTTGGTTTCATTTCTGAGGGAAATACCTACCACCGCCGTGCTGCATCATCCCTTCCTCTTTGGGGAAATACTGACGTAGCTTCAAGCGACATCAGGCACTTAGAGTGTTTCGAACGTCTCGACAGAGAGAACATTGAGCCCTGCGCCTCCATCGATGAGGGTTTTGGTGACGAGGACGTTGCTGATGGTTGGCGTGCAGAGCATCGGGAGTGCGTCAGCGGCGGCTGAGCACTTGAGTTGGTCCATGGAGTCGAATGTGATGGCGTGCTTGGACCACCTCAGGGGACGCGACGCCTCAAGCTTGGGGAGGGCCACGTTCACCTCACGAGCGAACTTCTTGAAGATGCGATGAAAGGCGGGAGCCTGAGTACCACCCAGGACGCAGACAATCGCGTGAGGCCCTTGGAAGCCCCCAGCCCCATCCTCTTGGCGGTTGTCGTCATTTCTCCTTGGCGGTGGCGGCAGCGGAGGGAGGCCGACATTGCCCCGAGGAAGGTCCTCACGGGGCTGGTCTCACCAGGGGCCATCACGAGGCTGGCTCTGCCAGCGGTCCTCACGGGGATGGTCTCACCTGTCCTGATGGGGGTCGCGGTTGTCCCAGCGGCCTCCACCACGGCCTCCTCCACGGTCGTAGCCACGGTCGCTGCGCTCGGGGTGCCAGCCAAGGCTCCCGTCGCGGATTGCCCTGAGCTCTTGGAAGTCGTGGTTGTTGTGGCTGTGGGCGTCGTGGAAGATGCAGAATGGGCGGTTAACCCTGGGAGGCTCATCGTGATCATGGTCGTGCTTCATCTCGGGTTCAGCCGCAAGCACAGCTGGGCCCTTGCGCTTTGCCTCCTTAGCCTTGGCCTTCTTGTCTTTAGGATCAGCCTCCGGAATCTCCAGGAAGGAGAGGCGACCTTCCTCTGCCCTTGCGCACCTGCTCGCCATGTTGAACATCTCCAAGGCTGAACATAAGTCCTCATGGATGGAGAGCTGCTCCTTCATCTTGATATCCCGGACGCCATCAGAGAACCCTGAAATGATGGCCTCGTCCGACACCTTCAGGATCTTGAGGCGAACATTGCTGAAGCGATGTATGTACTTGTGCAAGGTCTCACCCGGCTGCTGCTTCACGTGCTGCAGGTCACCTACCGCAGGTGCGCGGTCGCGAGTACCCTGGAAGTTGGCGGTGAAGCGCTCGCAAAGCTCGTCCCAGGAGGAGATCAACCCCACTGGGAGGTTCAGGAGCCAGAACGCGCGCCGTCCTTGAGGGCCATGGGAAGCTAGTTCGCCATGACCTTCTCGTTGCTGTTCGCCGCTTCGATGCTCAGCTCGTAGAGTTAGAGGAATTCCGCAGGGTCGGGAGTGTCATCGTAGCGTGGAGGTAGATCTGGCTTGAACTTGCCAGGCAAGACGACGCGGCGCAGCTCCGGGGTGAAAGCACGGCAGCCTGCTGCGCTTACAAGCGCATCACGCACGGGGGGAGCTTGGTCCTGACGCCCACGCACCATAGGCTTCAGAGGCACGAGGTATTGGAGTTGGCGCTGAGGCGCTGGGAGCGCGCCCGCATCGACCAGCGGCCGCTGCACCACCTGGCAGGTTGCCTCATCGCGCGCTAGCGCCCTGCATGGCGGGTCGCGGTGGGGCGCATCACGCCGGGGCTCGGGGTCGACATCGCGTCGAGGAGGAGGAACAGGGGGTGCGCCATGGGCCACATTGCCGCCTAGGACAGCGGGGGAGGCAGCGAGCGAGACGGCGCATGGGCCTCTCCGGCGGCGTTGACGAGCTCGGCGATGCGGCCAAGCCAGTCGTCGTAGATTTAGTTGGTGGGAAGATAACGTAGGAGTTCGCACGCCATGAGCAAGGCAGCCTGCGCGTTCGCCGGCCCACAGCAAGCATGAGAGGACGACGTTGTGGCTAGTGTAGGTGACGGAGTGGCAGTGCGGCCATCACGCTGCACGAAAGGCGGCAGCGACAAGTCCTGCTACTCGTGAGCCGCAGGATCGGTGGCGGGGTTGGCCGCGGGGGAAGCAGAGCGGTGAGGAGTGTCGTTGCCCACGGGTGCCGTCTAGGAGACACAAGCGGCCTGACGCTCAGCACGAACACGGCGAGCGTCGGCCATGGGAGCGACGGAGTGGAAGCGAAGCGGAGGTGGAAGAAGGGCTTCGACACGCCCCTACCTGGCGCGCCAAATGTCGGATTCAGGGCTCCGCAGACCCAAGAAGGTTTGAACTCTGGGGCATGTGCGAAGAACTCAACCTCTCGAGCTCACCAACTCGTCGCCTTATAGCCTAGCCTGGCCGGACGCGTGAGCAAGGAAGAAGATAAACACGACAGTTTTACCGAGGTTCGGGCCACCTTGCGGTGTAATACCCTACTATTGCTTTGTGATGGATTGGCCTCACGAGGGGCTGAGGATGAACTAGTAAAGTGGATGAATGGCCTCCTGAGGGTGAGAGTGAGTCGACCAGGGTGGCAATGAGCCGATCCCTTCTACGGTGATGGCTAGCCTATAATTATAGTGCCTTCGGTCCTCTTCCCCAAAACTTAGGCAGGAAGGGATTCCACAATGGCCAATTTGAAAGGGGACAAGTAGTACATATTATCCTAGCGAAAGGTGGTCTTTGCCTGGAAAGCTTCTGGTCGTGACGCAGCGGTGGGCTCGACGATGACATCCACCCTGCCGCGCCCGTGGTCGTTGTCCCGTTGCAGCGGAATGGAAACCTTTAATAGATTCCTCGGGAACCCGCGCCTGTCCTTGCTTCCTTATCACTAAAGGGGAAACTGTGCCTGATGACCCACAAGTGTAGGGGATCTATCGTAGTCCTTTTGATAAGTAAGAGTGTCGAACCCAACGAGGAGCAGAAGGAAACGATAAGCGGTTTTCAGCAAGGTATTCTCTGCAAGCACTGAAATTATAGGTAACAGATAGTTATGTGATAAGGTAATTTGTAACGGGTAACAAGTAACAAGTGTAAATAAAGTGCAACAAGATGGCCCAATCCTTTTTGTAACAAAGGACAAGCCTGGACAAACTCTTATATAGAGAAAAGCGCTCCCGAGAACACATGGGAATTATCGTCAAGCTAGTTTTCATCACGTTCATATGATTCACGTTCAGTACTTTGATAATTTGATATGTGGGTGGACCGGTGCTTGGGTGCTGTCCTTACTTGGACAAACATCCCACTTATGATTAACTCCTATTGCAAGCATCCGCAACTACAAAAGAAGTATTAAGGTAAACCTAACCATAGCATGAAACATATGGATAAAAATCATCCCCTTATTTAAGCAACGCATAAACTAGGGTTTAAGCTTCTGTCACTCTAGCAAACCATCATCTACTTATTACTTCCCAATGCCTTCCTCTAGGCCCAAACAATGGTGAAGTGTCATGTAGTCGACGTTCACATGACACCACTAGAGGAGAGACAACATACATCCCATCAAAATATCGAATCTAATACCAAATTCACATGACTACTAATAGCAAGACTTCTCACATGTCCTCGAACAAACGTAACTACTCACAAAGCATATTCATGTTCATAATCAGAGGGGTATTAATATTCATAATGGATCTGAACATATGATCTTCCACCAAATAAACCAACTAGCATCAACTACAAGGAGTAATCAACACTACTAGCAACCTACAGGTACCAATCTAAGGCTTAGAGGAAAAGATTGGATACAAGAGATGAACTAGGGTTTGAGAGGAGATGGTGCTGGTGAAGATGTTGATGGAGATTGGCCCCCTCCCGATGAGAGGAGTGTTGGTGATGACGATGGCGATGATTTTCCCCTCCCGGAGGGAAGTGTCCCTGCAGTAACAGCCTTCTCGCCAGAGCCCTAGATTGGTTCCGCCAAGGTTCCGCCTCGTGGCGGCGGAGTCTCGTCCCGAAACCTTGCTTATGATTTTTTTCTCGGACGAAAGACCTCATATAGCAGAAGATGGGCACTGGAGGGCCACCAGGGGGCCCACAAGGCAGGGGGCGCGCCCCCCACCCTCGTGGCCAGGGTGTGGGCCCCCTCTGGTATTTTCTTCGCTCAGTATTTTTTATTATTTCCAAAAATAACTTCCGTGGAGTTTCAGGACTTTTGGAGTTGTGCAGAATAGGTCTGTGATATTTGCTCCTTTTCCAGCCCAGAATTCCAGCTGCTGACATTCTCCCTCTTTATGTAAACCTTGTAAAATAAGAGAGAATAGGCATAAGTATTTTGACATAATGTGTAATAACATCCCATAATGCAATAAATATTGATATAAAAGCATGATGCAAAATGGACGTATCAACTCCCCCAAGCTTAGACCTCGCTTGTCCTCAAGCGGGAGCCGATAACGGTAAATATGTCCACATGTTTAGAGGTAGAGGTGTCGATAAAATAAAATACGGACATGAGGGCATCATGGTCATTCTTATAACAGCAACATATATATATATATATACATACATATATATATATATATATATATATATATTGTCATATGATTTGTTATGATAAAGTAACTATCCACAATGTCAAGTATGAATCAGAAACTTCATTGAGAAGTAACAAACGGTAATCTCAGTCATTGAGGCAATTGCAATTTATCATAACATCAGAAAGAGTCTATGTAAGAGCTTTTCAGCAAGTCCACATACTCAACTATCATTTAGTCTTTCACAATTGCTTTCACTCACGCAATACTGGTGGTTATGGAGTTTTAATCGGACATGAAGAAAGATAGGGGCTTATAGTTTCACCTCCCAACCTTTTACCTCAAGGGTACTGTCGACAATAATAGTTCATGCTAACTTACATCCAATTGGAGATATATATATATATATATATATATATATATATATATATATATATATATATATATATATATATATATATATATATATATCAGGATCTTTCCAACACAAGGTGCTTGCCAAAGGATAAAATGTAAAAAGGAAAGGTGAAGATCACCATGACTCTTGCATAAGGTTAAGAGATAAAAGTAAAAGGTAGGCCCTTCGCAGAGGGAAGCAGAGGTTGTCATGTGCTTTCATGGTTGGACGCACAAAATCTTAATGCAAAAGAACGTCACTTTATATTGCCACTTGTGATATGGACCTTTATTATGCAGTCCGTCGCTTTTATTTCTTTCACACCACAAGATCGTATAAAGCTTATTTTCTCCACACTAATAAATCATACATATTTAGAGAGCAATTTTTATTGCTTGCACCGATGACAACTTACTTGAAGGATCTTACTCAATCCATATGTAGATATGGTGGACTCTCATGGCAAAACTGGGTTTAAGGGAATTTGGAAGCACAAATACTATCTCTACTTGGTGCAAAGAATTTGGCTAGCTTGAGGGAGAAAGGCAAGCTCAACATGTTGGATGATCCATGACAATATACTTTATCTCAGATATAAGAAAACATGACCGATTACGTTGTCTTCCTTGTCCAACATCAACTCTTTAGCATGTCATATTTTAATGACTGCTCACAATCATAAAAGTTGTCCAAGATAGTATATTTATATGTGAAACCTCTCTTTCTTTATTACTTCCTATTAATTGCAACGATGACCAAAACTATGTTTGTCAACTCTCAACAACTTTTAATCATCATACTCTTTATATGTGAAGTCATTACTCTCCACAAGATCAATATGATCTCTTTGTTACTTTTTATTTCTTTCTTATTCTTTCTTTCTTTTATTCCTTCAAGATCATGGCAAAATAATCAAGCCCTTGACTCAACACTAATCTTGTTATATAACTCACGGACTTGATTACATAGAGGGATCATAAAGCAAAACTCAAAACTAGACCATACCAAAAACTGTATTCTACTAGATCAAGATATTACTAAAAGGATTGAACTAAGAAAAACGGTAAAGATAGGAGTGTGATGGTGATACGATATCGGGACACCTCCCCCAAGCTTGGCAGTTGCCAAGGGGAGTGCCCATACCCATGTGATTATATCCCCTTTGCTGGTGAAGGAGATGGAGGTGATGATGCATAGTCGCACATCGAGCGTAAGAGGTCCTCCAACTTGCGGAGAATGCCCTTGAGTGCGATGATATGCTCCTTCAACAAAATATTTTCACGTGTGAGATACTTGTTTTGTATACGAGCTAACTCAATCATATTGAAAGCTTCGATCTCAGTTGGGGTAAGAAGATTGTGATCAAGTTGAAGGATGTCTTCAGCTGCCGGAGCTTGGTCCTCCGTGGCCTTCTTGATCCCTTCATCCTTGTTGATCTCCATGGGTTCTTCCCTCTTCAACTCTATCTTCATTAGCCAAGCATCGTTGTCACCATTGTTTAAGGAGGGTGACGACATGATGCCTGGCCTTGACAACCCTGGCAGAAAACAGCTCGAAACAAGAACAGAGGATATTTGCGAGGTACGGTGGTCAAAACCTTCGGGGGATTATATAATTATTTTTTACCGACCAAAAGAAGTATGGTGAAAGAAAACAGAGTCCAGAGAGCGCACGAGGTGCCCACGAGGCAGGGGGTGCGCCCAGGGGGGTAGGGCGCGCCTCCCACCCTCGTGGAAGCCTTGTGTCCTTCCCGGATTGCTTCTTATGTTCCTATTTTTCTAAATATTCCAAAACAGAGAAAATTTGCCATTAGAACTGTTTTGGAGTCGGTTTACTTACCGTACCACATACCTATTCCTTTTCGGAGTCTGAAACGTTCCGGAAAGTGTCTCTTATGGATTCCTCCGGTGTTACGGTTTCAATAACATTAGTTTCAACATTTATGGGTTTACCTGAGATATAATGTTTAATTCTTTGACCGTTCACCACCTTCGGATTTGTGCCTTCGAAGTTGTTGATTTTTATGGCACCGGAATGATAGACCTCCTCGATAACGTAAGGACCTTCCCATTTAGAGAGAAGTTTTCCTGCAAAAAAAACTTAAACGAGAGTTGTATAACAATACATAATCACCTACAGTAAACTCACGCTTTTGTATCCTTTTGTCATGCCATCTTTTAACGTTTTCTTTAAACAACTTGGCATTCTCATAGGCTTGGGTTCTCCATTCATCAGTGAGCTAATGTCAAATAGCCTCTTCTCACCGGCAAGTTCGAAATCATAATTGAGCTCTTTAACAGCCCAATATGCCTTATGTTCTAGTTCGAGAGGTAAGTGACATGCTTTTCCATAAACCATTTTAGACGGAGACATACCCTTAGGATTTTTATATGCAGTTCTATAGGCCCATAATGCATCATCAAGTTTCTTGGACCAATTCTTTCTGGATCTATTAATGCCTTTTGCAAAATTAATTTGAGCTCTCTATTACTCAATTCTACTTGACCACTAGACTGTGGGTGATAAGGAGATGCAATTCTATGATTAACATCATACTTAGCAAGCATTTTACGAAAATCACCATGAATAAAATGTGAACCACCATCAGTCATTAAATATCTAGGGACTCCAAACCTCGGAAAAATAACTTCTTTAAGCATCTTAATAGAGGTGTTATGATCAGCACTACTAGTTGTAATAGCTTCTACCCACTTAGTAACGTAATCAACAGCAACTAGAATATGTGTATACCCATTAGAGGAAGGAAAAGGTTCCATATAATCAAAGCCCCAAACGTCAAATGGTTCAATAAAAATTGAATAATTCATAGGCATTTCTTGACGTCTACTAATATTACCAATTCTTTGGCATTCATCACAAGACAAGACAAACTTACGGGCATCCTTCAAGAGTGTAGGCCAATAAAAACCGGATTGCAATACCTTATGTGCAGTTCTATCTCCAGCGTGGTGTCCTCCATAAGCCTCGGAGTGACACTTGCGTAGGATTTGTTCCTGTTCATGCTCGGGTATACAATGCCTAATAACACCATCTACTCCTTTATAAAGATGTGGGTCATCCCAGAAGTAATGTCTTAAATAATAGAAAAACTTTTTCTTTTTCTGGTATGTGAAACTAGGTGGTATAAATTTAGCAACAATGTAATTAGCATAATCAGCAAACCATGGAGCAGTACGAGAAGCATTTATGACATTTAATTGTTCATCAGGAAATCTATCATCAATAGGTAGTGGGTCATCAAGAACATTTTCTAGCCTAGACAAGTTATCTGCAACGGGGTTCTCAGCTCCCTTTCTATCAATAATATGTAAATCAAATTCTTGTAGCAAGAGAACCCATCTAATAACTCTAGGTTTAGCATCTTTCTTCTCCATAAGATATTTAATAGAAGCATGATCAGTGTGAATAGTTACTTTAGAATCAACAATACAAGGTCTGAACTTATCACAAGCAAATACAACTGCTAAGAATTCCTTTTCAGTAGTGGCATAATTTCACTAGACATTGTCTGGAGTTTTACTAGCATATTGAATGACATTTAATTTCTCATCAACTCTTTGCCCTAGAACAGCACCTACAGCATAATCGCTAGCATCACACATAATTTCAAAAGGTAAATTCCAATCAGGTGGCTGAACGATAGGTGCAGAGATTAATGCTTTCTTAAGTATTTCAAATACTTCTACACAATCATCATCAAAAACGAAAGGTATATATTTTTGTAATAGATTACACTACAAAAAAAATACACTTCCGTGATGATACGTGTTTGTCACAGTAGGTCGCGTTTTTTGTCATGCATGTACATCCATGACAAATTTATGACAGAATCAAGATAGTCATACCTGTGCTGTCGTAGAAGTGTTCCATGACATTACCAAAATTATCATCACGGAAGTGTCCACTTCCATGACGATAAATCGCGCGTCAAAGAAGTGCTTTCGTAAAGGGTGACCGACACATGGCATCCACCGTAACGGAACGTTGTTAAGCTATCGAGTCGGGTTTTGGATCCGATAACCCATTAACAGCCCCGACCAATGGGGATTTTCCACGTGTAAAATCATCATTGGCTGGAGGAAACACGTGTCGGCTCACCGTTGGGACAGATGTCATCCACTCATTCCTGTGAAAAGGCCGTCTATGATACGTCGACACGTGGCACGGCCCAACAGAGGCCCATTCCTGTGAAAAGGGCGGCCCGTTTGACTTGGTCAAAAGGTGGTGGGCCGGCCCATGTAAAGCCTGTTAACGGCTTGTTCGCATATAGCCCATTTACAGCCCGCTAACCCAAGGCCCGTTACGCCCTATCCGAATTAGGCCCAGTAGCGTCATGTGGGCCACCCAATATGATTCGAGCACGTTTTCACTTCTCGCCCATGTATGGCCCATGACGTCTTTCGGCCCATATGAGGCCCTATGTAACTCTTGGCCTATTAACGGCTCGTGGTGAAACTGGCCCGTAATGAACAGTGTATTACTTTACACCCATTAACGGCCCGTGGTGAAACTGGCCCGTAATGAACAGTGTATCACTTTATACCCATTAAGGGCCCATTATTCCGTTGGGCCGTTTCCAGCCCATGTTATCTTTCGGCCTTCTCAGAGCCCATTTATTCTTGGGCTCATTTCCAGCATTCGTTTACTTACGGCCCATTACTGTCATTTTCTGCTTATGGGCCAAATTCGGCCCGTGGTTACAGTTGGCCCGTTTGTGGTCCGTTAACACGTTGGGCCATTTTCATAGCATCATGAAATACAGCCTATTAACGATGGCCCATTATGGTTGGCCCATGAACGGACGATTCCAACTCTAGCCTGTTTACGGCCATAATGCGGCCTGTTATTGGCCCATGTTTGGCCAATCGATCATACTGCCCGTATAAGCCCATTGATGATACGGCCCGTAGAAGGCCCATTGTTTCTACGGCCCGTAGAAGGCCCATTGTTTCTATGGCCCGTAGAAGGCCCATTGTTTCTACGGCCCGTAGAAGGCCCACTGTTTATACGGCCCGTAGAAGGCCCACTGTTTCTACGGCCCGTAGGTCCAGTGTCACTACAGTAAATATTAGCCCATGGTTATTGTGGCCTAGTTTTAAAAATGGGTTATTGCAGCCACTAGCAAACCGCAGAAAAAGAACTGCACTGACTACAAGCAAACAAATAAACAAGACAACAAGGAAATAAATAAGCAAGGAACTTACACTAGGCTATCACGGCTATTACACATATTACATCCACTGGGCATCAAATTTCGCCACCAGTGCAAATATAGGGAACATAGCAGCATAGAAACGTCATGACAAAACAAGTCCGTAACTGAAAGCACTTCGTAAGAGCTCAAGAAACAATATCCTGGGTAACCATAATACTGGCAAGATGCTTAGCATGCTTATTAACTGTCTCTTGTTTGGCGCTTAAGTCCTCCAGCGACTGCTGTTGCACCAGAAAGTATGCATCTGAATTCTGCAGGACATCCTCGGTCCTTCGGCTTCGTCGCATAACATCGATCAATGTCTTTCAACTTGAAGTTGAGACTCAAGAAGCCGAATTGATTCAGTAACGAGTTCAAGAGTCATGCCGGTGATGTAGCCGATGAATCGAACACTACATCAAGACAGGACTTTCGGGTTGTCTCAGTGTCCTCAATATAGTTTTTATTAGCTTTCTTGGAGACCAACAGGGATGTCTCACTATCTTGAACCTTATCTGCATTACTTCCTTTACCATTGCATAATAGGGTACTCTTCTCCAATATTTTATCCGCGTTCTAAAAGAGAAACAAACAAACACATCTCAGGTTTACAATGTAGTATATGAAACTCATTTTGGTAAACCATCATTAGTAAGGTGGACATGATAACAGCATGAAACAAACATATATCTATGTAGTATGGTCACTGTATGGTCTATATCATTCTAGTTTATGTTGCCAAATCAAGATAGATACAGTTCAAATCATATCTATTTAAGACAAAGCAGCATAGACAGAATATAGGTGTGGGAAACTACACAGCAATAACAACACTTGTAATGTGCATGGCATGAGAACATAACTGTTTATTCAATTGAAACTGAAATCAACATAGAGCAAGTTACAAGAACAAACAGCCAAACACGTTAAAGAAACAGGTTTAAAACATACCTGTTGCGCCATTGGAGTTTCAATTGCATCCTTCAAATTTTAAATTGGTTGGTATCAGTAAATATAGTGATGCAAGAGCAAAGTAGTATGAACCATAGCTACGGAACTGACCCGAGAACAATTCTTCTTCTGCTTTAAGCATTGACTTCGGGTTCGGAGTGGTGGTCCTCGTGATTTGGGCACTGCAGTTGCCTTACTAACTGCTCGTGTTTGGGTGCTCTGTGGTGGAGACGGTGCTGTGTCAACGGGAACTGGGTGTCTATCTGCTGGGGTTGGGGTTAGAAGGTGTAGCTGGTTCTCTGTCCAACCGGGTAGGGGTACAATCTGCATGAGTGTGGGTTATGTGTGGTGGGGCTGAATCTTGGGCAAGTACAACCGTGGTTCTATCTGCATCGATGTGTAGCACGATCTTTTCTGAAGACCGTGTTTTTACTCCCACAGATACTGCCATCACTCCCTCCAATAGAAATGGCTGATAAACAAGAAAAGTAATTGAATGTATAGACATTGCAAGATAGACAGATGCAATGGATAGTAGGGAAGAAAACAGGGCATGAAATAATTCACATTTATGTTGTCTAAGCAAACAAAATAGCAGGACATAATTTCACATATATGATGGCTAATTAAACAGGATAGTATGACACAATTTCACATGTATGATGGCTAACTAAACAGGATAGAATGACATACTTCAAAATATGATGACTATATAACAGGATGACATGATATAACTATACGATGTGTCTATTAAAGTGGTTGGCATGCCATAAATCACAAACATGCCGTCGATGGAAACATGATGGCATGATATAATTCACGGATAGAATGACATAATTTAAAATATGATGACTATGTAAACAGGATGAGATGATATAACTATATTATGTCTTTAGAAAATGGGTTGGCATGCCATAATTCAGATACATGTTGTCTATGTAAACATCATGGCATGACATAATTCAAATATATGATTTATATACTAAGGAAGTGAGCAGAGGGCAATTGCATATATGATGTGTCAACTAAAGAGATGGCATTCAATATTGTGTATATGATGTAAAAACTAAGTTAACTAGCAAGATATCTGCTTCAGCGGGTAGCATTGTCTGCTCTCATGACCTTGTTTTCACTCCAGATTTCTCCATCACCAATTCAAATGGCTGATGCACAGGAAGAGCAGTTGAATATACAAACATTGTCGACAAAAGCAATGAGAAATACAAAAAAGGACGGCATGATATAATTCACATATATGACGCTTGCCTAAACAGCATGGCATTGCATAATTCACATACATAATGCCTTGCAACAAGATAACATTGCATAATTCACATATATAATGTCTTGCAACAAGATGGCATTGCATAATTCACATATATGGTAATTAGACACTAAACAGGTGGCATTCACACAAAGCATGTCTAAACTAAGCAAATGACATAGCAATGCAAGATACCGTACGCACGATATGAGTAACATAACCTCGCCAAGTTAGGGCATGCACCTCGTGGGGGAAATATGACCGTCATCTGCTCTCGAATCCTCCTTCGAGGAGCTATCGGTAACCAAAGAAGACATGCGCTTTGTCGATAGCATTGTCTCGCTCAATACCTTGTTTCCACTCCAGATTTTTCCATGACCGTGCCGAATGGCTGATGCACGTGAAGAGTAATTGAATGTACTAAAATTGTTGACAAATTTAACACATAATAAAAAATGATGGCATGATATAATTCACATATAAGATGATCACTAACTGTGGTGGCATTGCAAAATTCACATATATGATGCCTGGCTAGACAAGATGGCATTGCATGATTCACATATACGATAAAGAAACTAAACAGATGGCATTGACACAAAGCATGTCTAAACTAAGCAGATGACATCTTTAATGTATACGATGGGCAAAGCAAGGCACCATATGCATGATATTACCAACATCAAGATGCCAAGTTAGAGCGAAGACCTCATGGGGTAAATAGGAGTGGTCTTCCTTCCTAATCCCCTCGAATAGTTATCTTCCTCTTGATTACGATCTGAAATGGGTGGAGGGGGGCTGCCTTTGCGCCCACCATGGAACAACGTCTGCATGAAATTTTATTGCCACGCAAGGCTCGTCTCTTTTGCTCTACATAATCAGCTCCATTGTGTACAATAACTGGCATGCATAGGAAAAAAACATAGTGAGATTATGTAAGGAGTGCATGCACAAATCCAGAGTGATGGTAGAAAACTGTGGATAGACCCAAAACAAATGATAGCAGGCAGATAATAGCTTTAGTTAAAAAATACAGATAGTTGCTCCTTTAATGTTTGTTTGCACCCAACATGAAACTCATAGTAGACACCGGAGATTAACCAAATAGTACACAGATAGTACTGATTGCTGCCCCAATATGTACCCCACAACCATTTAAAAACTCAAGTTTCAGCATTAGTTTGGACCTGACTCGGAGTCTAATAGGTGAACACGATGATAATGTAGCATGTCATCATATTAAGCGACGCATAACGTAAGCAGACACGGAAGAGTGCGACCTCTCTTGCGGACCCGTGTAGTCCTCAAGGTCATCTGCTCAGCTGATGATGGTAATGCAGTTGTCGTGGCTGCCGGGCGGGAAGAAGATCTGAGGCGGCGAAGACAGTCCGAGAGCGGATCCTGTGGTGAACCATTCCATCGTTGGAGCAATTGAGCTGGGGTGGAACACATCAGAGCAGGAAAACCACACAAGGTTTTCTTTGACACATATATGTAATGTAGTAATTGAGTAAGGGCTTGTTTGAATTTGAGGATTCTAACAATGCAGGAATAGGAAATAGACAGGAATAGGATAGGAATGCACGTGCAAAATGTATAATTTAAAAACACAGGATTTACGCCAACTGGGTGTTTGATTCACAACAATTGGAAGATCACAGGATGCAAAAAGCATGGTGAGATTAAGTCAAACCACAAGAAAATGTACGGTTATAATGCTATTATGCTACTATCTCTTAGTCTTGTGCTTGATGAATAGGAATATGAAAAGGATGAGAAGTGGAAATTAGAATTCCTACGGTTTTTCTTTCAAGGAGACACTAAAGGAACAAATCCTACAGCTTTTCCTTTGCTCCATTCCTTTGCACCAAATTAATGAAAAGTAGTACCATAGGAAACTTTCCAATTCCTATGTTTTTCATTCACTTTTCCTTTCAAGCAATCGGCGATTCTAGTAGGCAGGCTTGAGCAAGGAAAATCCTACACTAAAAAATTGTTTTTGTGCTACTTCTATTACATTGGACCCAAAGCCACCGCCATACTAGCTCAACTCCCGGGCCCATTGACAAATGCACAGCTCAAACGCAGCAGAGATAAATAATGATGGCGTTCAAGAGAGTCCATCACAGATAGCTAAGTTGCACAGTACCTCACTGCTTGTCATGTAGTAGGATAAAATAATCGTATTTCCCGTTACTACGAGTGCTCAGTGGACAATATATATATAACATGTAGAGTAAAAAAAGAGATGCAACAAGTGTACAACCTCTTTGGCGAAGCCATGTCGATCTCAGCGTGATTGGGTTGGCCGGTGAGGATGCTCCGGCTGACTTTGCTTTCGGAGGAGGGGAAGAAGATCTTAGGTGTCTGGAGATGGAGCCCGAGGTACTGCTCCGCTGTGATGGAGGGTTTCGTCGTTGAAGCAGGACAAGAGAGACAACGAACAACGTTAACCTGAGTGGAATTCTAATAGCATCTCCAATACATAACGTAAAATACATAACCACAAAGTGCTAGATGTAAAATACATCAGCCGCTCATCTCTGAACTTAACTGTCGAAACTGAACTTAACTGTCGAAACTGAACTTAACTGTCGAAACTGAACCTAACTGTCGAAACTGAATTTTGCTGTCGAAACTGAACGCACTAGCAAGGTGAGGCTACACGTCGGTCGACTGACTTTTCCATCTCTGGTCAGTCGATTCTGCAGCCGTTGATACGTAAATCAAGGGCATGCTTGTTCATCTTCAACCTCCACCCCGAGCCGCCACCACCACCGGCCAAACAGCAGCCCCGCCACCGCGATCAAGTGGTGCGCCGCCCCGCCCGCCCCGAAAACACTCCCCACTGTCGGTCCGCCGCCGCCCCGGCCATCCCTCTAGGACCCCTCGTGCCGAGCTTTTTCTCCGGCAATCCCCACGCCACCGCCCCGCCAACGCCCCGCCACCGCCGGCGACCACCGCCCCCATCCTGAACCCTAAGATAGATAGTGGGGTACCTCTCCGGCGAGCCCCCCACCCCGCTGCGGCTGGTTCTTCCTTCACCCCGCGAGCCCACCCTTGAAAATCGATCGACCCAAAAGTCGATTCATCGATCAAGGGTAGCCAAATCGAGCAGCATCGCAAGCAAGAGCAAGAGCGAGAGCAAGAAAGCGAGCAACAAAGAATAGCAAGAGCACCAGCAGGGGACCGAGAGCAAGAGCAGAGAAGCAACGGCGAGAGCTAAAGCAGCAGCAGCTCCTACCGATGTGGACGCCGCCACGAGGGAGCGACGCCGTGGAGGAAGTGGCCGGCGACGCTGCCGTGGATGGAGCCGCGTCGTGTCGGCTCGGGACCGAGCGCCGGCAGCACCGTGAGATCGAATCAAGAAGAAAATGCGGCGATTAGTGTACATCCTCTTTGGTGGCACCGATTAGGCCGCAGCTTCATCCGAGAAAATGGTGATGATGATGCTCTTCCGGTGGTGCAGGTGAAGACGGCGGTGTGGGAATGGAGGTGGCGCGAAAGACGAGGGGATCATCGGGGCAGCTCCTTGGAGGTGGAGGACAGGGTGGCTGAACCGGAAGGACGATGAGATCGATGACGGATCCTCATCCGGTACGGTGGATGAGGGACGTCGAGGTGTTGCTATGGACGACGTCATCGGGGAAGAGGCTCACCGGGTGGCGGACGGAGCAGGTGTGGGGTTTCGTCGCGGGTTTTCGCGGCTTCGTGTATGAATGGGTGGGCGGATGGGATGGCAGTGGGGAACCATGGCTTAGAGACGCCGCTTGCCGAAATGTGGGGTAAGTTACGAAAGTACCCCCACCGATTTGAGGCGGTTCTTTCGGTTCGTGGATACCACGGGCATTTCATGTGTCGGGATTTCACAGAGGTGGGAGTTTTCGCTGCGTTGTAATTTCGGAATAGCAAGGCGCGGGTTGAGATGGAGGGAGTTGTCGGAGCACAACAAGACAAAGATATATCTTAAATATTTCGGGCTAACAAGGCGCGGGTTGAAGAGGCGAGAGTTCCGCAGCACGATAGACAGAGACGCTAGCTTCAATTTTCGGCATAACAAGGCGCGGCTTGAAATTTCGGAAGAACAAGCTTAACGTGTACCCAAAAAAGACAATTTGCACCTCAACACGCACAACACACACACAAACACCATTTAGACTAGAGTAAGGTACACGTGCATTGCACGCATGAGATTTGGCAACCAAATTATGAATAAATACCACATTATAGCATGCAAGCTTTGAGTCATATATGCATGATGTAGATGTTCGCTTAATTCTTATAGTTCATTTCATTCAAAATCATCTAGTTTTTATAAGAAAGCTAATCTATTTTAAGATTCATGGAATTGTGCGTTGTAAGACATAAAGTAAAAAACAAATAATGGCAAATCATGTAGAAAAACATTTGGGCAATTACGATACGGAAGATTCTAGAACAAATAAGAAGTGCTTGTGTTTTGATGTTTGTGCATTATGCTTAAGTTCAACCATGGAGTCTTCTAGATTATACATGTGGCGAAATCTGGTGGAATCTAGATGATATCCAACGGCCAATAGTGCTCAAATTTGCCATCTTTGGACCATCGGATTCGCCTCATCCAACGACCATCTTTCAAAGTTAAAGTTACCCGCACACAATATAAAAAAATATATAATATAATATATATAGGGGTATAGATATAGATATGTGATGCGAAAGCCGCCCATCATCTCCAATTAGAATAGTGTGTCCATGCACGGATGCGACGTGGGCAAATGATGTCTGCCATCGGTATCTCAAATTCAAATCGGTCTGACCTTGTTCAATGTGTATACATTACAACATGCTCATTCCCAAACCACACCGCGCAGATCTCCGTTATATTCATGCATGCATGGGTTTCAAACATCAGGATCTCTTATTCAAATATTTGAATTCAACTTTACATTGATTATGACCTCACCTATTCTTTTACACCCACACAGTAGTCTTCTCTTTATAATTGTACCACTAACTTTCTCTCGTGCATGCATGCACACACACTACCAATCGACATTATCCATCGTGACGCATGCAATCTTTTTCTTCAGGTCAGTCTCCCATGAAGGCACACACCCACACACATCCCCCTCTCCATCATATCGGGCATTCTTTATCTCTCACGCGTGCATGCGCAATGATCGATGTTCCTCTATGTATGTGTGTATATAGCTAGGTCTTTCATAGTTTTCCACACAAACCGATCAATCGATATATCCAGTGAGGTCTCACCCTCTTTCCCACATCCACATCGATCAATCTATACCTCTGTATATAGGATTAACATATATAGCTAATACACCCACATTAATTATATATCCAACGTCCCCTCTCATCATCCATGCCTTCCGCTTCATCTCTCGACGTGTGCACAATGATAAGATAGGGGCGATAAGGGCCCTGCCCCCCTAACATCACTATATATCGAGGCTAATATGAATGTGATCATTAAACAATTGCTGCTAAAAAGGTTTAATTTCATGAATTGACCCTCCTCGTAAAGGATTAGTAATGCTTGGCCCCTAGCTCATTTATTTTTCATGGCTCCGCCATCACAGGCAACAACAAGACGTGTTCGCCCCCTCTCTCTAAATATCGATCTCACACTTGTGCATTCCTTCATAGTCTCCCTCCACTCGGCCCCTCGCACCATCTTCTAGCCCCCCACCGGATTTTGCCACATGTACAATCTAGTAGACTCCATGGTTGAACTTAAGCATAATGCACAAACCTCAAAACAATAGTGGTTCTCTTTTGTTCTAGAATCTTCCGTATCATAACTGCCCAAGCTTTTTTCTAGTTGAATTGCCATTATTTGTTTTTACTTTATGCTTTACAACGCACAGTTCCATGAATCATAAAATAGATTAAGGGCTTCTTTGATTCAAAGAATTCTCAAAGGAATTTTGGAGGATTCTAATCATTAGGAATTTTTCCTATCTTGGTTGTTTGATTCATAGGATTGTAAACCATAGGAATTTTTCCATATGATTCATTTGCACTAGATTTCATAGGAAACATCCCATCCACTCAAACCTCTTTGAAAGAATTCTGCGTTTTTTCTATGCACAATCAAACACTCGTACAATCATGTAGGATTCAAGATGACATTCCACTATAATCCCATGTTTTTCCTATTCACACGTTCTTAGCTTTTTTATAAAAACTAATTGATTTTTAATGAGATGAACTATAAGAATTAAATGAAGGGCTACATCACGCATATATGACTCAGAGCTTACATGCTATAGTGTGGTATTTATTCATAATTTGGTTGCAAAGTCTGATGCGTGCAATGCACGTGTACCTTACTAGTACTATGAGTATGTGCAAAACACGTAAATTAGAATACCAATGGCACGCTACACAGTGTCTCTCTTACGTTCATGAAGCCACGCGGCACATGTGGATGCGTTGTCGCGACCTCCTTGCGTGGATTGATCACAGTGACGTGCTGCTGGTTCCAAAAGAATGTACTCGTCCTCCCTGAGCCATACTGGCGGTACATGCACGGTTTAAGATGTGCACGCACGCCAGCACACACTCATTCCTCGCACGCACACGCTGGGTACACGGGCGGATTTAATTTTGTACCAAGATCCACCCCATGTGATAATTTGACGCATGTAAAGTCGTTCACTTCATTGATGGTCAATTAATACAGCGCATGCAAATTGAGTGGACGTGAGGGCGGAAGAAAGACATTATTACTCCATCATGCGCATGCGAGTAGTTAAATCGTGGGTTGCTAGTAGTACTTCCATTGGTCTCCTTCATATTTTGTGCCAATTTATGACAGTAACATAATATTTACGCATTTGAGCAGTGTAGTACTTGAAATTTATGTTCCGCCAAACTCATCGGGAGCCGTTTCGGGCCTCGAAACCAAAACCATCAATTAATCTTTACCTTGTTCCCATCACATTCGAAAGCCTGCTCACACCTACTAGTACGCATTCAAACCTGAACATGTTCCCACTATGCAGGTATTAGTACTACTAGTGCTAGTACTTAGGTTATAAAAGGGAACTACCTAACCGAAAATTACTCTACCTTTCCTCCTCGTAAGTACTTCTTCTTCGTCTGCTGCTGTTATGGCCGGTGAGCAGAGCTCTAGGTCGAGAACTACTCGTAACAAGGGAGCGGCAACCAAGGCAGCGGAAAAAGAGAGGGCTCACGCCACGCAGAGACCTCGAAGATCTCTCATGGGCGCGATGGCTCCCAGGAGCGCCCTAGCCGCGGAGGCGAACATGCCGAGCCGGCGGAGCTGGAGTCGTTATCCCTCGACGGCATGCCCGATCAGCTCAATAAGCACCTCAATAAGAAGAAGGAGTTCATCCAAGGCTTGACGGAGTTGCTGAAGGAGAGCCTCGACGACATGCCCGCTGAGCTCAATCAGCAGGGGAGTTGACCGCCGGCTTGGTGATGCTGCTGAAGATGAGTGTTGCCTCGGAGAAGAAGCCGACCGGCGAAATCCTGCGACTTCAGGAGGACAAGGCGAAGCTCCGCCACGAGATCGACCTGTTGAAGGAGAAGAACGCCGGCTGGAAGAAGCTGCATGAGAATAGTAGTTCCTCGATGAAGATGCTGCAGGCCCTCGTCATGGAACGGGTGGAGTTGGTGAAGCTCCGCATCAAGCACCCGGCTGCTGTCAAGGTACGTAATGCGGCCGTGGAACAGATGATGAAGGCTCGCATCGACAAATCCTGCATCATGGATAGAATGAGGAAGATGGCGGAGGAGACGCACAAGGAGATGGAGGTCGTGGAGGCGATGAAGAAGCAGTTACGACTCCGCGGCAAATTAGATCATTTGGGGTGATAATCTTCCTTCTTGTTTTGCTGCTGTGTTTCATCTTTTGCTTCGGGTGTTTCGCCGCACGTCACGTTCTCTGCGAGGCATGAATAGAACAATGGTTTTTGTTTTGTGAGGGAATGAATAGAACAATGCTAACAATGAGATGACTAGCAAATTAGATCATTTTTTATCGCCATATGGCACTGGGCTGCTGTGTTTCGTGCTCCTCCATCGCAGTACTACTCCAGTGGAAAACTTGAGTATACCGCACGGTTCTTTGCTCCTCCTCGATCAGGTCGTCGGCGCATTTATACGAAAGCAGTCAAATCACAAGGCCCCGCCTTCCAAAGCAATAATGAGTCATCAAATCACAAAGGCCTCGCCTCTCGTGAAACCGACCAAGCTAGACTGCCCGCCTCTCTAGCCTTTTAAAAAATGTATACTTTTGTACATCAAGAGTATCGATGGATTGCGCCATGGTGCAAAACTTGAAATTAAAAAGGTAGGGTACTACCTCCATCCGGGTTTATTGGTCCCCATTATATTTAGGCCAAATTTTGACCATAGATTAAACTAACAAAATGTCTACGCATGTCATCAAACATTATATTTTTGAAAACTATGTTCAAGTACGAATCCAATGAGATAATTTTTCTTGACATGCATTAACATTTTGTTAGTTAAATCTTTAGTCAAAATTTGACACTAACTACAAAGGGGACATATAAACCGGGACGGAGGTAGTACATATAGAGAGCGCTCGTCGCCAAATTATGCATATAGTACTATTAAAAAGGCTAGTCACAATAATGGTGTCCAGGATGACCCACCCCTCAAATAAAACTAAGCACCCTGGAATTCTTTGACAAAACTAAGCACCCTGAAATTCTTTGACAACTAAACTACTCGCTATATGATGTTGGCCATGTATATTGTACGTATATAATATGAAGAAACGAGTGATAGTACTATACCAACTAAAAGATGAAATTTAAGAAATACTAGTATGTACGTACTGAAGAATTAAAGTAACAAGAAGAAACATAACATAGTTCTGCTGGGGGCTCAGCACAACACACCCCTCAAATTAAACTAAGCACGCCTAAAATTAAACTATGCAACTAGTCCGGTAGACACTGCATTAGAAGTTTAGAACCGCCATGAGCAACGACACTGCCACCTTACTCGGAGTCCTCGTCCATGTCCTCGACTTCGTCCTTGTCCCTCTTCCTCTTGGCCGATACTTCTTTGCTTGAATCGCCAACTTGGTTGTTGCTCTTCATCCAACCCTTGTAGATATTGAAACAAAGGTAGCCATCCATTGCAGCGTCATCGATGTGGTCTATATCTAGTACATTCCGCTGCCATGCATGACGATGAAACGTGTATGGAGGTTTCTCCGCCATCTGCATTTAAGGGTGAACCATGGCTCTCGCCAGTCGGCATTGAAGGCTGACGAGAGGACACCAGCCGATTCTTTTGGAGGTCGAAGGTGTTGCCTACAATGAGGCTTATCCGACGCAGGACTTCTTTGTCGTTACCAAAGTCTACAGTAACGAATTTGACTAGGTTGCTCTCGAGGAAGTCCTTAAAATCCTGGCACTCAACGTCGGCATGGCATATGTGGTAGACCAAGCATAAGTCATGCATGCAAACCTAGATCACGGCGGGCTTCTTCCTCTCTTCGTCCTTTAGATCCTTCTCTCGTCCCACGACGTGGTGTACTCAACATCTAGCCCAATGACCCACTCATCATCTCGAAGTCTTGAACATGCGCCCGGCGAGAAAGGCATCCTTTCACCGTCAAGGAAGTACGGGTGTAGATGATGTCGAACTCATCACCGGTGATGGTTCTAACCTTGTACTCACCGCCGATCGGGGAGATTTGGGATGCCATGGATTTGGGAGGAGGGTTAGGATTAGTGGAACTGCCGTAATGTGAATGGACGGGATGACTAGGAGCTAACCGCCGTAGTATTAAAGGACGTGCGGGGACGAGTAGGAGCGAACTGCTAGCGTGCGAACGGCAGGGTAGTGGCTTTCCATTCTCCCATGACACGGGCTTCCGAGAGCCCTTGGATCTGAGATCGAACGGTTGCATGGCGTGATTCTAGACCTATGGGTGAATATCCTATCCTGGAGGGTTATTCTGCAAATTTTTAGCAACTTAGCATGCGACCGCTTGATCTCAGATCCAAGGGCTGCCAAAGAGTCTGCATCATGGTCGCGCCTACCACGACCGTCATCGTCAGCCGCTGGTCGCGCCTTGGAGATTTAACACGGTGTGTTAGTCTATCTGATGTTGGCATGTCATACATAGTCATCACTTAGTCACTCATACTACAACAAGGTTGGCTATAAGGTTGGCTATAAGTGTATATATTTTTTTACTCCTCTCTATCTTTTTCAGATTCCCTCCGTCCCATAATATAAGAACGTTTTTGACACTAGTGTAGTGTCAAAAATGTTCTTATATAATGGGACACAGGGAGTACTAGTATTTATTGCATTTGCCAAGGAGTGACCTCTTCCAATGAAATGGTGTTGTTAAGTTTGCTTCATTTAATTAGCTATAGACTCAAAATTGTCTTTTCACCTAGGTACATGCGCTTAGCACCGTTTCTTCCTTGGCTCACCAAACTAGTCTCTCTTTTCTTGATTAACTTGCCACATCAGACTTTATGCCTATGTGGCAAGCTTAAGCACCTGTAGGAGCAAGTACAATAGTGTGCTTTACATGGCATTTTTGCATATGTGGAGGAAAGAGAGGCAAGGAAAAAGTGGAGAAGTGGGCTCTCATGCAAGAGCCAGCCTCTACTACTACATGGTGGAGCATTGGGAGAGGCACCAGATGGAGGTGGTCAGAATCGGGAGACTCACGCCGGTCAGAAGGCCCAGCTAAAATGATAATGGCAAGTCAAATCACGGGCCCCACCTGTCCGGAAGTAACTCACCACAAATCACACAGCCCTACATTTGCAGCAGCCTACTCCCTCGTCTTCTCGCGTCTCTGTCGACCCGACTAGGCGGAATTGTCCCACCGCCTACCGGGCAGGAAAAGCCCCGCCCTCGACTTTTAAATAGTATACAATATACTAATTTTGTATCCATGGATTGCGCCCGTGCCATGGAGCAAAGCGTATAGAAAACGGCGGTACACATGTACGGAGTATACAACACGCCCGTCGCTTTCGCGTCGCACCCCAAACGGTCGGTCGGTCTGGCACGCTGCTCTCCGAATGGAACGCTCGTCATATTGCGTTCGCACACACATGTGGGACGGCAATTGAGAACTGACCATAGGCAAACTCCCCGGCCCCGCAAGTCGGGTGACTTAATAGAAGAGGGAGACGAGTGATAGTACTAGAGAAGTGTTGTACTACGTTGGTGCCTGGACGATCCCTGCAAGACATGGAAGATCAGTTCGTCCATGCATGTGACCAGACTCCAAAGATCACGCTGGATTGGCTATCGCCTCCATATCGTGCAGGTTGTGTTGTACATGGCTGTAGTTGTGGTGAGAAATCTAAAAAAAGGTTTCTTGTCATCTCGCAAAATTAGGTGTCATGTGCTTCGGATCACTGCGAGGGTTAAACAACGACAACTGAGTTGGGCTAGTCATTGGGGGCACATGCACGAACAGTGACTACTCGGCTGCCATCTAGGTCAAGCCGGCTATGTTAATTAGGACATCTATCGACGGACCCCTTTTCTACGAGTTTACCTATAATTTGAGCTTTGTTCCTCGCCTAGTTTGTCCGTCGGGATTCATGTTGTCTCCTTTGGGCAGTGAGGTTATGATTTCTTATCATGTGGCATTTTTTTGTGTTATATGTTATAATCCGGTGCTTCAGATCAAAATGACGACAACTAGCCTCGGGCCACGTGCATGAAGATTCTCTCGAGTGCATTGACGAGGTCAAGCCGGCTCCGGTAGACAAAAGAAAACTAAGTACTACTCCACTATATAGGCAGGAGCCTCCATGCTTGCTTGCTAGTGTTGCTCTCTTCACGCTGTCTCGGCCTCTCCAGATCTAAACACGACAGCGGTGGCCACACTCTCTCTCTCTCTGCTCACCGCTGGTCACAGATCCAGACGGATCCTCTCCGCCGGGGAAGGTGAGAAGGTGCAATGTTCACGCGGTCGTCCTCGGCAGCGGCTCTTACCCACTGCTGGGCGCGTCCCGATCAGCATGCCTTGCCGTTCTCTCCCAAGCACCGCTGGCGAGGGAGGGCCTCCGACCCCTTCTTCCTTGCTGCCGTAGTGTGGGCAGATCCGGCCTCCGCCGCCCACCTAGCGACATCCCAAATGACCATCGTATAACTTCCTTCAAACCAGCCTTGTTTCATTTCCCGAGCTCCCCGACGTCGCTGCATTTGTAACTTTTACTATTTCTCGTGCCCCTCGTAGATAGGATCGATCGGCTGTTTGAAAACCACCTAATTTTTTTACGTTTAAGAGGTACAACTAGTTCATGCACTCGAATCTAGTACTACTTGGTTCAAACAAGGAAGAAAGGGGTGGGGTGGGGAAGATTTGTTACCTGAATCTAGGAGTTGGTCGAAAGAGGAAATAATGGGGGCGAGAAGTAGCAGAGACTGGCTATCCAACTGGTCTCTTGGTCTAATAGGGAAATAAAGGGAAACGTAGTACAAACTCAATATAAACCCGATCTATTGGTTGAAAAAGGAAAGAAAGTGGGGACTGGGGGACAAGTCAATAGAGTAAGTCCAGCATAGATTTGCTAGCCTCACACAGTATAAGGTGGCTATACCGAACAAAAATGGGACCAACCCAAATATCATGTTCTGATGTTTGTTGCCCCGAGCCACTCTTATGTAATGCCACTGGTAAAACGTAGCGCATGTGACCGTTAAAAGTAAGGACACGTTAAACCAATGTTGTTTTCAATGTAATGCCTCCAGTAATATGAATCAATGGCACTTCTTTACATGTCCTGCTAAAATTTCCCGTTAAGATAAGTTGGTTCTTTTCGTTATAAATGCAACTGTCCTGGTCCGCCTACTCTCCCGTGCCCAAAGTAATGTCGTATTTAACGGTTTTCATAGTTAATCCTAATGCCCACACTAATATCTAGCAATGCCATTGCTTTATAAATTGCTATTGTCCTTATAGGATTGCCATTCAGATAAGGAACATGCTTATTTTCATTTGATGCATGTTTCATCACTTGTTAGTCACCCTCCTTTCCACTTTTTTGTGCAAACAGAGATATACATTTCACGCTCGATCTTAGTTGAACTGCACAAATGATATCCAAATTATAGTTGAGCATTCCAGGAGCTTCACAACCAACCTTGATGTTGCTCAATTTTATTGCAACTAATGAAGAAGAAGCTCTGTGGGTTTCGCTTCGATGGAAATGGAACCGGGGCTGGAGCCCTTTTCTTAAAAAAAAATTGAAGAAGAAGCTGCTAGCTCACGGGACGTTGCTTCATTTTAGGTGAAATGCACCAAAAGGTCCCATGAATTGAATCACCCATGTTGGTGACTGAAAGAGCCAGCTTCAGCATCCCAGTCTAAGCACCCCCGGCCTCCATCCTTGCGATGCACGATACACCTCGTTTGCCACCTGCTCGACCCTAGTGTCACTAATAAAATGAAGTAAAAATACAGTTAAAATAGAGCGAGTGTCATCTCTATCATTTCATTTCCAATGTAGATAAAGAAAGTGCTTCTCTTTGTTAAAGTATGTTTCATCAACTAGTCCCATTGTTAATGTTTAAGCGCTTCGCAAACTGGGGTGCTTAATTTTAGTTGATATGTACAAAAATAGAGATTTGAATGTCTCAAGGCGCCTCCTTGTACTGCTGTTGTACACTGATGTTCATCACTGGCATAAGGTGTATCTGGGAGACTTGGGACGATGTCCAGTATGAGGCGTCAGTAGGCCCACCTCGCCTCGCAAAGATGGCATACTATGATACTATCGCAATATTTTCTTCGATTTATTTTGTGTGTTTCATCAACTAGTGCCACTATAATGTAATCACGCTTTTTCATTATCTGTGCAAACAGGGTTATTTAGCTACATTTTGGTGGAACTGCACAAATGTACGTATGGAACTGGCATATATGCAGTGTGCGAGGTGTGCCAAGTAAAAATTACCGACACCAACCATGCTGCATGCACGCATTGGCATCCACCACCACCAGTGGCATGTGTGGCGCTCTCTGTGGACGGATCTTTCTCGGCAGCAAATCCTCTAACCAAATACTAGTAGCTTATATTGACAGTTTTCTAGGGAGTACTCTTTTCTGAAAGAAGCACCAATCTATTTTTCTTTATTTGTACATAGTGTCACAACTTTGACCCAAAGGTCCAGAGCTATTTTAGGGTGATTGGCGTAGTACTCGGAGAGTGATTGTAAGCATGATTTTCATTAGTTGTCACACTGATTGTAAGCATGAGCAGGTGGAAGATTAGGTTAGTTCTAAGCTTACCTTAAACCCTACCGCCGCCGTTGAAACGAGGCGAGCGTCGAGGGAACTGTGGAGAACGGCGGGGAAGCGACGTCGCGCCATCCGGCCTCCTCTTGCGGTGGGAGAACGAATACTCCTGTAGCTCCGGCTGGCTCTGCACCCTCACAAACGGCACACCATACTCGATCGATTCGTTATCCTCTGGGTGCTCAACCTTCGACCTGTACGCCCACCACCTCTGCCTGACTGTCGCCTCGGGCGAATCTGTCTGCTCCATCACCCATAGGAGATACTCGATGAACTCGGAGGACTGCGGCGTGACTGCCGTCGAGGAGTACATGTACATTGCCGCCCTCATCGCCACCGTCTCGCTCTTTCGCATACATTGCCACATGGCCCGCACCTTCCTCGAAATCTCCCACTCATTGTCAAACCAACTAAGGATCTCCTTCAACCTGGCTAACTTTGCCTGGTCGCCGCCGGCGATCTGCCTGATTCACTGCTGCATCCTCTCCATAGATGTCCTTCTGAGTGGTCCGGTGCTAGCTTTGGAAGATGGGAGGAGAGACGGTGGTCTTGCAATAGAGAAGAGGGAGAGGAGAGGAGGTGGTTTTGCAATGGAGAGAAGATCAGAAGAGGGAGAGGCGAGACGGTGGTTTTGGAATGGAGATGATGGAGAGGAGAGGAGGTGGTTTTGGAATGGAGATGATGGAGAGGAGAGGAGGTGGTTTTGCAATGGAGAAGATCAGAAGAGGGAGAGGCGAGATGGTGGTTTTGGAATGGAGATGATGGAGAGGAGAGGAGGTGGTTTTGCAATGGAGAAGAGGGAGAGGAGCGTGCGGCAGCGATTTAGGATTGGGAGAGAGGGCCGGCGCGCTGTGACTGGATCAAAATCAAAATCAATTTATCCTTCAATTAAGAAAGCGACCCCACATTAACTAGTCTCCCTTTTGTTCTAGGTCATAATTGACCATGATTTTCGCACATAAAATATATGTTATACGTTGCAAAAATAATATAATTTGAAAACATTCAGATACGAACCAAACTATACAATTTTTGGTGACATGCATTCACATTTTTCTTGTCAAATACAGTACGTGGTCAAACTTTCAAGACCAGCGCCGCTCTTCCGCTCTTCTCCTCTTAAACCACCGTCGCTCCTCTCCCGTTCCAATGTAAATCCAGCGCCGCTCCTCTCCTCTTCCATTTCAAAACCACCGCCACTCCTCTCCTGTTCCAGTCCAAAACCAGCGTGCTCCTCTCCCGTTCTAATCCAAAACCAGCGCTGCTCCTCTCCTCTTCCATTCAAAAACCACCGCCAGCGAGTGAAGGTGCTGTGGGGAAGTAGATCGATGGAGGAGTACAACCGATACGTGAGGATCGCAGACGGCGACCCTGTGAAGCTAGCTAGGATGTTGGAGATGCAGTCTTGGTTTGACAACAAGGACCAACTAGCGGCGACGGCGACATCCATGGCCAAATATCTGCAACAGAGCGAAAAGGCGGCGATACTCCCAGAGGGAGTCGCGCCGGAGTACATAGAGTTGCTCCTCTGGGCCATGGAGCAAACAGATTCACCGAATCCAATCGTGAGGGAGCGGTGGTGGGAGTATCGATCCCAGATGGAGCATCCACCAGAGGTTGAAGGATCGAGCATCTACATGGTGCCGTTTGTGAGGGTGTCCTGCCAGAGCGAGCCGGTGGAGTCTTCATCGACCGAACCCAACTGCAAGAGGAGAAAAGCAGTTGGTCTGACGACGCTTCCCGCCATCGCCTCCCTCGTCGTTCACATCGCCTCACAGGTGGTGGCTGCCGCCGAGGAATAGGAGGGGCTGCCCCCCAGCCCAATAGTCGGGAAGGTTGTGAATTGTCAGGAGGAGCTTAGGGTTGTCAATATTTGCAGGTTGTGAATTGTGTTTTGTGTTGTGTATTTTGAGAGTACTTTCAGATATGAATGTTTTTTGAATTTCAGATTTGCAGTATTGAGCAAATGAAGAATTTTATGAATTCTAGAGATCTATTTTCAGCACTTAAAAAATGTAGTTTCATAGGAGTATAAAAGTGCAGACGAGAAGAAACTGCAAGTTTCAGTTTTAGATAAGAAACTGCAAGTTCAGTTTTAGATAAGAAACTGTAACTTTCAGAGGCAGAGCATTTATATTAACACGGCCTTTTCAAACTGGGTTAACATCATGTTGGAAGTTTTATTCATGGTCGAAAACGGAACTACCAGCCAGTTAACATCATGCTGATCAACATTCATACATAGCACATCTTCATATGATGCACAGTCAAAATGCCCACACAATGTCGAGTGTGCGAAACACAGAGAAAATGAGGGACGAAGTTTTGGCAAGTATTAGACGTGGTTTTGGGCTGCCCCGTATAGGCTTTCATTTTTAACATGCGCAGCCCACGACCTCGGATGGGAGGGCCTGTTTGAATTTTCTTAGGGCCGTCATGTATCGACCGGCCTATGGACCTCCCATCCGAGGTTTTATTTTTGGCAGCCTAATTTATGTATTTTTTTGAAGAAAAAGCAGAGGTTTGTTCTATTTTTCTATATAAGAATAGGAACGCCAGGTACAACTTATGTTTCCCTTCTAACTATATTATATATATTTAAATTATTTTATATGTTATTATATATATTTTTTATTGTCATCATATATTTAATATATAATTACATATGTAAGAAAACAATATCCCACATCTTATTAACTTATAAAAATAATTTCTTAACAAATAAAATCATGGATTGTTTTGGCACGAAAATCCTAGTGATTGTGTACAAAAGCTTGGTAAGATTTAAGGACGAATATAATAATATCACTTATTATTTAAATATATTTATAACAAAATGCTCAGCCTTTTTTTATTTTTTGATAACATTGCTGGCCCAACCCACATTGTAATTAGAATCAGCCTAGCAAAATCATGTATTTCGAGAAAGTGCAAATGGCATGTAATTTTTTAGGAAATAAAATAAATGGGCAGCATGGACGCTACATTAATTGTTCACCCAGCCCAACTAATGGTTGTAATTCAAAAAAAAGACCAAATTGACTGTAAATTCTACCGCGCAAAAAAAAAGACTGTAAATTATGAAAAAATGGGTTGAATACGTGCCACCTTTTTGGAGGCTGAAATGTGGGCCAATAGGCCGAAGCCAACGCAAGTCGTTGTCAATTTAGTCAACAAATGATTCTGACATGTTAGTCGTTGGATTTACATCCAACGACCGGCATCCATCTTCAATCTCGTCTTCTTCTCCGGCGCCGCCGACCACCTCCCGCCTCCTGCTGCTAGCAGCTCTGCTTAGCACGCTTCGCTATGAAGCGCTACTCCACCGTTGGCCAGGCCATCCCTCCACCCCTCTACACCTCCTGTTCTTCTCCACCGACTGCCGAACCACACCGCACTAGAACTAGTTAACCCTCGTACACCTCTCCGCTCATGCGACTCTACTCCCGCGTCTTCCCATCTCGGGCTCGTTGTCGTCCGGGGCCTCATTGCCGCCCACCACCTTGGATGCGCTCGGCGCGGCGTGGTCAACGTGGTCAACGAACGACGCCATCGGAAGTAGACTGTGCATGGAGAGGCTGACATCTGGGTCCACGGCCGCACACCTGGGACCCACCGGAAGGGCCTCTGTATTTCGCGAAAAAAACATGCCCCCCGCTGACTTGTCGGACCCACCAGCTATCTTCGCACGCAAGGAAGTGCCTCCTTATTACGCACAAAAAAATGAATACTCCTCCGCCAGCTAGAACCCGGATATCTTTGAGGCTGACTTGTGGGCCTACTAAGTTGACGGGGACGGAGGGCTTTGTCAACTTAGTCAATATGAATGGTTCTAGCTCCTGTTACCGTACGATGTTCATCCAACGGTTGTAGTGCTTCTTCAACCTCTGGTCTTCTTGCTCCAAATTACCAAACCAGCGCTGGTCGTGCCACGTGCTCCGCCTCCCGTGGCCGGGTGATGCCGCGGAGGCCTCACCGCCCACTACTACTCCCACTGCTAGCTGTGCCATCCCTCTACTCACCCACACCCCTGTTATTCTGCGGCGGCAGTAGCCTCACACCGCAATGATCAGAACCAGTGAACCCTCGTACTCCTCTTGTGGGCATCCACCGCTGCGTCTCGCTCCGAAGTCGTCCCTTCCTAGGCCTCGCCGTCGTCCATCGCTAGGTGCTCTCGGCGCGGCGTGGTCAATATGGTCAAGAACGACTTCCATCGGACGTGGATCAGACGTGAAGAGGTCGATACCGGGTCCATGGCCGCAGCAAGGAAGTGCCTCCTTATTACACGGAAAATAATTATTCCTCCACCTGACAGCGGGGACCCACCGGACGGGCCACCGTATTTCGTGAAAAAAAGTTTCCTCCTGACTGTTGGGACCCACCAGCTACATCTTCGCATGCAAGGAAGTGCGTCTGGGCAAAAAAAATGATTCGCCCCCCTAACTGCTGGGACCCACCAGCTACATCTTCGCACGCAAGGAAGTGCGTCCGGGCAAAAAAAATGATTCGCCCCACTGACTGCTGGGACCCACCAGCTACATCTTCGCACGCAAAGTGCGTCCGGGCAAAAAAACGATTCGCCCCTCTGACTGCTGGGACCCACTAGCTACATTTTCGCACGCAAGGAACGTCGACGCCAGACCCACCTGGTCGAAGCGTACGTAGCGTTGTCATTCTGGTCGCGAACGTGTATGTACATATATACTGGTTGATGTAGAGGCGCGCACGTGTCGTAGTAGAGGCGCGTACGTGTCGTAGTAGAGGCGCGCACGTAGCATGTACACGTATGTACAGCGGCCAGGGTGCAGGAAAGAAAATACGGCCATGTACGTACATACGGGTGGGGTCACGAACGCCTACTCGCGCATACGTACATGGCTGGGTCGGAACGGAGAAACAGAGTCGTCGTCGTGTTCATGGGGAGGCAACGGAATGCGTCGTGTTCATGGGGAGGCAACGGAATACGTCGTGTTCATCGGGAGCCAACGGAGCAGGCGATGGAAACGAGGCCTGGCGTAACGCAGAACGGAGGAAACGGCCTTGTGTTCGACCGTCCACGTTCGAAACGGGGTCCTGTTGATCAAGAGGGGTGTGGCGTACCGCAAAACGGAGGAAACGGACCTCCTACGGCGAAACGGGGGTCCTGTTGATCGGGAGGGGTGTGGCGCATCAAAACGGATTTAAACGGACCTCCCACGGTCGAAACGGGGTCCTGTTGATCGAGGGGTGTGGCGCATCGCAAAACGGACGAAACGGACTTGTGTTGGAGCCGCCACGGTCGAAATGGGGTCCTATTCATCGGGAGGGTGTGGCGTACCACAAAACGGACTCCACGGGATACCGCTCATCTCCACCGTTGACCTCCTCAGCCTCCACGGGCTACCGCCGACCTCCTCCAGCCTCCACGGGCTCCTGTTCATCCAGCCTCCACCGCCGCTTACTCCACCAGCCATCGCTCAACCACCTCCAGGGCACCCTCCATCGTCGATCGCTCATCCAGCCCTCCACACCACGGGGTCCTGTTCAACCACCCTCCACGGCCACCCCTCCACCGTCTACTGTTCATCCAGCCCTCCACACCATGGGGTCGTGTTCATCCAGAGGCAACGCCACCGCTCACTGTTCATCCAAACCCACCCCGCAACGCTCACTGTTCATCCAATCGATCAGCTTCGGTTAGCAGCAGTAGCGAAGGAATCGCTCCATCGGGTTCAGTTAACAGCCATCGATCGATCGCCGGGTTCGATAACGCCAGAGCCTGCAAAGGTAATCGCCCGGTTCAATTAGAGCCCAACGCCTCGCTTCGGCTTCGCTAGAGCCAACGCCGCATGTGTACGAGAGAACGCTGCATCGCCGCCCCGACCTCCCACCATAACCGCAACTCCCCAAAATTTTCCTCCCCTCGCTTCTACCACGGTTTTTTCGTCATGGACGGCCCAAAGAATGTCATGCAGCTGCGTCTCCGCCCGCCTGTGACGAAAAGCCCATTTTCTGTCATGATTTTTTGTCATAGAAGTAGGAGCCCACCACATCTATGATGATACCGGGTTTTGTCACAATTATTGTCATAGAAGTGTCATATGTATGACAGAAAAAAAAATTGTTCGGCCCAAAATGTCACGGATGTGTCTTCTTTTTGTAGTGTTAGTCAGAGGCCGAGAAATTTTTGAGAAGTCCTTAATGAACCTCCTATAAAAACCGGCATGACCAAGAAAACTTCTTATACCTTTGATGTCCTTGGGACATGGCATATTTTCAATAGCATCAACTTTAGCTTTATCCACTTCAATACCTCTTTCAGAAATTTTATGCCCCAAGACAATGCCTTCATTAACCATAAAGTGGCACTTCTCCCAATTCAAGAGAAGATTAGTTTCTTCACATCTCTGCAAACTCGATCAAGGTTGATAAACCAATCATCAAAAGAGGATCCATAAACGGAGAAATCATCCATGAAAATCTCACATATCTTTTCACAAAGTCAGAAAATATAGCCATCATGCATCTTTGAAAGGTAGCAGGTGCATTACAGAAACCAAAAGGCATACATCTATAAGCAAAAGTACCGAAAGGGCAAGTAAAAGTGGTCTTTGCTTGATCATGAGCTGATGCAGGTATTTGAGAGAAACCAGAGTAACCATCTAGAAAGAAAAAATGTGTATGTTTGGATAATCTTTCTAGCATTTGATCAATAAAAGGCAAAGGGTAATGATCTTTTTTAGTAGCTTTATTTAGTTTGCGGAAATCAATTACCATCCTATAACCTATAATAATTCTTTGCGGAATCAATTCATCTTTATCAATAGGAACGACAGTAATTCCTCCCTTCTTAGGGACACAATGGACAGGAATTACCCACTGACTATCAGCAACGGGATAGATTATACCTGCCTCAAGGAGCTTTAATATTTCCTTTCTTACCACTTCTTTCATCTTAGGATTCAGCCGTCGTTGGTGATCAATAATTGGTTTGGCGTCTTTCTCCAAGTTTATTTTGTGCTGACATAGGGTGGGACTAATGCCCTTAAGATCATCAAGAGTATATCCAATAGCAGCACGATGATTCTTCAGAGTTTTCAATAATTTCTCTTCTTCATGCTCTGAAAGGTTAGCACTAATAATAACAGGATATATCTTCTTTTCATCAAGATAAGCATATTTAAGAGTATCAGGCAACGGTTTAAGCTCAAACACGGGATCACCCTTGGGTGGAGGAGGATCCCCTAGGATTTCAACAGGAAAATTGTGTTTCAGAATAGGTCCCTGTTTAAAGAATACTTCATCTATTTCCCTTCTTTCATTTATAAACATATCATTTTCATGGTCTAGCAAATATTGTTCTAAAGGATCACTAGGAGGTACGGCAATAAAAGCAAGACCAATAATTTCATATTTACTAGGCAATTCCTCATCACGAGGTTGTCTATGAAATTTAGAAAAATTAAGCTCATGAGACATATCATCCAAACCAATAGTAACAACATCCTTCTTGCAATCTATCTTAGCATTAACAGTATTCAAGAAAGGGTCTACCAAATATAATGGGACAAAAGCTATCTTGAGGGGAACCAAGAATAAGGAAATCAGCAGGATATTTAGATTTCCCACACAAGACCTCAACATCTCTAACAATCCCAATTGGTGAAATTTTATCTCTATTGTCAAGCTTAATGGTGACATCAATTTCTTCTAACTCGGCAGGTGCAATATCATGCATAATTTCTTAATATAAAGAAATAGGTATTGCACTAGCACTAGCATCCATATCACATAAGCCATGATAACAATGATATCCTATTTTAATAGAAATAATAGGCATGCCTACCACGGGTCTATGTTTATCTTTAGCACCAGGTTTAGCAATTCTAGCCGTCTCATCACTGAAGTAAATAACATGCCCATCAATATTATCAGCCAAGAGGTCTTTAACCATAGCAATATTAGGTTCAACTTTAACTTGCTCAGGAGGTTTGTGTGTCCTAATATTACTTTTGTTGATCTTTGACACATCAGTAGTTTCGTCTTGTTCTTTTTTTCTACTGTGGATCCTCACTCTCATTGTGGGTGGTTCGGGTGGACCTGTGTGTACATATGATATAACTGTGTAAAATTTCTTCCTTATATATGAAAACACAGTAGGAGCCTCTCCTACTGTCCTTCCCATCAAAAAAATATTACTTTTGTTGACTACAGTTGAAGCTTTAGCATGATCCTATAATCTAACATGGAAAGGGGGTTTCTCAACATAAGCAGTAGGAACAACAGGATCATTATAAGTGATAGTCTTTTCTGCAACTTTAATAGGTGCAACTACTTTTACTTCAACGGGAGGATTATATTTAAACCACTTCTCCTTAGGGAGATCAACATGAGTAGCAAAGGATTCACAGAAAGAAGCTACTATCTCAGAGTCAAGTCCATATTTAGTGCTAAATTTACGAAAAACATCGGTGTCCATAAAAGATTTAACACAATCAAACTTAGGTGTCATACCTGACTCCTTACCTTCGTCGAGATCCCAATCTTCAGAATTGCGTTTAATCCTTTCCAATAAATTCCATTTGAATTCCATAGTCTTCATCATAAAAGAACCAGTACAAGAAGTATCGAGCATGGAGCGATTGTTGTCAGAAAGCCGAGCATAAAAATTTTGAATAATCATTTCTCTTGAGAGCTCATGATTGGGGCATGAATATAACATTGACTTAAGCCTCCCCAAGCTTGAGCGATGCTTTCTCCTTCGCGAGGCCAAAAATTATATATATAATTACGATCACGATGAACAAGATGCATAGGATAAAACTTCTAATGGAATTCCGATTTCAACCGTTTGTAGTCCCATGATCCCATATCATCACATAGCCTATAACATGTCAATGCATCTCCCTTAAAATATAAAGGGAAGACCTTCTTCTTGATAACATCATCGGGCATACCTACAAGCTTAAATAATCCACAAACTTCATCCACATAGATTAAGTGTAAATCGGGATGTAAAGTTCCATCTCCTGCAAAAGGATTAGCCATCAGTTTCTCTATCATACCCGAAGGAATTTCGAAGTAAACATTTTCATTTTAAGTAGGTTCAGTAGGTTGAGCAGCAACTTTTTGCTCTACTGGTCAAGGTGAAGATACCCCGAACAAGCCCCTCAAAAGATTACTTTCCATAGTAACAAGTGACAGTAAATTTCAGCACACTATATAAATTTTTCCTTACCAAATTCCACCTACCAAAGGCGCTTCACTCCCCGGCAACGGCGCCAGAAATGAGTCTTGATGACCCACAAGTGTAGGGGATCTATCGTAGTCCTTTCGATAAGTAAGATTGTCGAACCCAACGAGGAGTAGAAGGAAATGATGAGCGGTTTTCAGCAAGGTATTCTGTGCAAGCACTGAAATTATAGGTAACAGGTCGTTTTGTGATAAGGTAATTTGTAAAGGGTAAAAAGTACAAGTGTAAATAAAGTGCAGCAAGATGTCCCAATCCTTTTTGTAACAAAGGACAAGCCTGGACAAACTCTTATATAGAGAAAAGCGCTCCCGAGGACACATGGGAATTATCGTCAAGCTAGTTTTCATCACGTTCATATGATTCGCGTTCGGTACTTTGATAATTTGATATGTGGGTGGACGGTGCTTGGGTGTTGTCCTTACTTGGACAAACATCCCACTTATGATTAACTCCTATTGCAAGCATCCGCAACTACAAAAGAAGTATTAAGGTAAACCTAACCATAGCATGAAACATATGGATCAAAATCAGCCCCTTACGAAGCAACGCATAAACTAGGGTTTAAGCTTCTGTCACTCTAGCAAACCATCATCTACTTATTACTTCCCAATGCCTTCCTCTAGGCCCAAACAATGGTGGAGTGTCATGTATTCGACGTTCACATGACACCACTAGAGGAGAGACAACATACATCTCATCAAAATATCGAACGAATACCAAATTCACATGACTACTAATAGCAAGACTTCTCCCATGTCCTCAGGAACAAACGTAACTACTCACAAAGCATATTCATGTTCATAATCAGAGGGGTATTAATATGCATAATGGATCTGAACATATGATCTTCCTCCAAATAAACCAACTAGTATCAACTACAAGGAGTAATCAACCCTACTAGCAACTTACAGGTACCAATCTGAGGCTTAGAGGCAAAGATTGGATACAAGAGATGAAATAGGGTTTGAGAGGAGATGGTGTTGGTGAAGATGTTGATGGAGATTGGCCCCCTCCTGATGAGAGGAGCGTTGGTGATGACGATGGCGACGATTTCCCCCTCCCGGAGGGAAGTGCCCCGACAGAACAGCTCCGCCAGAGCCCTAGATTGGTTCCGCCAAGGTTCCGCCTCGTGGCGGCGGAGTCTCGTCCCGAAAGCTTGCTTATGATTTTTTTTTCTCGGACGAAAGACCTCATATACCAGAAGATGGGCACCGGAGGGCCACCAGGGGGCCCACGAGGCAGGGGGGCGCGCGCCCCACCCTCGTGGCCAGGGTGTGGGCCCCCTCTGGTATTTTCTTCGCTCAGTATTTTTTATTATTTCCAAAAATAACTTCTGTGGAGTTTCAGGAATTTTGGAGTTGTGCAGAATAGGTCTCTAATATTTGCTCCTTTCCCAGCCCTGAATTCCAGCTGCCGACATTCTCCCTCTTTATGTGAACCTTGTAAAATAAGAGAGAATAGGCATAAGTATTGTGACATAATGTGTAATAACAGACCATAATGCAATAAATATTGATATAAAAGCATGATGCAAAATGGACGTATCAGTGCCTTCTGCGCCCGCTGGCACCCGCCTAGCCTTGCTCGTCACGGCTTGCGTCATAGCAACCTCACGAGGTTGGGTACCTGCATAGGAATATCCGCTCCTCTGGAGGCAGCCAGAGGAAGCCACTTCTCCGGAGGTCTTGGTGTCGTCCGCCTCGCGAGGCTTGGCCTCTCGCGAGGGTCTTGCCTTGACGGTCTTGGAAGTGGGCCGTACCAGGCCGTCGAAGGAGCCACGTCATGGGCCACAGGCAGGCAAGTCTGGGTACCCTGGTTCCCAGAACGCCGACACTCAGCCATTGTCGTCGGCGGGGGAAAGAGGAGTGACGCGCGTCGGCGGTGAGAGGTCGAGAGGGGCGTCGGCATGAGAGGGGGGAGAGGGTTCTGTGGCGAGGGAGTGTGCATTCACCGGCGAGGGAGGGGCGGCTTTTATAGACGTGGGTGGGCGGCCGGCGTGTGTACGCTGGCGAGAGCGGGCAGGGTGCGTGTCGCCGCGCCTTCACTGTGCCGCCTGCGAGGCATCAATGGAAGGCTGACCAGACCGGCAGCACGTCAGCCTTCGCACTGATTCCCGCGGGAAACAAGGCGATGAGGACGATGAAGGCGCCGAGTCACTGACTCGGCGGGCCCGCTTGTTTTCGCGCCACAACCATTTCCCCCGGCACCCACGGGCGCCCCCAGCGCCCCGGGTTCGGCCTGGGTCCGTCGGCGCCAAATTCGGCCCTAACGACGAAAAGTGGGCTTCTGGGGGCGCGGCTGGACCGATTTTTCGGCCCTGGCAATAAAAAAGGGCCCTGGGGGGCTTGTTGGGGGCGCGAGTGGAGAAGCTCTAAACTGCCATGTCATTTTTCCTTGCGAGTGGCGTGAAATGTCGTTTCGCCGGCAAATATCTACGTGGTCGACGACTCAGGCGTGGCGGTGTGGGTGCAGTTGATAGCTTCACATGTGCTGCAGATGGTGCCTTGGTGAAACCACATCATGTTCAGAAACTCAGAACGTTGAGAAACACCCCCAGAAACACTTTCCTCAGAGCATCCGTCACGTAGGACTGACGATGTTTCCCACGCGGAAACGTCCGAAAATCTGGCGGTCCGACAGACGCCACCCTCGTCGCCGCGGTGTGAACGTCGCGTGACACCGCTCTGGCTCGCCGCCCGAGGCCAAATCCAGTTATTTAAGTCGTCCTGCGTCCCCCAACCCTAGCCCATCCACCTCCACCCTCTCTGTGCTGCCACCTGAGCCAACCAACCTCCTCTACCCGCTCTCCGGCATCGCCATGGTCCGGCGGATGATCACCACGTATGCTATGCTCAGTTGGAGCGCCGAAGGCCAATTGCGGAGGAGATCCAGGCAAGGCGCGTCGCCCGCATCGCTGACGGGCTGCCTCTGGACTCGTGGGAGCCGGAGGAGGAGGGAGAGCCGCTACCGGAGCGGGTGGAAGTGGCAAATCCGAGGGGGAGGAGGCGGAGCAGCTTGCTCAGGGTTCACCATGGCTGAAGCTGAGGTGGAGTTCACCGTCACCCAAGCCTCGGAGATGACGGAGCAGCAGGCCATCCTGGAGTCCATCCAGGATGAGACATATGTGGAGACCAACCGGTAGTTCCTCCGGCAGGAGCAGGTGGCGTCTGACGCGCTCTTCGCCGAACTCGACATGGAGATAGCAGGAGGCCGGAGCGGAGCAGCCGGAGGCGCTGGAGCTGTAGCTGCCGCCCATGTACCCGGAGCCGGACACGGAGATTGTCGACATCTCCGATGAGAAGTAGCCCTCTGTTCCTTTATATAAGGTGTATTTGTTCTTTGATAAAATTCCAGAATGTAAGGTGCATTTCTTCTAATTCCTCATAATTCCCTTGTTAGCCCTCCAGAAAAAAGGAAAGTATCTCTCTCCTGATTGTCTGTATCTCTCCTTGTAGCAAAAAAAGGAAACTATTTCTCCGTCGATTGCATGTATCTCATACTTTCTTGACTAACTGATTTACTTGCCACTAACAAACAAATTTGTCAAGGGTAATTTCGTCCTAACATGTCTATAATTATGTGCCTTGGTCACCGTGCCGAAAATAATACACCTTACATAAAGGAACGGAGGGAGTAGTACGTAAGTTTTTAAGTTTGCATGATTTTATATGAAATTAAGAATCTAATATGAGATATCCGGATGCAGTTGTGTTGATTTGAGGAGTTCTCGGTTACTGCCCGTGGACACGTGTGCGGATGTTTGAGGGGTTGTATTTGTCGTATGCGGCCGTAAATGCTCTGAGTCTTAACAAAAAGTACTCCTGCCTCACTTCAATTTTTTTTTGAGAGTACGCAATCGCGTACCTTAGCTTTATAGAACGCAGAAAGTATTTACAAGAGAGTTAATACAGCCAGGCCTTGGTTACATCTCCTGGAACCAACCGGCCTAGCAAGCTCCACTCCTAACACCATGCTCTACTACTCACAAAATGTATTGACTCCATTCGCTCCCGCACTCACCCAAGCTCTAAGTTCATCGAAAACCTTGCTAGTGAATGCATCCACCGTCAAGCTAGTCCTAGATGGTCCGAATACCAAACCGTTGCGATGCTTCCACAGGTGCCAGCAAATGAGCATAACCACCGAGTCGAAACCTCTCCTGTTTACCTTCGGGATGTGTGCACGGGCTTCTAGCCACCAATCCTCAATCCTGTCGTTCAACGTCGGCACCAGTGTGTCACCAATTCTCGCTTTCCGGAAGCAGCTATGCCAGACTTGTCTCGCGAAGACGCAATGTAGAAGTAAGTGATCAACCGAGTCTTCTTCCTGGGCGCAGATGTAACAAGCAAAGGTGTGATCTTGCAGTCCGTGTCATAGCCGTCTGTCTGCTGTCCAGAGCCGATATTGCATCGCGAGCCACATAAAGATCTTACAGGATAGGGGCGCCCAGCATTTCCAGATTGCAGCTGCCGACGCACATCGAACACTGCCGTGCCAAAGCATGTCGTATGTCGACTTCGAGGTATATGTGCCTGCATTATTCCCTCTCCAAAGGGGTGTATCATCGTGCACCGGATCCAGCACCAAATTGATCATTATGTCCCAGAGGTTGATGACCTGTAATAGCCCATATGAACACAAATCTCCCGAGATATCATTCGCCCAACGATGGAGATGCATCGCTTCACTGACTGTCCGTTTGTTAACCACTTGCGTGCGGACTTTCGCGAGTACCAATGGCGCCAGTTCAGCAATGGACGAGCCCTCAATCCATCTATCTTTCCAGAATAGAATTCGCTCTCCATTTCCAACTTTCCAATGCACCAAACTGTTGAACGCAGATTGCACTTGGGCGTCCATCACCAGTGGTAGCCCCTGCCACGGTCTAGCGTCATCCGTGCGCCGTAGCCATTCCCATCTGAGCCTTAAAGCAAGACCGTGCTTCTGGAGATCCAACACACCCAATCCACCTAGCTGCTTAGGGCGGCAGACTTTTTGCCAAGCAACCAGGCATTTGCCACCATGAATATGCTCAGTTCTAGCCCAAAAGAAAGCTCGACAACTCTTGTCCACGCGCTCCAGAGCCCATTTCATAGCATCAGCAACAAGCAAGTGGTGAGTGGGTCTGGCACGGATCACAGTGTTCACTAGAGTCAACCTGCCCGGTCTCGTAACCATGCCCCTCTGCCAGCCCGGCAAGAAATTGAGCACGTCATCCACCACTGGTTGCCATTCCGAGCGGGTGAGCTGCTTGATGGAGAGCTGCAAACCAAGGTACTTGCACGGGAAAGAATCAATTTGCCACGGCAGAGCATGAGAGACCCTCTCCGTGTCTGTCTTGTCGGCACGGATCATGATCGCGGATGACTTGGAAAAGTTAACATGTAAGCCTCACGCCGCCCCAAACATTTGCAAGGCCACTGTAGTGAAGCTCAAGTCTGCTATTGTGGGTTTGATGAACAGGATGACGTCGACCGCGTAAATCGACAGTCGTTGGAAGGGTGAGCAGCCTGGCATCGCACTGATCGCGCCCCATTCTTGTGCCTTGACCATAAGAGCAGTGAGAGTGTCCATCGCAATGACAAATAACAGAGGGGAGACCGGGTCTCCTTGTCGTAGGCCTTTAGCGTGCCTGAACTTCTTCCCTGGACAACCATTAACCAAAGACACGGAGCTGGGTCAGGACGAGGATTGCTGCCTAGAGCACCAGTGCTCCGAGAACCCCTTGGCCCTAAGCACCTCCATCAAAAACGCCCAGGAAAGTGAGTCGAAGGCGCGAGAGATATCAAGTTTGATCATTACTCCTTTAGCTTTCTTTCTATGCAGATTTCTGGCAACTTTGACGAACCAACATGAAGTTATCGTGCAAGTTCCTGCCCCGTATGTAAGCGGGTTGATTGATGCTGACCAGCTCTCCCATTCGCGGACAAAGTCTCGAGGCCATCAATTTCGCTTTGATCTTAGGGATGCTGTGGAGTAAACTGATAGGCCTAAAATCTCCAATACGGGAAGCCTCCAGTCTCTTAGGAATGAGGGTGATGATCGCCTGATTTAGTCTTCCGAATCCTCTTCCATTACCCAGCTGGAGTTTATGAATTGCAGCCATAATATCTCCCTTGATAATGTTCCAAGCTCTGTGGAAGAAAAGACCGATCAATCCGTCTGCCCCCGGCGCCCATTTCTTAAGCATGCTCTTAATGACCGAGAACACCTCCTCTTCCGTATATATGTCATCCAGCTCATGAAGGTCTAGTTGAGCTATACCTAGGAAATCTAGGTCGATGGTGTGCTCTCTGGCCCGACATGTACCCAGCAGATCCTTATATGCAGTATAGAAAGCCTCCTCTTTTCCTTCTTGTTCCGTGATAACCACGTCATCCTGGGTCAGCGCGGGGATAAAGTTTCTAAGCTTCCTTCCATTGGCCACTAGATGGAAAAGTTTCGTGTTGGCATCTCCCTCCGCCAGCCATCTTAGGCGAGATCTTTGTCGTGCAATCGTGCGCTCGAGTGACGCCAAACCAATGGAGGTCAGCTTGAGAGTGCTACGCAACCAGCGCTCCTCCATAGATAGCAAGCGACGCTCCATTGCTCGATCCAGCTGCAAGATGATCCAATTTGCCACCGCAATTTGCAGCTTCACGTTCCCCACCTTCCTTTGACCCCAAGCCGTAAGATCATGTGCTGTTTTGCGCAGCAGAATGTCCAGTCTGAGAAAGGGGTTTGTAATGCACGGATCGCACGTCCATGCCTCCTGCACAGCCTCCTCGAAACCCTCAAGCTTGGTTCAGAAAACCTCAAAACGGAAGCGTCTGTGCGGCTGTAAGTGTTCATCCAGCGCCAGGCACTTCAATTTGAAAAGAACAATACGGTCAGCAACACCTGCATCTTCGCTATAGCTTATCCGAAAAAAAAATATCGCGCGGCGTGCCCACCCTGCGCATCCGCCCAAGCCCGGACGCCGCTACAGAGCGAGAGGGAGGCCCGACAAGCGACAAGAGCCACGTCCGAGCGGGTACTTCCAAGCGCGGCGAACCCCACACACACCATCACACCCATACGATACGAGCCGAGCCCCAGGGCGAGGGAGACATCACCATAAATTAACACATGGCGATGCACCAGAGCCGTGCCGAGGATAATGATGATCAGGCTAAAAAATCGCGCTAGCCTACATTTTCCTCGGACCCACGGCTCGCGAACCAGAGTTTTTTTTCTTTTCAAAACGGATGAACGAGAGTTTTCACGTACGCACACAGCGCAATTACTTCGGTGACGGGGCCGGGGGCCACCGCTCAGCCGCTCCTGGAAAACGTGTCGGAGACCCCGGTCAGTGGCGCTAATTGCTGGGGCAAGCGCAGCAACTTGGACCGGATCCACTCGGGATTTCAGATTCACGTCAGAGGTGATCACGTGCAGCCATGCAGGCTTGCCTGGCTTTTAACCCGCCATCACCACAGCACTGGTACTGTTATTACTATTATTACATCTACGCTACAATACATAATTTACCGCTCGCTCGCCCCATCGATCCCAATCACTCTTATACATGCGTACACCGTAAAATGTTGGAACCAGCGTAGCAAGAAAGAACACAAGACAATGCAAGCCTGCGGTGCAGGACCAGGACGGTACACGAGATGCCAAGGAATTTATGGGACCAAATGAACTAACCAAAACTAGACCGGGATCGTAGCGTAGCTCTCGAGTCTCGACCGGCCGGAGCCTCTAGGGTACGTGCCGCCGTCGAAGAGTGTTGTGGTAATCAGCGGCTTATCTAGGCGACGGTCTAGGGGTTGTAGAGGCGGCCGGCGCAGCGGCACTTCCACCCCAGCGGCTTGTAGTTGGAGTACTGCACGTTGGCCGCGGCCTCGTCGACGGCGGCGGAGGAGGAGCCGCGGGACGTCGCCGACGGGCCGCCAGACCCCGCCGGGAGCGTCGTGGTCACCTGCACCGGCTTGCAGGGGTTGCACGCGTTGCACCGGTTGTGGCAGCTCGGCGGCGTCGACCCCAGCCGCGACTTGTCCTCCGCCAAGTTCTGCGCATGAACACCAGCGTCAGTGCGGTTTAGTTAGCTCGAGCCACGTAAATTAATGGAGCTACAAGGAGAGAGAGAGAGTGTGATGCTCTATCATCTATGCTGTGAGGATACACGTACCTGAAAAGCGGAGAGCATCGGCGGCGTGGTGCGGCTGAATGTCGTCGCAGCTCCGAGGAAGAAGCTGAGAAGCATGGCCGCCAGGAACGCCCGAAGAGGAGATGAGCTCATGGCCATCCGACCATCTCGGTCGTTACAGCGACAGATTATGTGCCGGTGACGGTGAGAGTGAGGCTAAAGAGAAGAGAAGCTTCTGGCCTGGGGTGAGGCAGAGGCAGAGGGTGGAAGAGGAAGCTAGCTTGCAGCTTGCCCTGTGTGTAGGTTCTTCGATCAGACTGGCCAGAGCTACGGATACAGCTAGTGCAGATGAGCGGGCGGTGATGGTGCCGCTGGATCGGACATCAGAGGGCAGAAGAAGGTAGTCAGTGGCCTATGAGGAGCGAAGTTGCAAATGGGATGAGAGCTAGGAAAGAGACGAGACGGGCGTATATGTATGGGAGGGCGACTGAGATGCCGCTGCAGAATGGAGCCATGGAGGTCGCAAGAGACAGAGATGGTGACCACCTCTCGCTGCCACATGTGACATTGTACACGTATGTACCACTCCACTCGGTGCTAACCCACGGCTCCTAGTGTCACCCTCCCTCGATTAGATTGAAGGAATTTGATAGTATTTTTTTAGAAAACCCTTTAAATCGTAGGATTGGCGTCACCAAATTTATATGCTCTCTATTCCATAGGAATATGAACATGAGCTCAAGTCTCATTTTATTTTTCTTTGAGAAGTCCATACACTCTATCTTTCTCTACTCCCTCTCCTCAATCCTCTAAAATTTCTGTGTTTTTCTCCCGTGGGCCATCCAACGGCGCGCACTGCAAGATTCCTGTAATCCTATATGATTTTGTGGTAGGCGACATCCAAATCCTATGTTTTTCCATCATATATTTTAGAATCCTGCAATCCAAAGAGTTCCTACAAAGTGTTAGAGCATACATGGTTCGTAGTTTAATTACGAGGTGTCGAAAAAATTGGTCCCTGAACAATTTCAGGGCTGTTTTTATTCAAAAGAATTTCATAAGATATTGGAGTATTTGACTCCTTAGGATTTTTTTTCTACGGTTGTTGTTTGATTCGCTAGATTAGAATCCTTAGGCATTTTTTCATACGACTCATTTGCACTATATATTTTGGAGGAAAATTTCCGTGAACTCAAACCTCTCAGTAAAATCCCTTTATCTTTTGCGCTATTAAACATTCTTCGATCCAAATTTCTGCAGTCTTGTAATCTTATGCTTCCTCCATAAATAAATATAAGACATTTTGGGTCACTACTAGGGAGTAGGATACAAGAGGACATGCCACTCTATATTTCTGAGTTTTCCCTCTTTCTCTGTTTTGAGGATCCTGCGAATCAAACAGGGCGTGTAAGTTTGTGTACACAAACACAATATATAGCCATACCAATTATCGCATGCGCAATTAAAGCGTGAGTGTGACAGTTAATCAGGGCCGGCGCATTAATTTATTTGACGAAAAGGAATTGGGTGGCGCCACAACAATCGCTATCATGTTGGGAAACATGGCCGGGTTTGACGCTGGCCTTGACTGGCCCGCATACGTGTCACAGTGAATGAGCAAGGGCGCCCTACAACCGGTGATAGCGAAGGGTCGGCGGGCGCATCGCTTGTGGTTTCATGAGACTATGAGAGCATGCCAGTCCAGGCTAGATTAGCTGTGGCAGACAGGGATCGA